>JARFJB010002367.1:175000-817956 GCA_036346205.1 Vesta saturnalis | reverse complement strand
GCTGTTAAATTTTTAATGCACTGCCTACCAATGTAAGAAATTTATCTTTTATTCAATTTAAATCCAGTATTAAAGCAGTGTTACTTAAGAACCCGTTATATAATATAAACGACTATTTTGTTATTCATTTTAATCAGTGAAATGTGCCATTTGTGTATTTTAGATACTTAACAATTCTGACAAGTGTAAATATTGGTGAAATAAGCTACACAATAAATATTATTATTAATAAGATTAAATATGAATTGACCGTAATGATGGTAATTGACATCCAAGGCCAAGGTTTCCCAGTTGCATTTTTTGTATCGAATAGGTAAAAAATACCAAAATGTATAATTTTATATATTTATTAAGCAAATTTTTTGACAGACAAGACCAAATTATACAAGATGTGGAGAATATGCCAGAATACTTTATGAGCGATGGAGATAAAAAATATTACGAAGCATGCGTTAGAGTTATGAAAAATACCCCAAGGAGATTGTTATGCTCAGGGCATGTTATTAGATGTTGGGACCTTAGAGGAAAAAATATAATTCAAAGTAATGCCATTAAAGAAGATATGAAAAGCAAGTTGAAACAAATAATGACCGAAACCACAGAAGATGAGTTTATGAATTTAAAAGATAGACAGGTATAGAAAACCGTGAAAACCGGGGAAAGTCAGAGAGTTTGAAAAATGCATGGAGAACCGGGAAAAGTCACGGAAAAAGCAGATAATTCCGGAAATTTCTGTAATCTTCATGGGGTTTCTGAAACTCCTAACAAAGACGCTAATGGTCGCTTCTTTAATCTTGCAGTGATTATGTCAACAGGCCTACCTGGACGGCGATCATCATCTAGTCATTCTCGGCCATGTTTAAACAATTTTGACCATTCACAAATAGCCGAATTCGAAGGACAATTATCCCTGTATACAATCAACATTTCTTCACGAATAACTTTTGGAGATTTTCCTTGTTTTGTAAAAAACTTTTAACAACTCGATATTCAAGTCTGTCCATTTTGAGACGTTACAACACAAACTGGTAGATATTGGAACTAATAATGCTGCAATTGTTTTGTAAATTGTTAAACACGTTACCATGGAATATTGTGATTTAAAATCAATAAAATTACATTAACATTGTAAATTGCCTAGTTCGGGAATATAAAAACGACCCCTCGTATTTTCACGGCACTACGTAAAAGTAGATCACCATTCGCTGTATGTTTCTACCCAACGCGGGTAATATAATTATTATCCTGCCTCTCTTTTTCTCGTTTTAAACTTGCATCTTTCACTTTTGGCTCATTTGAAGTTTGTTGAACGAGCAACACATGACAAATTAGATATCAAGTGTAGCAGTTACAATCAAACTGCGAGAAATTGAGAGACGAATTGCTGCCAGCTAAATTATCATTCTTTGCCTTAATTGCTCGAAAAACTGAAACATTTCTTTCCGAGTTTCAAAGTGATGCGCTTTTCCTTTACGCAGACCTTATCAAACATGGATATCTTCGTTAAAGAAGACGTTATAAATGGATCAAGTTGAAAGAATTGTCTGTATTCGAGATATTCCTGTCATTCTTCAAAAAATACTGATTCTGAGTAACGGCAATGCTTTTGTTGAGCGTGGCTTCTCAATTAATAAAGAGTTGGTCATAGAAAAACAACTTGGTAGGTTTCTCCTTGCGCAGAGACAGGTCTGTGATGGTGTTCAGGCAGCCGGAAGGTTAGATAAGTTTCAAATTACCAAAAAATTAATTTCTAAGGAGCGCAGGCCCGGTCGGCTTACTCCGATGCGCTAGCGGAATATAAGAGGATATCAAAAATAAATACAGAGAACCGAATAGAAAAGAGTAGGGAAGAAAAGGTCAATGAACTGATGGATAAAAAGAAGAAGATCCTTCAACAAGTAGAAAAATCTAGGTTGAAATAACCAAAGCCTCTATCAATTAATTCATTCTTTTGAAAATAACATTTCAGTAAATTCACAACTACAGGCACTGCAGTAAGTGGCTGGAAATGTGTATTTTTATTTCAAATTTAAGTTTCTAATATAATTATGAACTTTGGATTTGTATTATTTTATCATCATCTGTTTTATGTATGAAATATTGCATTAGTACATTATTATTTTTACTTTGTGTTTTGTGTAGACCTGCCGTTACAAAATTACATAATTAAGTTGAATACAGAATATTTCAATGTTCACTGCTCTAATTTTGATATTCTAACGGTTGCAAAACACTCTTATTCTCAGTACGATTTAATGAAAATAATATACGTCACCTATTATTTCCTTCACCTACAGTTTTTTGAATTTGTAATGTAAGGAAGTCGAACGTCTACAAATTCATTCTTTAACTGCCTGGAAAACCTGGAATTTTCAGAATGCGAACTTGTATCAGCTTTTGTAGAATATTTAAAAAGGTAATAATCATCTGCCATTTATTATTATTATATTTCATTTTTTTATTGCTCGCTTTTAATACTTATGTATTGTTTGTAGATTTTATTTTAAGGATGAAGAACAGGTGAAAATGTGGGCATACCGCTATAGATTATATGCAGGAGTAAATACAAATACAGCACTGGAACGATTTAATGGAGCCTTGACAAACTTATTAGGAAGGAAAGCAGGATGTACGATTGAGAGATTACTGGATGCAACTGATGCAGTGCTGGACGACAAAAGGTGGAAGAAAATTATAAATATGGAACGACCAAAATCAAGAACCAAAAGCTCATAACCGTACAGAAGAAACAAAAATAGGAAGATGTTAAATCTGCAACTTTTCATGTGGATTCCAAATCAGGTTTTAAACCTTCTTATACCGTTTCTAATAACTCAGTATGTGTAGATAAATGTGATTTTGAAGGTGTGATGTGTTGTGCTTGTGGTGTTTGTAGACACAAATACCAATGCGAATGTGTAAATTATGCTGTTAAAAGCAATGTGTGCGTGTGCATCTACATTTGGTCCAAATGTATGAAAGGGGTGTGCTTGCGCAATCTGTTTTAGGTGAAGAATGTGGAAATTTAATTATTGATGAGCCGCCTGGGGAGCTGAATAAATCAAAGACTGCTGTAACATCTTTTTTACTACAAAAAAAAACAGCAGTCTACTGTAAATAAGCAAGAGCCAATGGATGAGAGGGCTCGAAATTTATTGGAGTTCCAAATTATCAAAGAAGAAATGGGTGATGGTTCACAGTTTAATAATGAAGCGCTTTCTGCTTTTGTAAAAATGTATAATTCCTTCAAAAAGAGTTATGGTTTAGAACAAAGAAATGGAAAAACAAACATATTTTCCACAAAAACGCACTTGAAAAGAAACTAATAGTAGAATCGAGGGGTTAATCATTCTTCGAAATCGTGTCACAAATTCGTCCGAAATGCCCGAAATCCCTTTGAAATCCCCCAACTCCTTCCGAAATCCCTTCGAAACCACCGAAATCCACGAAATCTCCCAGAAATCCCTCCGAAATCCGCCGAAATCCTTCCGAAATCTTTCCCTAGACCCAGAAATTCCATACATTGTTTGTTACATGACGCATCCCATACCTGCATAAATCGTATTTTTTGGATGAAGAAATTAATACATAAATTTTATTTCGTCTAGTTTTATGATTGTTTCTAATAGATTTTTTCAAGAATATTTTCCAACCTCTTGGTACCTAATATTCTAGTTAAATGTCTGTCTACATTAGGTTAGATTGGATTATCTTGCATTTTTTTTTCTTGGACATACGCGATTTATGTTCAGATAGTCAAATAATTAACGATATTTTACCGTCGGTGGCGCAGCGCCGGCGGCCGGCCGAATTACTGAAAACAAATAAACTTCCAACGGATGCGTATCCACCTCCTTTTTAAGAAATGTCATGAGAATCATGGCCGAAGGTAATAATGTGAAAAGAAAACATAAATAGGTTGAAAAGTGATAAATTAATTGTATTAATTTGGAATTTAACCTCAGTGTTTTGTTGCGATCGTATTCTATTACAAATAAGTCGAGATAAGTAGTAAGTAAAAATAAGTATTATACCATTTCTCAGATGTGCTTCAGTGTGTTATGCTCGAGGTTATGTTACTGGAAAGACAACATTACAAAAATAAATTATATGGATTTTTTCCAAGATATTTTAATCTCATTTTACTTGGAAGCGGCTGCAGCGTGATTGTTTTTTTGCTGTACAGCAGTGGCGGCTCGTGGCTAACATGAAGAAAATCAATAACATATATAAGGTAACTAATACGTAATAGAGCCCGTTGATTCTGTTACAGTGTATTTATCATTTTGAAATTATCTTGTTTTTAGTCTGTTCCATAAATTACGAAAATAAAAATTACCGAACATTAAAAAACTGTATCACACACATAAACCCTTTTTGGTCGCCCTTAGTCCGTCCATCCACTGTGGACACATTTATGCATACGAAAAATCAACGAATTTTACGCGCGAATATTAATGAGACAAATATTTGAAAGAGAGAAATGTTTGCTTCACAGTAAGGTGAATGACTTGTTCACCTGTTCCGCTTGACTTGAAAGCTACCGCTCAAGACGAAGGTGTACACTAGGGAGCTCAAAGAAACTAGGACATTCAAGGTCATTAAAAATGACAATAATTTTGTAGTGTACAGAGCTTAATATTTTGACGTTGACGTTATTTCCTAGGTACCATTACAATAAAAAATAACCAAAACCATTAACAATAATTGATATTGACATACCTAACAATATGTAGGCGTAATTCACTCTTCACTTTTTACGATGACCTTAAATGTTCTAGTTTTTAATACTCCCCAGTGTACATACTCCGATCGTAACAGGACGATAACCCCTCAGACAATTACCTCCTGGATATTTGTCCCACGGACCAAATACCCCTCACCATTAACCCCCGCAAAATAAAAAAAATAGTGAAAACTGTATCTAATGTTTTTTGATTCATTTTTCATTTGATTTGCTTTGGTTTAGTCGAGGGTTTAGTTTAGTTTGGGTTAGTTTTTTTGTTGTGTTCAGTTTCTAATATTTTTTTTTATTTTGCGGGGGGTTAATTGTCGGTGCAAATATTCAGAGGGTAAATGTCTGGTGGCTGATTATCCAGAAGATAGTGTCCTAGATCCACTGCGATAGCGGGCCGCCCAGAAGATGATTTTCTGCGGCTTGATTTCGGGTTCACCTAATGCCTCTCGTACGGGAAACGACGCGGTCGTTCGTCGCAAATGAAAAAGACAAGGTTGGAAGGCGTTTTTTTTCTTGAGGACTTTCTCACTTAATTTTCCCAATATTTAAGGTGTAATTTTGCTTCACCAGCTTCACCCGGCAAGCCGCTACTGCTGTACAGGATTGCCAAACTCGACGCTCTAAGTTTGCAGTATGAAAACCGGAGAAGGTATCAAACATTTGCCTAAATGGTATCATCTTGGAGATTATTTGACTCACTCAAGTCCACTTGAGGGTCCACTTCACGTCAAAAAAATATTTTTTTACAAATCCAAAAATGGATGAGGTAACGTTATCCGAGACGTCATAATTTTTCCTCTTTGATTTTGCGGAATTTAGAGAGTTCTATTTTTTTAGACAATTTTATCTAAACACTCTTTAAAATCACTTATTCTTTTTAGAATTATGCAGCGAATAGAAGATAACAAAAAAAAAATTTGACGTTCTCAAAGAACAAGAAATGGAAACAATTTTTCCAACATATCTTAGTGACCTGTTAACCTATAACGGCTATATACATTATGAAACGATAACAAAGCGAAGTTCAACAGCGTGAAGGCTTCGCATGGGATATTTTGCTTAAATTATTATCTAGCGAGGAAAAATATTTGTTTTTTGGAATATTTGCAAAAGAAACAACTTTGTTTCATATAGTTGCCGGTGACAGAAAGACCTTAGAAGTATTGAGCGAAAAATGTAAGTTACACATAAAAAGAAAACCTAAATTAGGTAACAAGAAGTCGGATGCGAGGTCGGACTGCACTACCAGGAAATTGAGATCAAAAGAAAGACAGGAAAAAACGAACCATAGAGATAAAAGCCTTCGAGAAAACGATCTTTTTTCGGATAGTAACCAGGGTAATACAGTAGATCACATTAAAAGTGTAGTAAGGTCGTATCAATATAAATTTATCGTGAATTTGGAAGAAAAAAGTAGAGGGAATGCCTTATCTCTTATAGACAGTAAAAATTCGAAATCAAAGACCAGACTGCGTATGTACAATATTTTATGTGTGATTTCAAATGAAAATCATACACTGAAACAGACAATGACAAAAAAAAATGGGTCCTATCAAACGTAAACCGGCATTTAAAAAGCATTTTAAAGGTGGAAATTCCGGTAATAAATCATTTGGCAAAAAAGGCGAAACGTCTTTGTCAGGTCCGAGCTCTAGTCAAAAATCGGATAGTTTTTTTTTTCCAAAAAACGCTCGAAAAAACATTTCCATTAAAACCTTCAGCCCTAGCATCAGCTTCGATACCAGCAAAACCTCATATTCCAGTTCATGACAACCAAGGTCAGGATGATCACCATATTACTATATTGGACTCGTCAACTCGTCCAGCAGTCATGCCTACAATGAATCCTATCGAAATTTTGTGGAGAGCAGATTCACACCTGCAGAGGTAACCACTGAGCACCTGTCAATTACTGCCATACCCACTAAAAGTAGTACTAAACACCACTCCAGGATATAAAAAACAATGAAAAAAGTAGGGTTGGCCTTTGATCCCACTCAAACATAAATAACGAGATATTTTGAAATTTGTGAGAAGATAAGGTTTCAGATTAACGAAAATCCAGCCACAGTAATGAAATTTTAACATCAGTAAGAATTCTAACAGACAATGTAGGTGCCAATATAAACCTCAATACTACGACTCCTCAGTCCTTTTTTGAAATGATAAAGGCAACAGTAGCAAAAAATATTAAAGAGAAAATCTCCGAGGCAAATCGATTTTCAGAAGAGCTGAAAAAGTTGTGTTTGTATTTCTTTTTAACTTCTGGACGGCTTGCATATGAGACACTGGTTTCTAATATTCCAAATGTACCTCCATCCATTTCAACCCTAAGCAGAGAATTATCTGATATACCTAGATTAGCAGAAGGCGAGGTAGCTTTTAATGATTTAAAATCATTAATGAAAATCGTAATTACCCCATACATGCCTTCATTTCAGAGGATCAAACTACCATAGTAAAACGGCCACGATATGATCCATTACAAATCAAATAGTCGGATATGTCGTTAATACGCCTAAGGATTCCGGGTTTCCAATTCGAAATCGGAATGAAATTAACGCAGTTCTTGCTAAAAACGCTTACGTTTTCATGGTACAGCCCCTAGTTGATGGAGCACCTGCATTTTGTGTATCACTTTTTGGAAGCAATAACTCATTTAATGCTGAAGAAGTTTTGACTAGATGGAAATTTCTTGTTAAGGAAGCATGTCGGCAACGTATTGTTGTTGAAGGAATTTCTTCTGATGGAGACAGTCGGTGTTTAAAAGCTATGAAAATTATGACAGAACTTCAAGTTCTGTAAGTTCAAGTAACCCACCAAACGATTTGTACCAGCCTTACTTTAAGGTAAAGGAATCAAGCGCGCTGTAATCCTAATTTTTGTAAACATATTTTTAGGCGAAGTTTGCTATGGATAGTCCGGTTTTAATACAAGATACGGAACATATTGGTAAAAAATTAAAAACACGCCTATTAAACTAGAATATTATATAGAAGATGGGGAAGCTTGAAGTGTCTAAAGACGACATTGCTGATATAATCAAAAACGTTCCCAAGGATACACATTCTTTATGTTCAAGCTTCTTGGATGGTAAGTAAATCATAAACACTGAAATATTGCAGAATGTTGTCTCTGAATTAATATTCGATCTTGAAATTGGATTTGATCATAAATGTGCTAAAGTTATTATAACTTCGACAATAACTATTATGTAAACTAGTCAAATAAAATCAAGGAAATGTTTCTTATTGTTTTTTTTGATAGATACTAAAATACTAGTAACAATTGTTATTATAACTTTGTTCACGGATTCAACGTTTTCTAGAGAACGTCATGTGAGTGCGTTATAACGATCTCTTAATGTCAGCTCTACTTCCATAAAATGCAATTTAGAAAAATTGGTGGTCACTTTATGATACTTTTTTACATTTAGGCACCAATAAAATGAACTTTGATGCAATTGATAAAATTTCATCTGCTTGTGTCACCGATTGCTACCAAAAAATGAAGAAACCAAAGCTACTGGCCAACTACTCTTAATAACAAGGTATATCCTTGATTACTTTCTGAATAAATCAATAACGGTTAAAGAAAGGGTTTACTTAATTTGGTATGTAGTCTTCGTTCTACGCTTCTGGAGAGCATGAATTATTGAGCAAAAAGACCTGTCTCTTTCCAAAAACTGGATCACGCTCAACATTTATACGTGTGTGGAGTTGAATGCACATGGACTGATGATCATAAATGAACGTCATAGGAACAGGCCACATTTAATTTGTCCATGGTTATGCAGTAGCCAACCCTGTGAAAAGTTTTTTAGGCAAACTCATTCTATGACGTCCACGCAATCGACAGTAGTGAACTTTGATATGCTTGACCTTGTTCAAAGGAGGTATCGAACCCAAACGATCAGATCGATCATTAGCGATGCAGGTAGTATCAATATTTGGTTATTATCTCGGTTATTATGTTCTAAAATACCATCTGGTCTCTGAAACATCATTAAATCAACCTTTGATATAAAACAATAGAAGATTTCTTAAGTTTGATATTTAAAAGTTTCATCTATTTATTTGTTTTAGGAGACACGTTTATTTTCCCACGCGAAAAAAACACAAGACTCGGAACGCAACAAGTTGCAAACGGTAAAGTAAATGTACCGCTTACTGATGAATTATACGCTGTCATAGAAGAAGTAAAAGAAAAAGTGTTTAATGACTGTCACAGCTTGGGCGTGACTCCTTCAGACAGTATAAAAACAGCGCCCTTTGAACAGGTCAGCATTCCAGAGATATCAAATATAATATAACTGAAAACGAGACTGAAAATGAAATTGAGGAAAATCAAGAGAATTTCTATTTAATAGCAGACAATTCAAAAACAAATTCAGTGCAAGATCTCAATCTCGAAGACCGCCATCTGTTCCCTGGTCTATACATAGAACATAAATCAAAAGCTGTACATTGTAACCTTATATTGTTAATATGGTACGTAATGCCTTCAAGACGGCGGTATGTAACCGCCAACACGTATTGATTTAGGTATTTCACATCTTATTACGACTTAACCCAAATAAACAGGAGCGTTTTATTTATTCACAAATTCCACAAACGGACAGCTTACTGTTCTACTTAAAAATCAGAGAAGCAGCAAAAACATTCACAATGAACCGTCAGTTCGATAATTCACAAAACTTAACTACGACACATTTACGAAACGCAGGTAATATTAACCGGGATTACACAGATTAATTTGCATGTGGGTAAATGCACCGATTAATTTCAAAATATACAAATCTGAATTTACACGATAGTCTGTAATATATACACCAAAACAATTAGTAGTTTGCCCGATATGTTTGAGCTGCTTCAAATTACTTGTCTCGTTCATAATAACGTAAACTAAGATTTGGGCGCCATGATATTACCGGATTAATAAATCCCGCCCCCCCCCACACACACACGCACATACGCACGCACGCAAGCACGCACGCACGCACTCACGCACTCACGCACGCACGCACGCACGCACGAACGCACGCACGCACGCCCTCACACACACACACACACACACACACACACACACAACACACACACACACACACACACACACACACAAACACACGACACACACACACACACACACACACACACACACACACACACAGCACACACAGACACACACACACACACACAGACACACACACACACAGACACACACACACAACACACACACACACACACACACACACACACACACACACACACACACACACACACACACTACACACACAGCACACACACAGACACACACACACACACACACACACACACACAGACACAGACTCAGACACAGACACAGACACAGACACACCGACACACGACACACAGACACACAGACACACAGACACACAGACACACAGACACACAGACACACAGACACACAGACACACAGACACACAGACACACATACACACAGACACACATACACACAGACACACAGACACACAGACACACAGGCACACAGGCACACAGACACAGACACACAGACACACAGACACACAGACACACAGACACACAGACACAGACACACACACACACACACACACAGGACAGACACAGGCACAGACACACAGACACAGACACAGACACAGACACAGACACAGACACAGACACAGACACAGACACAGACACAGACACAGACACAGATACACAGACACACAGACACACAGACACACAGACACACAGACACACAGACACACAGACACACAGACACACAGACACACAGACACACAGACACACAGACACACAGACACACAGACACACAGACACACAGACACACAGACACACAGACACACAGACACACAGACACACAGACACACAGCACAGACACACAGACACACAGACACACAGACACACAGACACAGACACACATACACACAGACACACAGACACACAGACACACAGGCACACAGACACAGACACACAGACACACAGACACACAGACACACAGACACACAGACACACAGACACACAGACACACAGACACACAGATAGACATCACAGACACACAGGACACACAGGCACACAAGCACACAGACACACAACACACAGACACACGACACACAGACACACAGACACACAGACACACAGACACACATACACACAGACACACAGACACACGGACACACGGACACACGGACACACGGACACCCGGGCACACGGACACACGGACACAGACAGACACAGACAGACACAACAGACACAGACAGACACAGACAGACACAGACAGACACAGACAGACACAGACAGACACAGACAGACACAGACAGACGAAAACAGACACAGACAGACACAGACAGACACAGCCAGACACAGACAGACACAGCACAGACACAGACAGACACACGACAACGACACAGACAGACACAGACAGACACAGACACACTCACACAGACAGACACAGACAGACACAGACAGACACAGACAGACACAGACAGACACAGACAGACACAGACAGACACAGACAGACACAGACAGACACAGACAGACACAGACAGACACAGACAGACACAGACAGACACAGACAGACAGACAGACACAGACAGACACAGACAGACACAGACAGACACAGACAGACACAGACAGACACAGACAGACACAGACAGACACAGACAGACACAGACAGACACAGACAGACACAGACAGACACAGACAGACGCAGACAGACGCAGACAGACGCAGACAGACGCAGACAGACGCAGACAGACGCAGACAGACGCAGACAGACGCAGACAGACGCAGACAGACGCAGACAGACGCAGACAGACGCAGACACAGACAGACACAGACAGACACAGACAGACACAGACAGACACAGACAGACACAGACAGACACAGACAGACACAGACAGATACAGACAGACAGACAGACACAGACAGACACAGACAGACACAGACAGACACAGACAGACACAGACAGACACAGACAGACACAGACAGACACAGACAGACACAGACAGACGCAGACAGACGCAGACAGACGCAGACAGACGCAGACAGACGCAGACAGACGCAGACAGACGCAGACAGACGCAGACAGACGCAGACAGACGCAGACAGACGCAGACAGACGCAGACAGACGCAGACAGACGCAGACAGACGCAGACAGACGCAGACAGACGCAGACAGACACAGACAGACACAGACAGACACAGACAGACACAGACAGACACAGACAGACACAGACAGACACAGACAGACACAGACACAGACAGACACAGACATTGTCATTGTCAAGTCAGAATTTATTATTTCTATCTTTAGTTTATAATAAAAAATTTATTGAGTTTGATACACTTTTATCTTAGTGTTATTAGTGTTTAGTGAACTTAGTTTTACCCTTGTAAAAAAGGGTGTCCGTGTCCACGATGGCGGAGGACGTTGAAGTGCAATTTGAAGATGCTTTACAAATATTAGTTAACGTTACTGAAAAAAGTGGGAATTTAAGGCATGATTTGAAGCAAAATATACTAAAAGCAGTAAGTAATTTGAGAAATTTATGTATTAATTTCATAGATCAATTAAAAATTAAAGAAATTGAAAATAAAAATTTAGAATCCAAACTTTTGACAAATGTAAAAAATGACAATCTATTACCTGACAATAAAATATCGTACGCGGAAGTTTTAAGAGGAACTATTAAATCACACCTAAATTAAATTTACCTAGAATGGTTATTTATAATATACCAGAAGAAGCTAATTTAGAAAATTTGAATAATATTATAATTAAACAAACAGTGATTTAAATTTAAAATCAGAAGAATTTTCCCCAAAATTTATTTTCAATGACAAAAAAAGGAATCGCAATCTTGTGGTGGAAGTAACTTCTGAAACAAGAAAATTACTGTTAAATAAAAAATTAAAGATAGTCTGGAATATATGCAATATTGAGGATTATATCTCCATAAGGAGATGTTTTAATTGTTGCAAATTCAATCATAATTCTAAAGTTTGTATAGGTGAGATAAGGTGTCCTTTATGCAGTGGAGAACACAAAATTAATGAGTGCTCTGTTACAAAAGAAAACTGTAAATGCATAAATTGCATCAATTTTAATACATTCACTAAAAATTCTAATTTAAATATTAATCACTCTTCGTTAGATAAGGAATGTCCGTGATATATAATGAATATTAAGAGATATAAACAATTGACACAGTATTAACTTTTTACTTAAAAACCATTTATGAATAAAGAATTAAATATTAATAATTTTAAAACCCTAAAATGTATTCAAATTAACATGAATCATTCCAGAAATGCAACAAATAATATAATGAATGTAATTTTTGAAGATATGGTCGATTTAGTATTTTTGCAAGAACCCTATTTAATTAACAATAAAATGGCTGGAATATCAAAAAGTATACATATTTATCACATTGATAATGGCAAAATTCGAGCAGCAATTTTAATAAATAATAAATTAATAGACGCTGTAATAATTAAACAACTCTCGGATAAAGATTGTGTATTAGCAGAAATGTTGTATTTAAATTTTAAATTTTATGCGGTCAGTGTGTATTTTGACATAAATATGGATATTATAGTAGATTTAGAAAAAATGGAAAGAATTATTAACTTTGTAGACAAATTTAGTTGTTTATTTTGTATTGACAGTAATTCTAGATCAACATTATGGGGAGACGTTAAGAAAAACGCAAGAGGACGAAAATTAGAAGAATTTCTAATAGTTAAAGATTTGAATGTTATTAATCCTTTAGATGATATTCCTACATTTATTAATAATCGAGGTTCGAGCAAAATTGATTTAACTATAACAAATAACAACCTTTATAATTTTATTCAAGAATGGAAGTGTAGTGATAAAGAAAGTGGTTCAGACCATAGCTTAATTAATTTTAATTTAAATATTAAAAAACAAATTAATTCAGCTTTTAAATTTTCTAGAATTAAGTTTATTGCTTTAGATAATAATTTCAAAAGTTTTGATTATAATTTGATAATGAATTTTAGGAGTAATTTTAATTGCATTACTATACGTAATTTAGACGAATTAGATAAACATTTATCAAATTTAGTTAAAAACTCAACAAATTTTAATACATTTATGAAAAAATTTCAAGAAACTCTAATTTACACTTGTAAAAAATCATTTAAAGTTTGAAAAAAAAACACAAAACAATTTCCAAAAACAGTTCCATGGTGGAATTTAGAACTCACAATAATGAGAAAAAAAGTTAATGCTTTAAGAAGAAAATTTCAAAGAACAAAAAATAATGCAGAACTCAAAGAAGAAAGAAAAAATATATATTTAGATCATAAAAAAATATTCTTAAGACAAATAAACAGAGAGAAAATTCAATCTTGGAGAAATATATGTAATCTACAAAATTCTTTAAATCCTTGGGATATAGTTTATAAATTGGCGTCTAATAAAATTAAAAACTGTTCTACTTTAAGCACTATACAAAAAAAAAACGGACAATTTACAAAAAATTTGAATGATACTGGTACAGTAGAATATTTATTAGAAAATATAATTCCATTTGACAATCTAAATATAGAAAACAACTTTCATTATAGAATTAAACAGGATATTAAAGAAGATTTACAAACTGATAATGATTTTGACTTTACAATACAAGAAATTAAAGATATTATGAATAAATTAAATAATAACAAATCTCCAGGAGAAGATGGCATAAGTTGTAATATCTTATTCAGAATGTTTACTAAATTACCAAATTTTATAACAGCTATCTTCAATGAATGTTTAAAAAGAGGAATTTTCCCTAACATTTGGAAAAAATCTATAATCATTCCAAAAATCAAATATGGAAAAGAAAATGAGAACGACAATTCAAAATTTAGACCAATTAGTTTATTAAATATTGGAGGAAAAATTTTGGAAAAATTACTTATTAATAGAATAATGCTTTATTTATACTCAAACAATCTCCTAAATTCTAATCAATTTGGATTTAAACCTAAATCAAGT
Source organism: Vesta saturnalis (assembly GCA_036346205.1). NCBI lineage: Eukaryota > Metazoa > Arthropoda > Insecta > Coleoptera > Lampyridae > Vesta > Vesta saturnalis. The sequence continues at coordinate 803,189 of JARFJB010002367.1, read as the reverse complement.
ACCGTTGATGCCATAATGTTATTCAAAGAGGAAATAGATTCCAGTATGGCACAAAAACAAGAAATTATATTAACTAGCTTAGATGTCAAAGGTGCATTTGATGCTGCTTGGTGGCCATCTATTATTTTCGCTTTAAAAGAGTTCAACTGTCCAAAAAACCTTTACGAACTAACTAAGGATTATTTTAATAATAGGAAAGCAAAACTTCAGCTAAATTACATTTGCAAAGAAAAAACAATAACGAAAGGTTGCCCTCAAGGTTCGTGTTGGGCTCCAGGGTTTTGGATCATTTTAAATAACTCATTATTAAATATAAAATTAAGAAAAAATACTAAATTAGTTGCTTTTGCTGATGATTTGATCATATTATCGAAAGGAATGAGCAGCATTGAAGCAGAAAATTTTGCAAATGTTGATTTAAGAGAAATTATGAATTGGGCCAAAAATAATAAAATTGAATTTAATCATACATAATCTAAAGTTCTATTAGTTTCTAAAAAAAGATATTCTAATAACGTTAAAATTAATACATATTTAAATAATAAAAAACTGAAACAAGTTCAAAAATTAAAATATTTAGGCGTTATTTTAGATTCAAAATTTACATTCGATAATCATGTTTCTTATGTTACATCCAAGTGTATAAAGTTTATTAATGCAATTTCAAGATATGCAAAAGTTAATTGGGGATTAGGATCTAAAGTTTTAAAAACGATTTATAATGGTGCAATTTTACCTTTACTATCTAACGGTGTACCTGTTTGGATAAAAGCTTTAAAAAGGAAAAAGAATTGTACTAAACTAGAAAGAGTCCATAGATTAATTAATATTAAAATTGCCAAAGGCTATAGAACAATTTCATATTCGGCATCTTGTGTTATAACAGGCTTAACCCCTGTTATAACCAAATTAGAAGAAATGTCAGACATTTATATAAATATAAAGAAATTGACAAATAATATATTTAATTTCGACAAAGAAACATTAATTACAAATTGATTCACCCTGCAAAATTTCCTATTATACAAGAAAATTATGAAAACATTTCCTATGAAATTTACACAGAGGGCAGTAAGATAAATGGAAAAGTTGGCTGTGGAATTGTTATATGTAAGAATAGACAATTATTAAATACATATAAATATAAATTAGATGACAAATGTTCTAATAATCAGGCAGAAAGCTTAGCGATTCTAAAAGCATTAGAAAATTATTATTTATGAATAATGAAAAGAAAAATTAGTAACTATATACACAGACAGCAAAATTACATTAGATTGCTTAAAAATAGGAACATACATTACAATTTAATTGAACAAATTAGAAAATTAATAATAAACATGGAAGAAATTGATTGGAAAATAAATTTTTGTTGGGTCAAATCACATTCGGGTATAAAATTTAATGAATTAGCAGATAATTTAGCAAAAGAAGCAACAAATTTAAGTGAAAATTATGTTATATACGATAAAATTCCTAAAATTTCAATAGTAAATTATTTCAAAAATTTAAGCGTAGATAAATGGCAAAATTTGTGGAATAATTCTTTAAAAGGTTTAGAAATTAAATTATTTTTTCCATCAATTGAAGAACGTTTAAAAATCAATATTTCATTAAAACCAATTATTACAATGATTCTAACAGGTCATGGTAAATTAAAAAATTATCTTTACAAATATAAAATTATTAATGATCCAAAATGTTTATGTGGTATTGAGGAAAATCAAACAATTGACCATTTAATATATAATTGTAAATATCTAAATACTATACGCAAACAATTAAAACATGAATTAAAAATTATTATTAATTTTATTAAATACATAAATAAAAAGTTTACCTCGAGTAGGATTCGAACCTACGACCTGTACTTTGCTAGAGTACCGCGCTACCAACTGCGCCACCAAGGTTCAAGCCCCAATCGACGCAGACAGACGCAGACAGACGCAGACATACGCAGACAGATGCAGACAGACGCAGACAGACGCAGACAGACGCAGACGCACGCAGACGGACGCAGACGCACGCAGACGGACGCAGACAGACGCAGACAGACACAGACAGACGCAGACAGACGCAGACAGACGCAGACAGACGCAGACAGACGCAGACAGACGCAGACAGACGCAGACAGACACAGACAGACGCAGACAGACGCAGACAGACGCAGACAGACGCAGACAGACACAGACAGACACAGACAGACACAGACAGACACAGACAGACACAGACAGACACAGACAGACACAGAGAGACACAGACAGACACAGACAGACACAGACAGACACAGACAGACATAGACAGGCACAGACAGACACAGACAGACAGAGACAGACACAGACAGACACAGACAGACACAGACAGGCACAGGCAGGCACGAACAGGCACGGAGAGACACGGACAGACACGGACAGACACAGACAGACACAGACAGACACAGACAGACACGGACAGATACGGACAGACACGGACAGACACGGACAGAAACGGACATACACGGACAGACATGGACAGACACGGACAGATACGAACAGACACGGACAGACACGGACAGACACGGACAGATACGGACAGACACGGACAGAAACGGACATACACGAACAGACACGGACAGACATGGACAGACACGGACAGACACGGACAGATACGAACAGACACGGACAGACATGAACAGACACGGACAGCCACGGACAGATACGGATAGACACGGACAGACACGGACAGACACGGAAAGACACAGACAGACACACGTAGACACACGCAGACCCACGCAGACACACGCAGACACACGCAGGCACCCGCAGACACACGCAGACAGACACACGCAGACAGACACACGCAGACAGACACAAGCAGATAGACACACGCAGACAGACACACGCAGACAGACACACGCAGACAGACTCACGCAGACAGACACACGCAGACAGACACACGCAGACAGACACACGCAGACAGACACACGCAGACAGACACACGCAGAGACACACGCAGACAGACACACGCAGACAGACACACGCAGACAGACACACGCAGACAGACACACGCAGACAAACACACGCGGACAGACACACGCAGACAGACACACGCAGACAGACACACGCAGAGACACACGCAGACAGACACACGCAGACAGATACACGCGGACAGACACACGCGGACAGACACACGCGGACAGACACACGCGGACAGACACACGGGACAGACACACGGGGACAGACACACGTAGAGACACACGCAGACAGACACACACACAGACAGACACATGCACACAGACACACGCAGACAGACACGCGCAGACAGGCACACGCAGACAGACACACGCAGACAGACACACGCAGACAGACACACGCAGACAGACACACGCACACAAACACACAAACAAACACACACACACACACACACGCACACACACACACACACACACACACACACAAACACACACACACACACACACACACAAACACACACACACACACACGCACACACACACACACACATACACAAACACACACAAACACACACACATAGATATATATATATATATATATATATATATATATATATATGTAATTATATTACGCCAGGCTAAATTACCCCAATAATAGAACATAGGCACTTAGAACACGAAACTTCACCAACATGTAACCCGAACGGTTACCAAAAAACCACAATTGGCTAATGGACGCATAAAAGTTTACACAGAAAATCCACCTAGCGTGAATATAATTTCATCTGCCACATTGATAAATGGAATTTTCCGTTCTCGTTCTACTATCACAGAACTCTTTAACTAGTACGCGTTCTAGGATCAACCCTCCCTCTACAAAACGCCACATCCCCTACTCTCCAATCCTGTCCAACCCCACAACTCGTTCAACCAATCAAAAAGACACCCATAATCAACTACGCAAACGTAATTGATAGGATCGCTGCAACTTCTCACGAGAAAGGTAACCACTAACATAAAATACTAAAAAGTTCTCTATACGCAATTTAAGGGGGTCGCGGTGTCCTATCTTTTACATGTTAATTTGCCCAGCTTTAAGGTACATTTAAACAATATATACATTTAAATTTAAATTTTTTGAAAATTTTTACTTTAATGCATCCCAGCTCCATACGTAGGGTTGTCTGGATCCTCTGCTTCTTCATACATATCCTCCAGCCTTCTTTTAGATGCTGTTAGCTTTTTGTGGTACTTTTTTTCAATTGATTCCAATGCCTTTTCTGCCTTTTCCACTCGTAGAGCGTCGACCAACTTCATTCTCGTGATGCAGGAACAATACCTAACGTTTCTAGGATTTTACATCTGACTATATTTCCCTCATTATAGGTACAGATTGCCTCATACACGCCAAGTTCCAAGGTATTTTTGTGAACAAAGGTAGCTTTCGGGATGCGCGCCCAAATCAAACTATTGAGAGACTCACTAGCATTTTGGGTTTCACCGTGTAAGCTTCTGCAGAGTAATTCTGGTTGAGATAAGTCTCTAAATATACGCTTTATTTCCTCCATCACTATTCTAGGGAAATGGGTATGAACAGAGTGGCCATATGGCTCTTCCTTTTCCATCGCTTTGGGATACTTGCATCACGTGTCTGGTCCAGGAGGGCATAACTCATGGGCTGGAGATTCATTTGTAGAAGCCAGATGAAAATATTCGGCCCAAACAGCTTTTCATATTATCTAAATTTGAAGTGTTTCTTCTGATGGCAAGGCCATAATAGGTTTGAATTTCATTAATTGCTTCATTTTTAAGCCGGCCACGACCTCCAAGTGTTTTCCCATCTTCTAGTTTCTTTTTCCCAGCTTGAGATTTCAACTTTCGAAGGCGTAAGCCCATGCGTTTTTGCACACATTCGAGTTTCTCTATTGAAAAATCAGGTCCATATGGCTCAGCAGCAACAACGGAACGGTATACTGCACTGTCACCGTCACCAATAAAGTACTTATATCTTATGTTGTGCTTGGTTTGTGGCTCACGAAACATGTCGACAATACCCTTGACTTCCATGCCACCACTTACACCAGAAAAATTTGCAATACAATTTGGTTCATGTTGCTTTTCCAATCTATTTTTACATCTACAAAACTTAAACATAATTTTAACATCAAGCACTTTACCAGTTAATGCACTTATCGCAGTTACTATGCCATTGAGAAATAAATGACCTCTGCGTTGCCACGAACTATCGATAATTGCAGTAATGTCACGGTTTTATTTTCTTGCAAGCCTACACATTCTTCTACGGCATCACTCATCGATTGAAAACAAACAGCCTGTACACCATGCAGTAAAATGTGGTTGTAACCCAAGAATTCAGAAGGGCACGGCATATTCATTAGAGAGAAAAAAAAATTTGCCGCTTCTTACCTCTTTCCAATACAGCGAAAGGCATATGCACATCGTACATTCAAATCTGTCATATTAGTTAGGCCTACTTTCTGGCACTAAGAAACTATAAGAAGAAAAATTCAGATTGATATTTACACTCATGCCTTGCCTATTACTGGGGAAAACACAAAGTTGACCATGACACTTTGAGCAAACAGCAATACTTGAAATCAAACTTTGCAAAGTCTCCATGGATACAAGATCATAACAAGAATTTTCATCAATCAGTCCTATAAAACTCATATTTACCTAAATTAGGGCTTAGTTTTCTTTTTGAGGCACTAGTACTAAGCCTACTACTACTGTTACTAAGACTAGTGCTAGGCCTAGGCTCTAAAGCTTGGTTCAAAGTTTCACTCACAATAGCAGAAGAATTTTCAGTTTCAATCCTTGATACCACTTGTTTTCTAACGCCACTAAAAACGGGTTTTCGTTTTTTAAAAATGTTTGAAGAATATCTAGGCATTTTCACAAAAAAAAACACTGACTAAACGCACTTCTAAGTTCTAACCTCAATGCACCAAACTACAGTCTAAAGTCAAAATAACACAAGCTAATGTTTACCTAATTGTCAGCTGACAGAGTAGCAGTGTAGCCAACACGTAAATAAAAATTACAAAGATAAATGAGCACTATAATGTATATATAATAAAATCAATATTATGCGTTTACACTGTATAATAGTGGGCTAATTTGTGTAGTGTAAGCGTTTGCTAAAATATTAATTTCCTGAAAAGTATTGGTCAGAATTTAACAAAAATTAATTGAAATTAAAGCATAAGAATTCCCGATGATAAAAAATGCAAAATCTCAAATTCGAATACTTTTTCATTTTTTGCCCCGTGAACCCCCTTAACACGTTAATCGCCACCGTATAGCATAAAAAAAATTTCTTTGGGGCCCCATTTTTTTTTTATAACAAAAAATCCCGGGGCTCAAACGTTAATTCGCACCATTAGGCCCAGCTTTATAATGTCCCGTAAGAAGCAATGTTTAGTGTGATGCATACTACGGTTCACAATGCCTAAAGGGAAAGCAAGCGCTGAAGTTCATAGGTCGGTTCACGGAGCCCGAATGGACATTCCAATTGTGAACCTAACGCCGATTCACGTGGCGATTAACGTGTTAATATATTATTAGTTAGATAAGTCTACAAATCTGTAATTACATACATACTTTATCCTAACTTACAGACAACCTTATTGCCAATCTCACACAAACAAACAGCTTCACTATCAACTATATAACTTAATGAGCGGAAATGAAATAACACTCGATATCTGCTATTACCTTTTCTATCACTTTTCAGAGACGTAATGGGGTTAAATAAAGTTGGTTTTAACGTTTTTTCGGTATCTAAAGTTGTCCTGGCTGAATTAATTTCTCCAGGCAACCATCTCGTGTTTCTCACATTCTTTTCGCTTTCGTCGATCTAGAAAATAGTATATACTTTGCTTCTCTTGTGCATTTCTTCTTCTTTTTCGAGGCCTTTTTACAAAGTTTGTGGAGATAACTTTTGATGATTTTGTGTATGATCCATGTGTGCCATCCATCAACTGTTTCTCCATCCAATTTCCTTGAGCTTCGTCGCGGTGTTCGGTTTTAGGCTGAAGTTGGGAACACATACGTGCTACGGGGATTAAAAGATTTATACAATAGTGAACAAAAGAGAAAAAGCAAAAGGTGAATTTGACACAGTACAACAAATTTTAGGTGTATATGACGACAGAAGCATCTAACGGGCTTAAACAAACAACGTTTATATTTATTACAAACAAAAGAATAGTTTTATCTTACACATTCAGAACGTAAGACTAGATTCATTCAGTAGATGCTCAGGACCTTAGTACCCAATCCCTTCTTTCGTCACGGTCGTTGGCCGCCCTTCACACAGTGTACTGTTTACATTATTTACAATTCTACTACCAAAAACTGATGGTTAGTTACATTTACCGGAAACAGAGCTCTACGAAATTTCTTGAAGTAATCGCAAGTTTATTAAACCAACCCTCTCAATTATGTAAACGTTTAACAAAGCCATCTACGATTATCTTGCCTCGGGTGAAACTAGTGCACCGGGAAAACAAAACTACACAAAAATAAGGTGTGATCTGCGAACTCTCCATAAAATATACGCCAACGCTAAACGGGATAACAAACCTCAAAACTACGTTAATCAGATAGGTACACACAGTTAAGGGAGGTTTAACCCAACGCCATCGGGTATCTTCTTGCGCAAAACGTACTTAACGCATCGCTCGCGACAGAATGCCCTTTTTCGTGACTCTTTCAGATTTTTTCATCTCAAATTTCTTTAAGCCTAACCAATCCCTTTACCAGCAATTCATACAATCCGTAGACCCGGCAAAAACGAGAAAATTTTCGTGAACACGAACTAGAAAATAACGCATTCGCACAAATTTGCAGCATTACGCTACAACGCAATTATCTAAAACTTGATATGCTTTTGTCTCACTACATTGGAAGCTTAACATTAAAATTCAATTAAGCAAAATTGGCTGATCGTTGTAATTTACAAAGTAGAGTTTAATTTCGTCCATCTTAATGACCGGATTATTAATCAGAAATATTAAAAAAATCAGATATACAAAAGTTCAAAGCAGTGATTAGTGCTTAAACCGATGATTTCCTACCAAACAGCGTCATTCAAGTAAGGTGTGTACATACACAGAAAGATAAGTGATTGTAACATGCAAGTACCTATCGAAGGTAATGAGCAAATGATTTGTGTGTAGCATAATCAGTATGTACCATGTGAACAGTTACAAGTTTGTGAGTACAAATAAGAAACAACAATTAAAATATTTTATTAAATAGTAGAAGCTCTAAAATAAACAACTACAATAATTAAAATATGTATATAATATTAAGAGTGAAGAGTTAAAAGTTTTAATTTATATAGTATCGACATGCATTGAAAGCACAAGAACGAATAATTGGAATGAGGTATATTAGAATTAACATCTTATATAAGAATAAGGCATATATTTAATTCTACAATATTACGTTAATTACTTTATAAGTATAAAAAAAAATCAAATTAAATAATAATTTATGGCATAAGTACAAACAAAAGGCAAGGAAGAAACTACCTTTAAATTTGCAAGCAATAAATAAGTATAGGGCAATGTAGCTGTTACCAACGCCACTGCTCTAAGGCACTCTACAGAAGCTCTTGATACAGCCTTTATTACACAAAAAAACAAAGCTATGGGAGTTGTGATCAACTCAATTTGGTCCATTAATTGTAAGTCCATCATTTATGGTCCCAGTTATTTACAAAATATATAAAATCGCCAAGCTCGTTTGTAACGTTAATTAAATAAATTTAAAAGTAGCTTCTTCAGTAACAATAACAAAGGTAACATTTAATTAAGTTGACGATAGACTAAAACACTTAAAAATGTTAAATATAAAAAGGTAGGTCAGTAATGGCATGTTACGTAGACTTAGTTTTGTGTTTTGAAAGATTTTTGTTCAGTTTGATCGACATGAATTTCTTGCACTGATTCTAATGACGTATCGACTGCTACATGTTTATCAGGTGTTAAATTATATGAACCCGGTGCTGAATTCGAGCGTCCTGATTTTCCAATATGAACATGTCGAACTGAAACTTCTTTATGTTGGGACCTACCATCAGTTTTTTGTGAAAATGGATTCTGAAAATTGTCAATGATTTGTGGAGGTTTTTAAAAACAATAACTTACCTGAAATGAATGTTGTTTAAGCATGTGTTTTATAAGAATAAGTGTATCTAATTTTGGAATTGAGGTTACTACTCGGGCAACATCCTCTTCTGTTATCTCGACTAGATGGCAATTTTCTTCTTCACTTGGAAGCGGACTTGTTCCATCCTTCGTAACCCAAGGATGGATCTAAAAAGATTGGGACTGTTAGTAGTCATGTGTACTAATCAAGACTAAGCCTAAATTTGTAAGTGTCCTTGTTCTCACTCTTCAAATTTACCTTAATTTCAGGTAAAGTGATCCTTTGTTTAGGATCTTTGACTAGCATACTATGTATAAGATTCCCTAAATCTGAAGATATGTGTGGAGTTGGTGGAAACTCCACAGGATGATTTTTTATCCGAGAATAAAGTGAAATTATATTCTCGTCATTAAATGGTATTCTTCCATATACCAATGTATATAAAGTTATTCCCATTGACCAGATATCGGCTGCCTGAAAATAGTAAAATTACACCGTTAAAGATTACACTAAACAAGCCTATTTGTATTTTAGATATAATCAAGTGCACATGAAGAGCAACCCCTAAAAACCAAAATATAAAATTGTGGACTACCTTGGGAACATTTCATAAAATACAAAAAGGAAAACAACTGCTAAACTCTAAACGCAAATCAAAATTAAAATGATAATAAAGAATAGTAGGGGTACATATAACACACTCCAAAAATGTGTCGGTAAGATCGTTAGAACTTTATTATGGAGTTTGAAAAAGATTTTGTATTACGATATTAGTTGTACATGATGACTTATTAAAAGTCTGTAAATGTCTTTTTATTTAAATCATTGCGGCAAACGTTTTCATGACACTATAGTGGAGTATAGGGGATTGTGAAGTAGTATAATATAATGTAATAGTATATTACATAATAAGAGTGGTAAGTAGCCTATTACGCACGAGCGAGCGAGTCTTAATTTACAAGAATGCCTATACTATGCTTTTTCTACTAGTATAGAGTATAAAAGTGTACAATTTATTTCAATTACCACGTTAAAAGTTCGAAAAATTCGAACTAAAATAAACAGAACTAGTTGACGCCACCGGTTTTATTAGTTATCTTGAAATTAAACAAATTAACCTCACTTTCTGTATGGTTAACGATGGAATGAAATTTTATTTTATTAACAAAGTTATTGCTTTAAAGTAATAATAAACGTAAATGTACTACAAACTATAATTTGAAGGTGGTATATATTTTTGTATTTCAAACTTGTAATTTATCGAAAAGTTTGTCAGTTTACAATAATGCACAATGTTTTTTAACACCGAAATAAATGGCTTATTTTAATGTTGACACACTGCTTTCAATATATACTCTGCGCTAAATTGTAGTGGCAGTTGAGGCTTTATTTAACACAGAACTGTTAATTCCACTTTCTGCTACGTTTTGACATTGTGGTATTTAAGTCAGCGGATTATCACTTGCATCGATTAAAATGGTGGTGGGAGTAATACCACAAGTTAAAATAACCTGAATGTAATGATTATCTTGTTACATTACAGTTAAAAATATGTTTAATGTCTTCCATAATAAATACTGTAATATGGTACTTGCCTCATTTATAATATTAACATAGTTAAAGTTAGTTTTATTTCAATTAATAACAAAAAGTTACAGAACCAATGTATAATGAATAACATTATAACATTAAAATTAGCAGAATTTGCCCAGTTTTAAAGAGTGGCGATTTAGCAGAGATTACTAATTATAGGCCAATAAGTATTTTATCGAATTTTTCAAAGTTATTTGAAATAGTCCTTTATGACCATATTTATCCACAACTAAAAAACTATATATCTTTACATCAACATGGATGTATGCAAAATAGGTCAACTGTGACTAACCTTGATTGCTTTACGGAGTATCCGTTGCGTGTCTTAGACAATCATGGCCAAGTTGATGTAATTTATACTGATTTTTGTAAAGCGTACGACAAGATCAGTCATTCTATCCTAATTGGTAAGTTAAGTAATTTTGGTTTCAGTGAGTCGCTTCTTTCTCTTTTTTTCCCCCACCTAACCAATAGATTACAGTATATGTGTTTTAATAACTTTGCGTAGTCAGGGGTACCCCAACGATCAAACCTGGGTCCACTGTTATTTTTATTATTTATCAATGACATCTCTGGTCTAATCTCGTGTAATCAGCTTTTATTTGCTGATGACCTTAAAATTTATTGTGAAATCACTTCTCTGAGTGATTGTCTAGCCCTTGAAGAACAATTAATGCTCATTCATAACTGGTGTCAAAGTAATTGCCTGTATTTAAACATTTCCAAATGCAAAATATTATCGTTTAGTAAAAAAAAAAGGAACTTACTCCACTACGACTATTCGGTAGATTTGTTCCCCTTATTCCGGGTTTCTGATACCAAAGATCTAGGTGTAATGTTTGATCAGCATCTAACCTTTTCGAGTCATATTCACGCCATATGCCTAGATGGAAAAAGAATGCTGGGATTCATATTTAGAAAGACCAAATCGTTTCATTATACTCAAACTATTCTCTTGCTATACTTTTCATTAGTTGTGTCTAAACTGGAGTACTGTAATTTTATATGGTACCCTATCTATCACAAACACATAAATATGATCGAAAATGTTCAGCGAAAATTCTTGAAAAACTCTTCCTTTATTTATGGTATCTATCCGGGGTGGGGCTATCCTCAAGAATATCTTCTAAGTCGTTCCCAACTTCCAACATTACAACGCAGACGTAAATACTACAGCATGAGATTTTTATATGGCCTACTTAACAACCGAATTGACTGTTCTTTTCTTCTATCATCCCTTTTCTGTACAAAATCGTTTATCAAGATTCCCTATAACCCTTGTTAATCCGATTCCAAAGACCAACTCATTATTAAAAGCGTCTACTTATATAATGTCATTAAATTTTAATACTATAGATGCTAATATTGATTTAAATATCGCAACACTTGACGATCTATTGAGCAATATCACATAATGCAATAACTTTTCTCTTTCCTGTTTAATCTCTTTTCTACCTCCCAATTCATATATATATATATATATATATATATATATATATATATATATATATATATATATATATATATATATAAACAATGTTGTCGAGTTACTGTTTAATCTTGTTTTAGTTGTAGTTTAATTAGGAAGTTTGTTTTACATTTATGTACTTATTTTAGTTCTTTAATTGGATATTTTTTTCCGTTAAGCAATAAAGTATTATTATTATTGTTGTTATTATTCTAATTCTAATTTTCATTACGTAGCCGTATTACGTAATGGAGAATGTACACACATATAGTAGAGTTTCGCTATTCGTCTGTTACGTACATAGAAGTAGAAAAATACATTATGTTATAATGTAATAAAATATAATGTAGGTAATATAATACAAAACAATGTGGTATGATACGATACAATGTAATGTTATGTAATTGCAGTATAAATTGTAATGGAGTGTAATACATGATTTTATATGATATAATATAACACAATGTAATATAACGTTATAATATTGCAATACAAAACAATCTGACATCTATAACGCCATATATAGTATAATATAGTACAATACAATACAAAACACACTGCAATATGGGCCCCGAATCATAGCAAGACTCAGTAAAATGAAAGAGCTGATAGAGCTGCACATAAAGCAGCACAAAGAAATCAAAACGAAAATGTTGATACTGCAACTCATTTGAACACTTCTGAATTTTCGTAACATCCTGTATACATAGTTAATTTTAAAGTATACATGCTTCTATTGTCTGCAACTTTTGTCTGAAACAGTTTTTTGTAACTTTAATAATAAAACCTGAATCGACCGAAGTCGTATTCAGAGGGCACACTGTATATTATCAAATAATATGTTAAGAAATGTAGGTAATACAATACAATAAAATTCAATATAATAAATTGTAATATAAAGTAGGTAATGTAATATACAGCTGAGTTCATTCCTCTTAAACTAACACGTACCAATACATCAATAATTTAGCTATTGTCTATTCTGAACCCACAATAAATAAATAAAATGCAATAAACCATTAACACCACATTCGTCCAGCTGCAATACCTACAGCTCATCCGAATTATGTTTCGTTTTGCTATAATGAGAAAGTCTAAATGAGGCTGCATAAAACTTGATCGTGCAATATAAAAGATGAATTCGAAGCAGTTTATCGGCGGCTAACGCACATGCTACCGTTGGGGTTATTAGAAGTTGCGTCTTAGTACTGGCATTAAAACACTTACCAATTTTATCAGACACAAAAGATACTCCTGCTATTCATCACTCTGAATTTAAACAAATGATTTTTCAAACAGAAAAATTAACTGATCTTGTATGTTGGGTGTTCGAAAACCAGAATATGTATAAAATGTGTTAACATGGAAATTAAAGCAAAAGGAAAACTTGAACAAAACCCTTGACAACACTAAAAACTATAGCTGTTGATGTGCACCATAGGATAAAAACATAATGTAATATACAGGGTGTTTGGTACATCGATGCAAATATTTAAAGGGGTGATATAATAGGTGATTTTGAGTCGATTTAAGCAAACATACTTATATACCAAGTGTTACCGTTTTTGAGATAATACCACTTTTAATATTTCTTGTTTTTACCGTGCTTTTCTGCAAATATCGAAGTGTACAAGCGTAATAAGCCGTCTTATCGCAAACTTATAGTAAGTTTTTTTATTCCTCATGAAGTGATTGTTCATATTATTTTATCAGAAAAGCCTAAACTGTCTTTGGTTCTTGCCTAGAACTTCTTAAACATGAAAGTTTTAATTTGTAAAAAAGCAATCACTAAAATTCAAACGTGGATTTAGTCTAAAATCTTTCGTTATTTTTTTCCAATTTCAGTAAAACTTCTTTGGGCAATGGTCTTTAAGATAGCATGAATAGATTTAGAAAAAATTTTCACAAATTGGAAAAATTGAATTTAATTACCAAAATACCCCTAGGCGCATTCGCCAAAACGTAAAATAGCCCTTCATTATTTAGTTTAAATAGTTTAAAAAAGCAGATTTTTAGAAAATGTTTTGCGGTTATCGCTCCACCCAGTACTTGAGTTTACAGAAACTGTTTCTAAATTCAAGATTTCTTTCACCTCACTAACACTGGAATGTAAAATTTTCTTAGCAAAATCGAGTTTATTTTCAAGTGAATCTACATTGCTATTTAAAACGTCACTTTTGACTTTTCGTTTATTTAGTGGAAATAATTTCAATTGTGGTAAATTTAATACAATCGTGCAAAAACAGTATGAGCATCACGAACATTAAGGGTTGTACCGGTCTCCGGCCAAATTCGCTATCGCTCAGCCTCCAAACATGGCCAGCGACCGGTAAACGTCCTTACTGTTCTTGATACTCAATATAATATTGCCTCGTGCAGTACTAATTTTGAACACCAATAATAATACTATTAATGTTTTAATAAATCAGACATTTTCTAAAAATCTGCTTTTTAAACTATTTAAACTAAATAATAAAGGGCTATTTTACGTTTTGGCGAATGCGCCTAGGGGTACTTGGTAATTAAATTCAATTTTCCAGTTTGTAAAATTTTTGTAAATCTATTCATGCTATCTTAAAGACCATTGCCCAACAAAGTTTTACTGAAATTGGAAAAAAATTAACGAAAGATTTTAGACTAAATCCACGTTTGAATTTTAGTGATTGCTTTTACAAATTAAAACTTTCATGTTTAAGAAGTTCTAGGCAAGAACCAAAGACATATTAGGCTTTTCTGATAAAAGAATATGAACAATCACTTCATAAGGAATAAAAACTTAGTATAAATTGCGGTAAGACGGCTTGTTACTCTTGTACACTTCGATATTTGCAGAAAACACGGTAAAATCAAGAAATATTAAAAGTGGCATTATCTCAAAAACGGCAACACTTGGTATATGGGTATGTTTGCTTAAATCTGCTCAAAATCACGTATTCTATCACCCCTTTAAATCTTTGCATCGATGTACCAAACACCCTGTATAGTGAAATATAACATAATGTAATGTAATATAATATAGTATAATATAATATAATACAATACAATGCAATGCAATGCAATGCAATACAATACAATACAATACAATATAATACAGTACAGTACAGTACAGTACACTACAGTACAGTACAGTACAGTACAGTACAGTACAGTACAGTACAATACAATGCAATAAAATACAATACAATACAATACAATATAATATGAAATAATATAACATAACATAGTATAATATAATATAACACAATATAACATAACATAACATAACATAACATGACATAACATAACATAACACGGCATAACATAACATAACATCCTGTTTTATTTTTTATTAATAACACTGGACTAGCATATGGTGATTTAGATTCACGAATAACTGCATTTCGTAAAAGTTCGTCAATAATTACCATCAACTGTTCCCTATCAGATGCAGACATTCGATACGGTCTATACACAATTGACTCGTTTGTCATACATTTAATAGACATTTCAGTAGCCGTTGTCTTGCCTAATTGCGAGAAATCAGTAGCAATGCATTCACGAAATGCCATCAATAATTGATAAACTGCTTGTTGTTGATCTTGTGTTATCGGTCCAAATCGTAATTTATCAATTTGCAATTTATCGTCTATAAAAACTTCTACATTTTTTATCTCAACCTTTTTCAGCAGAGAAATTTGATCCGCAATTTTTAGAAATATAATATGCCGTTGATTTAAATAATCAGTGCCGATTATGCAATCTTGTGTCATTTGTTTATCATTCACAATAATTGCCTGTACTTTAGCTGTGACCTGTTCAACATTAATGTTAATTTCAGCGGATAATTTACTTTCTACCGTGTTACCCATAAAACATCGCAAAACGGTCGGATGTTCCTTGACACTCTTGGATAATTTCAATCTATTCAACAACGATTCTTTTATTAGTGTTTTTCCACTACCGGTGTCGGAGAGCTTTAACTTTTGTACTACCTATAAGTACTGTCTTTATATACGGGCTTTTGTAAACTACCACCTTGGATTTTACGTTAACTTCACTTGAACTTGTGCGTTTTACTAATGCTTTGGAAAATTTGCAATTCTCAGTTTTATGACCGAATTTGTTACAATGATTTTAATAAAGGTTTGAAGCAATCGCTCACGTAATGACTACCCTTGCAGTTGTAACAGCGAAAATTTTATTAATTTCTACTTGTTTTAACAATTTTGTACTTTTCGAACATGTTTTCAATTTTTCGCTTTGTTGCAATGATCTCAAATTAATTGAATTCAAATTAGAGGGTAATGATCAGACACTTATCTTACGTAAATAAGTAGCAAGGTCGCCAATCGAGTTAAAAGCACAAAATTAATTGAATTCAAATTAGAGGGTAATGATCAGACACTTACCTTACGTAAATAAGTAGCAAGGTCGCCAATCGAGTTAAAAGCAACAACTTTTAAAGATAATTTTAAGGTGGTGACATCTCATCAACTCCTTCAATAACACTATCGATTAAATATGACTCAGGAATTTTTAATTTTAGTTTAATCGCCTAAATTTTGTTTATTTGTTGGTATGTAATTAGCAGCCTCGACTAAAAGTCGACCAAAACGAACCGACGTTGGAAAAGTTTTCTTTAATTGACATTTCATTTTACGCCAACTTAAACAAGGATTCTGTAACGAATCGTACCATGTACGGGCGTTTCCTCTTAAGCGGCCGGTGACCAGCCGAATAACGACATTATCGTTCCATTTGTGGAAAGCAGTTAAATAATCAACTTTGCTTATCAACTCGTCAACATCTTGCTTGTCGTCTCCAGGATCGAAAACTGGAATCAGTGGTTCATCCACTGTCGCTTTCAATCCTGTAGTAGCCGTCCCTTGCTTAAGCACCTTGGCTTTTTGGCGAATGTTTAGTAATTTCCTCCTAGCGTTACCCCTATGAGAAGTCGAACTTGAACTAGAATCAGTACTGGAGGTTGAAGTGGCACTTTCACTAGAATCTAAACTGCTAGATGACGCGAGGCGTCGCATTGCGAGCCTTACTACCGTCGCGCTTTCGAGGCATGGTTTATATAGGTTAATAATTTTTTTTTACACCATTTCTAACAAAAGGTCACAAGTTATCCACAAAGGGCACAAGCAAATCTCACTTCTGCATTTGTAAAATAAATTTCTCAATAAAAACGAAAATTATATTAATTTTAAAAACACAATATATAATGGTAAATTACATCTGTCTTCTTATGAAGAAAACTATGGAATCCCTGACTGATGAATCAGCGTCTCCTCTTGAGTCGCTGAGCACTGATTTTATTATTCTTATCGTTAAACGGCGCTCAACACAAACAAATGTACTGAATCATATATCATTAATAGAAATTACCATTACACTATCATTGTAAATTTAAAACAGAAATTCGTCAACATAGGTTCCAAGGTTACAATACTTATCTACGTCCGGCACATTTGCTAGGACGTCCATAGTATTTAAATTTAAGTATATTGATGATCGGTATCAGTATTTGTACAAGCAAGTAAAAGAGGGTACCAACTTCATAAATTTTTATCGAAAATAAAATCGGCGATGAGTTGGCCGGTGATGAGATGGCCTCGTGAATAGGCGCGATGAATCGGCGACGCTGATTTGTTCCATTTCGCACGCGCACGAACACATATACATACTGTCCATCTTATTCAGACACTTTCTTATACACATACATACATATCTGTTTGTATAACGAATGTAAAAAAAAAAACGGTTCTAAAAACGTTACACCGTAACGTTTATAAAATAATTGGATTTATTTAAACAATGTGTTGGATTTTTCTATTTTCTGATTAAGAATCTTGACCTGAATTTTTCAAGTGCCAACGCTTAAGCGTCACACTTGTGAGAGCGGTGTAATATAACAAGTTTTTTTTATACTGTTTTTATCAAGTCTCTTACACGTTAAAAACGTTTTATGATAAAAACTTTATCTAAATTACATAAAATTCGTATTAATTGTGTATATTAGTTAAGACATTAAATAAACTTAAAATGCCGTTGACTTGCCTTTTTAAAAATCATAAGAATACTTGCAAATGGAAAGTGAAAATAAATAATTAATTATAGTTTATAAATGCAAATTTTGTTATTTAATAAACGTGTGATTGTATAGTTAAAGCGATTATGATAATTTTATGATGCACCAGAACAAGAATGTGTATTTTGTTAGTAGTCTGTTACGAAAATAAAATGAAAGTGGTTAAAATTATGATACAGGGAGAATAAGGAATCATTAAAATGCGTAATTTCGTAGTTTTTATTGGGAATCGTACTTAAGATAGCTTTTATAGGGTGTGTAACTTTATTATTGCTAATATTTTTGTAATGTTGTTGCTGTCGCCAAAAAGTAATTTAAATTTCGTGTTCGTCGTTGTTCAAGATACTACAGGATATATTTTGGATATTTGAAATCAAATTTTGTTAGCTAGCATTTACATCCTCAAAATTTCACATGAAATAAATCATCGCAGTGTGATTAAGTAACTGCTATTTTAATAACTTAACAACTCAAGGTAGATATTAATATGAAACCTTTCACGATTTACGTTAATAAAATATTATCTTAGCTGTTTCGTGAAAAATCGTGTATTTTATTTTAAAGTTATTAACTGTTGAAGGGCATAACGTTTGTAAATATTTTTATAACCTGAAAAGTATTTACTATCTCAAGGAGAATATTACGCTGATCACTTTAAGGTACACAGAAAAACGCGCTGTTTTTGTTTGTATTAAAAGATACCTAAGCCTTAAACTAAATAAATAATAACGCACGCGCATGCACGCACGCGCGCAGCTACGCACACACATCCACACATATGTTACAACCCTATATAAATACAATACAATAAATAATAATAAATTGTAAAAACATCTTAACCGACGTCATCCGAAAATAAAATTCTCTATGAAGTAAAGACATATGGTACTTCCGTTTTTGGACGTGCTAATAAGTAAAAAAGACAACGGACAGCAAAATAGTGATATGTTGGTGTGTTTTATTCCCTGTAAGAGAAGTGGTACTATGACCGCAGAAATGTATTTCAATAAATATTCGAATAGATGCCAGTCAGGTAGAAACATGTTTCGGCGATTACGTGATAATTTAATAAATCACGTTATTTCGTAAAGGAATGAATATGGAAATGAAAATGAAGAAAGGATGATTCTCCAAGCGCTAGTTGAAAAACTTCACCATTGGTATGTCTCGACCAACAACTGGTAATATTCTGACGACAACAAGTTCTTAAAAATTGCATATTGTTCTAGACGTTTTAATTTGAATCTTGTACCTTTAACCATGAGGCTGTTTTTTGAAGTTATTTTAAGCCAATAATTTTTTTGTTATTTTTTTAATGGTCAAGATACCATATAATTTTATATTCCCAAAGACATATTTCTAGAAACGTACTTTTTTTATGTAATGAACGCCCTTAAAACGTCTGAAATACCATTCCTATGATGAATAAAAATGCGAAGGGTTTCATAACGGCGATACAATGAAAAGATGGAATTTTGTAAATGGTTTATGAGAAATCATAATTTACAGAATTTTATCATGAAAATTCTGAGTCGTTTCACCAACTGTGTATTCTTTAACCGCAAAAATAATGTTCTCTGGTCAGATGATATGTTTGTTCATATTAGTATTAATCTCGATTTAAGGATATTTGGTTCCAAACTTACGAAACTACAGTTATGCAATAAGACGACGTTCAGTTGTTGAGCAATTCTCTAAATCAACGTCCACTTAGTAGACCTAGAATGTTTTCAAAATCATTTTTGAAGTCCAGATTGTCCGTTATTCCTGTCATAAAAATCTTTGAATAAATAAAATATGGAAGTTTTTAGAAAACGTACATTTTTCGTTTCCGCTCTATGTATCAGTTGTAAATGTAAATCCGAATTGTTAATGAGCCCATAAATGCGTGTGAAATTCCATTTCACACATCCACTTAATGAAAAATTATTTTGATTTTTTCCAAAAAAATTTTACATTTACTCAAACATTTTGAAATTTTGGGATATCTTAATACACTTTTCGAACACTACCATCGTATTCCACATTAAGTTTTAAGTAAGAATGGATAGCTTATGATGAGTCTGAATATACACAACCTCTAATTAAATTAGTTAGAACTGTGCAGTTATCATTTTCTTAAAAAAAACTTATACACACAATTCTTAAAAAAAAATGCAGTAACAAATGCTATAAAACACTGCTTAAAATCTAAGCTTTCAAAAGACAGGACACAACATTTGATTCGTCACCATTTAAGTACAATTATGTCAGTTTGAATAGTGTAAAACGTGGTTTGAAAAAAATAATAATTCAACTCCATCAAACTATAAAGACACACATGAACATTTTTTATTATTATAGCTATAACATAAGGTTACAGTTAATTTTTATAGCCCACCTTATGATGAGATACGGTATCACGCACATATTTTATGCATTTCCGCATTGTCCTGATTTGAAAACAATATCTTGAGATCACTGCCAATGAGTAAATGATCCAAACCCACTAAAAAAAACTCTATACAAACAAAACATAACATCTGTGCATGATACCTCATCATAAGGTAGACAACAAAAATTTACTGTAACCTTACGTTATAGCTATAATAATAAAAATGTTCATGTGTGTCTTTTTAATATGATAGAGTTGAACTATTATTTTTCTCAAACCATGTTTTACACTTTCAAACTGCATAATTGTACATAAATAGTGACGAATCAAATGTTGTATCCAGTCTTCTGAAAGCTTAAATTTTGAAGCACCTTGTATAGCGTTTGCTACTGTCTATCAAATTTTTTAAAGAATTGCGTGTGTGCATGCGTGAGTGCGTGCGTGCGCGTGCTTGCGCGTCTGCACGTCTACGAGTTTTCGGGTTTGAGCGTTTGCGCGTTTGTGCGTTCGTGTGTGTGTGTGTGTGTGTGTGTGTGTGTGTGTGTGTGTGTGTGTGTGTGCGTGCGTGCCTGCGTGCGTGCGTGTGGTGCGTGCGTACGTGTGCGCACGCGTGCGCTTGCGCGTGTGTACGTGTGCGTGTCGATGTTCGCGCGCGTGTGCGTGAGTGAGAGTTTTTAAGAAAATGATAAATTCACAGTTCTAATCAATTTAATTACTGGTTGTGTAGATTCAGACTCATCATAAGCTACCCATCCTTCCTTCAAATTTAATGTAGAATACGATGGTATTTTTCTCTATGTATGTGAAATGGAATTTTTTTAGTTGTGTATTTGAGTCACATTTATATTCTACCACCCAACAAAATTTTGAACGCTAGGTCTAGACCACCCTGCATGAAAAGAGGATTTGGAAAAAAAAGAGGCAGAAAAAAGCAACTAACAGTACCAACAGATTGAAATGTTTGCAGCAGTGTCAAGAAAATGGAAATGACTATAAACCTTAGACTGAAAAGCTTGAAATAATAATGCCCACACAATGTATAAATTTATTAATTTTGTAGACATTAATATTTCAAATATATGTTAAAATTTTCCAATTATTGAAGAGGATAGTTGTAATTGCTATTGAAATGTTTTACACTTTTAAAGTATGCTTTTAAATATACGACTTTTACGCAAAGGATAAGTATTTTAATTACGTGAATACGAGTATACCAGTAAATAAATAATTAATTAAGTAGGTTGAATTGTATTTTAAATTAAGTCCTAGCGATACCTTTCATACAGCATAAAAAATGTAAACAATTATTAAACTAAAAATTTTATCTTATAAAGAACGCGGGGAAGCTTGTTTAGCCAGAATTAAACACTTAATTAAATTAAGAAAGTTCAAGTGTAATTTATCTTACCTTTTATGCAGAACAAAAACATGTAAAAATCTTTAAAAAAATGTTCATCAAGTTCATATTTTGTTATTAAAGATAAGTATCTTTTACCCGTAATTAATTGGGACGTTTGAATGGTATTTTCAGTTACCTTCTAACAGGACTTTAAATGAAGAATGAAAACATGAAACCAATTTCTAATTTAAGTAGTTCAGATTTAAAAAAATGTTAACAAATACCCGTAAAAAATAATTAATTACTACGGTTTAATTATATTTTAAAGCATATTTTGTTGAATGGAAAGCATGTGTGCTCTATGATAGTGGACGAGTTACCTCTACCTTTACCATGAACTTCATAATCCATTCTCATCCCATTGTTTATCTCGTCATCACTGTGATTTTCCCATTGGATTTACAGTCCAAAATTATCAAAAAGTTGGCTATGATTTATATTTATATATATTCTGGACATAAAATCCTACCCCGGTTGGACAGGACTCAAGCGACCTCGGTTATGCAAGGTATTCACTTTAGGATCTCAGT
Source organism: Vesta saturnalis (assembly GCA_036346205.1). NCBI lineage: Eukaryota > Metazoa > Arthropoda > Insecta > Coleoptera > Lampyridae > Vesta > Vesta saturnalis. The sequence continues at coordinate 780,622 of JARFJB010002367.1, read as the reverse complement.
TTGAACAATTACAACTTGATCTTTTGTTTCTATCTTCTCTGAAAACTGCGATTCACCCGACTTGCAATTTTCCAAATACAATCTCTCTAACTTTCGATATAAAGTAGGAGAGCGTGTTTAACTCAAGGATAACATCGCTTGCCAGAGGTTCTCTTTTTTGCAGAATAAAAAATCGGGGTGATTTGGTTCACACATTCTAGTCTTAAATGTGTAAAGTTATGTTGCATCAGTAGGTTTTCGATTAAAGTACCTAACTTTCAAGACTTCTTCGATTAGTTTGAAAGTTGACTAATTTCTGTCTAAATTTCCATCTTGCGATATATCAATTCTGGGAGATTTCAATGTTCACCACTCTAATTGGCTTCAATTTTCATCTACCACTAATCCTGCTAGTTACGGTGTAGAAACTTTTGCTATTTCATGTGATTTCACACAAATAGCTCTCCAACCTACTACAATCCGTGATAACCCTATCTACACTCCACATCTTCTAGACCTATTTCTTACATCAAACCTACTTATTCATAAAACTTTAGATCTATTTCTGCTGGGTTTATCTGACTATTGTCTAATAGAAATAAATTCTAAGGTCACAAATTCCTCTGTTTTTAACAACACCGATATCACCTTGTGGAGTTTTGAGTCAGCTAAACGGTGTGAGGGATCTCTTTGCAATCTTCGCATGGCGTGAATGTTTCAAGTCTTCGGACATTACTTTTTCAGTTTCCTCATGGGCTGGGACTTACACACTAACACAAAACAAAACCGTATAGGACAATCTCATTCAAAACCATGGGTCAATAGGGTTTGTGCTGATGCAATATCTTTCGAAAATAAATCTTATACCAAACGGAAATCCAATAAAACGGTCTAAAATCATGCAGACTACGTTGGCGATGTGTTATCACTGAAGGTAAAAGTTGCTTGAACTACGAAAATGCAATGAAAAAGCTACATACCCTTTCATTAGTAAATTTTCGTTTTAGCTGAAGTCATCGGTAAAAACGGCATCTTTGGCGTTCAGTAGTGGCCGACTCAGTAGAAAAACGCCAATCTCCATCAAACTCGTGTTTTACTGATTCTGGAAACGATATGCTGCCAGACAACCCTTATTCACAGGCTGTGAAACCAATTTATTTCCGATATAAGCTCCTAGAGTCGATCATCACGGTTCTTAAAACGAAACAGCCCCAGACGGTATCCCAGCTATTGTGTCAACGAGATGTTCCCCCAAACAAGTCAGTCCTATCTAAGCTATATTCGATCTATACGCCCTCTCGAGCAATTGTTCAACTATTCCCAAAAAAGGCAACAAGAACGATCCTTCTGACTACCGACCAATTGCCATCACTTCCATTCTGTTTGGAAAATCAACTAGTAGCTACTTTCTTCCCTTAAATCTAAGAAACTCCTTAGTGACCACCAATATGGATCTAGGCAGAGTAGTGCAACAAGTAGTCGTCTTTCATATGTGATCCAAGTTTGGAACAATAGATTAGAACGATATGTTGACACAATTGCAGTAGTTTTAAATGTTTCAGAAGTATTTGACCAAGTTTGGTACGTGTTTACTTACCTGTCTCACCTAATTTAAGTTAACTGATGATACGCTCATCACTTGGGTTTTAAGTTCGCTTGATAAAAGACGAATACGTGTCGTAGTTGGGTTCTTTTCAAAATAAGTTGGAATTAACGCGCGCGTGACATAGTCATCAGTGATAGCCGCTACACATTTTCTGCTATACATAAATGATTTCATTTTTTCAACAACAGGCCCAATCCATTACTTTGCAGACAACAGCACTCTTCAGTGTAGTTAATCTCAGTTTACTTATAATAGTAACCCATTTTTTATCTCAAATCAAGGTATTGAAGCTAAAATGGCAATTTCAATCAACAGATTAAATATAATGCTAACAAAACTTAGTGATGTCTTGTGTCTGTGATCATATCCTGTAGTAAATATTAGTGGCTCACATCTTAAATTTTTAGATTCCATTACTATGTCAAGAATGACTGTATATTCAAATTTATCATAGGTTGACCATCCTCTGTCAGCTACTAAAGCAGCTGCTCGTAAAATATGTTTTTTATACAGATCTAAGCAGTACTTTATCCTCCGACAACTATTTTTGCTATAGAATCCCGAAATTCGACCTCATCTAGAATATAATTTTCACCTCTGGGTTATTGATCCCCCATACGGTCTCGTTATCGTTGGTCGTATTCAGAGAAGAGCGATTATACTTATAAATGATCTGACCTTAACTTCTAACATATGGTCCCTTGAGCATAGAAGAATCGTTTCAATCCATTCTTTGTACTCGGTTCGCTTATTCACATCATCATTACGTAGTACAAATTTCAACGTGACGTACCAAATTGGCACAATCCAAATACTTCTAAACTCTGGAATGATCTGCCTAGTTCCTGTTTTCCTCTTACTTATGAAATCGACAAAATGAAGGCAAGCATTAATAGGCAGTCCAAAATTCCAATGCATTCTGAGTGCTTTAGCATGTTATGCTAAAAATAGCCTGTTCAGGGCCACAATCATTGAAAAAATTCATATTTTACGAATAAAATTAACCCATAATTAATGTATTATTTAGGACGGTGCAAACTGGAATTTTATTATTATATTCTACAGTAATAATTTTCAAGCAGAATAAATAAATGTAAATTAGCTTTATTTCGGTTAAATACATGTTAAATGACAACTTCTAAATCAATCAAATAAGGGTAAGCGTTTGAACAGGTTTTTATACCCAGCGGTTTGAGTATTAATAATAAACAAAGATAATGATAACCTAACCAGTAAAAGACTCTTTAGTTGAAATAGGCGTGAAATACCATAATAACATTTGATCGCTAATAAATACCAGCAAGTCCGGTGAGGGGCGCGGAACCAGGAATCGCGAATGGTTGAAACGCGTGGTGTGATTGAAGGGTAGTTAAGAAACAAACAAAAATGTACTTGTATATATGTACATTTTGAGATTCATACAGTAAGTATACGATCTATTATTTATATCTATCTATTATATCGTGACAGTAGACAAATAACTGTCCGGTAGTAGGACGATACCGTTAGTAGGGAATGCTACATCGTCCGGGACACGATTTGGCCAGTAATGTACGAAAGACAACTTGATATTCTGTGTGTATCGGAGACAGCGTAAAGGGAAGGATGCTGTGGTGATGGAGGATGACAGCCTGGCACTATGGTCAGGAGTTGAGATGGAAGTGCATGGCGCAAAAAGAGTTGGGATGATCACAAGTGAAAGAGCGAAAAGATGTGTTAAACAGTACGAATTGGTATCTCCCGGGTAATATGAATTAGAATGAAGGTGGAGTTTCGAAGAATTTTTCTTATTGCATGCTATGCACCGGTGAATGGAGAAAGAGGCCAGGAGCGTGAGAACTTCTGGAATAAAGTAGAGAAGGTGTTGAACGTATGTAAGCCAAACGAAAGAGTGATTATAGTGGGGGATATGAACGGATGGGTGTGTGTACAGAGAGAACATAGTGAACGCGTTTTAGGAAAGTTCGGAAACCAAAGAGTCAATGAGAACGGTGAACACCTGCTGAACATCTGTGCGGAGAGAAGACTGTTTGTATCCAATACGTGGTTTAAACATAAAAATGTGCATATGTATACATGGTAAAGAGGTGAATCTAAAAGTATGATAGACTTGATAGTGTATGATGAACGGCTTAGAAACCTGGTGAAAGGCACAAAAGTAATGCGCGGAGCGGAGTGTGGATCGGACCACTTTTTGGTTGTATCGAGAGTATGTTTAGGGCAAAAGTGGGTCTGGAGAAGGTAAGCAAACGAAGTACGAACGTCGAGAATTAGGGTTGACAAACAAGTGGATAATGGTGCGATAATGAAATACGCAGATGCTGTGAGTAACGAGTTGAATGTGAAGGAAACAGTGTGGAACGAAAAAATAAAAGACACTGACGTTGAAAGTGCATGGATAAGCTTAAAAACCCTGTTGTCAATTGTGCCGTGCGAATATGTGGAAGAGTGACTGTAGGTAGACAGAAAAAAATGTGCTTGGTGGAATGCGTCGGTAAGAAAGGCAGTATGTAAGGAAAAAGATGCGTACATGGCAATGATTTCGGCAAAAAATGAAACTGAGAAGAAGCGATTGTATGAGGTGTACAGATTAAGAAACAAAGAAGTGAAGGAGGCAGTGAGAATGAGTAAAGAGGAAGTGATGGCTGTGGAAGGAGAGAAAATGTAGAATGATTTTGAGGGAAACAAAAAACTCTTCTGGAAATAGGTCAAAAATACAAAACGGTGCCCAAAACAGAACGCTTCAGGAGTGATGAATGCTAGAAACGAAATATTACGGGACGATTGTGAAGTGAGGAAATGCTGGCAAGAATATTTCGGAAAGCTGTACAGTAGTGAGGAAAGTAAGACTGAAGGGTTAAATAAGGAGAATATAGAAGAAATGATGGATGAAACTGAGAAGGATATTGGAATAAATGAGGTAGAGGAAACGGTAGGAAGGTTGAAAAACGGCAAGGGAGCAGGCGTAGATGAAATCACTGGTGAAATGCTCAAGTATGGTCGTGTAAAGCTTATACGAAGATAGTGTGAATAATTCAATGAATGCCTTATATGTGGAAAAGTGCCGAGTAATTGGAAGAGCGCGATCATTGTACCATTGTATAAAGGTAAGGGGAACAAGAGTGATTGTAAAAACTACAGAGGAATAAGCTTGCTCAGTAAAGTGTTTGGAAGAATACTGATTGACAGAGTACGAGAAATTACACAACCTAAGATGTGGGATGTGCAAGGTGGCTTCATGCCAGGGAGAGGATGTGTCGATCAGATGGTTGCTCTCAAGCAGGTGATCGAAAAGTGTTTAAAGGTAAAAAGGAATAAGGGTAGTATAAAACTTTAATATTGAGCAAGGAGTGCGACAAGGCTGTGTGATGTTCTACGTTTCGTATATCGTGAACCCTGTCGATTGTACTAACCAGATAAAAAACATAAACACACTAACTACTCCATTTCCTCAAAATCCAGGGTAATTTCGAGGTTGGCAAATAGTATAAGTCAATATAAAAATGCCTCGCCTAATGCTACAATTTTGTTAGGGGAAGAGAAATATGGGAAATTATTTCTGGTTTGTCTTTTTTTTACATAATTTCTCACATTTCTTTTCCCCTAATAAAATTGCAGTATTAGACATAACTTAGAAAATCATTTTCACCTTTCTCAACTTCAAAATGGTTCTGGCTGTTTAGGAAATGGGGTGTGTGGTGAGTTTACGTTACAGAATTGTTATTGCAATCGATAGAGCTCACTGTATAGTAAATGTAAAGATCCTACTCATAATTAATTAATTGATAAGGGCGGCTCGATTATATAATAATGTACACGCTAGTGGTAGTGATAATCGTATTCATAAGGACTAAAATAATTTAAACAATGTTTAAACAACTTTGTCCATCACGTTTGGATTTTGTCATAAAGAATAAGATTTGATCAGTACTTAATTAATTAGCACGGTGCAATTGCATTGTATTTTTAATTACGTTTCGAAAATACCTTGCATGCAAAGTACCTAGATGAAAAAACAATTTTTAAACCAATTTTGTCCATTAAGTTCGTATTTTGGAGAAATACTAGTTTACCCGTAATTAATTAGTACGGTCAAATTGCATTTTAAGCAACATTCTAGTAGTATTTTGCATGAAGACTAAATAAATACGTGAACAACTTACAAAAGCTGTCCTTTACGTAATACATGCCCGTAATTATAAAGTAAATGGGTCCTCTCTTGCAATAGACAATACGGGGATACAACTTTACCCGTTTTTAATTAAGTACATCAGTCGTTTCGGTGTATTTTAAATTATGATTTAATAACTTTGCATGCAAAGTAAGTAGATGAAAAAGCATTTTGCCCATAAAGTTCGTACTTTACAGAGGTACTATTTTACCTGTAATTAATTAGTTCGCACGGTCCAATTGCTTTTTAAGCTATATTCCAGTAGTATTTTGTATGCAGACTAAATAGATATGTAAACAACGTACAAAAAACCTGAGTTACGTTCAATTAAAAATACGAGGGTAATACATATCCGTAATTATGATGTAAATGGGTGGTTTCAATTATTTTTTAAATTATGTTTTAATAATACTTTGCATGAAAACACATGTTAGCAAGTTACGTTCCTATTTTGCAATAAACACTACGTAAGTAGATGAATAAACAGTTCTAAAGCGAATTTTACCCGTAATTAATTAATTAGCATGATCCATATAGTTTGTATGTTGCAAAGGTATTAATTTACCCGTAACTGTCACGGTCCAATTGCATTTCAAGCTTCATGTTCTTATAATACTTTGCACAAATAATACGGTGATACTACTTTACCCGTAAGCAGTAAAGTAAATCGGTCGTTTTAATTGTATTTTAAATTACGTCTTAATAAGATTTTTGAATGCAAAGTAAATAGATGAATAAACAGTTTTTAAACAAATTTTGTCCATAAATTCATATTTTGCATAGGTACTAGATTACGGTTAATTAATGCACATTTCAAATGCATTTTAAGATACATTCTAGTAGCAGTTTGTATGAAGGCTAAATAGATGTGTAAACAAATTACAAAAAAATGTTCATTACGTTCATATTTTGTAAAGCAAGGGGGGGTAATGCATATCTGGAATTATTACATAAACGGTTCCTTTCAATTATCCTTTAAGTTACGTTCTAATCAAACTTTGCAGGAACACACAAAGGCAAACAATTTTTAAACAAAATAATCTCCTATTTTGCAATAAACAATACCGGGATACTATTTTACCCTTAATTAATCAAGTAAATCCGTCGTTCCAATTATATTCTAAATCACGATTTAATAATACTTTGCAAGTAAATAGAATTAATTAGCACGCTCCAACTGAATTTTAAGCTACATTGTAGTAAATTGTCTATTACGTTAACGTTTTGTAAAGAATAATGGGGTAATGCATATTAGTAATTAGTAATCAACTATTCTTTAAAGAATACTTTGGTTGAAAACGCACGTAATTTTTAAGCAAATTACATTACTATTCTGCCATAAGCAGTACGGGGATATAACGTTGCCCGTAATCAATTAAGTAAATCGGTCGTTTCAATTATATTATTAATTACGTTTTAATAACTTTGAGTGTAAAGTAAATAGACGAATAAATAGTTTTTAACCAAATTTTGTCCATACAGTTCGTATTCCTCAGAAGTACTAGTTTACACGTAATTAATTGATTAGTACCATCCAATTGCATATTAAATTACGTTTGCATGTAAAACGTAGATGAAAAAACAATTTTTAAACGAATTTTGTCCGTTAGTTCAATTTTGCGTAGGTGTGTATGCATAATTAATTAATTAATTGGCACGGTCCAATTGCATTGTAAGCTATATTACAATAGTATTATGCGTGCAGGCTAAATAGATGCGCAAACTACCTACAAAAATTGTCCATTAGGTTTATATTTTGTAAAGAATGCAGGGTTAATGCATACCCTTAATTATTAAATGAGTTGTTTCAATTATTCCTTAAATTATTCTAAAAGTACTTTTGAAGAAAAGTAAATTTGCAATAAACAATACAGGGATAATATTTTATCCGTAATTAATGAATCGAATCGGTCGTTCCAATTGTATTTTAAATTACGTTTTAATAACTTTGCACGTAAAGTACATAGATGAATAAACAATTTTTAAACAAATTTTGTCCATAAAGTCTGTATTTTGCAGAGCCACCAGTTTACCCGAAATTAATTAATTAACCTGGTCCAGTTACGTTTGAATAATACTTTACATGCAAAGTAAATAGATGAATAAATAGTTTTTAACCAAATTTTATCTATCAGTTCGTATTTCTCAGAGGTACTAGTTTACACGTAATTAATCAAGTAGCACGATCTAGATGCATTTTAAACTTCCATGGTATTTAAATTACGTTTTAATAATACTTTTCATGCAAAGTACCTAGATAAAAAAAAACAAATTTTATACCTTAAGTTCGTGTTTTGCATAAGTACTAGATTGCCCGTAATTAATTAATTAGCACGATCCAATTTCATTTTAAGCTATATTACAGTATTATTATTATAGTACGGTCATATTTTGTAAAAATATACGGGTAGTGTATATCCTTAATTATGAAGTAAATGGGTCGTTTAAATCATTCTTTGAATTATTTTCTAATAATACTTTGCATGAAAACACATATGTAAACAATTTTTAAGCAAATTACGTTCTTATTTTGTAAAAACAATAGGTTGATATTAATTTACCCGTCATTAATTAAGCAAACCGGTCGTCTCCATAGTATTTTAAATTACGTTTTAGCAATACTTTGCATGAAAACACATGTGTAAACAATTCTTAAGCAAATTACGTTCCTACTCTGCAATAAACCATACGGGGATACAACTTTACCCATAATTAATTAAGTAAATCGTTCGTTTCAATTGTATTTTAATTTAATAAATAAATAGATGAATAAACAGTTTTTAAACAAGTTTCGTCTATAAAATTCGTATTTTTCAGAGGTACCAGTTTGCCAGTAATTAATTACGGAAAAAAATTGATGTTAATCTATAGCCCAGTAGTATTTTGCACGCATTTTAAATAGATGAGCAAACAATGCGCAAAAAATCTGCTTCATATTTAAGGCTTATTTCGCACCATATTAAAAGGCTTTGTTAACAGTTCTCCTTCACGGATTTCATTTATTATTGTACTGTATATAAAAATCAAGCACCGAAAGGGATTCATGGCATTATTTTTACAAAAAATGGTTTAAATAAAAAATTAACAATTTTTTTTTGTAATGTTTTGTGCATTAAATGATTTTTTTTTTGTAATTTTTTTCTAAATAACTTTTTAATATATTGTTAATAATAACCTACAAAAATTAAAAAAAACGATATTAGTAAAATTCAAACTGTCCACGGGAAGTATATCATGAAACGTGTTACAAAGAGAACCCGGTGGGAGTGTATGACTCCGCCCTCGACATCTCGGAACATGTGCACTTTTAGAAACTACTGGAAGTTACGAATGTTTACATACACTATGTCGACATTTATGAGATATTCCAGTTTACACAAATACTTTTCTACCAAAAGTAGTTTTTAAGGCCTTTCGAACGGTAGACAAAGACTTAAAATCGAAGAAGGCGGTGCACCGTTTTAGTATTACAGTAAGACGACGGAAACGGATAGTCATATCGTGATAGATTTATTACTTCTAGACGGCCTGTGATTTGCAATCAAAATCCAGTTACCTGTTGACACTTCCCAATCACGTCCACGTGAACCAGCAAAAAATACGGCAAGTGGTTTGTGTTCATTTATTGAAACTGAGGTCGAGTTAGGAAAACTACGTTTCTCTTAAAATTAACCGTTGTAACAATTTAAGCGTTTATTCTAAAATTCAAATTTTTTGAGTACCCATATCTGAAATATGGGCGCTTCTAATAGCAATTCCGGAATTTTGAAAACTTTTATAGTTTTTTTTAAGATAAAGTTACAAACATAAAATTATCAAAATCGTAAGACCGAACTTGGCAAATGGCACTAAAACGCGACTGAGCTACGTTTTCCTTAATATTAACCGTTGTAACAATCTAAGATTTTAATCTAACATTCGGATTTTTTGGATACATATACCTGAAATATTAGCGCTTCTAATAGCAATTCAGGAATGTTGAAAATGTTAGTTTTTTAAAATAAAGTTGAAAAAATAAAATTATCAAAATCGTGCATCCAAAACTTCACTCTGCGCCGAGCTATGTGAATTATTGAATAATAATTCGATTTTCAATTTCAAAAATTACATTTTAGAAAATGAGGTTTTGTAATCTTTTTAGGAAAACTGCTCTACATTTATAGATATTCTTGTTTTACTTCTAGATATAAGGCCAACGCATGTGATTATTAGAAAGGTATGGTGCCGAGAGCGGCTAGTGACGTTCTTGGCAACAGGGCGCATTTTAAGGCTAGCGGATAAACATTCATATTTCTGTAACTATTGTAGTTAGCGACTTAATTTTTTTTAAACTTTCTACGCTTTCTAGTTTCATTTGACTCCATATAGCATTAACAAGATATATAAGTTTTACATTTTAAACTTACCTTGCCACTAAAACCATCATTTCGGCCTTCCTTCAATGCTTCCGGTGGTATAAAGGCAGGCGTACCAACAGTTGTTGACAAATAAGCATCTGAACCATCAAACTCATTACATACACCTAAATCAGCAACTTGTACTCTACCAGACTCAGTTAATAAAAGATTAGCAGGTTTAATATCTCGATGAATAATTCTTTGATAATGTACTGAAAAAAAGAATGATTAAAAAGCCCTAATTACAATTACTTAATAATTACAATATTCAATTCCTAGTATCACATCTCGAAAATAATGCCATGCATTATTTTCTGATAAAGGTTCGTCTGTTGGTATATTTAATATAGGTTTTTCTAATAATTCAAAAACTAAATACAATTGGTCCTCTTCAGGGTCGTCAAGTACTTCAACTAATTTTACTACGTTTGGGTGATCCAATTTTTTAAGTACAGCTATTTCTCTATAAACCCTTTGTAAAGGTGAAAGAATTTCGGAATCACATGATTTTGCTATCCATCGTGGAGGTAATCTACCAAACATTCCTGCTTTTTTCACTAATTTCTTTTTTGATAAAATTTTCATTGCCTACAATTATTACAACTATAAAGTCATATCATTGTATTATACATGAGCTTAAATATGCATTGCTCGACCAAACCATAGAAGCGTAAAAAAGAGCACGATTGAAATTAGTGCAGTAAAACTATTGTCACTACTCCAATTAAAATAATAAACCGTAACTCTCAGTCATGCCGTACTCACAATAAACCTTATCGTGAAGATTACGGGTTAGTGTAAAATTAGTGCTCAAATTTCTACTTCACTCATTTACAAAAGTATTCAGATCTAAATTTTATGTAAAACCTTATTAGTGCTCAAAACGCTACTTGTTCTCCATTAGTAACAAAATCTACAAAACTAATCAAACGATATTTCAGTATATATCTAAGAAACCCTTTACTTAGACATAACGCTTGCAGTGTTGAATAACTAAAAAGCTAAATGAATTACTATTAAACTCACCCATTTAACATCAGAAGAGATATTAATGTTCGCATGAGCTTCAATTTTTTTATTTTCTTATAAATCTGAAAAACGATAATAGTAATTCTAACATATACTACGCCTGCAATATCAATATCAAGCTCATCACTGTCGACTTTATTCTTATTTTCTTGATTTGTCAAAAAGCAGTAATTTATGTTAAACCAGCGAAATTACTTTAATAGTGCTTTCTAATTAAGTAGAGCACTACCCAAGATGTAATTTGTACTAAAAGTTTTAAGCACTAATGGATCATAAAGCAAAATGTTACTACATGTTTAAGCAAGAAAGTTAGAACTAATATGAGCAACTTAAATGTTAAACACGGACTTAGCTGAAACGTAGTTGTCAACTAACATCAACCTTAAACTAAAACACAACTGGCAACGCTGTAAAAGTAGTGCTGTTTAGATCTGAAGATATAATTAAATCAACATGCAACAACCGTCAGCTACAAAGGTCGTGTAAGCCTTCTTAGTACAGGGAGGCGTAAGAAAATTGATCGTGATATCCAAAAAAATATAGGTAGGCGGAGACGAAAATAGATGCTCGGCTAACGTTAGGTGGTGAAGTTAAAGGGGGCAAGTCCGGTTCTGTATTGCAAACGTTAAACCCTATTAACAATTGAGGGCCCCAAACCTACCTAGTAAACCATTCATTCGGTCAGATGAACTGGTAGTTCCACAATAAACATAAATAAAAAATAATACACATTAAGTCACCATAAGTTTTTTTATCATTAACCAATCCAGGCAAGCTAAAACTCGATAATAATAATAATAATAATAATACAATTCTTTTGTGTATAAAGGTGACAAGTGAAAAGAGTGACCTCCTGAATTCAAAGTACAATAAATTAAACAATCGTTCTGTTTTTAAATAATACATTGATCAGGACTAGAATAGTTACGGTATTTACAAAAACTACCGATATGATTAATTGAGTCATCAATTTTCTTATAGTATCCAAACATCTGGTTTCCATAAGGGAAGTCATGAGGATTGAAAGTTTAGATACGTTCGTGAAAGGTTTAATTCTGAAATATATCCAAGCTTTACTAAAAGCTTGATGTGTGTCTTTTGTTTAGTGCTATTAACATGTTTCTTTTTTTTTTAATCCACGAGTACAGGGTAACAGAGGTGAAGGTTACTTTAGCCAAGGTAAGCTAGTCAGTGTCGATGTAATTGGCAGTCGTGTTAAGTGTTGCGACCCTATACATATACACGTAAATAATTTCGTTACAGCAGTCACAGTTTCCTAACGATTAGGGTGAACGTTAAGAACTGATCATTTAAAGTCTACTATAATAGTTGAATAAACAATCAGGACGCTGTTACTAGCTGATGTTACAATATAAAATTTATTTTAGTATGCTCAAATGTGCATGAAGGTACCCTTACAAAGATTGCAAGTCTAAATGGACGTGAGGTAAGAAAAACACGCGCGCACGCATACACACACGTGCCCACACGCACGCGCGCGCACGCACACGCACACACGAACACGCACGCAAGCGAACGCACGCACACACGTACTCACACATACGCACGCACACGCACATACGCACGCGAACCCACGCACGCACGCACACCCACGCCCACATGCACATACACGCAAACACAGACACACACAAACACATACACAAAGACAAAGACAAACGCACAAATGCACACAAACGCATAAAAAATCAAAATTATTACCGTGTACAAAGGGATTTTATATTTAGAATTGACAAAAAAAAGCAGCGTGTGGTCTAATGTTTTGGAACTCGGGATAAAGTATAGTTTAGGTATTTAACGCATGTTTTATACATACAAACTCGTCGGTTTGGGAGCTTCGATTGAATTGACGTCGTGTCAGATTTTCTTCTCGGCGTGATTATGTATTACTTAAACCACTTTAAGAGTGGTTGATTTTGAATGAGAGCCATCAAGTTAATGACGGTTTCAAAATGGTGACATGGTACCTATACAGGGTGTGTGTCTACTGCGTGGACGGTGGATTAATCCTCTAGCTATTGGAGATATCGAAACCAATTTTGGTGTGTTAGTACACGATCAATGGACCTAAATTCTAAAAATATTTAGGTATATACAGGGTGATTGACAAAAATATGCCAACTCAAACCTGTGTTTTTGAATGGAACACCCTATATATTTTTGCATTTTTGGATTCACTGTTACACTTAGAAAAAAAGTATAGAAATTTGTATCTGTATCACTAACCCTTGTACAGATTTCGTCGCTTTAGTACCAAAATAGGGTTAACTTTGGAACCACGAGGCGATCGTTGTCACCATGATTTTGTAAATCTGTTTGTACCACCGTCTATTAATAATAATAGTCTACTAACAAACAAACTGATTCTCCGTGAAAAGAAGATACTAATTGATAACAGGTTTCTAAGCCATAAGACGGACCCTTCTTGAGATATTGGCGCTTTTACGTAAATATATTCTAAAATACAAATTTACTATCACAAGAATTCAACAAGACAAATCAGGTAGGCTAGCCGCGCGTGATAAAGAGGAACCACTGCATCTATTGTTTTGACGTTTGTATAATCATTAAAATATTGTTCCATTAGTTTGTGTGTTTTTGGATCGTCGTTTAGTCAATTTTTGTATAAAATGAATTTTTCCAAAGAAGAAATGGTCAATTTATTTACGGCGAAGCTGACGTAAACGCTTTGCTAGCTACCTGTTTGTATTATGAACGATACCCAGAGAGAAGACAGCCGCGGAAAGAATCGTTTATGAATGTAGCTGAGAGATTTATAAGTTCTAGAAGGGTGTGTTATCCCAAGCGCGCAAAAAACAAGCCCAAATAAAGAAATTGAAGAACCCAATTTTGTTAATAACATTCTATTTACGGATAAGGCAACTTTTCACAATAATGGTGATATTAATACACATAACTATCATCACTATTTAGATACTAATCCACACATCTTAAGAGTTGTTGATCACCAGCATCGATGGTCAGTTAATGTGCGGGGTGGCATAATCAATTTTAATGTGGTTGGTTCTTTTTTCTTTGATGGGAGTCTCACTAGAGAAAGATATTTACAGTTTTTGGAAAATAATTTACCCGAGCCTTTGGAAAATATCGCGGTAGATAATATTCGTATGGTGTGGTTTCAACTGGATGGCGCCCCTCCACACTAAGTAATCAACGTTAGGCAATATCTGGATAGAAACTATCCGATGAGGTGGATAGGGCAAGGTGGTGTGCAAAACTGGTCAGCCAGATCACCGCATCTTATACCCCTAGATTTCTTCCTTTGGGGCTACGTTAAAGAAAAGGTCTACCAACATCCTACCACCACAAGCGAAGATATGAAAAATAGAATTAGAGCTGCGTTTCAATCCATTTGGCATCTAATGTTGTTGGGAGTGAATCTTTCGTTTACCGAACGAATTGCATAGTGTTTAGCTAGGCATGGTCAGAATTTTAATCATTTAATTTGAATTTATGGTTTTATTCGTTTATGTTTATTTATTCAACTTATTTTTAAGTGTAGATAATTATATTATTGTTTAGTTATTAATCAAGTTTTCCTATCAGTTAAAGAATTTATTTGCATTCGTATTTTCTTATTTGCTCTGGATTTTGTTTTACCTGTTCCTCTGTATGTCAATATTTTCAAATAAAGCGTCAATATCTCAAGTAGGATCCATCTTATGGCTATGAAACATATTATCAATTAGTATCTACTTTTCACGGGAAATCGAAATGTGAAAAAATATACAGGGTGTTGCATCCGAAAAAATTGAGAAAAATTACATTTCGCGTAAGTTAGTCATTATGTATAGTTTTATATGTTTTCGAAAAATTTCCCAGTTTGTTTGTTAGTAGACTATTATTAATGGTGGGTGTTTCTAAAGTTAACTCTATTTTGGTACTAAAGTGACGATATCTGCAAACGGTTGGTGATACAGATACAGATTTCTATAGTTTTATTCTAAATGTAACAGTGAATCCAAAAATGCAAAAAATATATAGGGTATTCCATTAAAAAACACAGGTTTGGGTTGCCATATTTTTGTCAATCACACTATACATACCTAAATACTTTTAGAATGTAGGACCAATTATGGTATATTACCACACTAAAATTGGTTTTGATATCTCTAATAGTTAAGGAGCAATCCTCCGTCCACGCAGTAGACATAAGGAAGTGGTGATTCTGCGTTGAGTCTGCAGCCAATCTTAAGTTCGGGTGTTTGTTGGTGAAGGGTGAAATTTTGACTAAACACGTATATTAAGGTTAGTGTTTATCGCAAACGTGAATCCAGCTTATGAATCCCTGCTTGGGATTTCTTTAATGAAATGTGTACCTAGTACTGATACTGCATGCTAAAATATGTTTTCATTCGTAAAAACTCTCGGTAGCTGTGGGTGTTGCGCAAATAAACAAAGGAATTTTAATATGTGAATAAAATCAACCTGTTGAACGAGTGAAGGAAGGTTAAACTTTAACCTCCTTGTGGATAACAAATGCAAAGATCAACACATGTGTAAATATAGAACATTAAGAATTAATTAATAGGCCCTAGACTGTTAGTAGAGTAGTATTAGTGAAAAGTTATCAAGGACAAATTGTGAGTGATATAAGCCATTTTTGAGTTATTCCTGTTGCCGTGGTTGTACCAGTGAAACGTTAAATAGTCCCGTCGTTTTTCTTTTGTCCGGAGTATTGTGAGTGGTAGATTTAGTGCCCTGTAAAGGATAATATCATTTATCTTCATTATAAAATATTAATTTTCATTACGAAGATTATTGTAAGAATTAGACAGAAGCGAGTTGCATTTGACCGTTTTGGATTTTCGGAACGTTGAATCTTATTGGTATATCCGAATTAATGCGCATGCAACTTACTACAGAGTTAAACTTTCATTCGTATTACCGATATTTACTTTACATGTTGTAGACATAATTTAACCAGGGAAATTATTTATATATATATATATATATATATATATATAAATTTAGTTTTAATTGACACAATTGAAATCAGAAACTAATTACGAATTTCAATAAATCAAATTTCTGCTGGTTTACGTATTACCACGACCTCGACCATCTCCATTGTAGTCAGTCGGTAGCCAGTTGAAACACTGTACGACGCTAGTTCGGTTTGATCGCGTTACACGATATCATTACTTGTCAATCAATCATTTCAACTAGTGTAGTTAAAAAATGTGTTCTGTTATGTACAACATAAAAGTTTTTTTTATAAGCGAACTGTATAATTTATCAATTATAAAATATGTTAAAACTTAATAGTCTGATTGTTTGTATCGGGATTTTATTTTAAATAAATGCACCGTTCATATCAGTTTTGGCAAAACAGTTCACGTAATTTAACGGCCACCTAGTTGCCAGTAACCCTTTTCTAAATTTTATTTTTTTGGCGCCGATAGTTAACGTACGTTCTAGCAAGTTTAATGCTTTGATTAGAAATAATTCAAACCAGGTCTATCCATACTATTTCACATTGCGACTGGAATAGTCAATGTTAAAGCTTCATTGTCTTCCGCACCTCAAGGATATTGTGAAGCCCGCATGAGTACATTGTTTCTTTCGAAACAACTCTTCTGCTCCCTTCCACGTGCGCACTTGGCCGATTTGACGTAGGTCAAATTTCATTAAAGGTACACTGTTTTCTTCTTTATTTGTGAATTACATACTAATTTGACCAATGCATTAGGTATATTTGTTTACACCGAACACAAATTAAAATTTTACACATGCGCCCATTTTCACTGAGCTACTGGAAATTCATCGTATGTGTTAAAAAATTCTACTGCCATTTCAGTCTGTAACATCATCAAACTTTATGGATGTATCCAAGATCCCACCAACACCGTAAAAATAATACAATATTGGAGAGTTCACTACTAACATCATTATTTGTTAGTGGTGAGCATGTTCAGGAATAAGATTTTTTCTTGTGTGTATTTGTATTAATAACCTTTTTTGTATGATAACGGGTTTGGAATAACTCAACTGTAAATACCAACTAGCATTCAAATCGGCTGAGTAACTAAACTCGCCAACACACCTCTAAACACGGCGTACTCTATACCAGACAGGAATATAGGACTCACTTTCAGCTCCGACGATGACGTCAGTGGGCCGTTTGCTGCACGGAAAGCATTGAGATACGGACAGATTTCCTTGTTGTTAATCAAATTTTAACGACTAAAAACCAAAACGCTGGACTTAAATGATCGTAAATTATAGTTTTTAATAATAACAATTCAAAGAAAAACATCTTAGTAATAATGTCTCGTTTGGCAGTGTTCCTAGAATTGAACGATGCTCGTTATTCTTTATCTCTAATGTAAAAGTGATTAGGATCCTAAACGTTTAAGTGTAACTTCTATAATTTACTTGTTTAACTGTATCCATTCATTAACTGATAGAAACTAAACTATAGTAAATAGCTAGTAATCAATCCTATTCCTATTATTAATCAACCATATTTCTTAAAATTAGTAAAATATCAATGTATTTTTTTTATAAACACATATGTAACTGCAATTCAGTAAATACAACCATTAATTAGACTTTTATTTATAGAGGTTGCGTGGTTTCTTATAATTATACAACGAAATATTTTGTAACATTAAATAAAGTAGTACTATGACAGGTGTTTCGAGAATCCGGTACATGGCATATACGAATCATATTCCGACAGATATTATTAGAATTTGTTGGTGCATCCTAAAACTCCACTAATTCTAGGCCTACTGACGTCACATCTCCCACTCCTATATTCCTGACTGGTATAGAGTACGCCGCCGTGCTCTAACACAAAACCAAACATAAACGTTAAGTATTCATCATTTTAACTGCTTTGGAAACCGAACATTTTCTCCCCAACTTCATACATTATTTTCTTTGAAAGCGTCCTAACATACTTGGCGATTTATCATTACTGTGATAGTTCATTCCGCTACTCAAATATAAAAAAAATATTTTCGCACAATAGCTTCAGATAAGATTGAGCTATATATTAAATGATTAGATGTAACGTGTGCAAGTAGTGAGAAAAATTAGTAAACTAATTAAGCTAGTAACGCTCCGATACGAATGAATGAAGATCGAGCAATCATGTAAATTTAAGCTGCTCATATTGTATAAAGAAATCTATAATACTTACATAATGCGTATCATCCTCTTGATTATACGCAAGTTTGACAATACCATAAGCACCCTAAAACCAAAGAAATCATTAATCAATATTTAGAAAAACCATGATAAATTGTAACTAATTATAATCGGAACATTGTACATAAGAGTGTCATTATTTGCGTAATGGAAAATATTTAATTAGAATTATATTTACATCTCATTACAATCAAGAACTATGTAAACAAGTTTTCGTTAAACGTATTAAGAATTTTAATTACTTTTTTTTTAGAATAAATTCAAACGAAAAATAAAGCTGTATTTTTCTTAAGGACAGATGATTCAAAATTAGTAACGTTTATCAGTAACATTTGACAACCAATTGGGGGTGAGAGTTCAATAGGATTTATTAATCGTTTTAAAGTTACACAAATGAGGTCTTCACAGGGTGAGTCAACGATAACATAAATTGGTGCTTTATTAGTAAAGTTTGTCAATAAAATCTATTTATCATAATATATAAGTAGAAGACGGGCACTTGACGCCATCTTGGATTTTGTGACGTCACTTCCGGTGCACCTTTCCCACCACTTTTTTTTACACGTCACGCAGGAGGCGTATTTTTTCACCCCTATTTTTGACAGCTTCTTTTCTCGTGGTCATTTTCAACCCCCTGATGTAATTTTCACTTTAATTAGAGCCCTTTCGGTTGTGTTAAGAGCCTGTTTGGCAGCTCAGCCCCTTTGTTTGTTAATGAATACTTTGTTTAACTTAATAAACTCTTTGACAACTATGACTATTAGTCCACGGCCCACTTACTAAATTTTGGTGCGGTAGTATTTAATTGACCGTGAATGATGAAATTGCAAATAACTCGTAAACCGTTCACTTTATCAACTTCAATCAAGAGGACTAAATTTGCAGAAAATTAAATGACGGACTCAAAACAGTCACCAGAATACCTGAAAAATCACACACCAAAAAGTTGAGATAGAGAGTATACGAGAACAGTGTGAAAACTAATACTTCCAGTCCATTCGTAGACAATCAAACCAGAAAAATCCTCAACACAGAAATAATTTTCATTGGGGATAGTATTTTGAAATTCCTAAAGGTTTTCGAGTTATTTGCAAAAAAGGATTTTCAAAATTCAACTTTGAGGGCCTGTCACTTTGTAGCCATACATTTTAGAGAAACATTTTATCTGACTTTTCGTCTTTATGTGTAGAATATACACTTGATGCAGGGGTACGTTTTTTTGGTTCAGGCTGTATATAAAAGCACTCGGGATCCTGACATTAAAAATATACAGTACCTAGACCAATTTAATTTAATTTAATTTTAATTTAATTCGTTGAAGTCAGATAGTTAAGGAGTTTTTAAAAATATAAAAATTATTTAGGATGTTCTATTACAAAAAAACATTTTACCGACTGTGCTTGGCTTACAAGAACCACCCTGTGTATTTATAATTTTGTTCGTAGGATGTACAATTGAGTGCAAACATTGAAGTATTTCAGCGTTTTCTACCTAATTCTCTAAAATAAGACCAAAAAGAATTATATTTAACAAGTGTTTTCACACGTATAAAATCGTTTGCCACATTTTATGCAAGACCCAGTATACTTACAGGTTTGGCGCAATGGTAAAAAATACTTAAGTACTTTTACATGACAAATAACATACTAAAATTTCAAAAAAATCCAACGATCCCGAGTTTCCATTAAAAGTGTGCCTTGTCCTTTGTAGTCTACTTTTCGACCATCCGACTTGAAACTTCCAAAATTATATATTCACAATACAATCTTTTAACATTTACGGTTCATAAAAATGCGTAATTACACTATAATTAACATAAATATCTTTCATATGAGAAAATAATAGGAACCACAATTCACAAAGACAAGGGCCATATCACGTTGAAAGCACCGGTTCTCGTTTAGTGTCACTTGAACCCTCGTACAGCCCGGTTTGTTAAGCAAGAGCTCTGAAATAACACAAAACGCAGGTATAACTAGTGTTCAACGATAAATCTTGTCTTAAGGATGTTAACGGTCGGCTTAAAGTAAGTGCGGCTATTATAACAATGATATTAAATAGTGTATGTTGTTAAGGTAATTAGGAATAGTTGAATATGACATTTATTGTAACTATATACACTTATCACTATAAACTAATAAAAAAAAATCCGTATTTTATATATAAAAGGTAGTGAAAACGGATAAAACAGCATATAATGTAGCGTCCATAAACGGACGGATACCACCACTAAACAAAACAATGAGAAAAAGAACATTGTCACAAGAAAACGTGGCAGAAATGCCCAAAGCGACAAAGAAAACCAACACAGAATCTCCTGTAGCCACATATAACAGATATTATCCCCTAGAGTATATACACGCTACAGAAGAAGAACAATTCCAAACAGAAGACGAAAACTATGGTGATGACTTGAATCAGACAATCGAGCCCACAACGAATAAAAACAAAATGAAACTTCCACAATTAGTAATTCACGGCAAACCTAAAGACAAAGTACAATTAATGCAGTTACTTAAAGAAAATGCTAGTGGTGGATTCCACATAAAATACACACAAGACAACACAAACATATTTATTAGAGAATATGAGTGGTAAGCCATAAAAGAAGAATTAATTTCATCTGAAAAACAAATCTATACATTCATAATTAAAGAAGAAAAGACGCACACATTTGTAGTGCGCGGATTAGATCATGAGGCAGATCCCAATGCTATAATTCAGGAACTGGTTCAAACACACCAAATAACAGCTACAAAATGCTATCGTATGAGCAAAACAAAGAGACCATCTTATTTAGTGCTAACAAATCGAGGTCAAACGTTTAAAAATATATGTAAAATTAAAACATTAGATTACACGATTGTTACATGGGAAAGGTAAAAAAATTCAAAAAGAATTACGCAATGCCACCGCTGTCAATCGTGGGGCCATGCGACTCCAAATTGCTTCGCTGAGCCAAGATGTTTGAAATGCGCGGAAAATCATATAACCAAACCCGATAATATACCAGCAAATTGCAGTAATTACCAACAATCACATCCTGCTAATAGCATAAACTGCCCAGTTTACATAAAAAGGTAGAACAACTACAAAAAAAAACGCATGCTCCAAAACAGTTAAACCGGCGCCCTCAAATAGAAGTTTTAAGACATTTCCCTGAATTCTGACCGCGTCAATACCAAGGATAAATCCGTGGAACAAACAGCATAACGCAGCAACCTCGAATTTAACACAACCACAGTTAACAACACTAACTCCCATTGAACCTTGCTCCACCATCACAATCACTCCCAATGGTGACGGCCAATCGATCACTTCCCAGTGAGTTTCAAGAATTATAATGAACTAAAAAAACTCAATACATTGATAAACGTAAGTGCAATGTTACGAGCAGTGCGTGTACTTAATAAAAAATTAACAATGTGTAACACTTCCTTCGATAAATCTCAAGTGTGCGTAGAATTCTCGGTAGACCATTATGGATTATAAAACAAAATTAATAACTTGGAATCAGATACACATACGTGATGGAGATGACAATAAATCACATGGGGGAGTGTAGCAATTCTAATTAAAACCACAACGTCACACAAACTAAATGTACATACCAACACTAGTTTAGAAACATTCTAAGTAACGTTAGCAAATAATATATAATTGTAGCATATAACTCTCCGCGAAATAACCTTACAAGCAAAGATCTTGATAAACTTTAAAGTAATAAAAACTTAATGATTATCAAGGACCTTTAGGCTACTCAGATCTCATTAAACTTTCATAACTTCCATTTTCACTTTCACCAAATAAGCAACGAAGCGTTACTCGCTGATGGTATATATGTTAGAAATTTTCTTTAGTTCGCCCTAGCGGACCGCTGATGATAGCTATCGAAACGCGTTGGGTCTTTTTTAATTCTGTGTGGTGCGTGGTTATATTTTGTTTGTTAATAAAAACAAAGTAGCAATGATAGGAGACTTAAACGCAAGACATACATATTGGAATTGTCATGTGAACAATAAGAACGGACTAACAGTGTACAGTTACTTGAACAATAACAACATCATCCTGCAATACCCGGATCAAACTACTCACTTCACCGAAAACAATACTACACCGCCCACAATAGATATAATAATGAACAAAAATGTAAACATTACCAACCTTACGTCTTTACCTGAACTAAATTCCGATCATAACCCTGTAATAATGATGGTCAATGCACCCAGAGAAAACATAAATAAAAGAACAGTTGTATCCTATAAAAACACAAACTGGACTGAATTTAGAAAAAACGTCAGATAATTGTATAGAAATAACACCTCAAATACGCTCCGTCGAAAGCATTGACGAAGAAATAACCAAACTCACGGACGCAATAAAAACCGCCATAAAAAAACACACGCGAATAAAAGAAATTAAAACCCAAGAGAATTCACTACCACAAAATGTAAAAGACAGAATCGCAGCCAGAAATAACGTACGTAGACAGTAGCAACGAACAAGAAACGCAATATTCAAAATCCAGCTAAGTTAACTCAACGCAATCATAAAAAATGAACTAAAAATGCATAGAAACGTCAAATGGGGACTCTTACTATAATCGCTATCTAACAGAAATAATTCACTCTGGCATCTAACTAAGGCACTTAAAACTATAAAAAACAGTAATACCCACATTAAAGCATGACAACAAAAACCACTGCAAAAAGGAAGCTACTTGCAGACACGTTTGAAATTATTCACACCGTAGACGAATCCAATAACAATTATGAACAAGAACTAATCAAGCAAGAAGTGGAAAATGATTTGAATATATCGCACGACCTCGCACCAGAAGTAACCGCAAAAATCATGACTAAGCCTAAAAATCTGGTTAAAATAATAAATAAATTACCAAACAAAAAAGCCCCTTGTCCTAATGGAGCAACAAATAAAGTACTAAAAGGCATAAGTAAAAAAGCTATTCTACAATTAACATACTTACAAACACCATACTTAAACACAGTTATTTCCCGGTCAAATGGAAACAAGCGAAAGTCATTTCCATACCTAACTCACAAAAATCACCAACCCGAAAACTACAGGCCAATCAGCTTGCTCAATGGTATTGCCAAAGTTACAGAAAAAATAATTTTAGGACAATTAAACAAATTAAATAAACAGAAAAAAATTATTCCAGAGGTACAGTTTGGATTTAAACCCAAACACGGCAAAACACAACAAATAACTAGAATAATACATGACATAATAACTAATTTTAATAATCACAAAATCACGGTAATGGCTTTATTTGATATTCAAAAAGCATTTGATAAAGTTTGGCAAACCGCTCTGATTTACAAATTAATAAAACTAAATTTACCTATCCACATAGTGAAGCTAATTGCATCATACAACACAAATAGGACATTCCAAGTCAAAATTGAAGACACGCCATCCGGCATCAAACAAATAAAAGCCGGGGTTCCTCAGGGATCAGTACTGGGGCCGATTATGTATTCGATATATACACATGATGTCCCTCAATTCCAGAAAACAAAAACGGCAGTATACGCAGACGATACGGCAATATACGCTCACTCCTTCGCGGCGAAAGTAGCCAAGAAACAAATTCAAATCCATGTGGGCTTATTAACTAAATACTTTAATAAGTGGAAAATAGACATAAACCCCAATAAAACAGAACAAATGATATTCACAAAAAAATCACTAACAATAACATATTCACACACATTAAAAGTTAACAATCACACCATCATTCCCACGAAAACTGTCAAGTATCTTGGCATGACTCTGGACACAAGACTGAACCATAGAGCACACGTTTCAATATCACTGCATAAAGCATACAGCACTATGAAAACCATATACTCAATAGTGGAACACAGAGCAACATCCACATTAAACCAGAAACTCATACACCACCATCATCAAGCCAACAATAATGTTGTAATGCTTCTAATCCCACAAATTCACACAGATACACCAACAGCTACATAACGAAACAAACATTGAACCTATAAAAACCTATATAGACAAAATATAGCAAAATTTTTACAAAAATCAAATTAAATAAAATATATTAACAGCAAATATTACAAAAATAAGATCACACAACGTCGAAGCACCACCAAAACACAAATTAACCTACCAAAACTTACCACTATTTAATGAGATTGACGACTAACAAACATGGAAAAGAACTTTCTGAATTTTTCTATTTATTTTCCTGAAAAGATACGAAACTACAAAGCGCAAACCACCACTGACAAGCAAGCGACAACACAACTATCTTAAATTGATCATTAGGTACATCCATGAAGTTATCTAATCCAGAAATAAACCTAAAAAGGATAGGAATTCTACGAAGAAACATAAACAATAAAGTATGCATTATGTCAATATGTTATAAAAATTTACTTATCCTATGTATACAAAAAATAATTGTAAATATGGAAATAAATTGTTTTTGATTTGATTTGGTTCTCGTCCGATCACCGAAGTTAAGCAACGTCGTGCGCGGACAATACATGGATGGATGACCGCTTGGGAACACCGCGTGCCGCTGTCTTTTTTTTTCGTTTTATTGTATTAGCGTTATTTATAAACTAATTATTTTAAACAAATTATGAATGGATTACAGTTATTTAAGTATCAAGGGAGTTATGAGGATGTTAATTACCGAGGGCAACAGATTGAAACCGCGAGGGACGTTAGTCCCGAGGGATTGTAAGTTGCCCGAGGTTATTAACGTACATAACTCACGTGATACCTGAATAATTTTATTTCGTACTAATACATTATAAGTGTAATATGAAAACGAAATTTTGTTGGTTATTAAAATTAAACCAACATTGTCTAAAAATTAAGAACGCATGGTTACCATGGATATATTAACTGACAAGTTTGCAAATATTTGTCAAAATACATTATAGGGACTTATAGATCTACACATGTCTAGTATAACTCCCAAGGGAGCTATGAACATGTTTACAGTTACAGCAACTAAGGATTTATTTCTTTATAATGTATTAGTATGAAATAAAATCATAAATCTTGGAGTTAAAAAAAATAGATGTAGCATGGTTGATCAATTGATTTACACCGTCATATGTCTATAATATAAGTGCCCCACGCTTTTATTTTTAATCGTAGAGATTTTGGATCATATTTTGGTGGAAAAGAAAAAAATTATTTTCTCCTTTTTAGTGCACTCTCTACGCATAAACAAAAGTTTCTTTTTTCATAGTATTATTTCTATATTATTCAATACTTCAAGGGTTTTTCTTGTGATTAATCATATTAGCCATGAAATTTGAAAACAAGAGAGACAAAAAGTTGCAATAAATACTAAACACTAACATACAGGGTGTATTTTAAAATCACCGACAAACGAAAACTGGAGATTCTATAATTCAAAATAAGACAAAAATGATCATAAACGCTTTTCCAAAAATGCTTCCTAATCGAGATACAGGTTGATTAAAAAATACTTTTTTTAAGGTTTTTTTAAGATTCCTCAAAAACTACAAAAGATATTACACTGAGATTTGATACACCTAAATGTCTAATTAAGTACAATTAATCAGGTTAGTTTCAGTCAACTGGCTCCATCCAGTGGCGTAGAATATGTTAAGTTAATCAGTTTAAGTAAAAAAAAGCGGACGTCCCTGCTTTTTTTGAAGAAATATTTTTTTGTTAAATTCAAAATTTAATTCTGCAAATAAAATCATACTTAGTATTTTTTTGATTCGGCAGCCCATTTTTGAAATATTTTGCATTAACATAAACGACCACATTATTCAATAAAAATCAAAATTTGTTTTATTTCACAAAAAAATAACGCAGTTAATTATTAGGTACATTATTAAAGAGATATTGAAGGAATCAAAAACAAAATAATAATTATTTTTATACATATTGTTCAAAATGTCCTCCTGCCTTTTGAGTGCAAGCTTGTATCCTTCTTAGCAAATGAAACCTAACACGCTGAAAAATTTGGGGCATAGCCCTAATCTCATCGTATGCCATCTGTATGCGATTCCAAAGTTGCTCTCGATTATCAATTTGAACAGAATAGACACGAGTTTCCAGATACCCCCAGACAAATGAATCCAATGGGTTTAAATCTGGCGATCGTGTCGGCCACGGTACTTCACTTCCTCGTCCAATCCAGCGTCCAGGGAACCATGCATTTAAAAATTCTCTGACGTTTCGTGTAGAATGTGGTGGTGCACCATCATGCATGAAATACATGTTGATTCTAACATCTAAGGGCACGTCGTCAAACATTTTAAACATTTTCAACATTTTAAATTGTTATTAATTTTTTTTTGAACTTATTCGTTCATAAAAAAAACTTATAATAACCTGTATATATAAATTAACTCCAACAGAAAATATATTGCGTCATCATAAGAACTTCATATAAAATAAAGGAACATTCTCAAGGCATTGGAAAGTTCAACAGTTACAAATGAGTTCTTTTAAAATATGTTCAAAATGTGTCCTTCCTGTTGAATATACGTTTAATCATTTTGTTATATTTTGCCTCAAGTTTCCCAGCATCTACAATGTTATTGTTCTACAAGCGTCTCGTATCCTATTTTCCATATCTTCTTTTGTAGAGGAAGATGTGACACGTGCACATTCTTTAATCTATCTCCAAAAGAAGAAATCTAATGGGGTAAGATCGCACGACATTGGGGATAACTGGACAAAACCTCCACGCCTATTCCATTTTAGAGAATAATTATCATCTACAAATTCACATATCTCGCGGTGATAGTACGGAGGGGTCATTACTACTATGTTAGGCAAAACTTCTTGGAGGAATCGAAGGTAGATACGAGTGGAAAAAATATGGTCTAATAATTCTATAGTGGAGAATGCCACACCCAACATTTATGGACCGGAGGTTTTGGTTTTGTATTTGTCGAATCCAAAATGGATTGTCTAATGCGTAATAGTGCATATTATAACGATTTACATTTATATGCTTCTAAACGTAGCCTCGTCAGAAAACATAATATAAGACAAAAAGTTTGCATTAATATCAAGTTGAGCAATAATCCACTGTTAAAAGTCTTTCGAAGTCGTCCTTGCGTAATTTTTGGTATAATTCAATATGGTGCGGATGATACCTATTGTTTATAGTTGTCCGATTGACAGTTTATTGTGACGTTTCACATTATATCGCAACCTGACGACTACTGACGTGCGGGTGTTCTTCAATATAAAGCAGAATATCAAGTCCATTTTCTGGGTTACTGGTATTTCTATTCACTACTTAGCGTTTTACATAATCCAAACTGTCAGTACAATCCATTCTCTCCATTAAATTTTCACAAGTGAGCTGAGTGGGTTGGCGCCGAGTAGCAACTTCATTCTTCTGTATTATAAGGTTTCCTATTAGTGCAGTTGATCGGCCTATTTCCACAGTTTATGCTTTTTGAGAAGGACTATTTTCGCACTTGAGTCGAATTCATATGTTATATATAATTTTTTCCCAAGCACTACTCTAGCAGACAGTGTGCTAATGGGTGACAAGTACACTATCTGCTACATTACACCCTTATCAAGAAAAACCGAGTCTATGGTCAAGAATACGCAGCACTTTGTGGAAACCATCAGAAACTTTCAACCAAAGCACGAAGAAAATACTGGTAAGCTTCGACATTGTGAGTCTATTCTCAAACGTGTCTACCGATAAGGCACTAACTATTGGAAGGGACAAGCTGAAAAAGATGAAACGTTAGACGAACGCACGCAACTCTCGGTAAACACAATAATAGAACTTCTCACAATATGCATTAGATCTACATATTTCCAGGTAAAAGACAAATTCTACCAACAAAAGTTTGGGATGACGATGGGTTCCCCACTATCACCCATAATGAGCAATATATATATATATATATATATATATATATATATATATATATATATATATATATATATATATATATATAAAGACTTTGAAGACCAAGCGATACTGAATTCACAGAGAAACCAAGGATGTGGCTTAGATACGTGGACGATACTTTCGTAGTTTGGCAACAAGGCAAGCTTAAGCTAAATTAATTCCTACAGTATCTAAATAGCCGCACACTCTTCATAAAATTCACAATGGAATTGGAGTTGGAACAAAAACTGCCATTCCTGGATGTACTGGTACACAGGATTGACATTTTCACGACAAGTGTATACAGGAAACCTACGCACACGGGGAGGTACCTACACTACAACTCCAATCAGCACAAAAAGTTAGGCGTGGCAAAATGCTGGTACGATATAGCAACAGCAATATGCTCAAAACAAGAGCACCTGAACAAAGAAAAAGAAAATATCGCTAGAACACTCAAAGAAAATGGCTACCCCGATCTAACACCTAACCTAAACAGGGAACAGGTAACCGAAAAAGAAGAACCTAAATATACAGCGATAATACCATATATACAAGGTACCTCAGACAAAATACAAAGGATAGGCAGCAAATACAAGATACGCACTGCCTTCAAATCGACCAGAACGCTCAGGGGAGTACTAACCAAAACCAAACCATACAATGAAGATCAGAATTCCAAGAATTGTGTATACAACCTAGGATGCGAATGCGGCAGAGCATACATAGGAGAGAGCAGTAGACCACTCAAAGTGAGAACGCAGGAACATAAGAACAACGTCCGCAAGGGTGAAACAGAAAGATCAACAATCGCCGAACATGTCTGGAACGAAGACCACCGCATCCAATTGGATAACATACAGATAGTGGCAAAAGACGAGAACACAACTCGTCGGAAACTCAAACAAGCCACATACATCGCACTAGCAGAAAATCCAATAAGCCAAGCTAGTGCAGAAATGAAACCCATATAGATTCCATTAAGTTCTAAAAATATTGGATTACTCAATGTATCAGTGGTAAAGGTGTCAGACTAGTAAGTGAAAGGTACCAAGTTCGAATCTGAGAGTAGTCAAGTGCTTGGGAAAAAATTATATATAACATGTGAATTCGTCTCAAGTGCGAAAACAGTCCTTCTCAGGACTAATCCTGATGAAGGAATCAGAGCCCGCTTCCGAAACGTCGCGCTCAAAAAGCATAAACTGTGGAAATAGGTCGATCAAGTCCACTAACTTCATTCTGTATAACTTTTGAATAACAAGACAATTTTTTGAGCCTCTTCTTATACGTAAACCATACCAATTAATTCACTTTTAAAGTAATCCGTTATTTTGATATTAAACACACTAAACTTGCACATTCTTAAATGGCTACGAAAACAATTTGACAGGTCAAATATTTGTCATGTGGGAAATTGTTTTCATGGCTACTACGAATAATAACAAGAAAAATCACTCAAATATTGAATAATATAGAAAAATCAAAATAATTCAAAAACAGTGAAAGATCGGTATAAGACACACTTATGAAGAATTGTTTGGTTTTTGATTCTCTTTAACACAGCGTAAACACATACAGGGTGTGCTTTTTGAGAAAATTACCTTGCTTTGTTGGAACACTGTATAGTCAAGAATAACTTTAAAATGCGCACACTTAAACCATATAATATGACAAATACGTTTTATTGGCAAAATTTGACCATAAAGCACTCACCTGCAACATTAACCTATTTAGATTAATTAAATGTATCTTTATGATTATATTCTCAAACGTAATTTTTAGCCCAGTGCTTTTTATCTTACAAGATGTCAAACCAGTATAAGTTGCAATTATCGTAAATGAATTTGCAAGAGCCGAAATTTAATGGATACGGTGATTTTTTAAGGTGATTAGCATATCTTAATGTTCTTTTGCAATTTGTTTAAGTTAAACACATTTGTTATGTGCTAACGTAAATATAACAAAAATTTGCCATATATGTTGTTAATTGTCAATTCCGAATAAATGGGTTATTACGGAAGGTTTAAATATGATTCCGTTATACATGAGGTTGACTAGATAAAGATCCGCCACGGCTAGCTTAACTAGTAGTTATGCTGATGCTAAATATTACTCCAAAATTCAAAACTAAACTCACGAAAGGCTTAACAATACTTAAATTAGTTGGCTGCATTTCAATTGTGTGGTTCTATCTTCACAGTCAAATTCAAGCGAGACTGAGGATTCAAAAATGAGAATGTTTCCCTGCTTTTGTGAATTGGAAACAAAATACAATTACTTTATTCCCTTCGCGTTACTTAAGCGAGGTTATATTAGTAGTGTGGATCACCTGTCACCTTCTTACCTGTTTTTCGCGTGTCTACTTGAATGGTTTTATTTCACACAAGTGCATTGCAAACCGATCTTTCAATTTGAGGATTGTTCTTGTATTAAGTTGTTATTGGGAGTTTAAGAGTTAAGTCTTGTTAACTCTATTTTCATAAACCACTCTCCCCTCCGAATATCTTTAGAAATTTGTAGTTTCAAGGTATGTTTATCTACAGGAAA
The DNA here is from genome assembly GCA_036346205.1 of Vesta saturnalis. Lineage (NCBI taxonomy): Eukaryota > Metazoa > Arthropoda > Insecta > Coleoptera > Lampyridae > Vesta > Vesta saturnalis. The sequence goes on along the minus strand of JARFJB010002367.1, from coordinate 749,789 downwards.
ACGAAAAAAATGTGTGACTAATAGTTATTGTTAGTGATGGAGGTTATAACTTGAATGCTCCAACATCACTGCCATATTCCCAATGTGCCCACATACAAACCTTTAGATCAGATCCAAGAAGACATTTCTTGTCCGTAGACACATAAATTCCACTACTTGGACCATACGTTTGATAAGGCCCCGATGTAGTAATTTAGTACACTGCATAATACAGAAAATTAAGTAGCTGTTCAGGTTTTCCGTTACTACGAATAAACCCTTTACTTAGTGTAAATAGAGTTTTGCCAACGCTAATACTCAAACTTAACCGTCCGTATTTAAGTGTTGAAGGTCATAAACAGTTTCAAGCCGAACAGGTAATATCGTTAATATCATTTTTGAAATGTAATTACATACAAAACTAAGTAAAAATCAAGGAATTTATTCATTAAAAGTTGTTGAAGGTCGTGGTAACTTTAAACATAAGTCCGATCATGCATTAAATTAGAACTGAATCACTAATCAGAGCAATTTAAAGTGATTCGGTTGTCGATAAATAAATAATTTATTTTCGGTAGAAATTATTAGCTGCAGTTCTTTCTTAGCTTTTCTAAAATAGAAATATTAGACATTCCTGAAAAACATTTTACAAATATTTTTTTCAACAAGATGGCGTCCTAGCCCATGATGCTTTGGCAGTGGGGAATTACTTAGAAAACAGTTTCCCAAATCGTTGGATTGCAACATTTAATCGGTTTAAGAGAATTTTAACTGTAGTACAAACGGCCTTTATAACTGCTTTATTATCATATGGGACAATTTCCAGTAGGTTTGAGGGTTATTAAGTTTTAATTTTAACAATTTTTATAATTAATGTGTAAATAACTGTCAAAACCAGCCGTTCCACTTGTTTTAAAATTTACTTTTATTGGTGAGAGCATTTTCAAGTCCATTTATACTATCTCGTTTATTTTACGTTTTTGTTAACGCGCAACCTACCTTGTGTATGTAGTAGTATAAGTAACAGTTTTTGTATTTAATTCACATTATAACCCAGTTTCAAAGTACGTATAACGTATTAAATATATATCCACAAGATGTAAATTGAAAGTTGTAGTCGGTGAAAAAAATTTTTGAGGTGCTACTTGAGGTTTCAGTACAATTTTATTGAGAATACACTTAATTAAAATTAAATTACGTATTGCATTTATGGTTAGATGTGGGCGGGAGAAAAATGTGATTGTGCCCATATTACACTTAAACATTTAGATCACCTTTTAAATTACCAAATCCTTTTTAGTACCTTCAGATACTCACCTGTTCAGTAGCAGTCCTCCGATTTTATTCTTGCCTCACCCATTTTTAATTCCACTTCAACCCGCGTCATTTAATTAATACTAGCAATGTACATTAAAACACTAATTGCAACATTCCTAAATATAAATTAACTAATTAATGAGTCTCCCTATCTTTGAGAATGGAATTTCCGACATGATCTACTAATTAAAAATAAATTCAGAGTGAGCGCTTAACGGTATTTAATATCTAATAACCTCTGAGATTGACCTGGTCAAGGTTCATTGACCTTGAAAAATTCACTGACCTGGGAAAAATTCATCATGATCGATCTACATAAATTTCATTGGCCCCACTGCCATAAACAAAATTCATTATCTTTGAGAAATTTTTTGACCTGAGCAGATCGTTAGTATGGAAAGATCATTAGTCCCATTGAAATTTTGTTCATTAACTTAAAAAGCGGCATATACGCAGACAAATTCAACTGAATCCAACGAAATTAGACCTTAACAAATTTATTACCATCAACAAAATTCATTTATCAGGAAAAGATTCACTAACCGAGACCAATCTCATTAACGCATATAAAGTTTATTAAAATAAACAATATTCATCGGATCAAGTGTATTGAACCAGAACGAATGGAATTAGATCTTAACAAATGAATAATAACGAACATTATGCTTCGTAAAGTTTCAGATGGTAAATTCTGGAACATTTAGTGACGTGCGCCGAGTTAAGTAAATCGCGCGTAAGGTAATACCTGGTGGTAGAGCGGTGGCAGTCAGTTAAACCTTCCTTATGTGCGAGTTTATCTGACTAACGTGTAGAGTGGTGAAGTTTTGAGGGACTGTTGTCCCGTTTCGCATTAACGTATATGTTAGGAAGAGTTTACAGATCTCATCTTGCTTATGTAGTTTTGTTTTCCCGGTGAAACATTTAAGTAATTAAGAGAGTTGGTTTAACGAATAGGAGTGTTAATAGGTATCCGCTAAGTACACATGGTTGTAATTATTGGAAGTAACGTGAATGCTCCAAAAAATTACGTAGAGCCTTGCTGACTGCAATTGTACCCAGCAGTCAGATATTGTAGTAGAAATTTGGCTGCTGGGAGAAATATGTTGGTCAAGAGCGGTCAGCTATGGTGCCGACAGGAGAAAGTGAGCCTGAGGCCCGGAGCATCCCCCTACTATTCCATTCGGCATCTTGAAGGTGTAAGTTAAAAAAAAACCATTCAAGTGCTTATTGTTATTTTGGGTTACAATAAATATAAACGTTGATTATTTAAAAATGATTATTGAATATTTCTATTTAAATGCTATAACATACACGTCTCCAGTTTTGTAGTATTTACAAAGGTATATGCTTATTTGATATAGACGTATTTACAAAATTAGTCATTTATTCACGCATATTTTGTGTTATTAAATTTCTTTTCTTTAATGTTGAATGGTGATATGTTCGTTTGGTTTGTGATTTCTTCTTAAGGTATAATTAAAAAAGGGCATGAGCCGCCATTCTTGAGCTCTCGTAAGCCATTTTGTGGTAGTAAAAGAAAGAAGTATTAAGATTTGTGAAATTTTAAAGGTTTCAGGAGTCAACAATTACTTTCTAACAGTATCAGGTGATAAAAGTTTTTGTTGATACGTTATAATTGATTGTGTACTTAGACGATTATTTGTTTTAAAGTAATTTAATAGACGTTTGCTCAAATGAATCTTTGAGTTTCTTTTAAGTGTTGGATTTGTTTTGTAAAGAAACAGTTTATCTATGCTAAAGGGTGTTAACCTTTCCTTTTTCTTTATTATTTGTGTGCGTTGTTCATGATAACAATTTAACGTAAGTGATTATCATATTTTAATTTGAGTTTATGTCAATTGAGGTAGAGACGAGGGTCATTCTATTTTAAATAGAGTAAACTAAAGTTTATTGCAATAGATTGAAGATTCCCGTATTTTAATTTAGAAACAACATCTAAGGAGGAAATTAGTAAGTAAGTGCTATATTGTGGTATTTTGGAGCATTACGTTCGAGAATCTACCTAAGGGACCCAGCAAGCAACAGTTTGTGTTTGTAGCGCGACATTCCGAAAGCATACTTCCGCACTTGAGTCGGATTTATTTATTTTTATTTTTCCCAAGCACTTAACTACTCTCGAATTTGGACTTGAAATCTTTCATTTACAAGTCAGACACTTTTGGTACTGAGTAACTATATACACAAGGTGTCCCATTTAGCTTGATACTTCGAATACAGAGATATGGACGAAAATACTTTAGAGAAAGGTTGCACGTACGCACACCCCCACCCACGTACGCGCACACACGCACGCACGCACGCACGCACACACACACACACAAATAATTTTTTTGAAGCTGAACCAAATCTGCATAGAAAATATCCCCTACCTGAAAACCTAAAACTGCATTTAACTCCTGGCAATGTTTTATCGTAGTGAAATTCCTAAACGGTTTTGCTTGTTACATCGGAGATACGCTTGAACTGATGGCGAATCCTTAATACTATTCCCAACATTCTCAATATTGCTGACAAATTTCTAAATTAGGACCCGAACATTAATAATGACAGGTAGGAAGGACTGTGCTTAATTTTAAATATAATTAAGGTCTGCTTAAATTTATTACGATTGATATTTACAATTAAATTCTCACTACAGTTCGGTACAAGAGTAATTCATTTAAACTGGATTTAGAAAAACGAGTGCCATAAAGAACAGACTTTCTCTAATAAATCATATAAAAAAAAAACCTTCAGAATCAGCATCCGCATTTAAACAATCAGGAATAAGGTATAGTACGGTCTTCTAAATTACTAATAATCTTAAGATTGTGATAAAAACTAATTCTACCTCAAAATGTAAATGTCAATATGATGCCATTCAAAAATCCAATTGTGATGATTGCAACTCATGTTATACGGGTTTGACATCAAGTAAGCCCAAAAAATGATAATATCAATAAATAAAAAGAAACTTACTTGTCCAATAGAATCCATAAGTTTGTATTGATTCAATTGTATATACATTCCAGTGTTTTCCATAGAAATTCTTCTCGATTCTTTTAAAGGTTGTTTTTTCTTACCTCTCGGTGAATTAGTCGGACTACCATACGGGGAATACGGGCAGTTTGGGTAAATAGGACGATTTTCTATAGCTAAACTTTTAGATTGTATCAAACTTTTTGGATTTAACTTATTAATAATGGCTGCCTTTGGATATTGGGATATATTATTATTTCTAGAAATATCTGAAGAAGGCACAACAGACGATATCACAGTTTTAGGTTCAGAACCAATTTGATTCGGCTCGGATAGGGCGTTTGTAAGACAGTTTGATGTTGGTGATTCTATATTATTTGGTAATAATGAGGTTTTAAACTAGAATTACTTGTTGATTTTGTTATAGTTTCGGAGGTTCTTGATTTTACATCAACGTCAACAGCGCTGTACCTGAAAAATTAAAACGATTACAGTACATTCATAAATGCAAGAAAAATATATGCTAGAAGGTTTTGCACAACTCGCTTCAAAGTGCAGGTACAAGGGCAATTAAATCTAATTCTCATGTGTTTAAAGTGCAATATTGTTTATGTGATTCACACGTAACTACAGACATATTGCTCTGAATGAAGTACAATATACTTAGTATCCTACTGCTATTTTGAACAAAAGTGTGCATACAAAAATCCTAAAATGTAAAGTGAAAGCAATCAATTACATGCTTACACATGTCTAACCGAGCTTGATATTCTCAAATGATTTCAGATTCCTAAAACATTAAATTTAATCAGCCCGATTCACCTAAAACAGCAGGTGTAAGTGTGCTTCGTCTTGTTTAAACCAATATCGTAAAAAACGAGTCATTTACATTAACGTAGCGTTAAAATAAATAATAAAGTTTTTATCTGTATCAGAAAACAAGATGGTTTCTTTAATGCCAAGTTTATTTAATTATGGGAATGTTATATTTTCCACTCTTTTAATATGTAACATCAGCTGTAGTACTGCTTACCCTCAACGTGATGTGAGATTGCAGCCCTTTTTTACAACTTCTTGAACGTTAATTTTTCGTTTATTGAATTTATACAAGATTTAGTTATATATGATCTGATCTGGGTGTTGTTAACTTGTAATCTATGTAAGAGCTTTTGTGGGTCCACAATAGTCCTAGTTCTTCTTAAAAGTTAACATAACTGTTATAGATCACATACCCGCAGTAACACGATTACATGATTCGTTTAAGTTGTGATACTGAATACACATTTGCCCATATTTCCTATTAATGCGCACTGATCTAATAACTACGAAGAAAATTCAAGATTTTTGTGTAAACGGATACCAATTGAACATAGCATACTTGTTAAGCAGTCACCTAGATACATTTCATTGAATTGCATTAAAATTATATCGAATTGAATTGCAGTGAATTTCTTTGAATTTCATTGAAATGTTTATTTAATCACATTTTCCAAATCTAAAATATGCAAATTTCTTTATTCACATTTCTCGCATTTCAACATCCACGACTTTTTATTTAAAACTGTTTACTGATTACGTGTGTACGTTGTATAAAATAACTGTCAACATCCATTTTTTGGGTGCAGCTTATTAAATATTTGAATACTTAACTATTGATTCTAACTTTGTAGGCTTATGTTAAAGACATTTCGATTAATTTCAATTGCAGTAATCTATATACTTCGGATTTTAAGTGCATATACTTGAACTACACATCGAAATTCTGGTGTTAGAAACATTTAAGAACACGATAATTATCTTCATTCACTCACAGGGTGAGGACTGCCATATTTGTATAATGTTGTAATATTATTATAGGCACCCAAATATTAACATAATAGATATTTATGTATTAAGGGAATAATCAGAAGATTATGGCTCGAGGGAATATTTGCTGTCAATTATGCTGCTTAGCATCAATGACATTTCCGTGCTATAAAGACCACATTACGCCCGCATTTGGAGGCGTATAAAGAACATTATGGTGGCAAAATAAAATAAAAATATTAATTAGTGAAAACGGTTTCAATTTATTTAAAAGCTTATCTACATTGGTGAATTCTGTTTAATAAACATACCTCTTGCTTACCGTTCAGCATCTGCGCTAGTTACGTTATTGTGAGTTCCAATGAGTTCCATTGAATGGAATTGAACTACACCAAATTGCATAAAAATGCGGTAAATTATGTTTATCTGGGTTGAATTTCATTATACTGGTTGTTATGACTAAACCGTATCGTATAATAAATATTGTATACTATTGGAATGTATAGAATACCACTATTCTATTGAATTAGAATTAGAATTAGATTATTTCTGGAGAATAAATACTATTACAAATTAATAGATGATGGTTCAGTTAAACAATATAAATTTGAGCACGTTTAAGTGACAATTCATATACTATAACAAGGGCTGAAAAAATAGTCTTCTGCAAATACATACTGTCCTGCACTCTCATGCACCGTCCCCTACCGTCCTATACTGTCATGTACGGCCTGTTCTACCCTGCACTGTCACATAATGTCCTACACTGTTTGTAGTTTTCGGTACTACCATGGTCTGTCCTGTACTCACATGTATTATCATGTAGTGTCCTGTACTCACATGTGCTATCATCTAGTGTCCTGCAGTTCCCTGTACATTCTTCTACCGTCCCATACAGTCACGCCCCGTCCTCATTTATACTGTCTTATTCCGTACTCACAAGCACTATCCTGTATTAACTTGCACTATCCTGTACCGTACTATACCGTACCTTATTCACCTGTATCGTCAGGTCCTGTCCTGTACTATCCTAACCTTTCAAGTACTATCCTGTACTGACCTTTCCTGTACTGTCTTGTACTTACCTGAACATAGATCTATTGCCGTGCACTGTTCTGTACCGTCCTTTCTTGTACTAACCTGTTCTGTCCTGCACTCAAATGACTATCTTGTGCTGCCCTGCACTCTACTTACTGTCTCTACAGTCCGTTACTGCCATATATCACCACGTTGTCATGTACTACCCCGTACTGTCCCGTACTGCCCTGTACCGTCCTGTGCTGTATTGTACAGTCCTGTACCGCACTGTCTAGTACTGTCCTGTCCTGTCCTCTACGCGTATGTACTGCGATACACTGTCCTGTACTGTCAAGTAATGTCCTGCACTGTACTGTACTATCCTGTACTACCTTGCACTGTCCCGTACTGCCCTGTACCGTCCTGTGCTGTATTGTACTGTCCTGTACCGCACTGTCTAGTACTGTCCTGTCCTGTCCTCTACTCGTATGTACTGAGATACACTGTCCTGTACTGTCAAGTAATGTCCTGTACTGTCCGGTACTGTCCTGTATTGTACTGTAATATTTTGTACACTCCTATGCGGCCCTATACTGTCCTGTACTGTCATACATTGTCCTTTACTGCCCTGTACTGTTATTTACTGTCATGTACTGTCCTGTACTGTACTGTATTGTCTTGTACTGCACTGAACTCTACTGTACTATACTGCCCTGTGATGTCATGTACTGCCCTGTACTGCCCTGCACTGTCCTGTAATGTCCTGTTTAACCAACTATCAACAGCGCTGTGTTCACTTTTTAAAGAGAATAAAAATTTAATTTAAAAAAATTGGTATTACGTCTACGATTTAAAGTATTGTCCATCACTGGTCCCATCTTTCAGGTGGCACACGAATTCCCCGCCGAAAAAGCTCATCCTTTGAGATGATCCACGAATCAATCCAAGTTTTCACTTCTTCATAACACCGGGAGTGCTGGTCAGCAAGGCCGTGTGCCATTGATCGAAAAAAGTGATAATCAAAGGGAGCAATATCTGGAGAATACGCCAGTGTGTGTATCATATTTTTACAATAGTGACTAGACTAGAGCAAGTTGTTAAAAGTTCATTATTACGTGTGTGCTTTATATTTTTGAGTATTCCAAGTAGTAGTGAAATGGTTAATTTAACAAGGCGTGTTGTTCCCTTATTGAAAACAGAAAAGGAGTTTTCGAGGCACATGCGTATAGTTAACACCAATATCAAGCTATTGCAAGATATAATTAAACATAAAATTTATTATGAGACCAATAAAAGTCTGCTTAAGCTTGAGAGCAATTTAGCATTGCTCAAGTGCTATCTAGTTAGATTGAGACGGTTAAAGAACGCTTCAGAGAAAGTTGGTAGTGGAATTGTCAATAAAAAAGGTATGCATAAATTACGTTGGTACCCCCTAGACTCATGTTTTAATGGTAGGTTGCTTACAGGAATTATAATCAATATGTCAAACATTAAGGACCCTTTGATATTTTTACTAAACACATATAATAGTTTTGCACGTACGGTGAAATTAATGTTAAGGCAATCTATGCTAAAGGTGAATGTGGTCTTAGGCTGCAATTTCATGCAACCCCAAAATCATAGTATTGAGTTGAAGACTTTTGCCACAAAAAATTGCGGTATTGATATTTCAACCAATGTACGTGTCTGGTACAATGAAAACGTGTATGATAAGTTACGGATAAAATTAGAGGAGCTTTCTGAAAGGGATTCCGGTTGGGCATTACACGAAGTCTTACATTTAAAAGTAAATATTAATAGCTATGCCCCATTTAGAGGCGGTCATTCAACCTATGTTAAAGTTCCACGCTTCATAGCAGTAAAGCGTGCGGTAGTGAATGTTAAAAATAACGATGAGTATTGCTTCCTGTGGGCCATTGTTTCGGCATTATATCCCGCGCAGCGTAATACGGAAAGGGTTCAAAGTTATCCTCATTTTAGAGATGTTTTGAATTTTGGTTCAATTCACTTCCCCATTCAGATGGATGATGTAAAAAAATTTGAGAAACTAAACAACCTCGCAATTAATTTGTACTGCATAAATGGTAAAAAAGTTGTACCCTTTGTATTGAGTAATCAGCAAAGCGATAGAGAACCCATAAATATTTTACTACTTTCTGCTAGTGATCAGACGGGGGATAACACTGTATACCATTTCACATGGATTAAAAATGTCAGCTTTATTTTCAAAACAGATATCAAAGCATGGTCGTAAGAAAGTACTTTGTAACCGGTGTTTGAATCATTTTTCGTCTGATGTAGCTTTAGGAAAACATTTAACATATTGCAGTCAACTTAATCCATGCTCTACTAGGCTGCCTACCGAAGCCGAAATGAATTTGCAGTTCAAAAATTTCGCATTCGAAGAAAAGGTGCCATTTGTCATTTATGTCGATTTAGAGAAGTGTGCAAATGGTATCGAAAGTAATACTCTATTTCACTCCAAACACACAACTTTCAGCATTGCTTACTATTTGAAGTGTTCATATGATGATTCTTTATCCCGATTTAGGCTTTATAGAGGAAAGGATTGCATTCAATGGTTTGTTAACGAGCTTCAAAGTATTGCACATTGGGCTACCGAAATAATCAATCAAATAATTCCTATGGGTACTTTAAGTCTCAGTCAGGTTGAGCATTTTGAAAGCGCCACGATTTGTCACATTTGTCGAAAACCATTTACTAATTCTGATATAAAAGTTAGAGACCATAATCATCTTACAGGAGCATTTCGAGGGGCAGCGCACCAGGCATGTAACCTAAACTATACAGACTCCCACATTCTACCAGTTGTATTCCATAATTTATCAGGTTATGATTATCATTTCATCATTAGAGAATTGTCTAGTGTTCCCGGTTCGATTTCACTACTGCCCATAAACAAAAAAAGGTAATGGAAAGCACCAAAATTAAGTTTAGATTTATTGACTCTTTCAGATTTATGAGCAGTAGTATTGAAAAGTTGTCAGACTATTTGGAGGATAGTAAAAAAATTATTATCCGCGCTAGTTGCAACAATGATGAGGAATTTTCTCCAGTAGTTCGCAAAGGTGTGTTTCCTAATGAGTATATTGATACGTGGGATAAATTAAACGAGACCACGCTCCCGCCCAAAGAAGGATTTTTCTGTCATCTTAATAATGAGGGAATCAGTGATGAGAGTTTTGCGGCATGCGGTTAACGTTTGGAACAAATTTAGTATTAAATGCATAGGGGAATACTCGGATTTGTATCTAAAAACAGACGTTCTACTTTTAGCAGATATACTCGAGAACTTTGCACTATTATACAGCTCACCGTTTAGCATTCGATGCTATGCTTAAAACATATGGTTCCACCCACGCCTGATTCCAAAATGAAAAACTTTCTGCTTACCTTGTATCCAAAACGTAATTATGTAATTCATTACAGAAATTTGAAAGTATATTTAAAATATGGATTGAAGTTGGTAAAAGTACACCGTATATTACGTTTTAAACAGTCCCCGTGGTTAAAAAAATATATAGATTTAAATACAGCCATGCGTCAGCAATCTCAAAATGAATCCGATAAAAATTTCTATAAATTAATGATTAATAGTGTTTTCGGGAAGCTGATGGAAAATGTACGTAACCATAAGGACATACGGTTAGTAACGAAATTGGAGGGTCGCTATGGTGCTCGTGCTTACATATAAAAACCAAATTTTCATAGTTGTACAATATTTGACAATGATATGCTTATCATTGAAATGAATAAGCTTGAAGTATATTTCAATAAACCTATATATGCGGGATTCAGTGTTTTGGACGTTTCAAAAACTTTTTTATATAATTTTCATTACGGTTACACGCTACCCAAGTTCCATAACAGTGCTAAGCTCTTGTACACGGATACGGATAGTCTCATATACGCTTTTTTTGTTCCCGATATCTATGACTGTATTAAAGAGGACATTGATAAATTCGATACATCTGATTATAGTCCCGACAATATCTTTGACTCCCATTAGTAAATAAAAAGGTCCCCGGCTTAATGAAAGATGAAAATCATGGCGAAATTATGGTTGAATTTGTAGGACTTCGGGCGAAAATGTATGCTTACGCGGTTGATGAAAAGGTTGTAAAAAAGTCAAACAGATTACGATAAACGATTATAAACATGTTTTGCTTGATGGTGGCGTAATAAGGCGCTATCAACATCTCATAAGATCAAAGAAACATGATGTGTTTACCATTAAACAAAATAAAGTCATACTCAATCCTTATGACGATAACGCTTAGTAAATTTTGATTTCACTGATACTAGACCCTGGGGGTACAACTTTCAGTAAACAATCTACAGAAAGTACCTGAAGCGTTCTTTGACCTCTCCTGAAAACTATACATTTATATTGAATATATTGTAACATATTCCCGATGAGTGTTTTAACTGGTGTAAACTCAAAGTGTGCAAATGAAGTAATTATTAAGACATTATTTGATAGAAAAATTAGCTTAGACAATACCAATAAAAGTTTTACGAACTTGTGTACCGATAAAGGTTGGTTAACCTCTAATGATATAGTTAGGATTTTAGATGACATGAGTTTACTTGGTGACATACCCCTTAAAATGTACATATATAAGTTGTTATGGGGTGATTCATTGTGTACAAATGCTAGCGTACTAAATATTGTTTATAAAGACACTTTCTCTATTATAAGTGAATGTATCGAGACAGCAGCATATTATGCTAATTACAAGTGCCTCACTATTTTAATTGAAGTATTATTAGAACAAAACATTACACATAAGTTTCAACCGTGGGAAAATGAGGACACCACACCGCTGGATTTTGGAAAACATTGAGAAAGGTGATTCCTGCTTGGGACATGTGGACCAGATTCGGGAATATGGCCGTCTAGTAATTTAAACGATTATAGAAATACTTTAGGTTTACTATATAAGATGATGTAATATTTAAAAAATACAATTATAATTTTTTTATGTGGTTTTAATTCATCTAAAAGTTACAATGCCTATAGCTATATTATAAAACTAATCGTCTTTATTGATCCATGATCTTTCATCCAATCCCCACCACTTTACGAATAACTTATTCTTCTTGGAGCGAAGCACTTTTTCCACAAGGTACACATCCGGATACTTTGTTTTCTGTAATTCGTGTTCATACAAGCCTCTCAGTGCAGGTGATCCTTTCATGTCTTCCAACATGTAGGTGGTTTGGTTAGTAATGCAAACTTTCACAATCTTGAATAGTTCACTTGACCAATAGGGGGTGTATCCTTTAGCGAAAATACTTTTAAACTTACTGATTCGTACTGTCATCCACACAATAACGATTCCTATCAAATGTTTTTATGTGAGTGTAAGCCTCTAGCTTTGTATGATTACCGACATCTTTGGGCTTCATTCCTGTAGTTCTATGCTTACGATTGTTATAATCCATCGTTACGGTGTCAATTGTATCAATCCATTTATATTTACCCTGTAGGCTGAATGACTTGTATAGAGCAGACTTAACGGTCCTGATCACTCGTTCCGCAATTGCTACCTTCTTTGTGCTATAGGTGGAGTAATGGTTGACTCCATAACGCTTCATTAGTTTAGTGAAATGGTCATTGTAGAATTATTTTCCTGCATCTGTCTGCAAATTGGAAGGTTTCCGGCCCGTTTTAAAAATTGTCTGCATGGCCTTGGCAACTTCCAAGCCCGGTTTCATTTTTAATCCTTTGGTCCACAAGTATTTCGAAAAGCAGTCAATAACTACTAAAATATACTTGTAGCCCTTATTTTGTTTGGCATATGTGTTAAATTCGGCCAAATCTGCTTGCTAGGTGTCATCATATCCCTTAATTATTGTGCGCCTTCGTTTAAAATTTTTTATTGCGGGTTTGTGCAATTCATTGACGAGTTGTAATTTGGACATGGTCCACAATCTTTAAGTTGGTGTAGTTTGCCCTCCAACACTAGATAAGCATTAAAGTTTCCTTTAACAGCTTTCTGAACTGCTTGCAGACAAAAATCAAGGTATCCTTTACTTATAGCATCACCATCTTCTTCCGGATCCGCTAACTGTCAAACGGTTTCCATCCAAATCCAACCTTGTGGATAAATAGTATTGCTTGGTGATGACATCTTGAGGATCTATGGGGTTGGCAACATTGCTGAGTCTCTTATTCTCGATATCGAATTGATTATCATCAATAAGTTGAAACTGAGGGGTTAATTTCTTAAATTGATACTGGGTATGTGACCGTCCAAATTTATCAAGGGGCATTTTAGTTATATGTCGACATCAACGCATTCTGATTTATATTGTTCAGAAAACTAGAGTTTGGTCTTTCAATGTATCCATCTTCATACAATTCCTCTACAATTGATATTATATCATTTACGACACCTGTGTTTCCAGCCTTTTTTTCTGCCCACAATACTTCTAGATCACGAATTAGTTCATGTACGTCATTCCAATACTTACATTCAATCGGTGTTAATTCCTTAAAAAACATAGCTCCACCTCCCTGAGTTGTGGGTGATGCTGCTGACAGCAAGGGTTTGATTATTTGTGTATACTTTTTGCTGCGGCTTCCTCGAATCTGTCCACTTACATCATAATCTCGCCTTGCAACATTCGTAGCTACTAAAATACGTTTATAATTCTTTCTATCCTTTGAATTTACTAGATTTAAATCGGGTTCATTCATAATAAGCAGATCATATAAACCTGGAGTCCCTTTATACGTGACACCATTAATGATCATATCCTTTCCTTTAATTATGATGGGGGTATTACCAATTGTCCATTTGTCTGTTTTGGTGTCGTAGTGGACTCCATAAGTGTGATCAATAGCACCTTCAAAATCCCTCATAATACGTTCAACATATACACGAGGCAATTCGTGGTACTGCTCGAGAAATTCTTCAGAGATGGGTTCATTACAGGAATCACCTGAGATACTAAGAGGTTCCTCGGCAGTAATCTCTCCTACGACAGATGTTTCTAGGAAAGGTGGTGTACGAGGAGGGGGATTTATTTGAAAAAACGGAAGCTGAGCTAGGGGCTTGTAGCACTCTTCCTTGGTGAAACGAAGCGTGGCGGGCTAGTAGTAGCATGCTTTCTTCGAAATATGAACAAAGGCGGGTTTTTGGGTTTAACGTCAAGGGACTCCTTTTCGGGTTTTTTTTTATCAGGATGCATTTTATTCGCTATTTCAGTTAGAGGTTCTATTAGAGGTTTAGAAGTACTTTCAAACGTTCTTTCATTATCAATGCGGGCAGTTTTAATACCATTATTGACTTCAACATCCTTATTTATGACTATAAACCCAAACGGATCTATCCAGCACTTTGAACACATATCCCGAAACAATGCCATGCTTATGGTGGGGCTTACATGATCCTCATACACATGTTTTAGATTTAATTCATCTTGCTCAAATAATATAATTAGATTCGCATTGTCAAGAAATAAATGGCTTTGGAATTTTACTGTAAGTTTGACCCAAATAGAAACAATCAATATCGTTATGTCTACCCATAGAAAAATATGCCCTTATGTTATTTTGCTTTTCACAGGCGATATCAAATATAAAGATAGAGTTTGCTTTTGCACAATTCGGCTCAATCACATCTTGATTATCACTGAACGTAAAGTAACCTATATCCTTTATCGGAAGTAGGATTTCCTGTAAAAGTTTGTACTTGTTTTGATTTAATGACTTGGAGTATACGTATACATGTTTAAATTTCAAACCGTTTTTCTCAGTAAGCAAACTAATCATTGCGTTTGTTTTGCCGCAGTTGGAGGGACCACATATAATGCCACGTATACTATTAGGAAGTAAATCGCCATGTTTTGAAGTACCAGACTTTTCATCAAAGTCATGATTTTGAATTGGAAGTTTTTGTTTATGCGCAACTACTTTAATGAAACTGAGCGAATAATTACAACATTTTTATTTATATAATACAGATTATAATTTTTTCACTTCTCCGGTGAGTGGGTTGTACTGCACAATAGCATCGTGGAGAATAAGACCATAGGCAACGATTCCATTATCGACAGGTGTTAGAGATTCCATTTCCAATTCGATGTCTACTGTTGAGTGTTTTAATGATTCATTCTGTTTAGAACAGTCCATTACAAATACTGGACATGATTTGAATTCGGTGTAGTTGAACGCATCTGTATTATCTTCATCGTAGTAGTCACATCGGAAGTTCAAAAAATTATGATAGGCAGATATGTATTGGTTTGCACTGAAGTTCAAATGCATTGCTTCATAGTTATAATACTCGGAATTCAGATGTACTTTAAGGTTCCTGATGTTAATGTGATCAAAATTTCCGGCTCTTGCAGAGTTTGTGTACCTTAGACCTTGTTGGAATGCAACAATTATCCAGCGCGGTTTTTCCTGTTGCGTTGACGTTTTTATTGGCCATATATCAGAGGTTGCTTGTTTTAAAGCAGGTAATTCATATAACTCCCATTGACGAAATGGAACAGTAATAATAGAATTTTTATTGGTTCCTTGAAACAAGTTAAGTTTCGCAGCATCACTAAGTGTTAAGTGCGGTACTTTCCATTGAATTTTATTTAAGGTTATTGC
The DNA here is from genome assembly GCA_036346205.1 of Vesta saturnalis. NCBI lineage: Eukaryota > Metazoa > Arthropoda > Insecta > Coleoptera > Lampyridae > Vesta > Vesta saturnalis. The sequence continues at coordinate 734,059 of JARFJB010002367.1, read as the reverse complement.
GGCATCAACTTCACCATAGTAACAGTTTGTATCGCTTCTAGATCGAATTAAAACCAACTCTTGGCGCATATTCACGATTACCTGACGATAATCCTCCATTATTCCAAGTATGTAGTTCAATGGTATGCATACTGTAAAAGATTTTTCTCCATGTAATGGTTCTTCATTCTTTGGTGCCCATCCCAAATGACTTAGTGCTTTGCTTTTGCTTGCCGTATAAGAAATATATCCCTTAAGCGTAGATGTTATTCCTGGATTTCTATAAACATCCACTCTCTGACCACCTAACTCATAACGAATTTCTTCGAAAAGAAAGTTCGGGAAATTGTTGGTTAAGCTGCATGCTTTTCTTTCATCTTCTTTTTTGAGCTCAAGTTTACCTTCTATGTACAGAAAACTTTCATAAGTAGCCGTAATTAGATCTTGACTTTGAATTTTTATCGGATTCATTTTGAGATTGCTGACGCATGGCTGTATTTAAATCTATATATTTTTTTAACCACGGGGACTGTTTAAAACGTAATATACGGTGTACTTTTACCAACTTCAATTCATATTTTAAATATACTTTCAAACTTATGTAATGAATTACATAATTACGTTTTGGATACAAGGTAAGCAGAAAGTTTTTCATATTGGAATCAGGCGTGGGTGGAACCATATGTTCGGGTGCCAGCGGTAGATCACTGTGACCCACATGTAATTCTATAGGATAGTCTAAATCACACTCGACTATATAACCAATTTCCGAATCATCGGGATGGTTTATTAAATCTAAAGTTTCAATATTAGCTTCATCAACAAATGGTAGAAATTCTGACATGGCGGCTCCATATAAATTATTTACGTCGTAGTACATTAAATACACACTTTCGGAGGTGGGATCAAATTTTTCCCCCATGTACTTATTGTTAGTTTTAGCATTTGAACATTGAGCTACACCACCTCTAATCCCTCTTTCAATAAACATTAACATATCAATGTCTGTAAATAATTCTAACTTTACTTGTGTAATTTTAAGCATAGCATCGAATGCTAAACCGTGAGCTGTATAATAGTGCAGAGGGTCAAGCTCGTAAGTACTTAAACAAGTTTGCCGAAAGTTCTCGAATATATCTGCTAAAAGTAGAACGTCTGCTTTTAGATACAAATCCGAGTATTCCCCTATCGATTTAATACTAAATTTGTTCCAAACGTTAACCGCATGCCGCAAAATTCTCATCACTGATTCCCTCATTATTAAGATGACTGAAAAATTCTTCTTTGGGCGGGAGCGTGGTCTCGTTTAATTTATCCCACGTATTAATATACTCATAAGGAAACACACCTTTGCGAACTACTGCAAAAAATTCCTCATCATTGTTGCAACTAGCGCGGATAATAATTTTTTTACTATCCTCCAAATAGTCTGACAACTTTTCAATACTACTGCTCATAAATCTGAAAGAGTCAATAAATCTAAACTTAATTTTGGTGCTTTCCATTACCTTCGTGAAAGAGATATATCTTTCTTTGTTTATGGGCAGTAGTGAAATCGAACCGGGAACACTAGACAATTCTCTAATGATGAAATGATAATCATAACCTGATAAATTATGGAATACAACTGGTAGAATGTGGGAGTCTGTATAGTTTAGGTTACATGCCTGGTGCGCTGCCCCTCGAAATGCTCCTGTAAGATGATTATGGTCTCTAACTTTTATATCAGAATTAGTAAATGGTTTTTGGCAAATGTGACAAATCGTGGCGCTTTCAAAATGCTCAACCTGACAGACTTAAAGTACCCATAGGAATTATTTGATTGATTATTTCGGTAGCCCAATGTGCAATACTTTGAAGCTCGTTAACAAACCATTGAATGCAATCCTTTCCTCTATAAAGCCTAAATCGGAATAAAGAATCATCATATGAACACTTCAAATAGTAAGCAATGCTGAAAGGTGTGTGTTTGGAGTGAAATAGAGTATTACTTTCGATACCATTTGCACACTTCTCTAAAATACTTTCTAAATCGGCATAAATGACAAATGGTACCTTTTCTTGAATCGAAATTTTTGAACTGAAATTCATTTCGGCTTCGGTAGGCAGCCTAGTAGAGCATGGATTAAGTTGACTGCAATATGTTAAATGTTTTCTAAAGCTACATCAGACGAAAATGATTCAAACACCGGTTACAAAGTACTTTCTTGACCATGCTTTGATATCTGTTTTGAAAATAAAGCTGACATTTTTAATCCATGTGAAATGGTATACAGTGTTATCCCCCGTCTGATCACTAGCAGAAAGTAGTAAAATATTTATGGGTTCTCTATCCCTTTGCTGATTACTCAATACAAAGGGTACAACTTTTTTACCATTTATGCAGTACAAATTAATTGCGAGGTTGTTTAGTTTCTCAAATTTTTTTACATCATCCATCTGAATGGGAAGTGAATTGAATCAAAATTCAAAACATCTCTAAAATGAGGATAACTTTGAATCCTTTCCGTATTACGCTGCGCGGGATATAATGCCGAAACAATGGCCCACAGGAAGCAATACTCATCGTTATTTTTAACATTCACTACCGCACGCTTTACTGCTATGAAGCGTGGAACTTTAACATAGGTTGAATGACCGCCTCTAAATGGGGCATAGCTATTAATATTTACTTTTAAATGTAAGACTTCGTGTAATGCCCAACCGGAATCCCTTTCAGAAAGCTCCTCTAATTTTATCCGTAACTTATCATACACGTTTTCATTGTACCAGACACGTACATTGGTTGAAATATCAATAACGCAATTTTTTGTGGCAAAAGTCTTCAACTCAATACTATGATTTTGGGGTTACATGAAATTGCAGCCTAAGACCACATTCACCTTTAGCATAGATTGCCTTAACATTAATTTCACCTTACGTGCAAAACTATATGTGTTTAGTAACAATATCAAAGGGTCGTTAATGTTTGACATATTGATTATAATTCCTGTAAGCAACCTACCATTAAAACATGAGTCAAGGGGGTACCAACGTAATTTATGCATACCTTTTTTATTGACAATTCCACTACCAACTTTCTCTGAAGCGTTCTTTAACCGTCTCAATCTAACTAGATAGCACTTGAGCAATGCTAAATTGCTCTCAAGCTTAAGCAGACTTTTATTGGTCTCATAATAAATTTTATGTTTAATTATATCTTGCAATAGCTTGATATTGGTGTTAACTATACGCATGTGCCTCGAAAACTCCTTTTCTGTTTTCAATAAGGGAACAACACGCCTTGTTAAATTAACCATTTCACTACTACTTGGAATACTCATAGTTAAAAATATAAAGCACACACGTAATAATGAACTTTTAACAACTTGCTCTTCACAACGGTTCTAGTCACTATTGTAAAAATATGATACACACACTGACGATTAATAATAGTTACTCTTTACTTTAGGTAATTTGTTGTTGTGACGATTGCAATGTATCGACTGACGTGGGACTGTTCTTTATCTACTTATATAGAGATAAGATCGGGTAAGGTCGGATAAGTTCGGATCACTAAGATTTATAAAAAAATATTTTTTACTTATCCTAATCAGTCTGAACAATGGATCGTTTTTTTTCTTGATTTCTCGGAATATTAGAAGCTATGACTCAGTCAAAACAATGAATTGACTTTGTTCTCTCGTGTGACCTTGAAAATTGTAAGAGACTTTGAACCGTCGGCTTGAGCAATGCATCGTCTTTGTTCTTGATTTCCTAGAATTTCAGATGCTATGACTCAGCCAAAACAATGAATCGCTTTTGTTCTCTCATGTGGCCTTGAAAATTTTAAGCATAGACTTTGAAGCGTTGGCTAGAATAATGGATTTCCTTTGTTCTTGATTCCTTAGAATCAAAGTGTATTTAGATAACAATCTATTTTTAGAAATTATAACGGAACAATGAATCGCTTTTGTTCATTTCTCAGAAGTGTGACCTTGAAAATTGTAAGCATAGACTTTGAACCGTCGGCTTGAACAATGCATCGTCTTTGTTCTTGATTTCCTAGCATTGAGATAACAATCTATTTTTAGAAATTATAGCGGACCAATAGATCGTCTTTGTTCTCTCATGTGGCATTGAAAATTGTAAGCATAGACTTTGAACTGTTGGCTAGAACAATGGGCCCCCTTTGTTCTTGATTTCTCAGAATTGAGATGTAGATAACAATCTATTTTTATAACTCGACCTGAACAATAGATCGCCTTTGTTTTCTCGTATGGGGGAAACGGTTGCGAAGCAGCTATCTGTTTTGGGAAACGGACCCCTGTTTTAGGAAACGGCTACCTGTTTTCAAGAAACGGCTACCTGTTTTAGGAAACGGCTACCTGTTTTAGGAAACGGCTACCTGTTTTGGGGAACGGAACCACTTCAGGGCTGTTTGCTAGGGGCGTGACCATAGTAAACATTGCTTGATGACCTTGAAACATGCACCTCAGGGCTTGAGACCGAAGGCAATGTGATGACTTTGAGGATGCAGATAACCTACAATTGACGTGGACAATCAATGACAAGAAATCTAGTAACTTTTCTAGTGAATTTTCTAGTTACTGGCCTTGAAGGACTCGTGCAAGCATGACCTTGAAGAGACTTAGCAGGGTTACAAACCTACCACGTGGCCTTGACTTAGCAGGAGTGCAAACCTTTCCTACCACGTGGCCTTGAAGAGACTTAGCAGGGTTACCAACCTGAAGAGACTTAGTAGGGTTACCAACCACCATGTGACCTTGACTTAGCAGGGTTACCAACCCTTCCTACAACATGGCCTGAGGTGACCTTGAAGAGGCTTAGCAGGAGTACAAACCTTTCCTACCACGTGACTTTGAAGCGGTGACTTTGAAATTTCCCGCCAAGTCTTGATGAAAACCTGTGACCTTCAAACGGGGAACGCGTACGTGCACGGTGAGTTAGAAGTGCCATAGCTACACTACTATTGTTGAGTTACTCCCAATGAATCTACCATATCATCTTGACTTTGACAAGAGTCTTGGTCTAGACACGCTCCCAATTCTGCATCTTCATAAATGTTTTTTCTTCCGTCACTATGCCGGCCTTCGACGTGAAAATCGCCGTTCTTGAATCGTTGAAACCACTCATGGTACGTTCTTTCGCTAATAGTGGCGTCCCCGTAAGTGTTTGAGAGCATTCGCGGCCTCAACCGCAGATTTCTTTCATATAGAAACAGAAAACTTCCCGCAAATGACGAGAATTAGGCTAGTAAACTAACATTTTAAATCGTGAACAATTTTAAAATGTAAACACAAATCCAATAATGTTTTGTACCGACAAATACCTAAATTTAATAAATGATGCCATTGATCTATTTATTTTGACCACAGCTTACCGCTAGAGCCATCTATATAGAAACGGCGGAAGCAAAGTTATACACCTATGCCTCAATGTTAGGAGTAGTAATGGTTCAGTGATAGATCCCTGAAGAACTCCGTTATTTTTTATATACACATTTGATTCGATTCGAAAGTGTTCTATAAATTCCCTACTTCTAGAAGGTACAAAGCAGTATCCCTCAGAATGCATGATAACTATAAATTATGGTTTTAATAATTTATTACCAGAGGTCATCATCGATTCACACAAACTTTACGTGAATTACACACGGTAAGTTGTACCCTTACATTTAATTATGTTCTGAGTACTAGGGGCTATCATTTACGATAGATTTTATCTGTTTAGTTTTTATATTACAGACCCAAATTGTTATGCTTGATTTACATTTTCTAGTATTTTTTTTATTTGTGAACGTTACCAAATTACAAAAGGAAAATAATCTAACCACCAATTTATTTCATCATAAAATGTTATTAATAAAACATACTTACTTTGGGAGATCCCCAATCCGTGGAGGCCTCTGTTTTCGACAATTGCAAGCTCCATCTAGCCAAGGTAATCCTGAAATGGGAAATACAATATTGAGTTCTTATGTAAGTCAGTCATTAGCTTAATAAAACAAACTTAATTTTTTCCTTATTCTTGTGTTGTCACTGGCTACATTATGATCGTGTGAGCGTGATATAAGTTTATCGAACCAATGCGAAAGTATTTCAGATTTTTAAAAATTGCACCATTTGCAAGTATAGTGACTGTATAACTTATAAAATCTTATAAAATTCCCGGTTCTCTCCGATTTGTAAGTGTAATATGAGCGACATATGCAGAATCCATTAGCGATAGATTTATATTACGTATTTGCTTATTGATCCAGTTCATGAAATTGAATTGAGAACACTCAGGAAGCTCTGCTTGAAATATTGAAAAATTTGATTTAACATTTACTAAAGTGACTTCAGTGTAATTAGCTTCACTTCAATTATATATACCAGAGAAATGAGGTTCTCGGTTCGAACACACACTCAAGCGGTAGTAATATGAGAGAATGTCAAAGATTTGACATGCAAAATCCATCTTTCATCTAAGTTAGGTACGAAATCCTTTAGAAAATTAATGAGTGTCAATAACATTCCATTTACGAATATTAGGTAAGTATGGATTTTTTCGCGTATAAAAGATATTATTTTAGCAGCTGTCAGAAAAAGAGATAGATTATATTGACAGAATGGCGGATTTAATTTTGTACACAGGATTATATGGAATGTAGAATTAATAACTGATGGGAGCATCAAATCTTACAATACATTTTATAGAGTTTCATTGTGATGAAGTATTTTTAATTGTGTCCAGGATAAAATGGGGTACCTGGGGATATTGGAAACGGTAATAGGATCAGTCGCATGAGGAAAAAGTTGCGCATTTAGATGCTTATTACTAATCCGGTTTTATACTTATAACAATTAATTCTATTACTCGAAAACGAAAAATGTTCGTTTGCTAAAAACCTCCATATTTTATTTATACGTTCATAGGACGGGGATCATGGTCTTCAAAAATAATTTTCAAACATTTTTTAAGGGCACCATGTTGGATTTTTACATTTTTGAAATCGCTACAAAAACCACTTTTCAACCGTATACACAACACCCCTACGTCCGGTAAAAGAAATGATCACAAGTAACAGGATTTCAATTGGATCGAAGCAGGCGTTAGTAGAACCGGGACACTTCACCTTTCACTTTTGACCTTGGGGAATTTCCAATGACGCCCACGTGGGGGTCGTATTTTTCACCGTCAAACTGCTCCATATCACGTAAACCCTTCTGAAATTCCACAGAGATATTTGAATAACGGCTGCCACACGCTGTAAAATGAGATCATTCTTCCAACAGCTGTATCGCAGACAGTTTCGATATCTTTTAGAAAGTCTACGATGATATATGATTTTCCACAACCAAATGGCCTCACTACTATTGCCGAAAATGGGTGCTTAAACTGACCCTCCACCTTGAGTCGCTAAACGATACTAAAAGGGTACTCTGCCAACATCTCTATTTAAATAAGAAATTTCACACCAAGTTCCGAAGGGGCCACCTGTCTTACAAGGTTACCTTATTAGAATACAAATTTTCAACCAATCAGGTAGTTCTTACACTTGTCTTACATGAACCTTCTGATTATTAAAAGCAACTTCAAATTTCCCGCGCAAGACTAGGTCCAAGGCCAACCACATTCTCAAGGTTAGCCTGTTCCTCAAGGTAAACAATTTTCTCAAGGTACATAACTTTTTCAAGGTAAACAACTTTCTCAAGGCCAATAATTTTCTCAAGGTAAACAACTTATTCAAGGTCAACCACTTTCTCAAGGTAAACAACATTCTCAAGGTGAACCACTTTCTCAAGGTAAACAACTTTCTCAAGACCAACAACTTTCTCAAGATAAACAAATTTATCAAGGTCAAAAATACGACCCCCACGTGGGTGTCATTGGAAATGCCCCAAGGTCAAAAGTGAAACGTGAGGTGTCCGGTTCTACTGATGTTAATTTACAGGACTGCTGAACAATTACATGTCGTCCTATTGCCTAACAGCTTGGTACCAAATATCTTTAAACGGAACATAATACTAATATGAAGAAACATATCAAAACTATACACAAATTATAAAGTTAAAGTAATTGTTCTATAGGCTACATCGCTGCACGACTCCCTCACAAGATTGTCTTATTTTGTAAGGCCAAATTCCATTTACTGTCTCTTGCACTGCCCTACGTAAATATTCTAAAGTGTCCCCAAAAATCCTAATTAGCCTTCCTTAATTATTTCCTATCAATTCCAGCAATTGTATTCCTATATGTCTAAATTCCGCCAACTACGAGTCAATCCCACAAGTCCTACCAATCCCAGGACGTGCGCCATACAGGTAGCGGTCTGTTGGCCTTGGCATAGTTTCCTGGACCGCGAGGAAGGCCTCTATAAAAGTCCCTCAATCCCAAGGTCGTTTGGAACGTTTAGATGCTGAAAGGATTGCGCGAGAGGAACCCTGAGCGTGGTCAGAGGGAAGCGTGGTCCTTAGTGTTCAAACGCATGTGGAGAAACGGCGCCTCCCCACAGTATCAATCCCTGCTGTAGTATGTCTGCTATAACGCTTTAACGTTCGGTGGACGGTTAGTTCTTAACCCTATGGCTCCTAGTATCTTAACCGTTGGGACACCTTCTAAAAAGCCATGTCCTCACGATCCTGGTGTCCTAAGCACAAGGCCGTCATAGTAGGCATACATTTAAACAGGTATTCTGTGGCAGTAGACCAAATGTAGTCACTTCAAATGTCAAATTTGAATACAAAAACAGAATATTAATGTCACTGTTGGGCGTGTATCCTTTGCATCTGATGGAGTGTTACGTTTTGGTTGAAAATAATAGTTTATAATCAAAAGCGGTAAGTTTTAATTGAATATACTAAAATATATTCTATACAAAACCTTTCGTGTTATATACTTAGTATTTTATCAAAATTAGGGAAATTGTTGATCATAAAAAAAGGTGGCGGAAAGGACGCCAGACTATAATAGCTCTATTATTTACAGAAAGATGTCCTATATAGATCTTGAAGGTTTTCCATATGAAGGTTAATTTTATTGATTCATTTTAATAGTAACCAGTGGTAATTTCCGACAATTGAATCATTTAGTGTTATACCGTTTTTTTGAGTTTCATTAAATATTTACTATTGTTTAACATAACAGTTTAGAGGAATTTCTGATGACGTTTATCTAGTTTATGTCTAATTATTTTAGTTTGTAATTCAATTAATGACAGAGCTTTGGAGTTGAGTGGTATTTAAATTTGAGTTAATAAGATTTAAGCGTAACATTTAACCTTAATTATTTTTTTTGTATTGCGTTTTAGTGTATTTTGTTCACAAGTGTTGGGGGTAACGTAACGAAATATAGAGTTAAAGAAGTCATTGAAGCCTAACAGCTGATTTAGTATTTTAGCGAGTGGATATTTTAAGATTTGTTGTAGAGCTAAAGTTTCGGAGCATCTCCGACGTACACCTTGAGGTAGTCAACGTAAGGTAAGTGAGATCTTTTGACTGTAGAAGGCTGATGTGTATACGTGTGCCTAGGTGAATCCTTAGCAATATCGTCTTAATAACAGTCTGGCGCCCTGTACAGTCATTTTAAATTCAAAAACACGCCCATGCCCTCTGTCCCACCGAGCTAGTCCAGTGCACTCTAATTATCTGTTACCTGCCGTTTTAGTTTCATTTTCGACCATAACAAGCTAAACTATGCCATTTTCTTCTGCGAAATGTATTCACTCTGCTGCAATAGGAGCTATGTCCGTTCAAAGTGAGCATGACTTTTCCCTCATGTTTCCTCGGCACAAAATGGTCCTTAGCCACAGAATGCAAATGACAGTTACGTGCGCCGGTTTTTTTGACATGAAAATTATGGAATCTGGTGGAATACCGTCCTTGTATACGGATTTTTTCCCTTCAAAACACGTGCTGGGAGTAAAAACATGCAAATATTATAGCTTGAACGTTGTTAGATCGTTTTACTGCCAATACATAACTTGGTCATTCAGTTGAAGTCTGGGCTACGTTAAAGATATTTTCCGGCTTATCGAGGCTACCAAGATGCTCTGCAGCAATTGAAAGTAGCCTGAAACATGTTTCTTGTATCAACCCCTTGATAACGTGACCTCCCTACGATTTGCGGATTGAGTGTTATGTATTTCCTTTTAAGAATAAATGTAGCCAATTAATTTCAGCAATTTTTTTTTGGTTAAATTTGTGATGCGTGTTACGTTTCTTAGACAGTCTATATGCCTTGGTACATAGTTCTGCCCTTATCGGCCCAAACCCGAATTTTTATAATCTTATAATATGTTTTACCTTCTTCGCACATCCTTGGGTTAGGACTGGCGGCCTACTCACAGCTTTTTCGTAAAGCACCCGTTGTTATTCTTCTCTTCAGCGCTGACCATGGAACCCCTCTGCCGCTTCATTTAGGTTCATTCCGTTTTGTATTGCCTTTATGGCATCTTTAAGTTGGTGCTCTGTCCAATGAGCAGGGGTGGATCCTCTTTGCCATCTATAACATGTAGGCATATTTGCCTGGAACAATAGTAACTTAGAACGAGACGTACGAGAAGGTACAGAGTGTTTTTTTTTAAGGTAAGGAAAGCCTTTAAGCATGCCCCTTGCCCAAGTTCGCCATTTTCTTCATTTGCCATAGGTGAAACGGTGAATAGCGTGGCAAGAAGTTGATAATATTAGAGGCAGCGGTTTCTAGGTTATGGTTTCCATCAGATTTTCGCTGAACAAATGATCGTAAAGGCATCTGTGCACGGGGAAAAGAAGTAGAGTAATTAACCATTTCATCGATTCTCCATATCACCCCGATTTACTCTAATCTTAATAATAATTATAATTGTACGTTTACAATTTGTATGAGAAATTATACAAAACAACTCGAACAAAATTAATTTTTTTTTTACACTTTTTTTTAGGTTTTTATGACCACGACATCTTGCATAACGCATTACAATTTATTTATTTTTTTTGCCGAATGACAAAATGGCAGTGCTAAACTTCACACACGTATCAAAAATACAACAAATGCGCGTTTATAGTTATTTAACCATCAAGTGCATGAATGAAGGCGATTAACGATGTGACATTTTAACGGGTAAGTAACGCATTCAAAAAGCCGAGATCGTTAATCGCGTATTAATAAAGGTTACAATATTTTTCAGAGAATCGCTTTCTTTAACTTTCCTGTTTTTCCGAAGTGAAAATTTTATGTGGACCAGGCTGCCATTTCGTAATGAAAGTACACAACGTTTGACAGTTCTCTTTCCTTGACGCAATACATTGTTAGTTGTTTCATACATATCAATGCAGCGCCTCTCATCAACTTCATTCAAATCGTTTAATAGAAAAACATTTGTCAGAGAATCGTTTATTAATGGGAATTATTAAAAACTCCAAATCATGTATTAATAGGATCTACTAATAAACGATTTAAATGAAGTCGACAGGACGCGCTGCGTTGATTTGTATGAAACATTTAACAATGTCCTACATAGATCTTGAAGGTTTTCCATATGAAGGTTGCCTGAAAGAAAGTATCCCTAATGATCCAGAATCTGATGTTGGCGATTGTTCAGATGATGAATTAAATTCAAATGCAAATACTCTACAAGAACCTCCTGAGAGTGAATTGTTTGATATATCCAATAATCAAATTGAGATAGTCTATGAGGATGACAATTTTCCCAATGAATACTGTCAAGAAATTTAAGAACCTGAAGATTATGATGAGGATGATGAAATCCCTCTTGATGTTCTAAGAAGAAGACTGCAAAAAGAGAATCCAATCTGGGCAAATGATGTCACCAATCTTTTACAAATTAAAAAGCAGTTTGCAGAGGATTTTGGTCCAAATATTTCAGATTCCTGTGAGACTCCTACAGCCATATTCTTATACCTGTTTCCTAATGATTTCATTGACCACATTGTTTCATACCGATCTGCATCCCAGAGAGAATGGTAACCATACACGCCTACTAACAACAATAAAATCCAAACCATCTTGAGCGCCAATTTACTAATGGGAGTTAAAAAATTATCCAGTTTGTGAGACTATTGGTCATCACGACCAGAACTAAGAGATCCTTATATCAGCACTTTATATGTCAAGAGATCGCTTCATATGGCTTCCAAAACAGCTACATCGGAATGATAATACTTTAGAACCTAAAAAAACAGATCCTCGATACGACAAGACCACTGATAAACACTTTATCAACATATTTCGCCACCGCTTGTCAACCATCCAAAAATCAAGCAAATGATGAGTGGTTACTGTTTCCAGTTTCACATTTACACTGGTCGAATAGATGCTACAGCAGAAAAAGATTTAGGTGGTAGAGTCGTAAAAAACCACACACGTGATCTTGTTGGTAAAGGTCTTCAGATATACTTCGACAATTATTTCAACTCAGTAGGTCTCCAGAAAAACCTTCTTGAAGATTTTATATATGCATGTGGTACTGCACGAAAAGGTAGGAAAAATATACCAATTGACCCCAAAGATGATAAAATGTTCGACGTGGTGATTCTGACTGAAGGATAAGTAAGGACCGAATAGTTTGTATGAAACGGAAGAACCGGAAAGGAATTTTCTTCCTTAGCGATCGCCAAAATCCGGCTACATGTGAGACTGCCAAGGATGGATCACAAGAAGAAATCGCTTGTCCCAAATTAGTAGGATTATGATGCCGACATGCGAATTGTTGACAAAATGGACATGCTTAGGTCTATATATGAGATCGATAGGAAATCGGTCAAGATATGGCATAGAACTTTCTGGCATTTTCTGGATTTGTGTGTGGCGAATTCGCTTATCATTTTCCAAAAACGCACAAAAACTAAGTTTTTGGCTTTAAAATCATTTAGACTCTCAGCGATTCTTGGTTTGATCGGCGCTCATCCAGAAATGCCCAAGAGAGGACGTAAAAGAGCAAGTGATGGAACAGCCACTACAAACCCACGACTTCACCTGAAGTGAGATTCGATAAATGTTTGGTAACTCATGGAAAGCAAACGCGATGTGCTCAGTGCAGCAGCAAAAAGGTTCCACATAAGTTCAGCTCCTTAATAACAAAAGAAATTGTTTCATTTCATATCATACCAAATGAAAACAAGTTATAATTTGTTTAATAGATTCAAATAGATTCAAATATTACCTATTTTTTTAATACGTATTAATTATATAGAAAAAGTAAAAAGCTGGTGTTCTGAAAGCTAAAAAATGTATAACTGAAACGTGTTACAGCCTTTTTTTGTCTTATACTTATATAAATTTCATGGCAAAAGTGAAATTTTTCCAAATTAATTAATTCAGGCTTCAAAGGGTTAACAGAACTATCTGATATGGGCGGAGTGGTAAATTTCGGAGGAGAAAATCGCGGTAAACCGGGTTTTTAGGGCGATAATCTAGGTAACAGGTGATATAAATTCCTCTTAGTGGGGGATTGAAAGGTAAAACCGGTTCCAATAGCGTCAGCGCAGACGTCGGTTTTCCAGGGATTCCAAAGATTTAAATTGGTGCCGGTATTTAAGACTTCTGTTTTTGTTGGCCTGGAAATGTGCGGTCCCGGTAGTATGAATTCGAAAAAAATTATCAGTTTTGAAAAAAAAAATAATTCCTGATACAGAGGTCGGAAGGAAAGTGTTCCTCTAGTCAGGTAAAGAATAATAAGTTGCAAAGTAGGCAACAAAACGATTTGTCAAACGGCGAAAAAATAAATCAAACTCTTGGCCTCTCTCAGTCCGAGAAAAAATTGTTATCGCGGTTAAATTGGATTAGCTAAATTAGTCGTCATTAAGCAAATTCGTAAAACCTGGGTAAAGCGAGTAATTACGGTGTAAAGACTTTTAATTTATTAGGGCGCAGTAAAAAATAAAGGTTGTTGCACTATAATATATATATATATATATATATATATATATATATATATATATATATATATATATATATATATATATATATATATATATATATATTATATATATATATTAGATAAGGTGCCCAATATGGGAATCTTGGAAACGGTAAGAGATGGAAGGTCGGTTAAATGGAACAAAAGTTACGAATTTGAGAGGATGTATTTATGGTCTTTGTAGAACTCGAATATCTCTTTTAGTTTTTGAGATATTTGAAAAAAATTTAATTTTATGATTTTCGTTTTTATTTTTTTCTGACCTTATTTGAGAGCTATCAAGAACAGAAGAGCACGTTTTCATTATCACTTTTCTAGCTCTACTTAATGCTGTTATTCAATTTTTGATACAATGTTTCGTTTGTTAGCAACCATCATCAACTTTATTTTTTTAAATACACGAAAAAATTATTTTGGCCATATTTAAATTCTCTCCTTGATTCTGAAATCAACGATATATCAAACTTTATATTTTTGATACGTTTCGGATGAGAAAATTCATATTCAATGTAAAACATCGAAAACGTACAGTTAAAACTAATACTAGAAACATTAGAAAACGGTAAAATTATTATAAAATAATGATTTCTCATTTTCTAACGCCTGTGAATAAAATAATTCACAAGTATGTATTTAGTGAAAATACTATTAATTAAACAGTTAAGAAAGTACATCCATATAAATTTAGAATTTGCCAAGGACTTCGACCCGATGACCCAGAAAGACGTAGAATATTTTACGAATGGTATACACGTCAATCTCAAGACAATGAATATTTTCCGAATAAAATAATATGGTCCGATGAAAGTATGGTTACTAATAATGGAATTTTTAATCGTAGAAATGCTCATTATTGGGCAAGAGTAAATCCACGTCTGTACAAAACGGCCAAACACCAACACCGTTTCGGATTTAATATGTGGGCTGCTATATTCGGTACTCGAATTATAAGTCCTTTCATTTACCACGAGTCCTTAAATTCTGAAGGTTACCAAATTTTACTCCAAAATGAATTAGAGATAGCTTTGAATGATTTGCCTTTCCAAGAAGTTGAAGGTTGCTGATTTATGCAGGACGGTGCACCAGCACATAATTCCAGAGTTGTCAGAGAATACCTGTCAGTTAGATTTCCAGAAAGATGTATTGGCAATTATGCAAATGTACTGTGGCCAGCCCGTTCTCCAGATATAACACCTTTGGATTTTTTTCTTTGGGGATACATTAAAGTTACATTTATGGAAACGATATAGAAAACTAAGAAATTTTACAAAGATTAGTTCTCGAATCGTTTGCTAGTATTACTCCTCAAATGCTGAAGAATGTTTTAGATGCTACAATTAGAAGATGCTGTTTATGTTTAGAGAATAACGGGAATCTTTTTGAACATCTTTTGTTAGTTTATTAACCTATAAAATAAATCTGTTTTTTATTTGTTTATCATTTAAAATTACAAAACATAATTTTATAATAATTTTACGGTTTCCTAATGTTTCTAGTATTAGTTTTAACTGTACGTTTTCGATGTTTTGCATTGAATGTGAATTTTCTCATCCGAAACGTGTCAGAAATATAAAGTGTGATATATCGTTGAATTCAGAATCTAGGAGAGAATTTAAATATGGCAAAAATAATTTTTTCGTGTATTTAAAAAAATAAAGTTAATGATGGTTGCTAACAAACGAAACGTTGTATCAAAAATTAAATAACAGCATTAAGTAGAGCTAGTCAAGTTGGAATGAAAATGTGCTCTTCTTTTCTTGATAGCTCTTCAAATAAGGTCAGAAAGGAATAAAAACGAAAATCAGAAAATTCAATTTTTTTCAAATATCTCAAACACTAAAAGAGATATTCGAGTTCTACAAAGACATCTTCTCAAATGCATAACTTTTGTTCCATTTAACCGACCTTCCATCTCTTACCGTTTCCGAGATCCTCATAGTGGGCATCCTTATCTTGGACACTGTATATATATATATATATATATATATATATATATATATATATATATATATATATATATATATATATATAATATATATATATATATATATATATATTTAAAAGTCTTTGAACCTGAAATATTTTGACGTTAAATGGAAAATTTTTATATATTGAAACTGTGAATTTATATAATTATAATGAAAATCATTTAAAATAAAATCACTGCATCTTGCATTTCAATTAATAAGACAGTAGGTATATTCGTATTGTTTGAATTTATTCGTTCAATTAATTCCTGAAATTAAAATACCAGGCGTTCAACCTAATCTTAATTTGGCGAGTTTGCGGAAAATATTTACGAATTGAGTTAGTAACGGAAATTGTATTAGGTTGTCCGGAATGAAATGTCGGATTTTTCGTCTTTAATTTTGACACCGTTTTATACTCGAATAAAAGTGTATTATAGCAAGTGTATTATATCATTCGAAAGCTTGATCTTTGCTGTTTTTAAATTACCATTTATATGTTTAGATAATGTTTAGCACTGTTTTGAAATTTACTTATTTTTAGGATGAATAAACGCGATTTCCGTGAAATTTTATTGCATGAGTTCAAGCTGGGCACAATGCGGCTGAAGCAACCAGAAATATCGTCAGCTCTGACGAACTCACCGCGCAAAGATGGTTCAAAAAGTTCCGCTCAGGTGATCTGATAAATCTGATCAATGATAAAGAACGGGGTCGGCCAAGTAATGTCATCGACGACGACGAATTGAAGGCCCAGGTGGAAGAAAATCCGCGTACAACTGTTCGTGAGATCGCAAAAGAACTTAGCGCAAGCAAGACGACCATTTCCGACCATTTGAAACGAATTGGAAAGTCAAAAAAACTCGATAAATGGGTGCCGCACGAATAGAACGAAAAACAAAAAAATCGTCGTTTGAGATATTGTTTGCACTCCTTCTGCGGAACAAAAACATTTCTCGACCGGATTGTGGCGTGCGATGAAAAGTGGATCTTCTACGACAATCGACGACGTTTGGTTCAGTGGTTGGACCGCGATTAACCTCCACAACACATTCCAAAGCCAAATTTGCGTTAAAAAAAAGATTATGGTGTGTGTATAGTGGTCTGAAACCGGTCTCATCCATCACAGCCTCCTGAACCCGGGTGAAACAATTACGGCAGAGAAGTATTGTCAACAAAGCGACGAAATGCACCAGAAAATTAAACAACAACCGGCATTGGTCAATAGAAAAGGGCCGATTATTCTCCACGATAATTCTCGGCCGAACATCGCACAAATGTTGCTCCAGAAGTTGAACGAACTGGGCTATGAGACTCTGCTTCATCTACCATACTCACCTGACCTCTCGCCCACCGACTACCATTTTTTCAAACAACTGGACAACTTCCTTGAGAAGAAGTGCTACAGAAACCACGATGATGTCAAAAACGCCTTCAATGCTATCATCGCCTCCAGAAGTCCGGATCTCTACGATACCGGCATAAATAAACTTGTTTCTCGTTGGCAAAAGTGTGTTGATTCTAATGGTTATTTTGATTAATAAAGTTCTTTCTAAGCTGAGTTATGTTTGTTTAAAATTAACGGTTTAAATCCGACATTTCATTCCGGATAACCTAATAGTTTCGTTACACAGCTCTGCTTCAGTTGACATCATTTCAGTAAAGGTGGGAGGTATGTGTACTCCATGAGATACCACTACACTTACCATTGACTCTTTAATATTGGATCACCAATTTTCTGAGCTCGGTCACCCTTATCCTTATCCTTAATCTATTCTCATCCAATTCTTTCTCTCATTCTCACAGTCTTCCTATCGGATTGAAAGTCCAAAATTAAAAAAAGAGATGGCTGTGGTTTCTAGCGCAATAAATGCTTGACGTAAAATCCTGTTCTGTTCGTATGCCCGGGGGGGCCTAAACGACCTCAGTCATCAAAAGTACTCAATTTCTGATCTATTATTGGCGGCATTAAGTCTAATCTTAATGATGTTCACCAACATTTTGAACAATTAGAACCTGACATTTTGTTTCTATCTGAAACACAAGTTTCCCCTGAAAGATCAGATTCACTCAACTTGCAATTTCCCCAATACAATCTTCACTCTAACTTTCGATGCAAAAAAGGAGTGTGTGCATATCTCAAGAATAACATCGTTTGCAAGAGTATTTCTACTTTTGAGAATAAAAAATTCAACGTAATCCGCTTTAAAGAGTCCGCTCCTAAATTTGTGAAATTCCACTATTGAGTTCATTGGTCTCCTAATGACACTAACTTTCAAGACTCCTTCGATTACCTTAGTTTCAAAGTTCTTGCGATATCTCAATTTCAGGAGATTTCAATGTTCATAACTCTAATAATCTCAACAATCTACTATTAATCCTGCTGAAACACTTGCTATTTCGCGTGATCTCACGCAAATAATTTATGAACCCGCAATAATCCCTGCTAACCATAATCATAACCACACTCCACATCTTCCAGATCTCTTTCTTACATCAATCCCACTTGTTTATAAAACTTCAGTTCTTTCACCACTAGGTCTATTTGACCATTGTCTAATATAAATAACTTCTACCGTCTCTAATTCCCCTGTAGTTCGCAACACCGATAGAATCTTGTGGTGCTTAAGTTAGCTAAATGGAGTGACTTATGGGATTTCTTTGCAACCTTTCCATGGCGTGAATATTATTTTAAGACGTCTTCATCTTCGGACATTGTTCTGACAGTATCTGAAGTCATCCTCATGGACATGGAGTTATACATTCCCAAAAACAAAACCGTGTAGGTCATTCTCTTACTCGATGTGGTTCATTAAGGCTTGCTCATATGCATCACATTTGAAAAACAAATTTTGTACCAAATGGAAATCTAATAAAATACAGAATACGTTGATGCTAGAAATACCAGCTACTCAAGCTAAAAAGTTGTTTGAACAACAAAAATGCAATAAACTAGGAACATCTTCTTTGGGCAGTCGTAAATTTTGATCTTTAGCTAAAGCCATTAGTACAAACTTTGGTATATCTTCATTTCACCCACATGACATCTCTTGCCGGAGGTGTAGTTGCTGATTCTGTAGACAAAGCTAGCGTTTTTGTGTACTTATTTGCATCAAACTCGTGTCTTAATACTTATGGATACTAGTCACCCCTTCCTCATACACCACGAAACCAATTCATTTTCGGTACAAGCTCTTAGAATCCATCAGTGAGCTTGATCTCAATACGGCCACTGGGCCAGACGGCATCCCAGCTACTGTCTTGAAGAAATGTTTCCCCAAACTAGTACTAGTCCTATCTAAGCGCTATGTCTTCTGGGGAATTTCCCTCTCATCATGGAAGTTCTACCTATTTCCAAAAAAAAGGCGATAATACCGATTTCTTAACTACCGATCAATTGTCGTCAGTTCAATTTCGTCTGAAGCATAGAAAAGGTCATCAATCAGCAACTGATCTCTTTCCTTTAAACTAACAGTCTCCTTACTGAGCACCAACATGGTTTAGGGAGAATCGTTCAACAACTCAAAAGTATTTGACCAAGCTTGGCATTAGGGTTTAGTTGCCAAACTCACCTCGTTTGGGTTGAATGATACGTGCATCAATTAGGTTTCTGGTTTCCGTAACAGAAGGCGTAGTTAATGGCTTCCTTTCAAAAGAAGTTGGCATTAACGTATAAATAGTGTTTCATATTTATACGAGGGTAAATTTGAAAGTAGCCAGATTACGTCTAACTACATTGATTTAATGAATATTCAGGGTAAAATAGACTTTTTGTAGAAATGCAAGCAGTACTTTACCTCCCGACAACTATTTCTGCTGTATATGACCCAAATTTGACCTCATCTAAAGTATAATTCTCACCCCTGAGTTGGAGCTCCCCAATACGCTCGCGATATCGCTGATTGTATTCAACAAAGAGCGATTAGGCTTATAAATGACCCGTCCTTAACTTCTGACATACAGTTCGTTGAGAATAGAAGAATTGTTTCAGTTCTTACTTTGTATTATCGGTATTACAATGGCTATTGCGCTGATGAATTACAATCTTAGATTCCACCTCGGACCACCTTTGTTAGGAATACTCGGCTCGTTAATTCACATCATCAATACGCAATATGCATTTCAATATACCCTATCCACCATCCTCAGTACTCCTGAGTGCTTTAGCGCGGTAGGCAAACTTAAATTGTTCAAGACCATAATTATTAAAGAAAGTCCAATTTGCAAAACATTCTCCCGCTACACGTCCCCGTCCCTACACAAACCACCGCTCAAACTGAAAATTGTCTGTGTTGATTCAGAGACCAGACCGTGGTTAGATAGACGCATACAAAGAAATTCATGGGGTTGAGATCTGATGATCTAGAGGACCACCTAACTGGTTCTCGATTTCCAATCCAACCATTAAAATATTCGTCGTTTACAAAAATTCTGTCAAAAATTCACCGCTGTGTGCAAGGACGCCCTGTTTAAAGAACGTATATTGTAAGGCAGCCAGATCATAAAATGGATCCATAATGCCTATCCATTAATCGTGGACTTTTATCGGACCAAAAAACATTATTTTTGCGATTAAATAATCCGCATTTGGTGGAACGACTCTTGTGGGACCACAGAACTTTCATAGTAAAATGCGGTACTTCATTATGTTTTCTAATAAATCATTCACAAAATTCCATTCTTCTTATTGTATTACAGTTATAAAGCCTTTGACAAGGTTGCCTCACGATATGAAGGTATTTGTGACGTTTCAAAATATTATCAGCTATTGATCCAGAGATGTCAGTAGTACTTTCAATCTCGCGCAACGAGGTTCGACGTTTTTCAACTACGGCTTAGACCATCCTTTCATTTTCATTTCCATATTTGTTACTTTTCGACATAACGAAACTGACGTTATTAAATGATCATGCAATAGCCGAAACATGTTTCTATCTAACTGGCGTCTTTCCGGATATTTATTCAAATACATTTCTGCGGCCATCGCGTCATTTCTTCTACAGAGAATAAAACATTTCAACATATAGTTATGCAGAAAAATCAGTAGTGAGGAGTTTTCAATTTTAGAAACAAGCACATATGGGATAATGTTGTAGTCACTGAGCGTCACTTTGTTTGGTATGGAATTATAGGCCGTCTGGGTGCACACGATATTTTCCCGAATTTCGTGCGGCGACTTGAATTTCGCCTTCCTGCACCATTTAGTTAATTACCCGTATAACTTACAATTCAATTTAATCAAATGAAAGGACTCGCTGTATATAGTTAACGTTTTAATAAGTTTGATGTAAATATAAGTAAAGAAGCTGTAACTATAGCCTTATGTGTGTATATATTAACGTTAACCAGATGAAGAAGTGATGGTAGCGTATGGGTTTTAGTGTGGAAGGATAACTTAAAGAAGTCATTGGTTTACATCGATTAAATACCGAAAAAGCACATTGCGGTTATATCGTTGTGAAATGGAAAGAAGAATTTCGATTGATTATTTTTGGTGCAAGTATTTATTTGTATTGTTTAGACGGATGAATATGCCTCCTGCTCGTCATATTGCTTAATGGCCCTTCAGACGTTTCAGTTTATTTTATGAAGTGTATTCACCCACATATAAACATATTTAAGACTGTGCTTTATTTACTTTATTCAGTATATACTATATAAAATTACTTACTGGAAAATTTAGATATTCGAGGTTTTCTTTATTCTTTTGATGTTAATTAAAATTTAAATCAGATATAAAATAGATAAATTTGGGTTATTGGAATCCTGCAGGAAATATTCCAAATCAGTTTGCTAGAAAGTTTAAAAGGTACATTTCATGTGTTTTGGACAATACGCTGATTGATTATTTTAACTTTTATTTTTATGGCAATATATGTATAGCATTTATGAATTGAGTATTGTTTCTTTAAATGTAAATATTTCTCTAATCCTATTCTTTTCTCACGACGTTAGTATTATTACGATTATCCAAATTTTAAAAGTTTAGACATTTTGGATTGCATCAAAATTTGTTGACTTGAACAGCTGGCTTATTTGCATGCAAATGATCGTTTTTCGAGAATTCGCGCATTATTTTTGAAGTTTTTGTAGGAATCAACTTAGCGACAGTAGTCACTGTTTTACCTGGTTTGCGATAAAGGGAAGCTAGTTTATTTGATTTGTTTGGGTACGTGGCTGTCTATTTTTCGCATTAGGTATTACGATCCCGATATTGACGTTTATTAAATTTTAGGACTTTATAGATATTTGATCGTGTTTGTTTATTTTGTTGTGACGTATTTTCATTTCGAATTGAATTATTGATTACCGTATCGACCAGTTATTTTTGGTTATTTGACCCAATAATTCTGCGTGGAAGTTTATCGAGATGTTTAATGAGTTTTAGTTTTATCATCGCAATTTTCCGGCTTTTATACGATGTTATTAAAGTTTAGGTGAACTTAGGTGAGTGTTTTATTTTGACTGAACAGTATGGTTTCATGTTAGGCCATTAGTAAGATCTAGTTCATGACGTTTTCCCGCTATAAATGTATCTAACAGGTGGCACCTTTGTGACCTTTTTTTACGTTATGGAGTTGTGACGAGTGCACTTTTGAAGTCATAAGTAACAACCCCGCCCATACAACGAAGCTATGTCCTTTGCCCGTACATTACCTTTACGGGTTGATGCTCTAGTGAGAGTGGTTGGACCGTAACAGTGTTTACTATTCTATTGTTCATTACAATTCTTAATTATTAGTAAACCCTTGGTTAACCCAAAAAAACCCAAACCCTAAAATTATTAATTAACAAATAATTAAAAAAAAAATTAAAATCATAATAATAATATCTAGCAGTAATAGAATGAACCAAATTCGGCTAAATCGCAACATCTTTACCTTCGGAATCTACTCAGGAATTGTGGTGTCTATTAGCTTGGGACCACTCTGTATACCATCAGCGAGTAACACTTTGTTGCTCATCTGGTAAAAGTGAACGTTTACTGAGAACTGAGTAGCCTAAAGGTTCTTGATCGTCATTATTGATTAAATGTGTTTCAATTGTACACAACTTTTACAATTAATTTTATAAATTCTCGACCTATCTTGCTTATCCACTCGATCTTTTGGATTGCCTAAAGGAGCTTGGAAACTATTTTCTTTCTTCAAATTATTTTTGAAAATGATTTTAGATAGACCTTTTGTATAAGCAGGATAGTTATGTAATTTTACATACTTTATTTCTATTTGTTCTCTAGCGTTACCTAATGTAATTACATTCTTAACCCTCATCCTATGTGTTTGTTTTCTGACTATATTCATCTGAAAACTCATTGTATACAGCTATTTCTTTAATAGTGATACATGATCTTTATTAAACATATGAAGAGCTACGGAAAACATGTCCCAATGTTTGTGTTTGATATGAGCTAAAGTTATTTAAAGGCAGTCTCCCATTTCTTGATGCTCTGATAAGATATGGTAGTAAACTAGATCTAGATGTATATTGTAAGAAAATTAGCACTAAACGATTCGTAACCAATGGTTCCAATCGTAGGCAGCATACATTCGCGGCTTTTAATCTTTCGTTCGTAGATTGCTTAATTTTTCCCTTTCAGTTCAAAATTATAACAGAGTTACGCACTATTAAAAAATTGCTGCATACAGTGGGTTTTCAGATGAGTACATTATCACACTAGGCAGCGCTAGAGAGTAAATAGAAATCCAACGTATGTAAAATTACCAGATGATCCAGTTTACACAAAAGTGTTTTCTAATATCATTTCCAAAGTTAGTTTGAAAACAGTCGCTACTTCAGATAATAATTTGCACACTGATTTAGGTAATCTAAAAAATCAATTGGATGAGCAGGGTAGGTCGGGAATTTATAAAATTAATTGTAAAAATTGTGAACAAATGTATGCAGAGCAAACTAAACGACGTATCAAAATTCTCTTTAAAGAACATTTAGCATATCAAATACAAACGTTGGGACAAGTGTGTCTGAGCCCTACATATGGTTGATAAAAGCCATGTAGTAGATAAGGTATCTTTAGTCAAACATGTTAGTAATAAATACGAACTTGGTTGTTATAAACGTCTAGAGATCTTCAAAAACAAAAATTTCTAATGAATAATGACCAGTGATGATGAAAGTTTATTTACTGCAACGCATTCGGTGTTTTTTAATTTTTTAGGGACGTGGGTGTATTTTGTTTGGTACAGGTTCTGCTACAGGTCCCGAGATCCAGATTTAAAAAAAATATGCACTTACTTTTTTATTTATAGCCTAATAGACGCAAAATCTATAGCAATAATTAAGTTTTTAAACATTGAACACCATTCTGCACTACATATTCTACACATACTTCCAAAGACTTCAGAAAAAAGATATATATAGTATAATCGTATTAGGCCAGTCAGATGGTACATTAAAGTCGCAAACTAATGGCTAGTTTTGATTTTTTAATATGTTGTTAGGACCACTATCAGTAGTGTATATCCAAGTTTGCAGCCCTGTGCTAACTTCGTAGCACTTGAAAAATCGCGTAATTTTCGGTTTTTTCACTCTACTCCTAAACTATGCCTTTTTTTTTTATTTTTTTTCATGATTTTAAAGTAGATTATATTTGCTAAAATTTGAGACCAGCGCCAGCTCTGTACGTACAATAGTTACCAAGATGCAGCCTTCCAAAAATTGGCATTTTTTTTTCAAAAAAGTGAAATGTTACCAGTTGGTCAAATTTCGACCCCAAAATGGGGGAAAATACTCATTTTACGGGTAAAGTCATAGGGAAAGATGTAGCGCATGTAATTAGCTTTAATTTATATATATATATATATATATATATATATATATATATATATATATATATATATATATATATATATATATATATATATATATATATATATATACAGGGTGTTCCAGTTTTTTTGTAGCAGGATTTTAATAGTCATAGAGCTTTCAAAATTAAGACAAAAGGTTCATATAAACATAGGTTGCCAAACGCTTAGTTTTGGAGATACAGGGTTTCAAAGTTTTCATTTTTTTTCAGTTCTTTTACTTTATCTTCAAAACTATTTAAAATAATAAATCCAAATTTAGTACACATTTTAAACTCAATATTAAGAGTAGTTTAACGTTTATCAATATCTACAGGGTAGTATATTTTCTGGGGTGGTACACCATTTATCCTCCCCGAACTTTTTCATGCGACGCCTGTAACTCTTAAAAATAAAAAAATTTAGATTGCCCATTTGATTTAGGAACTTTTTTGTCTTCCACTTTTTTTTCGAAAAATGCATAGTTTTTGAGATAAATTAGCTGCAAACCATGGACAGCTTCCAAATGGTAAGTAAAGAACGTCTGACGCTCCCGCAAAAAATAGTGTGCCATGAAAAGAACAATAAAAAAAAAAGAATCAAATTATGTCAAATCTCACGTTTTATTTTAAATACGACTTGTGCATAAGAAAGAATGTAATTTATTTACATATTTTATTGTGTTAATTTTTATTGCAAAAGTGATCTTTTAAAATGACATTTCGTTTTCTAATCAAGAAAAAGCGGATATCCATTTTATGTATGGTTTTGTAAATGGAAGTTCAGCAGCAGCAGCCCGTGAATATAGGCGAAGATTTACTTTTAGAAGAGCTCCGAATCCTTCAGTATTTGTAAGAGTTCACCAACAAATTATAAGTCAGGGGTTAAATAATGTGCATGGTCCTCAAAACAATAATCATAGGCAGCAAAGAAATATTGCACGACGAATTATGCGTGAATTCAACAGAGATAACACAACTAGCATTAGAAGAGTATCCGTAGCTTTAGGTGGAGTCTCAAATACTACTATTCACCGAACATTAAGGCGGGATCACCGATATCCTTACCATCTACAACCTGTTCAAGGACTACAACCAGGCGATGCAGAACGTTGATTTGCGTATTGTCGATGTATTCTTGCTGAAAATAATAACAATCCAGGTTTTTTAAATAATGTTTTATGGACCGACGAATCCTGATTCACTCGCCGTGGTGTGGTAAATTTTCACAACCAGCACGTTTGGGCACATGAAAATCCAGATATAGTTCGTCCGAGACATTTCCAACAAGAATTTAGTGTGAACGTCTGGATAGGTATTTACAATAATCACCTTTTTGGGTCCTACTTTTTACCACCTCGGATGAATGCTGCGGCTTTCTTGGAATTCTTAGAGAATGAACATGGGAATATGAGGGAACATATTCCCTTAAATTTACGAAGAACGGCTTGATTCCAGCTTGATGGTTGTCCAGCTCATTATAGCAGAATGGTTAGAAACTGACTGGACAACCATTATCCAGGAAGATGGATCGGTCGTGCAGGCCCAGTTCCCTGGCCGCCAAGGTCTCCAGACCAATATCCCTTAGATTTTTTTTGTGTGGGGGTATTTAAAAGAAAGGGTGTATGCAACTACTGTGACAACAAGAGATGAACTCATTAATAGGATTAGGGATGCGTGTAATTAAATAAGACAATTTTTAGATAATATTCCACGTCGTGTGAATTATGTATTCAACAAAATGGTTCACATTTTGAACAGTTTCTTTAAATTTATTTATTATTACGATAGCGTTTTTGTTTTGTTGTTATAGGTTAAGTTTATTTCTTTAATTTATGTATTTCGTTCGTATCGTTCTTGTTAAAATCTTAAATAGAAATTCTTTCCAATTTTTTTCAATAAATACGTATTTTTTTAATATTTATTTTGTTGTTTTACTTTTATTTTCGTTTATTTAATTCAACTGAAAAGTTAGGAAAAATCAGTACTACTTTTTATTAAGAGACAAAAAAAAACGTGAGAATTGAGATAATTTGATTCTTTTTTTTTATTGTTCTTTTTAAACTTATTCGAAATATGGAATTCACTTTTATTGAATATGCAGATATGCATCTCATGTATGGTCTTGCCTCCAAATAATATTGACTTTCTCTATAACTTTAGGAATGTTTAAGAAAAAAAGATGCTGGTCTGACAAGAACAGTGCGTACGGTGGAATTAGAGGAAAATATTTTGAATGCTGTAGATGGCACTCCTTCAACGAGAACTCGTAAATTAGCCGCACAATGTAATAAGTAATAGAATAATTTATGAAGTTCTTCAGGAACAGCATATCATTTGCAAAAAGTGCATGAATTGATTCCTGAAGATTTTCCTCGTAGAATGTAGTTCGCAAACAGGCTATTGGATCAGCAACGAAATAATGAAAACTTCATTAGCACTATTCTTTTTACAGATGAAGCAGCTTTTACCAAAAATTCTATCACGAATTTACATAACTCACGCGTATGGGCATCATCATCAGTTTCAATCAATTAATATCTGCGCAGGAGTGATTGGCAATTTTTTTATTGGACCATTTGTATTACACATTTACACATTTCAGCGTTGCTGTGCGGAAACACTTAAATAACGTCTATCCAAACCGTTGGATAGGTAGAGGTGGACCTATAGCCTGGCCTCCTAGATCTCCCGACCTGACGCCTTTGGATATTTACCTGTGGGGACACCTCAAAACTTTGGTGTATTCCAGTCCGGTTGATACTAGGGAGGAGCTTCTACAGAGAATCACGTTTCATTGTGATGTACTAAGGAACAATGTGGGGTTAATGTAGCGGGTACAGCAGTCCTCAATTCGTAGTGCTCGCGAGTGTATCAGACTTCACGGAGCCCATATTGAAGCCACTTAGGAAGTTTTTAATTAAATGAAAATGAAACATAAATTCGTTTATTATTTTTCTCGAAAATATTGAATTTTATCGATATTAAACAAGTACACCTTTTTTTTAGAGAAAGGTTCAAACTACTCAAAAATACTTTTTTAGGTCTTTACCATACAGCGTGTTAAAAATTTAGCCGTTAAGGTGAACAACTTAGTCCATCCCTGGTAAACTAAACAAGCT
This sequence comes from Vesta saturnalis, assembly GCA_036346205.1. Taxonomy (NCBI): domain Eukaryota; kingdom Metazoa; phylum Arthropoda; class Insecta; order Coleoptera; family Lampyridae; genus Vesta; species Vesta saturnalis. The sequence goes on along the minus strand of JARFJB010002367.1, from coordinate 706,282 downwards.
AAATATGCTACAAGGAGACTGTTTTAAGAGGCCCTTACCAGTGGCCATCACACTGAATTTTTATTAAATTATGTCAAGTAGTTTAAAAGTTATTCACGAAAAACTTATTTCAGCGGCGTCCTTCAGAGTTCACATCTCCGTAGGGAGAGTCTTCCACATTTTCTGGGCAATGTATATATATATATATATATATATATATATATATATATATATATATATATATATATATATATATATATATTCAAAACTATTCAAGTCATCGACATGCCGCTTGCCATAGTTATCTATAAAGATAACTCCGCTATTGTAAATTAAAGATTGGGAGTAGGCATTAAATGGATAACTGATGATTTAGTGTGCGCTGAAAACAATGGTTAGTTTATGTTGTTTAACGAACGTCAAAAGCTTAATACTGTACCTGAAGTGCTAAATTATGGAGCTTTCACCTGACAACCTAACTAGATTTTTTCTTGTGAGGTTACTTGAAGAATTGTATTTACCTCGATAAACCAAATAACTTGAATGAACTAGTGCAACGATTACGAGAAGAAACCGCAAATATTCCTCGTGAGTTCATTTTGAATCTAGTTGAAGGATCTTCTAATCGAATTTATTACTGCCAAGCGGTGAATGGGGAATAGTTTGAGCATCCTTTATAAATGATTCTTGTACTAGATGAACTTCATAAACTTAAAACACGGTTTCAACATTGAACACCATAAAACAATTCATTGTTCCCCATGCTAACAGGATCTTCGGTTATCCAGTTAATACCTACTCCCTGTGACTTTATCCGTAAAATGGTTAACGGTTAACATTTCACTTTTTTGAAAAAAATGCCAATTTTTGGAAGGCTCCATCTTGGTAACTATTGTACCTACAGAGCTGGTTTTGATCTCAAATTTTAGAAAATGTAATCTACTTTAAAAACCTAAACAACACAGTTTATGAAAAACGCATAGTTCAGGAGATATAGTGAGTGCTACGAAGTGTGCACAGGCCTTTCGAAGCTGCAAACTTGGATATACTCTACTGGTAGTGGTCCTAAGATATTAAAAAATCAGAACTAGCCGCTAGTTTGCGATTTTAGCGATTTTTAGTGTACTATTGCATTTAAGCTTGTTTTCATTTGGCTTGTAGCTGATTAGATTTTAGGAGAAATCCAGCGGCGGAGAAGGATGGTTTATTAGGGGCATTATTTGGTTTTTATCAAATATTTCTAAAAGAGCGGCATATTTCAAAGATATAAAAATACCGAAATATAGAACTTAAACTATAGGTTAATTATGTTTTATGCAATATTTTGATATGATGCGTAATTTAGCGACAACAAATTCCATAAGTAGAATTTAAGTGTTAGTTCACATTTTTTTATTATCTGAATAACGATTGATTTTATAAGAAAAAGTGTAGACGTATTTTTTAAAGAAAATTTAATTTTACATAGCTTTTCTTTATAAAGTTTTTTAATATAATGCAAGGTAAGTAAAAAAATTAATTAAATATGAATGAAAATGGTTATACTGCATTATTAATATCTTACAGAAGCGGGCGGCTTCGGAATTTTTTTTTAAGTTAACTTGTAAATATTATCTATCTGACATAAAGTTTTAAACGTCATTCTGACAGATTATTTTTTTTGTTTTTACAGTGTTGCCTGTTTTCGTTATGAACGTATAATAAAGAGGTTGCATAGTTGCCCTAAAAAAATTATAATTCAATTTCTTTCATTTCCTTTAATTCTTTAAGTTAGGATCTGGTCGTATATTAACCTCTGTCAGACACATGAAGTTTTAAACGTCTGACATAGATCATTGTTTATGTTTTTACAATGTTGCATATCTTCGTAATTAACATATTATAAAAGAGGTTGCATAATTATCTTAAAAAAAATATTAAAATTATTTTATTTCTTTTAATTTCCATTCTGTCTTTAATTATTTTTAAATTCAAAATTTATTAATGATTTGAAGATCGTTTTAAACTCATGGTTTATAGTTAATATGGTTACAAAAGGAAGTACTAATGACCTCAAATATTAACAGATATTAAAGATAAAGAAAGCACAACACGTCAACTTTCCATAAGCAATTAAACAATTAGAATAGTTCATAAATTAACATGCGTCCTTCTACGTGTGTATGATTATAATTTATTTCCAACTAATTAATTTTAACACTTACCGTGCGATTCTGTAGCTGGTATAATTGAAGTCATGTTTCACTTTCTAAGATTTATGAAGAAATAAACCAATTCATGTCAAAATATTTGTTTCGATAATACTTTGCGTCATTGTGTTTATCTTTTGATAACAACAAATCTCAACAAAAAAAAAGAATATCTATACTATTCAATGTTATGGTCCAATGACAACAGGAGCAAAAATAAACTAATGGAAGAGACAAATGGCAAATTTTTACAAAAATATTTACTTAAAGAAAAATGTGCAATAAGAGATAACTTATTAAACTGGTATAGATAGAGTATAATTAATTATCGATTTAAAGTTTCAAATTCTACCAAAGTTTATCAAAAACCAGGAAATAAATAAATAATAGCACAAATTGCTTTTACCAATCGTAACTGAAAAATTGAGCAAATAATCAATGTTCACAAAGGTCAATAAAATTTTTACTTATCAGTGGTGTGCACGTGACTAAAATGGGCTTAAATATGTACTGTACAAGGTATATGTTTATTGTTCATAAAAAACCGTGGATTAACATTTAACGTCATGATCTCAACATGTTCATAATCAGTTGTGACAAAAACAAGCATTATGCTCGTTATTGTGTTCACCACGTGAATAATCCTTTCGATTGACTTAAGCTGAAAACAATTAGTATGAATGACAAAACCTAGATTCATATACCCACTAATTAAGTACGTCTCAAGACGTGCACTGACAAAAACGTACACGGGCGTGCCAAAAACTGGAATTTCCTAGCTGGGGACGACTGAGCACTAGCCATCTCCTAATACCGGAACCTCGAACTGTACTTTAGCGGCCCTAGCAGGGCGTGATAAGAGAACATCGTACACGTAGCGTTCGGTGGCCTTGGCTTGGAAACCTCTGGAAAAAATCCCCCAATCCCAAGGTCGTTTGGCAGTTTTTAGTGCTGATGGGAGTGCGCGAGGGGAAACCCGAGCGTGGCCAGGAAGAAGGTAGTCCCTAGCGTGAAATACCTGTAGAGAAGCGGGCGTCTCTCCACAGTATCATATCCTGCTGTTGTATGCCTGCTCTCCTTCAGTTGAGATCATTTCAATTAAGTGGGAAACATGTGTTCCCCCATGCCAGCTAGAAAGGTACCACCACCTTTACCTTGGACTTCTAAATATTGGGTCTCCATTATCTGAGCTCGGTGCCGATCACCATTTTCCTTATTTTTAGTCTATTCATCTCCTATTCTTCCTCTAGCCCCCACTGTCTTCCTATCATTTTGAAATTCCAAAATTAAAACAAAAAAGAAGCTGTGATTTTTAGGGCAATAAATCCTACTCCGTTCGGATGTCCGGCAGGGCAGGGCCCAAGCGACCACGGTCATCGAAAGTACACACTTTCTGATCCATTATTGCAACAACCGTGGTATCAGGTCTAATGCTAATGCTGTTCACCTACATCTTGAACAATTATAATCTGACATTTTATTTCTCTCTGGAACACAAGTCTCTTCGGAAAGCTCCGATTAAACCGACACTCTAGCTTTCGATACAAAGGAAAGTATTAGCCTATTCAAGGATATCACACGAAAGAGGATTTCCTCTTTGGCGAATAAAAAGTTCGGTGTGATCTGGTTTAGACATTCTGGTTTATAGGTCTCCTAATGACAGTAACGTTCAAGACTTCTTCAATTACCTTAGTTTGAAAGTCCTTTTGTCTTAGTTTACATCTTGCGATATCTCAATTTTGGAAGATTCCCGTGTTCGTAACTCTAACTGGCTCCAAAATTCATCTACTACTAATCCTGCTGGTCAAAGTGCAGAAACCCACAAGAATCCCTGATAACCTTAACTATACTCCATACCTTCTAATTCTATTTATTACATTAAACCCACTTATTTATAAAACTGCAGTTCTTTCACCGCTAGGTCTATCTGACTGGATTTCTTTGCAACGTATCCATGGTGTGAATACTGTTTTAAGTCGTACTCATCTTCGGCATTCCCCAAAAGAAGGGTGTGTCATTCTCGTTCCCAACCATGGCTAAATAAGGCTGATGCACTACATTTCAAAAATGAATTTTATACTAAATGGAAATTTATTAAAACGGCCGGGAGTCATTCAGTATACGATGGTACCAGAAGTACATGCAATAGTGTTAGGCACTAAATCTAAAAATTTGTTTGAACAACAAAAATACAATGAACTAGCAACATGATCTTTAGCTAAAGCCATCATTAAACACTTTGGTACATCTTCATTTCCCCAGTGATATCTTTTGACGGATACGTAGTTGGTGATTCTGCAGACAAAGCCAATATTTTCGTGAATTTATTTGCATCAAACTGGTGTCTTAATGATTCTGGAAAAGATGTTCCCCTAGTCACTTCTTCATCGTATCCTACGAAACCAATTCATTTTCACTACAAACTCCTAGAATCGATCACCAGTAGGCTTAATCTCAATAAAGCAACTGTCCTAGGCAGTATCCCAGATATTGTCTTAAAAAAATGCTCCCCCTATCAAAGGCCTATTCGATATCTACGTCTTCTAGAGAATTTCCCTCATCGTGTAAATTAGCAAATATTGTCTAGATCGGCATAAGTGTTTACTTGTCAAACTAACCTCGTTTGGGTTAAATGATTATAACGTGTTCAAAATGATTATTGAACTTAGCCCGAAATACGCTACAGATAGAATATAAGGAGAGATACGTCTAACTCAGCTGATTTTTGGATAACCACAGCGGCAAGCACTGGATTCGTGGGTGGTGTGACCGAATGGTATAAATACCTGAGGCGCCACGTAATTTTAGATAAGACAATCCCTAAAGTACGAAGGTAGGAAAGAGAGCTGTAAGAGAATACAAGTACGTATAATAATCAGTAATAAACACAATAATGAAGAAAACACAATGCGGTCAACTAGATAATCATATTTATCAAATTAAAAATAGAAATAAGCAGGTTTATGACCCTTAATTGTAGAAAAAAATTAAATCAAAGCTCAATACTAAATCTGGAATTGAAACCAAATTTTAAAATAAATACGGTTTGGTTTTTAAGAAGTTAAAATTATAAAAATCTTAAAAACTAAAAAAAATCAATAAAACACCTGATTAAATAATGGTGGACCACACACCTTACCGTTTGAAATATACACAATAATATTTAACATATAGCTGCGTTGCATCATTCTCAGTAAACATACCCCTAATTCTTTAATTAACCAAACATATTTTATGTTGGTAAGTCAGTGATCACTCTATTACCCTACAAAAGGTTATAAAGACCGCTGTTTGTTTTTAGGTTATAATGAAAAATAATTTATGTAAAATCAAAAAATCAGAAACCAATGAAATCGTGACTAGCGCAGCTATATCATGTAAAACAAAATCAATTACATATTGATATCATTGTAATTGTACGGTATTTTATGATTGTGCGACTTGAGCTCTTTACAATGCTCTTAAAAATATAATAATTACCTTTAAATAAAGAAATGTTTCCGCTTAGCTTAAAGTAGCTTCCGCAGGTACGAGGAACATATGCGAAGAATATTGTCTTCGCGACAGCATCAAACAGGTAACAAATTAATATATTATTGCAGCACCAAGAGAGGGAGTAGGCAGTGAGCAACGGAGGTTAAACATATGTGGTTAAAATGTACCTCCACGAAGATAATATGTGGGTGGAATACACCCCCACGAAGGTCTAAAATAAATTATTTAAAGTAGGTTAACATCGTCTTCTATTAACTTACTCTGATTTTAATCAGGTTGTAAAGATAAGAAATACACTCTAATGTGTTCATTAATAATCGTATAAAAGGGTGTAAAGGTACGAATTTGTTGATTAACATTTACATGAAGAAATATACGAAGATATTGGTTTTCGAAATCCACGAAAGTCTAACAAATTATTGAAAGTAAACGAGTTAACACTGTTACCTTTTATAACTTACCCTGACTTTGATCAAACTGTAGAAAAAAGAAATAAGTAGAAACTGCTTATCAGTATGAGCATGTAGGAATACAAATGGTTGGTTAGCATTCGCACAAGTAGTACGAAGATTTTGGTTTTCGAAACCGCTCTATCAATTTTAATGACCTCGTGATTAAAGTACAATTTTGGTAGGTAGGTAAAACGAGTAGAATTAGTAATGTTTAGAGGTAACAACATACCATACCCGGTGTATGTGAATTACACAAACACACAAACACACACACACACACACACACACATACTCACAAACTCACACACACACACGTACGTACGCACGCGCGCGCCCACGCACACGAACGCGCACACGCACGCGTACACCACACGCACACGCTCACGCATACGCTCACGCACGCGCGCGCACGCGCGCGCGCACGCCCACAAGCACGCCCGCCTCCCCCCCCATACACACACACACACACACACACACACACACACATATATATATATATATATATATATATATATATAATATCCTTGAAACGAATTAATAGAGTAAAACCCATACAGATAAAGCAACCTACATTAATTATTTAAACTTTGACAAAATCCTCATTAAGCGCTGCAGTTAGAAAACTAGGAAAATTCAAATGCAATTATGACAGCATCAACGCGCAAGTTCGACGAACCGTCGTATTTCAGAAATCCCGTTGGCGAAATAAGCTGCCATTATTTAAATACTTCGATGGTAATGCAAAATTGTGAAGCAAATATATGAAAAATTAGGAATAAATTCAAAGATATGTACGACAGTAATTTATAGTTAAAACGAAGTATAACATGAGATGTTCATCAAGTGGGTTACTAGTTTCCTTGACAAAAGTCGAATACGTGTCGTAAGTGATGGTCTCTTTTCAAAAAAGTTGGAATTAACACGGGCGTGCTACAGATATCAGTCATTCATGGCAATTTCAATCAACACAGACATTCAACGTATCTTTAATGGGGAAGTAATTATTTAGCTCAATTTAATGCTAATAAAACTCAGTTTTGCATTGTGTCCGCCAAAACAGATCAATCATTACCTGTTGTAAGTATGAATGGCTCAGATCTTAAATTTTCAGACTCTATTACTATGTTGTGAATCTTTAAATCTATCACGGATTGACCATCTTCTGTCAACTACTAAGGCTGCTCGTAAAATAGACCTCTGGGTTGCTGCTCACCAATACGCTCTCGATATCATTGATCGTATTAAAAAAAGAGCGATTAGGCTCATAAATGACCCGTCCTTAACTTCTGACGTACAAGTCGCTTTAGCATAGAAGAATCGTTTCAGTTATTTATTTCTATTATCGGTATGACTATGGCTATTGCGCCACTGAATTACATTCTTTGATACCATCTCGGGTCATCGTTACTAGAAATATTCGGTTCGTTGATTCACTTCATCAGTATGCAGTACAACTCTTAACTTGTGGTACCAAACAGGCGCAATCTACCTTCCTCTACACGGCTTTTAAACTCTGGAATAATCTCTCCAGTTCTTGTTTTCCTCTTATGATATCAAAAAAATTTAAGGCATCTCTTGGCCTACCCATCCTCCTAAGTGTTCCTTAGTACTTTAGCACAGTAGACCAAACTTAGCTTTTTCAGGATGACAATTATTTAAAAAAAACTACAGCACAATCATGTTATTATACCGCAAAAAACTAATGTTCGTAAACTTATTAATTCCACTTAATGCAGAAAATGAAACTGTGTTCATAACGACCAAATAATGCATACACACTATACTACAAAAAATCGTAAGATAACATTAATTATGCTGTTACTCGATCACACCGCGCTAGCGTCATGTGGTACTTATACAAATAAGCAGTGGGGATAGGCAGGTTCGAGATAAGACCTAAAATGGCTGAAAGTTGACTTCAAACACTTTACGCTAATCCTAAGAAAGGCTCAAAATCGGGGATAAATATTCTACGAGCGCCACCATGATCTAAACTTATTTAGAAAATTTGCTTAAGCTGAGATGTTTACTTTGTGAGATCGTGGACCATAAGGTATTCGCTTATTCGATGCATAAACACTCGGAATTTTCTGTCTAAACCTCGTATAATTTACGTTGCATGTAATCATTTGCGTTAGGTCCTTTTTGAAGTCCAAAATATTATCAAACCTAATGGAACTATTTGTTTCACGCTCGTAAAATATATGAACGAATGTTTATGATTACCGACAATAATCCAAAATAAACAACTTGTGACGTGCGTAATTTGATTTCGCGTATTTAGTCCACCTTCACAATTTTTTGTAAATTTTGTGCGATTATACATAGTAACCCCTGTTACGCCATTAATTTTTTGTATATTCTTATTATGTGTTCTCTAATTAAATTGTATTTTCTATTTTGTGTTAATTGTTTAACTCATCGTTATGTTTATTTGTACTTGTTTCTGCAATGTAGCTAATTATTGACATAATTATATACATTTCATAAGAATTTACGGCATCTAGTGGTAGAGTTAGAACCTAATTTGATAAGAGACCTCCTGTTAGATTTAGAGAAAAACGCTGTAACACGTGATTTGTAAGGGGACATCTACGTCACACTTTTGATTTTTAAATGTAAACCTAGTAGTTTTATGTCATTTTTTGTTTCTTCCTGAAGTTTGTAGTAAATTGGGTATAACATGACTTCTACCTATCTTCAACCGTTTTAATTTTATTTGCGTTTTATATTGTATTTCACTACATTGTATTGCATTGTATTGCATTTTATAGTATCTACCTATCGTATTCTCGATAGGTTGAGACTTGAAGAAACTTTGTACACTATATCACATCTATGAATACCTTCTTTTGCAATAACCTCTATCGTCAATATTTCTTTATACAGGAAGATTCATAAGGAAAATATAACTTTTAATAATTCTCTTATAATTAAATAACTCAAACAACTAATTTACTAAAAAAATAAGTAAGCTTCATAGTTGTGATAAGAGTCCATTTTCCTCCATATAGTAATAAAGATTCTGCGAACAATTACCAGAACATCTGGAGTTAATTCTTTTATATTCATCTGTAATTCGGTGTCGAAGATCTTCAATTGACTCAGGTTTGGTTTCGTAAATTTTCCTTTTTAAATGACCCCAAAGAAAAAAGTCCAAAAGGCTTAAGTCCGGGGAGCCCGGTGACCATTCAATTGGACCTCGTCTACCAATTGACTGACCAGGAAAGTGAGTGTTAAAGAACTACCTTAGAGCAGTTACGTAGTGGCATGGTGCTACATCATGTTGGAAGTGGAGAATGTTTTTATTATGGTTATTGTCCTTTTCTATTTTCTCTGTAATTAAGCGGTCTATTATATTTTCCAACATGTCCAAATACTACTCACCCGTCAGGTTTCCAGGGCTAAACAGAGGTCCTACAATATTATTCCCTAACATGTCTGCTCAAACATTTAACTTTGAGGATGTTGCGAGTGGAATGTCTCTAAATAAACGAGGGTTGAAGTCATTCAAATAACGATAATTATGTCTATTTACATGACCGTGTAAATAAAACATGCATTCGTCCGAAAAACAAATATTAAACAGCGAATATCGATTGCTGATTAACTGATGGCTCATTTCTTCGCAGAACTTCAATCTTCTATCATAATCGTCCTCATTAAGTTCTTGTACAAGTCTTATCTTGTAAGGATAAAATTTATGATCTTTCAATATCCTTTGTATTGATGTGCGAGAAACTCTTGAAGATATAGCCAGTTGGTGAGTGCTTCAGATATTGTCAAGTGCTGTCCCAAAACCCCAATATCTATAGCATTGTTTCTCACCGTTCGGATTTGGATGGTGCTGAGTAATAATCACAGATCCAGTGTCTTTAAATTTCCTTATTAATCTTCCCATATACCTATCGTTAATAGTTTCGTCTGAATGTAACTGATCAAATAAGTGGGCGGTAGCCCTGGGGAACTTACATTTTCAAAATAAAGTTATGTTATTTCTACCCTTCCTCGAATGGAAACTTTATAATGACGCAGTTCGATTTGAATTTAAAAAAAATGTAAGCTTACACTAACATACCTTAACAGTGTCTGCAAACGATTATTACTACTTCGAAGTTACCCATAGAAACGATAGTGAACAAAATTCCCTAAAGCAAAATTAAAACGGTCGAAGATAGGTGTAGGACATGTTTCAATTTCAAGTTCAATCTGCCAGGAAAGTCATTGAGATGGGTGCGACCTTCTCATTGGGATACCCTATATTCTAGTAGTTACACACTATAATGATGGAACGTCAAATGCTAGGAATAACCTTAATGGACAGAAAGAGAAATACTTGTATTAGAAATAAGACGAAAGTCATCGACGTTGCAGAACAGGCAGCCACATGAAAGTGGAAATGCGCGGACCACAATGAGCGTTATACAGACAATAGGCGGAACAAAGAAATCATGAATGGAGACCACATATGGGAACGCGAAGCAAAGGAAGACCGCAAATGAAATTGGCGGATGACGTAAAAAGACACGCAGGACTTATGTGGAGAAGAATCGCGAGTGACAGGGACAGATGGTGCCAATTGAGGGAAGCCTATATCCAAAACGGTAAAGTAGGATAGAGATATGCTGATGATGACACTATAAAATCATGGTGAGAATAATTATAAATACTTATCTTTTGGGTATTTATAATAGTAAACATAAATAGTTAAAAGCTTTTATTTTCATACAGTTCATGTGAATAAATTCTAACAAATAAGCGTCGTATAAAAATAATACGACGTAACGGTAATAAACAAGTATATTTAGCATACGTTATTTATGTAATGAGGAGAAACAATACGCTAAACATTTATTATTGCTTAATTTACGAATAATTTAATGTGATAATTACATAATTATTTGCACATTAAATACTTGCTTAATTAGTCCCAAGCAACTGTAAACAAGGTTGCAAAGCAAGATGCGCATAATGTGTCTGCATAACTTTGGGTTTCTGTAAATTTAATTACAAAACACTTTTAAATAAGGGAATTATGAATAATACAGTTAGAAAGTTGGTACCAGAAAAAATACTATTTTTTACGTTAAAGATAAACAAAAAGTTAAAATTTCTTGTTACAAACATTAGTACGTAAACTTATAATGTCTGTGGCTCACAGTAAGAAATATCTTACATACACTTTATGTCCAGGGTGAGTCAACGATACTGTCAAGTAAAATGATGCTGTATGGGTAAACTTTGTCAATAAAATGTATTTAGTAAGTGTGCGCATTTTAAAGTTTTTCTTGATTATACAGAATGTTCCAAAAAGGCAGTGCAAGACAAAGTTAGTATTTTTTTAATGGGACGTCCTGTATATCATTTGATTTTTGGACTCTACGTACAATTATACAACTTTATTTATATAGGTGTCATGCATGTCCAATTTTATTCAAAAAATCGCGTTTACAGGTATAACTTTATTAATATGTAGGTTTTGTTGGGAAAACTTTCATATTTGGACCAAGGAAAGACCAAGCTTAAGTCTACGTTCTGAAGAAGAAACGTTAGAGATAAATACTTAGGGGTATTGAAAGTAATTCAAAATTGAAAATAACAATTTTCTGAAATAGAACACACTGTATACTTGTACGCTACGTTAAAGAATAAAATACCACACAATTCTAAATAAGTATATCCTATTCCTATCTCTCAACGTTTTTGAGCTGTTTTGATTTTTATATATTACTCAATATTTCAATGGTGATTATTCGCAGTAGCCATGAAATTTGAAAACAAGAGAAACAAAAAGTTGCATTAAATACCAAACACTAACATAGATATAAGTTAAGTCCAACAGAAAATATATTACGTTATCATAAGAACTTGATATAAAATAAACGAACATTCTCAAGTCATTGAATAATTCAACAGTTACTAATGAGGTCTTTAAATATGTTCGAAAAGGTGTCCCTCCAACTAAATGCTTACGTTTAGTCGTTTTATTACATTTTCCCTCACGTTTTCCAGCATCTCCAGTGTTATTGTTCCACAGGCGTCTCGTATCTATCTTCCATATCTTCTTTTCTAGTGGGAGATGAGACCTTTAATATAATCCCACAAGAAGAACTCTCATGGGGCAAGATCGCATGACCTTGAGGGTCACTGGACAAATGCTCCATGCCCAATCAACTTTTGAGGATAATTACCATCTAAAAATTCACGTACCTCGCGGTGGTAGTACGGAGGGGACCGTCCTGTTACAGTCACATATTTTGGCATTCATCACTACTAATCAGATGAATGAGGTTAGACAAAACTAGATACGGCCAGTCAGGGAAATGTTTAAAAAATACCGTCCAAGAATTCTATTGTGGAGAATGCCACACCAAACATTTATGGACTAATTGTTTTGGTTTTACATTTTTCGGATCGAAAATGGATTGTCTAATGCGCATTAGTGCATATTATGACGATTTACAGCACCATTGCTTCTAAACGTAGCCCGTCAGAAAACATAATATAAGATAAAAAATTTGGATTAATCTCAAGTTGGGTAATAACCCACTGGTAAAAGTTTTCTCGTCTTTCGAACTCATCATTGTTATTCCTGGAGTAATTCAATGTGGTAAGTATGATACTTATATTCTCTACCTCTTTATTATAAGTGGTTTCCTATTAGTGGAGTTGATCGGCCTATTTCCACAGTTTATGCTTTTTGAGCGCGACGTTTCGGAAGCGGACTCTGCTTCCGTCATCAGGCTTAGTCCTGAGAAGGACTGTTTTCGCACTTGAGTCGAATTCATATGTTATATAATTTTTTCTCAAGCACTTGACTACTCTTAGATTCGAACCTGGTACCTTTCACTTACTAGTCTGACAACTTTGCCACTGAGCCACGGAGTAATCTAATATATATATATATATATATATATATATATATATATATATATATATATATATATATATATATATAAACTTTTTCGTGGTTGCGCAGTAGTTTATTGCGCATGTTGCGCAGTAACTTCTTGCGCAGGTGTATTGCGCTTAAGCTCTTCGCGCATTATTGGCATCCATATGGGTTTCATTTCTACACTAGCTTGGCTTATTGGATTTTCTGCTAGTGCGATGTATGTGGCTTCTTTGAGTTTTCGACGAGTTGTGTTCTCATCCTTTGCCACTATTTGTATGTTATCCCATTGGATGTGGTGGTCTTCATTCTCCCGAACATGTCTGGAACTTTATTCATTATGTGTCGCCTGTTAATGAAATGGACCACTATCAAAAATTCTTACTCTTACTACTATCGTGTTCATAAGCCTGATCAACAGTCACTAAGTAATGCGAGCTAGTAGGCCAGTGGTAACAACATTTGCTTTGTATTCGGGTGGTTCAGGGTTCGAGTTCCGTTACCATCAACCCTGAATTCAGGGGTTTTCCTCATACAAATATAGCGACTTGATTACTGCGTATACGCACATCATGTGCGGCTATTTAGGCTAATTCTAGCATAGTTACTTCTCCCTCAGAACCGCAACCTCGTTCCTTCCGATCCTATTATAACCGCACCTATTATTAATCTCACCATGCATACATAATTAAGGTATGTATCACTACTGTCACTAAAGGAGCTAGAAAAGCTCAAATAACCCGCCCTACCAATCGGGTAGGGAATGAAATACTTTTCTTTGACATAAATTTATTCATATCAGTGTTCATAAACATTTGAACATAATAAAAATTGTGGTTTGGTGGTGTAGGTACTAAAAAAAATAAAGATTAGCTCGAAGAACAGCTAGAAATAAAATAAATCCGCGTATTCAATTCGTTTAGTGTGCAGCCTGAAAGTATTGCACTATCAAGGACTGAACAAAGTTTATAGGACCTTAGGTAATCAACATATAACATTGATGGTCCATGAATACTTTTAGCGTTGCCACTAATTTGTAAAGGTAGCTCAGCCAACTGGTAAGGTTGGTGCATTAAATGGTAAGGATTAATATATTGAAACGCGCACTATTTATTACCTATCCATGATCTGGTAGTAGTCATGCTAAAAAACAGGAAAAACAGATATTACGAGTATTAACCCAACAAATTAATTAAATTCAATTCACTTACGCAAATACTTTATTGTTCAGTCAGAGATGCTAACAAACAAATTTCGCGCATGGATTAAGAAATGTAATTAGCAAGACAACTATATAGTTTTGTAACTGGTTCAATAATTTGTATCGGCTTGTTATAATCCCACAGAACGATTGTGATCGGGGGGTTTTAACCTAGAACAAAGTAGCATGTATAACCCAGCGCTAGCGAGGTAATTAGAGCACTTTAGAATAGTGATCAGAAGACATTATTTGCGTTAGACTAGCATACATGTTAAACCATTTTAGTAGTAATAGTAGCCGGCATAACCTTTCTAAAATAAAACCCTAAAAGTCCAAAAAGAGAGTAAGGAGGGCGGGGGGAGATAAAAGAAAAAAATTTAATTAGCACATATAACAGAGCCACAAACAATTCAAAACAAGAAATTAAGTATTCAGCAAATAATAATTCGTTCATTCAGTAAATAAAATAAAATAAACTGTGTAACGTGTTAAATTGAGTTATTGCTAACTTTTTAATCCTCTTTTCTACTTTGTGGACATAGTGAATTTACTTTCCATACTTAAATAAACTCCACCGACCGCTGATTTATTTTAATTCTAACGTCATTCGACCTAAGCTCCAATAATCGTTACATTGCAAGCAATTCTTTACACAATAAAGTATTAGTTTAATACACCTCCAAAAAGACAACTTGGCAACCGCGCAATTCTTTAAGAAAACGTTAACAGTTGGCGTCCTGACATTGAATAATTTTTCCAGTTTTTTCTGTTTTCTTCCGCTTTTGATTTTCTCTATTATCGTAACTGACATCTTAATACCATGAGGTGAAGTGTCAGATGGATTTCTATAATTTTTAATTATAAAACCGTAAAAACTGGATTTAACATTTTCCACTAATTTTCATGAAGGGACCTGCGTTCTTTAATACACAACGCTTCATTCGGTTTTTCCACTCTTCATAGGAGTGCTAGAACTGAGAAACTGAAATATCCTTCAGCTGGTCGGTTACAGTTTTTTTAATGTCTTCTACTGTTCCAAAATAGTATCCTTTGAAGTGGTTTCTTAATTTAGGGAACAGGAAAAAGTCACATGGACTCAAATCGGGAGAATAGGGTAGTTGAGGAACGACGGGGATGTTTTTGTTTGTCAAAAACTCGGTAATTGAGAGTCCAGTGTGACAAGATGCATTGTCATTATGTAGCATCTCTTTTCCGCAGTCTTTCATGGATTTCTCGGTAAACATAACACAAAATTTTATCGCACAACGTTGCTCGCAATTTATTCATTTTTGAACGCAGAACACAAAATTGTTTTTCAAAACGTTTGCTTACATGTCACTTGACAATAGACTAAAAATATTGATGCTCACTGTTTTATCAGCTGTTCGGCTAAACACATGTCTCTTTGTTAGAGTTACAGTGTTGACAAATTGACTGCAAAAATATCAGTTTCATTACTTTATTTACAGACCTCGTATATGGAACCTGTGATCGTGAGTAATGCTATTTTATTTATATGGGGTTCACTTCAATCTAAATTAAAATTGGGAAGTTTACGAACAGAGAATCAATCATCTAATGTAAATCAGAACACCAGATATTTACTGTCAGGGTCTATACTTTGAATCTAATTAATTGTAGCTTAAGCTCGCAACATTTGTTGCGATTTACTCACCTACAACTGTATTTGACCAGTGTTCACGATGAAACTACTTCGGTGACCCTATAAACTAACTTTTGCTATTGTATAAGACTTACTTATAAATGAACTTTTCTAACAAGTGATTTAATACCTAAATATAATAAATTTATGTACTTTCGCATTATTTAAAAGGAGAGAATTTTCATTATCTTCAGTGCTACCAATGGGGTAACTAAATAAGAGGATCCTACTCACGTTTTAAGACCAATCGATTCAACGAGTGCATATTCATTATTAAAATGTCATAAATCTAATGCTACGTTACCGTGTCTATAAAATTATTTTCTACCTAGTGTTCTATACCAGGTGGATCTGAAGTAAACCTTTTGGGTTAAATGTCTTAATTCATTTTGGGACTGTTGTAATAAATTAAATGGTTGCTTAGCAATACCTTTGTATCACATAAATTAAATGTGCTGGTGATTTTAGTGTTAATATATATATATATATATATATATATATATATATATATATATATATATATATATATATATATATATATATATATATATATATTAGCCTTTAAATTAAGTTGTGTGAATGAAGCCACACCGCAGCAGACAAATCGCTTTAATGTGCATGCTTATGTGGCTAACCATTATACTCTCGAATAGGCGAAAACTTGCAGCGTATTATCCGGGGACTTTTGTTGAATGTTTTTAGCTTTTTTGTGCTTACATAAACACTGTCTACGAGAGCTCTTGCAGTAGTGAATATATTATGCGTTTAAGTGTTGACTATATGCCTTGGGAAGGGGTTTTGTTTTAGATACTGCAAAATACTGCTTGCCCAGTTGTGGCTGTACCGAATTCGTCCTTCATATCTGCAGAAAGTAGGGTAAGTTACAGCGGCTTTGTTTCAAATATTTTTTTTATAAAATTTACTTATTCTCTATAGTTTTATAAAGGTTAGGTTACTCGTATATAAAAGTTTGAAATTATTTTACACAGCTGGGGAATTGGTTCAGGAATTGCTGTGTACTATTAGTGTACATATTGCTTTCGTTTTTGGCTGAGCTCCGACGTTCCTTATAAAGTTACCTCTGTAAGCTGGAACATGTAAGAACTGAGACCAATATTTGTCTATAGCCATGAACTTTTTAGAGATAAGCAGTCAATAATATTTAAAACCAACTTCAAGTTAATTTGAATAATAGAAATTAAACAAAAAGAAAATTTGGGGAGTTGATGCCTTGTTACCACGAGTAAAAGGGTAAATAATTTAAATTTGAGTAATTAAGTAGTTTAACGAATTTATACAAAAATAGGTAACTTCAGGTTATAACCACGCATTATTTAGCGAGTAATAGTTTACAATTTCACGGTCTAATCTGAGAGGTGTGGGAACTCGTATTTGATATCGCAACGTAAATACTGCTATACGTTTCAATTTGAAGAAATTCGAATACTACATGCGCGACTTCCTGTATGTTAACCGTATATGGAAAAATAGTATATGCCCTAAATAAAAGATAAATAAAAATGCAGACATAAAATAAAGTTTAAATTGAAGTTATTTACACAAAAACCTAAATACGATGACAGATATTGAGTAACCAAAAACAGTTTACACATTTAGCGACACAAGAGCCACACTTACATTGTCAATGCAAACTGATAGGTAAAGCCAGATAAGTAACTAAGCGCTTACAGTTATTAAATACAAGTTATGAAGAGTTTTGGTGGCCTGGGTAACTCCCTCGAGTTCCCAAAATTTTTCTAACTGTGCTTTTTCTTCTGCCAGTGACACACACATTAATTGTCGCCACCTCTTGTTTTCTGGGATTGTAGGTCTAGTCTGACATAATCTATCCCAATTCTGTATTTTGACTTAGAAGCTCGCCATTCAATACTAGCTTTTTTATCCATAGAGTTTGGAACTTTTGGAGTTTTCTGTGGAGCTGGATGCATTCCATTCTCAATATCTGTCAATTCAATCATTGAAATTATGTTCTATACAAAGAAATCACAGACGATTCTCTTCCACGAAGACGAGCCTAGATGGTGGAGTTAACCTTTTTAATGTGGCGCAATCACTCAATTTATTCTCTGGATTACAGTAACAGCATAACTTGTTGACGGACACTGTTGGAAGAGTTTCTTGGATTCTAAATCCCATTTCCGTGCCACTATCCAGACGATCATCGGACGCCAGGATGCCGTTTCTGCTCCCAGGTTTGTGATCGCATCCAAACCTGTTGGCATTACCTTTTCGAAGATGTCTTGGAAGGTCATCCAGTTTTCATAGCCACCACTAAAAATGGGTAGCTTCATTTTTGGTAGTGCAACGATACATACCTTGTTTACTTGTGTAGCGATGTTTATTTAACTTTTGAGTTTGATCGCTTCCTTTAAAGAGGTATCCTGAAATCGTGTTTCACGTGCTTTAATGTGTTTGTGCAGCTCCTCAATCGGAGCCCATTTTCGTTAATTTTTTTCTTGCCACATGGTGATTTGGACTATGTTCTCTTCTTGCTCTAATTTGTCTTCTACCCCCTGTAGTATACACCCTAATTGTTGAATTTCGATATCCCATAGTTTCAATCGTTGCGATTGTTCCTTGTCGGTCCCCTTATCTCTTTGCGTGGTGGCCGATATACTTTTCTCCAGGTCTAATCAGGTAACGTTTAATATTATTGTATACCTTACTTAACTGCTCAAAGTATTTTGACGTTTGGTACTCAAGATTTTATATTTGCAGTTTTGATAGCTCCTCAAGTGTGCTTAATGCTCTTCGCTAAAAGTTTACCTATCGCCTTGAAAATTTCACTTTTGATTACTTGCCAGTTTTTTTAACTTTTCCATTTTCGTTCTATGGCTTTTCCAACAAAGTTTAATAGTTCTTACCCACTACCGGTATGTGACTGTTGTAGATGCTGGCATGACAAGTGTTAAATTTGGTTTGAGTCTTATTTTTCCCTCTGAGGGGACTCGTGTTTGACTTCTTGACTTGCCTCAATTGGGGGTTTCTTTCGGTGTTGTGAGGATCTTTTCCTCTCACAGTTTGTATGCGTGTGAGAGGAATGGAACTCCTCACACACAATTTCCGTTTATCTAAAAAACGAAACACAAGTCTCCTAACTGCTGTTTTCTAGGATCGACGTTTTTTCTTCGAGATACACCTTTTCCGTTGTACTGGGGGATCGGAGTTTTTTCCTTCTTCTCGACGGCGACGATAATGTTTTCACTTCTGTTAGCGGTGGTGGTGACTCAATATGGTATGCGTCCTTTCAGTGATTGGCGATGTTTGTGTCTCCAAACACCATGTTTAATCTCGTATTAATTGAGATTAAGCGTGTTGGGACGCAAGGGGTACACCGCCACTTGTACCGGTTGTAGACTGGTCCTTACACCTCCATGAGTAATTGAACTAATGGGATCTAACTCAATACTGTTTATTACATCTAATATCACAACTATTTATAGTAACTATATCCTACTTTACCATTTACTTCAATTTGTTTTTATGTTTCATAGTTTGCCCGTGTTTAGGAGTTTGGTGGTGTGTTTGTTGGTATTTGGGTTCTTGATAGTTTGCCTGACTAGCTGTCTGTGTGTTGGGGTGTTTAATTGTTTGTGTGTTTTTAATATAGTCAGCTTGCATGCTTGTGCTTGTACTGATTAGTATGTTGGAGTAATTTAACGGCAAAAAAATCCCGAGGTAGAATTTAAGTGTTTGCTTAACTTTTTTATAAAGTTTCTTAATATAATGCTAGGTAAGTCTAAAAATTAATTAAATATGAACGAAAATAGTTAAACTGTATTATTGATATCTTATAGAAGCGGGAGGCTTTGGAATTTTTTTTGAGTTAACATGTATTTATGTCTATTAATTTCTACCTGACATGAAGTTTTAAACGTCTGTATGACATAGATTATTGTTTTTGTTTTTACAATGTTGTCTGTTTTCGTTATGAACGTATAAAAAAGAAGCTACATAGTTATCCTAAAAAAATTATAATTAAAATTATTTCATTTCTTCTAATTTTTAAGGTAGCATATAGATGTTTATTAACCTCTGTCTGACATGAAGTTTTAAAAGTATGTTCAGAAAATCTACACATGCAGACATTACAATTCCAATCGATTCATGCCACCATAAACCACATAACCTAGGTACGTATAGACTATTAATACATAGAGCAAAATATCAATTATAAAACAAATTGCACATGCACGTGGAATCAATTTCATATTTCGGAAAAATATCAGAAAAAGTAGCTCACATAGTACAAATGAACAAGAAGTACGAAGTAGCTTTCAAAATTAATACAAACGTTCTTAAATGTTTATTTCATTGAAATATTCAATTAACGACGTTTTGAAATCGGGTATTTATAAATTGAGCTGCACATTTTGTAATTCTGTTTATATTGGACAATCACTTAGGTACTTTGATATGAGATTGATTTGACAGAGAACATTAAATGTTACAAATATAAACTCACAGACAAATCAAATTATGCCAAACATTTAATAACTGACTTTATAAAATAGTACCAAATTTTTACATTTTTGTGATAAAAAAAGACATAATGAACGAAAAGATTGATTTTAAAGACTTACCTTTAACAGATATTTTAAATATGGAATTAAAATAAGATAAAGTTTGCTACTTTTACCTTAATGTTTTGTTACCATAACTATTCGTTATTAGTTTACTTATATATTTTTTATACATAATAATGACACTTGTTGTAATGAAACGTGTAAAAAAACAGATAATTATATAAAAGAAATTATGGAATTATATTTTATTTAAAACATTAGTGCTATAAATATGGAATTCTACGAAGTAAGGTTAAAGCACATAAATTTCATGTACATATTATTTATAAAGTTAGAGGCATGTGTAACCCATACCAGCCGGGGAGGCACCGCCACCCTTACTATGGGCTCCTCAATATTGGGTTTCCAATTTTATAAGCTCGGTAAGGACTTACGATTACTTTAATCCTTAATCTACTCTCATCCTATTCTTCCTCTCACCCTCATTGTCTTCATATCGAATTGGAAGTCCAAAATTAAAAATTAAAAAACAGATGGCTGTGCGGGTAATAAATACCGGACGTAAAACTCTACCTGATTCGGATGACTAGAAAGGGAGGACTCACTGTGTGATCCATTATTATAACATCCGCAGTATCAGATTTAACCTTAATGCTGCTCACCAAAGTTTTGAACAATTACAAGCTGACATTTTGTTTCTATCTGAAACACAAACCTCCTCTGGAAGCTCGCTTCACCCAAATTGCAATTTTCCCAATACAATCTTCATGATGACTTTCGGTATAAAGGAGTGTGTGAATGAAAAACTCTGATTTGTGACATTCTACTGCTGCATTTATAGGCTTTAAAGACTTCTTGGATTACCTTAGTTTGGCAGTTGACTATCTTCTGTCTTAGTTTCCATCTTGTGATACCTTAATTTTGGGATATTTCAATGTTCACATATCTATTGGCTTGAATTTTCATCTACTACTAATACAGCTGGTCATAGTGCAGAAATATTTGCTATTTCATGATCTCACACAAATGATTTCTGAACCAGCAAGAATCCCGGATAACTCGTCATCTTCTAAACCTTTTTTTACACCAAGCCTACTTGTTTATAAAACTACAGTTCTATCTCCACTATGTCTATCTGACCATTTTCAAACAAAAATAATTTCTACTGCCGCTAATTCCTCTGTTGAAACAGAACCTTGTGGTATTTTAAGTTGGCTAAAGTAGTGATTTATGGGATTTCTTTGCAACCTTTCGATGGTGTGAATATTAAGTCGTCCTCACTACATTGCTCTTCCAGTATCTGAAGTCATTCTCATAAGCATGGAGTTATACATTCTCAAAAAACACAATTGGATAGGTCATTCTCGTTCTCAACCCTAGTTCAATAAGGCCTGTGCTTATGCAATATCTTTGACACCTATTCTTATACTAAATGGAAATGTAATAAAACGGTTGAAAGTCATGAAGACAAAGTGTAATCATTAAAGCTAAGTATTTGTTTAAATAACGAAAATGCAATGATCCAGTAGTTACATCTTCTTTGGGCAATTGTAAAATTTGGTTTTAAGCTAAAACCATCAGTAAAAACTTTGGAATATTTTCATTTTCGTTCACTAATCCTTTGACGAATCTATAGTTTTCTTTTTCAGTACAAGCTCCTAAAATCGATAATCAGTAGGCCTGATCTCAATAAGGAGACTTGATCAGACGGTATCCCACATATTGGTTTAAAGAAATGTCCCCGAACTAGTACCAGTACCACCTAAGCTCTATGATATCTATGTCTTCTGGGGAATTTCTTCATTATAGACGTTAACAAAAGCTCAACCTACTCCCACAAAAAGAGATAAGAGCGATCCCTCCAACTACCGACTAATTGCTATCACTTGCATTTTGTTTAAAGTCCTAGAAAAAGCCATAGTACAATGGTGGCAGCTTTGGGACACTACGCCATAATTAATTAAAAGTGGCGGGGAAGGCGTGGCTGCTGGCGTGTGGCGAGGAGTGTGCACCCTGTGCAGCAGTTTAATTTCAGCACCCTTGAGGGTAGACAATCGCAGACACGTTTAATGCATCTTAATTACCGGCTTCTTTTCAGGTGTCATTTTCAAATCCTTCATGATGTACTTACGAGCATACCCTCGTAATTAGGGCCCTTTTGGCAGTTTTAAGAATATTTTTTTGGTAGTCCAGCCCCGGAGGACCATCTGATTGATCGTGCGAACAGATTTTTAATTACATCCAATTTTAAGTCTTAAGTAATATAGAAATAAATTCAAGATACAGTACTTAATGGTTTTCCCCAATCATTAATATAAAGTAATTATTTTCTGGATTTTCCCAGTTATGTAACCACAATAACATCCTTTCACTATTCAAATACCTCTAATGCACTTGGAAAAACCGCTAATTAGTTAATTATGTAAAAGGTGAGTGGTGTTTGAAAATACAAATACGATGTTTTCAGTCTTGTAATTAGATAAAATTTTATAAAATCCTGTGTACAGCTTGCAAAAAGCAATTTCCATTTCAAAAATAGTGCTTTGATTTAACTTACACCTTACACACTGGCTTGAATTAAGTTGCAGTTTGTAAAAACCAACTTTCAATTCAAAAATATCGATTTGGTTTAAGTTACACCTGAGAAACACCAACTTTCAATTCCAAAATACAGCTTTGATTTAACTTGCAGCTTGCAAAAACCAACTTTCATTTCAAAAAATACTAGCTTGATTTAAGTTACAGCTTGCGAAAACCAAATTTCATTTCAAAAATACTGTTTTGATTTAACTTACAGCTTTCAAAAACCAACTTTCATTACAAACATACTAGCGTGGTTCAGTTACAACTACATAATGGTATGTCACCTTCTATCTTAAATTAAGACATTAAAGCTAAAATGGAAATTTCAATCAACAAAGACATTCAACGAATCCTTGAATGGGAAAAAATAATCAACTTAAATTTAATGCTAATAAGGCTCAATGTTGTAAGCATGAATGGCTCAGATCTTAATGTTTCAGACTCTGTTACTATGTTGGGGAATGACAGAAACATCAAATCTTTCATGGGTTGACTATCTTCTCAGCTACTAAAAGGAGCTGCTAGTAAAATAGGTTATTTTGTATAGATCTGAGCAGTACTTGACCTCCCGACAACTCTCTCTGCTGTATAAGGTCCAAATTCGACCTCTTCTAGAATATATCTCTCTTCTAGAATATATCTCTCATCTGTGGGTTGGTACTCCTAAATACGCTATCAATATCGTTTATCGTATTCGAAATAGTGCGATTAGGCTCATAAATGAGCCGTCCTTAACTGTTGTCACACACTCCCTTGAGCACAGAAGAATGGTTTCAGTTCTTTCTTTGTATTATTCATATTACAATAGCTATTGCGCTGTTGAATTACATTCTTCGATACCATCTCAGGCAAGCTCTGCTAGGAATATGAAGGATGAACCTCCACTTGTTCCTAACGCGCACAATACACATTCCTCTGCATGGCTTTTAAACTCTGAAATGATCTCCATTGTTCCTGTTTTCCTCTCACTTATGATACGGAAAAATTTAAGGTAGCCTTTCATAGACATCTCTTGGAGATTCCTTATGGCCCAGTTCTTGCTCCTAAGTATTCTTGAGTGTTTATCACAATTATTAAAAAAATATGGAGTGTCTCTACTCAACATTCACTTACATATATATATATATATATATATATATATATATATATATATATATATATATACAGGAGTGCGACAACGGAGGATATCTCCTTACACAATAGGGATAGAAAAAAAAGTTTAAATACAAAAGTTTTTCAGTAACTAAATCCACATTTAAAAAAATATTCTCGTTTATACAGGGTGTCTCGTATGAACTGGAGAGCATGCAACTTTTTTAAATAGGATATTTGCTTTATTACATTTTCTGATTTTTCTATAAATACTGAATTGGTTTTATTAAGGTCTATTAACATCTAAAATTAATAGTTTTTGAGATATTTAATGCTTTTTAGAAAAATCGCGATTTTCACGTGTCGTTGACAAAGGGCATACTTTTTTTATTTGATATCCTTAAAGGAAAATATGTTGCAGGTTACTAGTGCATAGACACAGTTACTTCGTGTTCCTATAAAAATTTATAAATATTATACAGGGTGTATTCACAAGATCATAATCTTCAAAACACAAAATCTCAATTTTTTAAATGGAATGACTTATGTTTCTTTACGGAAAAATATTGATTAAGTAATAAGCTAACCTTTTTTATAAAACATGTCCTACACCTATCTTTCATAGTTATTGAATCATTTTAGTTTTTAAAATCGATTTTTACTTTCTTGTATACGTAGTATAGAGAAGGTATTGTAATCGTGAAAAAATCCACCTTGAGATTTTGTTTGTTTTGGACGTTTTCGAGGTCCCCGAGTCCGAAAAAATCATTTTTGGAAAAATGTCTGTGTGTGTGTGTCTGTATGTAAACACGATAGCGCTTTGAGCTAGACAATTGAAATTCGGCAAGGGGGCCTTATTAATATATAAATATATATAAAATCTTAGATCTCCGTCAAATTTTGGGATAGATCTGGGGACCGGAAGTGGCACTTTACCTTAACACATTTGCGTCACGCTTCAAATAAACTACTCAAAAATATCAAAGTATCTGTTTCAAATTTGCCAGAGGTAAGTTATATTGGTACATCTCAATATAACGTTTGTTCAAAATCTGTGTACCGGAAGTGGCACTTTACCTTAATAGTTTGGTGTTACACTTCAAATAAACTACTCTAAAATATATATGTATCTGTTTCGGATTTGGCACGGGGTAAGTTATATTAGGTGACACCGTTAAATATGGTGTTTGAACAAAATTAGTGTACCGGAAGTGGTACTTTACCTTAACCGATCTGTGTCACGCAAACGATCTAGTGAAATCTTCTATTGGTTTTAATGATCCTTATGCGATTGAGCACAGACGTCTTGACTTTAATTTTCCCTTATTTAAAAGTGTTTTAGCAGACACCCACAGTTCCGATTTTACACACCTCAATTTCAAAAGTTTACATTACTTGGCCATGGTTGTCATGGAAACATTAATAAACAAATGTTTGTTTGACACTGACAGTTTAAAAATTCAATTCAAACTATATTTAAATACTAAAATAAATTTTTCAAAAGAAGAATTGATACAAATAATTTATTTCATTGGCGCATCCGACGGAAATTGTTTATTAGCGAGTGGAATTTACGCTCAAAATTTTCCAAATACAGAAAGACATCCAAATCGCTTGCCACTTGAAAGGCCCAAGGAGAGGTTTGAAAGGAATGGAAACATTAGTTATGAATCAAATGGCGAATGATCAACCATTGCATCAAACGAGGAAACTCAGTTACATGTCATACAAGCCGTCGTGGAAAATCCGCACGCTTCTTGCAGGCAAATCGCACTGAACAGCAATATCGGAAAATCAACGATAAATAAAATAATTCACAAGCAAAAGTTTCATCCATACCACATCCAGGTAGTACAAGAATTAACAGATCAGGATTTTGTAAATAGGAGAAATTTCTGCCTTTGGGCATTAAATAAAATAGATGAAAAACAGGACTTCTTTGATTACATATTGTTTACTGACGAAGCTACCTTCCACAAAAATGGATTTGTAAATCGTCATAATTTCCATTATTATAGTGATACAAATCCAAGATATGTGATGCCATTAGACCATCAACATAGATACACTTAACGTATGGCCCGGTATTATTGGAACAAGAATTTTGGGATTCTATTTCTTTGGTCAAACAGTTAATGGCGAAACCTTTTTAAATTTTTTGGAAAACGATTTATAAGATTACCTTGATAATTAACCGCTTCAAGTTTTACGGCAACTGTGGCTTCATTTGGATGGAGCGCCTGCCCATTTTAGTGGTATTGTGCGTAATCATCTAAATTTGCAATTTCCAAATAAATGGATTGGCAGGAGAGGGCCAATTTCTTGGCAATATAGATACTCGGACCTGACAAAACTTGTTTTTTTTGTGGGGATTTGTAAAAAATCAAGTTTACCAAATACCTCCAACAACAAACGAAAACATGAAAGGAAGAATAAGAAATGTTTTTCAAGGCATAAATAGAGATGTGCTTCAAAAAGTAAGCAATTCTTTTGTTGAAAGAATTCGTTTGTGTGAGGAATATCAGGGCAGACACATAGAAAATATTTTTAGTTATTTTATGAGATTTTATGATTTTTAGTTATATTGTTTTAAAAATATCTAACTTAAACTGTTTTCTGCATCTTTTGTTTAATTGTTATTAGTATTATTAGAGTTAACGAAGTTTTACGCCAATAAAATTATTTTTCACATTTTTCAATAATGTTTAAATTGAATTTTTAAGCTGTCAGTATCCAACAAACATTTGTGTATTAATATTTCCATGACAACCATGGCCAACTAATATAAATTTTTGAAATTGAGGTGAGTATTTTAAAAACTAAAATAACTCAATAACTATGAAAGATAGGTATAGGACATGTTTTATAAAAAAGCTAGCTTATTACTTAATCAACATTTTTCCGTAAAAAAACATGTCATTACATTTAAAAAATTGAGATTTTGTGTTTTGAAGATTATGATTTTGTGAATAGTTTTGGCAACACCTTGCATAATATTTTCAAATTTTTATAGGAACACAAAGTAAGTGTGTCTATGCACTAGTAACCTGCAAAATATTTTCATGCTCTCCAGTTCATATGAGACACCCTGTATAAACCAAAATATTTTCTTTAAATGTGGATTTGATTACTGAAAAATTTTGTATTTAAACTTTTTATCCTATTGTGTAAGGCGATATCCTCCATTGTCGTAGTCTGTGGACACCCTATATATATATATATATATATATATATATATATATATATATATATATATATATATATAGTTATACACGGTGATCACAAAAATTAATTCAATAACATAAATTTGAAACTGCTATATCTTCTTTTTTTTTAAATGGCACACCCTATATTTTTTTAATGCTTTATCTTCGTCTATTAATCGGCTTTCATTTCTATTAAATATGTTCTATACCTATCTCTAATAGTATCGGAGATATTTAAGTTTGTTCAATTTTTTTCGTTGATAACACTGAAGAAGAGTAAAGTTAGTCGGTCAAAGCAAGCTATGAATACATAAGAAACTGAAAACCATATTAACTGAAATACAAACACTTAAAATTATAATAAATGTTCAATGTGACCACCATTTTGTTGCTGCCAAACATTAAGTCTTTGAATAAACGACAAATTTACTTTTCGTAACGTGGAAACATTTATGTTTTGAATGACGTCTCTAATTCTTGCCTTCATATCATCTACAGTCATTGGAGGAGTTTGATAGACTTTTTCTTTAATCCGATTCCAAAGAAAAAAAGTCCAGCTTTGTCAAGTCAGGCGATCTTACAGGCCAGGAGATCGGCCCTCCTATTTCAATCCATTTGGTTTGTAAACGTAAATCTTCAATAAACGTTTCAAATTTGTTGCGTAAGAAGTTTAAAAATGAACCTCCGTTGACCGTGTTTTCAAAAAAATATGGTCCTATAATTCTTTCCCCAATAATTCCGACCCAAACATTAAGTGACCAGCGGTGTTGATGATCAACAGGAATTATAAATCTGGGATTCTCAGTATCGTAATAATGGAAATTATGTCTATTAACGTATCCATTTTTGTGGAAAGTAGCTTCATCAGTAAATAAGATTGTGCTAAAATAGTTGGGTTTTTCTAAATTTTTACTTATGGCCCAATTGCAAAAGTTTAATCTATTAACGACGTCATCCTCGTCTAATTCTTGTGCAAGTTGGACATGGTATGGATGAGATTTACATTTTTCTATAATTCTATTAACTGATGTTTTGAAACTCCGACTTCTAATTGCAATTGTCGGCAAGAAACGTGAGGATTTTCAATCACGGATTGAAAAACTAAATGTTCATTACCTTCGTTAATTGCGGTTTTTTCTCGTTCTAAATTGTCTTCGTAATGAATATTGCCTGTTTGCTCGAAACGCTCTTTCAATCTTGCAAATGCTGAAACATGCGGGTGTCGTGCATTTGGAAATTTTTGCTTATAAATTCGATGAGCTAAGAGACAATTTTTATCGCTTTCACCAAGGACGTAAATCATATTAACAAGTTCTTCTTCCGAAAAATTCATTTTGTAATTTAGGAAGTAAGTATACAATACTACACAAATATTAGCACTGTTTGGCAAGTTTGATTTCTTTATTTGTTTTCGTTCATCTTCTGTTTAACGGTCTTTTGATTAAATTGTTTAATTTTACGATGAATCGTTAAAAAACATCTCAAATATCTCTTAAAAATGGTGGTTTCATACAATATTTATTATAATTACAATTTATGTATTTCAGTTAATATTTTTTAGTTTCTTATGTATCCACAGCTTGCTTTGACCGACTAATGTTACTCTTCATCAGTGTTATCAACGAAAAAAATTGAAGAAACTTAAATATCTCCCAAACTATTAGAAATAGGTATAGAACATATTTGATAAAAATTAAAATCGACTAGTAGTCGAAGACAAGGCGTTAAAAAATATAGGGTGTGCTAATTAAAAAAAGGAAGATACAGCATTTTCAAATTTACGTTGTTGAATTAATTTTTGTGATCACCCGTTTATTCAAAACACTTCATGTTTGCCAGCAACAAAATGGTGGTCACATTGATCATTTATTATAATTTTAAGTGTTTGCATTTCAGTTAATATGTTTTTTTAGTTTTTTGTGTATTCATAGCTTGCTTTGACTGACTAATTTTACTCTTCTTCAATGTTATCAACGAAAAAAATTGAACAAACTTAATTATCTCCGAAACTATTACAGATAGGTATAGAACATATTTAATAGAAATGAAAGCCGATTAATAGACGAAGACAAGGCATTAAAAAAATATAGGGTGTTCCATTTAAAAAAATGAAGATATAGCATTTTCAAATTTATGTTATTGAATTAATTTTTGTGATCACCGTGTATATTGAAATCCAATTTTGACAATCGATTAAAGTAAGATCATGTATGAATAAATTCTATACCAAAGATTATTTTTTTATCTTTAAAAATAACTGAGATACGGCTACTTGAATTATTACATAAAATGTCAGTTTTAGTTAACTTTGCAAATATCTCAAAAACTGTAAGATTTAGCTTATAAGTAATTCTTATAAAAAAGATGTAAAATTATAAGGAGAATCGAAAAATAAAATAATATATAGGTAGGGTGTTCTATTTAAAAATCAAAAGTTCTATATTGTACCGCTTTTATATTACACTTTGTGTAGAAACCAAACTAATTTTAGATTATGCAGCTTATAAAAATATGCAACTTTCGTATTTAAACTTATCTTCTAAGTTTAATGGCTAAGGAGCTATCGACCGAATACGCACTGTTGGGACACTATATTTACAGGATTCCAGTTAAGAGTAAATGCATGTTGCATATTTGGAAATCCGTTCAGATGATACGAAGATGTGTTAAATGGAGAAAAAGTTGCGTCATTATATGCCCAAGAAGTAACCATGGTTAATGTCAAAAATCCATTCACAATTTACTAGACACAGGCTTGATAATGCAACAACTATGCGATTTTCTAAAAATGGACGCTATTGATGCATTTGATTCTTGCAAGAGATACATTCCACGATATATTATGCTGGGTATTACTAGTGTTTTAGCGAGGCATTTTCATTAAATGATTTTGTAATAACAATCTATTGGCCAATACTAGAATTTGAGATTAATTGCACATTTAACTTAAAATCGATATATTCTTATGGTACTGCATATTGAATTTATTGCATGTTTTGACACTTTCTTCATTAAAATGCATTTATCAACATATATCATATGTTTAATAATTCTACCAATTGAGAAAGTGTCAAATTACACAATTAAAGTTTATATCAAACTAGGCCTTTGCCAATCAACCATCTATTCAATTATTGCAAGAGAATGGAGGTTTATTCGAGCATTTGATTAATTAATAGTAAAATTCAGTATAATATTAAATTTTATTTTTGTTGTTTTTGTCACTTTTATTATTATGATTTATGTTAATAATCAATAATATTGTTCTCAATAGTTAGTTTAATTTGTAGATTAATTTTCATTTAATTAAAATACATAATATGTCAAGGTTGCTTTGATATAAATTTAATTGTGTAATTTGACACTTTCTCATTGGCAGATTATAAACATATGATATATGGTTGAAAAGCATTTTTATGAGGAATTCAAAATGCAAAATCCAATATGGCGTCCATAAGAAAATCGAAAGTTGCTGCATTATCTCAAAATCTAGTAGGCCTAGATTTTTCAAAATCATTTTGAAATCCTCGCTACCTGTTACATCCTGCAAAAATCGTGGATGTATCTCTTGCAAGAAACAAGATATAGCGATTTTAGAAAACGCATATTTTCAGTTATCACCCTGTGTCTAGTAAATGGAAGGATTTTTAACATGTAACCATGGTTACTTCTTGGGCATATAATGACGCAACTTTTCTCCATTTAACCATCTTCGTATCTCTAACGATTTCAATATCCCCATGCATTTCATCTTAAACTGGACACTTATATATATATATATATATATATATATATATATATATATATATATATATATATATATATATATATATATATATATATATATATATATATAATATATATCATAAAACTGCTAGTGAATTTATATAATTACATAATGAAACTGGATACATGCAAAAAGAAACTAAAATTTTTTTGATATCATGTTATACATGTCCCTCAATACATTAATTTTACTCTAAAGAAAAATACAATAATTTTCTTGAGGATTTTCACTTTTTCACATATTTTAATAGCGTTTTAAGATGCACTTTGAAATATTGATGTAGGTAATGTCCAACGCCTTGTATTTAAAAGAAAAGATTAAAAATACATTTATAAGTAGATTCTTCTATTTTAAAGTGTAAATGTATTAAATTAACATAAAATTTAAAAACGATTATAACAGAATAAAAATTAATTTCCTGGTCGGGGATTAGAACTCTCCTTCTTTGCATTACCAGTCCAATCACTTAGCCATGTGGGTGTTAGCTACTTTCATGTTTAATTTGTATTGTTAGCATATTATTGAATGATGCAGATTTTTAATGTGTACCATTTTTGTTCATTTTTAGTTCGATAACCAAGCTAAAACTACGTATACATGCGTTTTTCACGATTTTTATTGATGATGCACCATATTCCAATCGAAAATATTAGTTAAGTCTCATTTTATATAAGAATAGTTTCTTTATCTAAATACCATTTCTGGTAGTCTAATCTGTTTTAAATTTCATATCTAATAGTTTTTTAGTGTGTTTCTTTCATACGTGTAAGAAGTTTCAAATTGATAGCGCCATTTTTACTTGAAAAAACTTGAAAACTGTGTAGGTTAACAGGTACTTTCTGTAACCCCATATGTCGCAAAAGGTAATACGGGTCTACGATTTTGTCATAATAGCCGTATGCCAAATTTCATAACTCCAGCTCAAACGGTCTGACAAAAATGGTCAAATTCTCGAAGTCGAATTTTTTCATGATCGTAATACCTTCTTTTTACTATACTTCTACATGGGGAATGTAAAAATATATGTATTAGCATTTGTCTGGAAGTTACAATTAAACCAGCGGATTCACGAGCTTGTTATAATGAGTATTTCTAAATTAATCCTTTATACTTTATAAACTAATTGTAAAAGACTCCTAAGAATGATTGTCACGAGCCGCTACTGCTGTATGGGTACTCTGATAACGCAACATGACACCAGTATCAGAAAGTTATGTGCAGAATACATCAGATTTGTTGGTGGTGCTTGCGCGTTTACTTATTTATTTTCTTGATTTGCGTGTTACGGCATTGTAAGCAATTCTTATTCCTAAATACAAAATTCCGTTAGGAGAATTACTCGGTTTTTAAAGCTATTTACTTACACGAGAAAGAATTACATTATTTTTTGTCCTAATTTATCCACCACAGTGGTTACGTTATAAAGAATGATACTACATAATGAAGTCCAGCTTTAAGAGCAAAAAATTTAAAAGAAAAGCGTATTTCCAACACATTCAATGCAAGTTAATTGATCTGTAACAGCTTCAATGAATGTGTATGTAGTATGTAAGCAAAAGTAAGTAATTCAATTAGTGACTATTTTCAATTACCACCAGCATAGAAATTTGAATATTCCCGCATATGGTATTACTGAATTAGCGTTAAATAAATTTTCCCAGCTCACGAAAAGCTTTTAAATGATCCCCCCTATAACGTACCTAACCGAGACTTAGTTCGTTTCCATGTTCGCCAAAATTAAATTTTATATTATTGGTTTAGCAGAATGGGCATGAAACAAATCGACATGTCTCGAACAAGAATCTCAACTAATAGGGGTTTATTTATAACCTCGACTATCTTGTCCGGGTTTTGTTTTTGTCTCGTACTTGTCGATATTTTTCTTTTTATCCCACGTTAACCAGAAAATTACGTAATTCGAGATGACATAATTGCGGTCTTATCAATATTTCTAGATAATAATACGTTCACAACATTAATAAACTTAATGAAAATATTCTTAAAAATAATTAAAAATTCGTTTAGTAATTAATAACTTACCTTGTTGAAGAGTAGTCATTATCTATACTATTTTTAACTAAAGGTTCGGAACTAAGCATTGGTACTCCAAAAGGCTGCGCAATACCATATCTTCTTTAAGGCAAATGCTTTAAAAAACTGAAACAAAAACGTTCATAATTTATTATTATTGCTTACGCATGCTTATTAACAATAACTAAACATTCAAAATTGCGCGTTACAATAACAGGTTAGCGTGTTTTCCAGTTTTAATGAATATGAAGGGGCCATAAAAGAATAAACAAAAATTCTTCAACTTTCTCTTAATTTTCTGAAATTAGAAAACATACAGGGTTAGTACACATGATTGATCTTATCTTTGAACATGACACTCTTTGTTTATTGGCGATTAGTGATAGCGGAAAAATAAAGTATTGGGAAAATTTAATCACGTTTCGAGGCCAAAATTTCTAAATGTATATTATTTATTAATAACTTTATCGGGAACGTCATCGAATTACAAAACCTAATAAAATATTTTATTTCTTTCGTGGTTTATATTTTCTTGTAATCTATCGTTTCTACCGCACAATTAATACCATATAAAAATAATTATTAATGTTTCTCATGCACGATCACGTAACCTTGTTTTTTATTTTTAACTTAATATTTTATATTATTTTATTTGATAATTTAATAATAGGGATTTTAAGAGAAACGATTTAGAATTTGTATCATTGTCACCCCATTTGAGCACCAATTGTAATATATTCAAACTCGCTTAAGACGAGCATGGATAAAACGAGATTCTGGATATAACGAGCTTTTCGTAGGAAAATGATTGAAATTGTATTAGTTTACGTACTAATTTTTCTCGCTTATTACGTTCACGTTTCACGGTAAAGACGAGCAAGTTTCAAATTTTGTAGTAGTTTTTATGTACATACTAAAAGCCGTTTCAAGTAAATATTTGTTAAGAATTTTTGGGATTTCCGTAATTACGTTTCACAGAAAAGACGGACACATTTTAAAAGACTCAAAATAGATTAAAAGAGTAATATGTTACCTACTGCTTAGAATTCGCTTATGCCTTCCGGCTTACCAATTGTACACATTGTACCTGTTTTACAAATGAATGCAAGGTAGTTTCTGGTCAGCTGTTACTTTTGCAGCAAGATGTGAGGTTGAAAAATGGCTTCAATAAAACGCGAAACACTTTCAATTCGCCAGAAAGTTGAGATAATTTGGGAACTAGAAAATGGTGCAAGAAATTCCGCGACGTGCAAAAATATGATTTACCATCATCTACCGTGTCAACGTTGTAGAAAAACAGAAAATTACACTTGCAGCATTCGAAACAGTTTAACTGACGTAAAAATTAAAAAGTGTACTAGAGATGATATTGATAAAGCGCTAATTGTGTGGTTTAAAAGCAAAGAAGTGCCGGTTTACCCAGTAATGGGCCCATTTTAAAAGCGCAGGCTGAAAAGTTCGCGGAACAATTAAATTATACAGACTTTAAGTGTAATAATGGGTGGACTGATCGCTTATAACATTGTGTATGAAAAAATAAATGGTGAAGCAAAATCAGTAAACACTAACGTTACAGGTGAGTGGTTAAAAGTGTTTGGTCGGAATTACGACGAAAATTTAAAGATCTACAACGCCGACGAAGCCGGATTATTTTTAAATTTAACGCCAGATACCACTTTAAAATTTAAAAATGAAAAATGTACTGGTGGAAAAATGTTGAAAAATCGTCTCACTGTTTTAATTTGGGCCAATATGACGGGAAGTGAAAAAAAAAATTGTTGGTAATCGGAAAATCACGAAATCCTCGCTGTTTTAAAAATGTTAAGTGCCTATCAGTTGACTACACCTCTCACAAGAAAGTTTGGATGACATCTACAATTTTTTAAGAGGAAATTAGAAAATGGGATGATAAATCACGACGTAACAATCGAGAGATTTTATTATTGGTTGATAATTGTCCAGCGCATCCTGAATTGCAAAATTTAACCAACATCACCCTTATTTTTTTACTACCAAACACAACGTCTATCCTTCAACCCATGGACCAAGGGATTATCACCGTCGCTTATTAGTGTTACAGTTAATCGATCGAATGAAAATAAACAGGATCTTAAAATAAGCGTGTTAGATGCAATTCGCCTAATGAGTGATGTGTGGAATAGTGTGACCTCCACAACAATTCAGAACTGTTACAAAAAGCTGGTTTTGTTTCTGCTGCAAATGAAAGTTTCGAAGAAGAAGACGATCTTCCTTTATCTACTTGGTTAGAAAGTAGAGCCATCAATAATTTTCAAAATTGCGTGTCTTTAGATGACTACGTAGATATTGATGACGATGTGATTACTTCGGGTTTAAAACTGACGAAGAAATTATACAAGAAATTACAGAACGGGAAGCTGAAAGTGATGAAGGTGATCTAGACAGTAATGAGTGTGATAAACCCATGCCTGTTACACTCGCTAAAGCAGGCGACGCATTGGTATTATTGACGCGGTTTTTAGAAGAAAACGGTAGTAGTGAGCAAATATTTAAATCTATAAGTGTCTTAAGAGGTAGTCTCAATGATGTTAAATTTAAACCAAAACGTCAGCTAAAAATAAATGAAATTTTTAAATAACTCTCCTAATGTTTAAGAGATATTCCGCTTTTTAATGTAAAATAATGTATTTTTATGCGTAATGAACCATATTTTTAAAAATGTAGTATCCTTTTTAATTTTTAGAGTTTCTCGGATATAACGTTTAACGGATATAACGAGCAAAAATTAGCAATCCCAGAGATCTCGTTTTAACCGAGTTTCACTGTACTTTTAAAACGTACAAGGTTTAGGGTGTAGGACAGCTCCGTCGCCGATTGGCCGGCGCCGATTCGCCGGAGCCGATTCGCCGGCGAGACGATTCACCGGGCCAATTCGCCGGCGTCCGATTCGCCGTCGAGAAATTAACTTCGAAGTAAATAAAACATTAATTTTATTCAATAACATAAAACATAAATTGCGTTAGTAGAAGTACATATTAAATTTTAAAATTCTAACTTTATAATTATCATCTGAGGACAAATGGAATTTTAATCACATCACATGACTAAGATAAGTAAGTTGGTATGTTTTGCTAATTTCTATAACTTAAAAATAAGGAAATCGTTAAGGCTAATTAGGTGAAATATAACGATAATTACATATTAAATTTTAAAATTCTAACTTTATAATATTCATCTGAGGACAAATGGAATTTTATCACATCACATAACTAAGATAATTAAGTTGGTATGTTTTGCTAATTTCTGTAACTTGGAAGTATAGAAATCGTTAGAACTAATTACCTATAACGATAATTATGGGCTCAACTCCACCCTTTGTGGAATATAAATACAATAATTTTTGCGTAAAGTATCAGTATTTGCTGACTTTGTGGCAACAAATATTTGATAATGGCCGGAACTATTATGTCTGAAAGAGGAAAAGAAAGATTCACTATGAATGGCTTTATTTATGTATTCGATTCGTGTAGTAAAAGTGATGACAGTGTTAAGTTTTGGAGATGCGAGAGAAGCAAACACTAGAAACGGTAAAATTATTAAAGAAATCAACAGGCACTGTCATGACACATCAGCGGTTGATGTGGAAGTTGCAAGGTAGTGACGAATGTGAAGAAACGTGCTGAGGAAGCAATGGAAGGCACGGCGCAGGTAATTATTAATTAATTTATTCTTGTTATCTCAATATATTTACATTCTCTGTTATAGGTGATAAACGAATGTGTTACAAATGTATCACAAGCAGCACAAGTTAGGCTTCCAAATAATTACGCCTTAAAAAAAGTAGTTAGGCGTAAACGCAATGCCATTGCCGCTGCACCCCCAAATCCTATAGATCTTGATCACAACCAGAGTGTTATAAAATTTACGACGTGCAACCCGGCCATCAAGAAAATTTTCTACTGGCAGATAGCGAAGGCCCCCATAGAATCATGATTTTTGGACGACAAAGTTGGCTTCGACATTTGGACACCTCAAGTGTATGGTACGCTGATGGAACATTTTCTATAGCACCTCCATTGTTTACGCAAGTTTACACTTTAATAGTTGCTAAAAATAATGGCGTAGACCCAGCACTGTATGCGCTTTTACCAAATAAACAACATGCTACGTACAACGAAATGTTCCAATTATTAAAAGGGTTGGTTCCAAATTTACAGCCGGAAGCAATTCACTGTGACTTTGAATAGGCAGCCATTAACGCTATAAAAGACTGCTTTCATGACATAAACATATACGGGTGTCTTTTCCATTTAACACAACATATGAGAAAGCATTTGGGTGAAATGGGCCTTCTTCGAAATTACAACAACGATCCGTAGTTTGATTTAAGCGCTAGAATGGTTACTTCCTTGGCGTTTGTACCCATACCAAATTTGGACGAAGTTATTGCTTTATTATCGGACGACTTGCCAGAAGAGCTGCAACCGCTTTTGGATTGGTTTAAAGATAATTATGTAGGCCGCAGAAATAGGTATGTATAATAATTCGTAATTTTTGATACTGGGTAATATAATGATCAATTATTATAGACGAGGAAATGGTAGACGTCCACCTTTTCCCCATGAAATGTGGAATCTTTACGATATGACTTTGAATGGAGACGATCGGACGAATAATCATGGAGGCAGCCACAAAAGACTCCAGCTTGAACTGGGTATACAGCATCCAACAATTTGGAACTTTATAAATGGGATACGCAAAGTGCAAAGGGAGAGATACGTGCTACGAGCAACTTGTGGCTGGTAATCCCCGTCTGTAAAGTTAAGAAAATATAGGGACGCCGACGAGCGCATATTGTCGTTAGGCGATTTAACGACATTGAAATGTTCGAATATATTAGAGGTTTAGCTCATAATTATATGATGTAAACATAAATATTAATTTAACTCTTTCATGTATAATAAATTATTATCGTCATATTTTACCTAATTAGCCTCAACGATTTCCTTATTTTTAAGTTACAAAAATTATAAAACATATCAACTTACTTATCTTAGTTAATGTGATGTCATTAACATTCCATTTGTCCTTAGATGATAATTATTATAAAGAATTTTAAAACTTAATACTTCTACCAAAGACCAATTAATAATCTACTCAAGCAATATATGGTTTTGAATAAAAGATAAATTGATTTTAATATTTTATTCACTTCGAAGCTTATTTCCCGACGGCGAATCGGACGCCGGCGAATCGCCCGGCCAATCGTCTCACCGGCAAATCGTCTCGCCGGCGAGTCGGCTGCCGGCGAATCGGCGACGGCCAATCGGCGACGGCGAGTTATCCCATTCCGCAAGGTTTATACTTCTATTTAATGCGTTGCACACCGTTAACGATTAAGGTATATCGCGAATGTAATCATAGTAGAGTGCTCGACGCCTCGAAATATGACTTCTGTGGGCCTCGTGGTTACAACCTGAAACCTTCACAGAACCACAAATTTGAAAATTTATGGTTTTCGTAACTTTGTCTGAAGAATTGAATGTAGTACGAGCTTTGAAAACCTTGCGCACGAAAATAACTTAAATCGTCGATATCTCGGTTCGAATCGTAAAATTTCATTGATTTCGACCGTTTTTTTACGTTTAACTCGCTATAAATCGGAAACGCAGCACCGCATCAAAAAATCGTATTCTTTAAAAAAGTTTCACTTGACTTTCACAAACCTGATGAAACAAAAATTATAATTTTTGAGCCTTTTACAACTGAGATCTGCAATTGAATGTATGCACCAGTTAGAATTGCGGCATTAAAGACGCTCGGCTAGTTAGGCTATTTACACACACATCATCGACTTTGGACGTACTATAGAAGTTCGTACGAACTTTTATCGATTTAAAGTAGCGTTCAGACATGTCGATTTTATTATCGTGGACGTACATTTTTAACAATATTTGCTTCAGTTGCTTGTCAGCATGAATCCTTTTAAGGCTCGTGTTGTTGCTATGTGGTTGTTGCACCGTCGGCGGAGATGAAGGCGTAAAACCAGAAATCAGTGGGTTCATCCTATTAACCAAAGAAGATCAGATGCAGGGATTTTCCACACGTTTTACGAACAACTTCGAAGTGACGAGGACAAGTTTTTTAATTATTTTAGAATGTCAACAGCAAGCTTTGATGAGTTACATGAGAAGTTGCGAAGTGCGATTAGCCACCAAAATACTAAAATCAGAAATAGCATAACGTCAGTGGAAAGACTTGCTGTAGCATTAAAGTAATCGAATTTTTATTATAACTCGATTTTATGGTAATAATTATATAATGTATATTAGTGTATTAAGGGAACACACTTAAGTGTGTCATAGGGTTTTTTATTTTTTTTTGGGAGAAGGTTAAGATTGATGAATACAAAATTTGCACTATTACTGATCTTTATAGTTACTTGACGACTTAGGAAGTTTTGTCAAATGTAAATAATGCACAATGTAGTTTTTCAATACTAAACTTATATTTCATAAGGTTGTAAACAAGAAAACATAATTACAAGAAATCAGTTGACACTGTTTGAAAAGTCTATGTTTTCAGAGGACTGAGACCAAGCGGTAGGTGAAAACGTTCCTGTGTTACTGTCGGTTGGTGACTGGGCAAAATTGTCGAAAGTATTCGAAGTGTGTGCTTGATTGAGAAATCCGGAGAATATAGTTTGCTGAGGAGGTTGAGAGTGAGAAGCTTGGGAAGGAGGTGGTTGAATGGTAAGAGGTTGTGTGAAAGCAGGTTGAGGACGTTCATTTGAAACTCTAGAGTTTCGCTCTGATCGAATGATTTTAAACACGGCAACAGGCTATGTAAAAATGAAGTATGGCAGTCTGGTTGTTGTTCTGGCTGTTGCAGGGATTTCAACATTTGCAGTTCTAGTTCATCAGGCTTTCGACTTTTTCGATTTGCAATTCTGAGTTCGTGGGGCAGTAACTTCAGTAACTCCTTCCGTTACTTCCCCGGGCTGCTCGTCCACCGCTTCTGGATTTTCTGCTGCAACTGAGTCATCCAAACTCTCAGCTGTATCTCTCGATTCGTAGCATTTCTGCAAAAACTGCATCTGATCATTGAATACGTATTTCTTCACTGCTACGACTCCTACCCCGCTTTTCTTTTACTTTGGACTCTCCTTCTGGATTTAAAAAATGCATCGCGGAGATTGGTCTATCTTCTAGTTACTTCTTTACCTGTGGAAATAAAACAATATAATAGGAACAAACTAGTGTTTTCTTAGGAATTATTTCAAGAAATAATTCAGTAAATTGCATATAAATACAAATGAAAAAAATGGTCCAATGTTTTTTGGCGTCTTAATGAAGAGCGAGTTAAGCTGACTACATATGTACCTTTTTTTTATAAAACCTTATAACTTGAAAACCATTTCCAATAAAAAATTTTACTTTTAAACTTAGTTGTTGTCAATATAAATAATAATAAACGTGTTTCATGACGTTTATTATTATTTATTTAATACTGACCCAACAACATAACGTGTTTAATTTTGTAACTGGCTTAAATTACTATAGAGGTATATATTTATAATTTGAAATTCGTCGTTTGCTGCGACGAAGTATTTAATTTGCTATATCTTTCATTCTGACTAAACAAGTAGAAGACATCTGCTACGTTTTACTGTACAGTTTTATAAAACTTTATAACAATATCTCACTTGTTTTTTTTTTTAAATTGATATTATTACTTAAAACTACTATGTGTCACAACTTTTTTAACCAATAACAATATTACATACGTTTTAACTTGCTCTCCAAAAGCATTACAATAATCGGTATACAGATTGTTTGTTTTATAATTTTAATTTGAAACTACATGTTTTTAATTAATTAGGTTACAGGAAGATGAATATACAACTTTAAAAATCGTCATAAACTGAATCTGAATGTGTATATACTTTTAAATGAAGTTGTAAAAACATTCAGCACTTACCATATTGG
The DNA here is from genome assembly GCA_036346205.1 of Vesta saturnalis. Classification (NCBI taxonomy): domain Eukaryota; kingdom Metazoa; phylum Arthropoda; class Insecta; order Coleoptera; family Lampyridae; genus Vesta; species Vesta saturnalis. The sequence continues at coordinate 665,198 of JARFJB010002367.1, read as the reverse complement.
TTTTTTCTTTATCCTCCAACTCTTCAAATTTACTATTCAGCTCATTGCAGACCTCTCTCCAGGCATTTCTTGTGGCAACTCTGTCTTTATAGTTATCTAATGTTTTGTCCCAAAGAACTGGCCTACCTTCTACTAATGAAATAAGGAGTTCATTGTCAATAGTTTCAACCATTGTTTATAGAATACAGAACTTCTTACAAACAAAACACAAATTGAACAACTACTGTATAAACTTGAAAAACCAAAAAACTAAATAATTTCACCAAAACTTTATGACTGTAGCAAAGAACTGAAATAAACTTATCGACCTTAAACCTCAAATAAACTGCCTTCCCTGATGGCAGTCGAAACGCAACTAGGTAAGCGAAGCGGACGTACGAACAAAATTCGATGTGTGTGAAGACGCGTGTTTGGTCACGTACGCCACTGTCTTCACGACCACTACACGGCGTTCGTGTATAGCCGAGACAATAGACGACCGCTACACGTGGTCCATGCGATGCCGTTTGAGGATCGATGTGTGTGTAAAGACACATTCATTTCTTTGCGCCACTATTGTAATCTGGTCGTACGAACCTTTATCGTACGTTCAAAAGCCCAGGCTTCCTACTGCGGTTCGCCGTCTCGCATCTCACTTTTCGCCGCAGCTCCATTTCACTAGCACTTGTTACACATCGTATTCGGACACCCCGAAATACAATAATAATATATAAAAAATGTTACATGGATGATTACATGTTACATTCTAAAAAATCAGGACAAACGTAATATTTTCTCTGCAATCTAGTTGTAATTTACTTAAAGATGTGTATTTTAGGCTAAACTAGGCATAGGCCATGTCTATGGGCGAAAAATTCCCAAAGAAACATTTTACATTACAACTCCTAAATATAATTTAATACTTTTGGTGGTTTTAAATACTACTTCTCCACTACAATGCAAGCGAGGCATGACCCAAATTCTTCTAAAACCAGTGAAAGGAAACACCGATATTTTTATACGAGGACTAAATATTTTAATCTCTTTCATAAATGTGTCAGGTGTCAATTCAAGCAGTTCCATTAACGGGATTATTATTAAGAAATTCAAATTCATACTTCTTATATTTATTAACTTATATAGTAATTTTTATTGTTATTACTGTGGACACCCTACAAAAAATAGAGAGAACGGTTGGTGTGGAGATGAGAACTGACGTTTTTGTGAAGCAGATAAAAAAAACATGGTTGTTGACTGAATGAGCATTTTGTAATTGACCATAATAAAGTATTTGATATCATAATTCACGTTTATTTCAAGCAAACAAACAATTGGTTATGGGCCCAGATATGCGAAGAAATCAGTACTTTTTTAAGAAACATTAATGTGTTCAAAAAATTATGGTTTTAAAGTAAGTGTCACCTGTGTTGTGTGTCAAACTTTTCTTGGTATTTTTGGAAGCTGTTGTGTGCTGCTTTTGGTACTTTGGAAGTTGCTGTGTGGTGTTAAATATCTTTGGAAGTTGCTTCATGCTGCTCGAGCTGTGTGATTATACTGTTTTAAGAAGTAAAAAAAATGGGCGATAAAGTTGACATCGGAGCAATTAACAAGTTTGGCTTGAACAACTACCTACAATGGAAGTTCCAGATAAAATGTGCTCGGAGATAAAAAGATGAGATTTCCATGTGTATTATAACCACAGTTTTAGAATTGGATCAAATTTCACTTATTGAGAACAGCGAGACATCGAAATATTTATTAAAAGTAAAAGGTAAAGGAAAAATCAATGAAGAATGGTATGAAGCCACAATTAATGAATGTTTACATATACCTAACCTAAGCAAAAATTTGTTGTCTGAAGGAGTACTCACTGCAAAAGGCATGAAAATGATAGGAAGTGGCAAAGAAGCTGAGGTAGTAGATAATAAAGGACATTTACTAGCAGCTGGTGTCAGGAATCAATATTAGAGACATAGATAATTTTTTTTGTGAATCGTGTAGTTATGGAAAACAAGCAACACTTCCAATAACAAAAAGAAAAATGCCTGAAAAGCAAGCTGAGCCAGGTGAACTGATTTATAGTGCCTTATTTGGTCCTATGTCAACATCATTTGTTGGAGTTGTATACTTTATTAAACATAACTGTGAAACACTGCACAGTTTCAAAGAATTTTATTGGTTATGTAAAAATAAGTTTAATCACCCTATACAAATTGTACATGTGGACAATGGTACAGAGTACACGAACCAATACTTTAAACAGTTTTTGAAAGATAAGGGTATCGAAATGGAAACCACAGCACCATATACCCCAGAGCAGAATTCTCGTGCAGAGCGAAACAATAGAACTATAGTTGACTGTGCAAGAACAACGTAGTGTCAGTTAGATATGCCTAAGTATTTATGAAGAGAAGCAGTAAACACTGCTGTATCTATTTTAAATCGTATCCCAACCAAGCAAACACCTATCTCGGCACTTTATGAGTAATGGACAAAACAGAAACCGTTTTTAGACCATTGCAAGGTATTTGGCTGTGAGACTTTTTGATATAGAAACAAGAAAGGTAGTAATTTCTAGGAATGGGATATTCAATGAAAATATCGAAGGGGTTGATGAAAGTAAAAATAAATTTCCAAAATTATGATGGTGCCAGAAGAACAAATAAATAAAGAAGAAGAAAAAGATAAAATGAATTGCGATAATCCAGAAAATGGAATGTCCGAATTAAAACCTAGAAGACAAATAAGAATATCAGAAAAATATAGACTTTGAGTTAAACTATGTAGACTGTGACATTTCGAATACTTATAACGAAGCCCTAAAATGTCCAGGCAAAATACAATGGAAAAAGGCTATTGATGAAGAGCTAGAAGCTCTTTTTGAAAATAATACGTGGGACTATACAGTTTTACCAAAAGGTAAGAAAGCTTTAAACAAACTTATGGGTTTTCCAAATAAAAAGACACCCAGATGGAAAGGTTGATAAATATAAGGCCAGGTTATATATAAAAGGTTGTCAGCAGAAGCTGTTACTGCAGACAGGGACTACTAAATTATGCAGTTTGACGTATAAACTGCATTTTTGTACGGTGAAATAGACAATGACTAGTTCCAGATGGTTTGAAAGTACCAGATAAACAAATTGTGTGCAAACTAAACAAATCTCTATATGGTCTTCGACAGGCACCACGCTATTGGAACAATACGTTTAAAAACTTTCTCACACAACTAGGAGTAAATCAGAGTAGTGCAGACAATTATGTTTTTGAGGGACATTATGAAAATAATCAGATTATACTCTTAATTTATATGGATGACGGTTTATTGATTTCAAGCAGTAAGACTGCTATAGACTGTGTTTTCTGAACTTCAGAGTGCATTCAAAGTAACAATTTCGGAGGCAAATTTCTTTGTTGGCCTTGAAATCGTACGTAATAGAACAGAAAGGTCGATTTCCGTTCATCTAACTAGCTTCATTGTATTAAACGTTTTGGTGTTGAAGATTCAAACCCCGTTGCAGTTCCTGCAGACCCTCATACAAATTTGACATTGATTACTGGAAATGCCCCAAATGAGAATATACAATACCGACAAGCAGTTGGTTCGTCACACTGTGCATCTATTGTGAGTAGACCTATATGTTATGCAGTCTCTATGATAAGCCGATTTTTGAATAATTATACACAAAGTCATTGGAATGCAGTGAAACGCGGTTTTAAGTATTTGAAGAATACAGCAAACTTATGTATTAAATACAAGCAACAAAATAAGCTACGATTGTTTGGTTATTCGGATGCAGATTATGCGATTTAATTTCACGAAAATCTACACAGGCTTTGTTTTTATGCCCTCAAATGGACCTGGCGTTACCAAATTAATAAAGAATCATGAATTCCATAAAAGGACCAAACACATAGATGTACAATATCACGTTATTAGACAAAAATACACGTCACAAGTGATCAATCCCATTTACACTTGATACAAAAAGCCAGATTGCTGAAGAGGATGTTTAAAGAAAAGAAAAAATATTTTCGTATTTGAGTTTAATACATATAGTTTTTGTTCATTTCATCGAGCCAGTAGCGCAGTGGTGACACGACCTGGTTAGCATTCGGGAGGTAATGGGTTCGATTCCCGTTACCGTCTACCTTGTATGAGGTTTTTTCAGGGGTTTTTCCTCATACACATGTAGCGGCATGGTCACTGCGTGTATGCACACCATGTGCGGCTACTTAGGCGAATACTGGGGTAGTATCGTCCTCCTCAGAACCCTAACTCCGTTCCTTCCGATCCTATCTTGACCACACCCATCCTTAATCCCACCATGCACATATACTTAATGTATGTATGTATGCTGGGAATCCATGATTGTGGCTGAAGGAGCTTGGAAAGGTCGTGCAGCCCGCCCTCCCCCTTGGGGAGGGAATGAAATACGTGACCTTTTACTTTTCCTTTTGTTCATTTCATTTAAGAAATTAAAATTCATACTTCTTATATTTATTAACATATGTAGTAATTTTTATTATTATTATTGTGGACACCCTAAAAAAATAGAGAGAAGGGTTGGTGTGGAGATGACAACTGACATTTTAGTGAAGCAGATAAAAAAATATGGTTGTTGACTGAATAAGCATTTTGTAATCGAGCATAATAAAGTATTTGATCTCATAATTCACGTTTATTTCAAGTGTTTCTCGGAAATTATTCGTCGTACAGAGTTGCGGTAAAAAATTTTATTACTAAAGTGCCCAAAAAAAAATCATGGAAAATATTTTAAAATTTGGAAAATGACCGCCAGGGGGAGTAACCGCCATCCTAAACTTTTAAAATGATTTTTTACTGAAATGCACCTAGTAAATGTATGAAAACATTATATTCTTTTTAAAGCTCAGCTTTATTCGAGTAATTTTTGTTTTTTTTTTCGTTTGACGTTCTATTAAAATAAAGTGGTGGTGGAGGGGGTGATTCTGTGATTTTTTTAAATAAATAGATGTAACTCCTAAACGACTGAACTGATTTTAATAAACTTAGTCTCGTTGGAAAGAGCATTTATTGCTCCATCAAATCCATCTTACCCGTTATATGTCTAATTTTTAGTGATGCCGCTAGAGCGCGTTTTTTATGTAATATCAGAAAATTAAATGCAACAATATGAATTTTTTTTCATAAAAATGAGATGAAATCATCCCTAACTACGTTAGTGAAAACCGCATCTCGATATCTTGTTCATACCCTAAAATATCGAAGAAAGAAAATTTAGTTATTATAAATTTTGAAAAAGTCGATATTACACCGGTATTTATTATTATTTATTTGTCTTTCTTCAAGATTCAATAAACAATTTCATAATTTTATAATTTTTAAATAATAAGTTTTCATAATTTCAAACATTAAAACATGTAGGGGCATAATAATCAATGCATAGAATATGCAAGTGCAGAATAGGCAGAATATTAGGAGTATACAAATATTAAAATTTGACAGACAGTGTAATTTATGTTTGTTGCACAAGTAAGTCCTTAAAACTACCTATAATGTTTTTTACAAATGATGAAGCTGTTAATATGATTGCGGTATATTTTGAATGTCTTCAAAATGCGGCATTAGCTAGGAGAGTATACTCAGCTCGACATCCACACTTCCTCGTCCAATCCACCTCTGATGATATATTAAATTTAAGTGTTCTCACGTATTTATTGAAAAATGTGCACGAGAATGCTGCTGGCCTTGGGTCTTGTGCGCAAGCAGCCGTCTTAGGAGAAACTACCTCAGCCATAAAAAAGGAGTTTAGATTTATAAACATGCCCCTAGGGAAGATATTAGCGTGTGGGTAGGTTAATACTTCAAACTTCCCTCGAAGATAACCGATTCTACCCGAACATTGACGAGCGCACCAGCGCACAAGACCCAAGGCTAGCAGCATTCTCGTTTCTCGTACGTTTCGCTCTTTAAACTGTCATCGGGTGAGCATTATTATACTGTATACCCCTGTTTATGAGCCATCAGCGGACATTAGAGATTTTAGTGACTTGTTAATAAACTATTACAACATAACCGTTCAAGATGATGGTGATGATTCACAGAAGAGGAAGAAGAGCGATGAGGTAGAGGAGAAGGACGTATCTCAAAACGATGATAATGATAGTGACAAATCACGGTTTAAGAAGAAGAAGACCGATAAAGGATGTGATTAAATAAAAATGATGTATTGTTGTTTATAATAATAATAGTATAGTTTCAAACGCTAAGCTTTCCCTCAATTTTGTCAATAAACTTGTTTTTTCCTAACGGTGTTTGAACCTACACTAACAATGCTGCAGTTCATGCGAAAGTGCGGTTAGATGGGTAGCTACAATAAGTGTGATATTGGCTTTCTTTTGCACTCTGTGCGTTCAATCATACTGCTATTTTTTGAATTGTGAGCTGATTGTGTATGATTAAGTTAAATCAGTTTGGTATTTAATTTAATTGATTTGAGTAATTGATTTTTATATTTGAGAAAGAGACGAGGGAGAGACAAACACGACCAACCCCTATTACAGAAAACATTCATTAGTCTTTACACCACTACAATGCACCACAAACAACCCTAATTAGTCCTAGAAATATACCGCTAGGTGGCGCCGCCTCTATTACCGAAAACATTCGCTAGTTTAAAAATATACCACTAGATGGTGCCACAAACAAAACCGTGATTAGTCCCAGAAATAAAACGCTAGATGATGCCACCTTGCTAAGCCCTACATCTGTCTTACACGTTAGCATTATACCCCTTATTATAATACAGATTCATATTTCCAGCCATAACCTGCATTGGGGCCACGACAAGGGACAAAGCCCCGAGAGCAAGTTGCGAATCCCTACACCTGTCTTACAAGGTAGCATTAGGCTCCTTATTTTTATAATTCAAATTAAAATTTTCCGGCAAGGGTGCCACGACGATACACGAAGGTCTACGAACAAGTTGCGATCACGACAAGGGGCAAAGACCCGAGAACAAGTTGCGACACCCTACACCTGTCTTACAATCTCGGTTATGCTCGGGGCGGGTTGGAGTGGGATCGTCGAAACAGCCTTGGACGAAAACCCTCGCGTCGCAAAATTTTACGTATATGATACATGTTAACTTAATTAAATAACTTCTTTTATTATAAAACACTTGTCATTATCTTTACATGTCTTTGTGCTTTATTAGAATACAATTTTTATAACAGAGGATAATTTTGCAACCTCTTTATAATAAATCCTATTACAAAACTCACATTGTAAAACTAGAAAATGTTAATTGATTGCTCAACGACTGCCACTCGTTGTAAAACCAGATAATTTTTCAAAAGTTGTATCGTAGGCAGTTTCGATATTTTTTAGAAAATCTACGTTAGTCTTTTTAATTGTTTGTGTGTTTGCGTGTGTTACATAAATAGACCCCTTTTTATCGTCAACATTACGCTCTGATAGCGAAAACTGTAAACCACTTTAGCAAAATATGTACACCTGTAGAACCAAAAATCGTGGTAAGTATTCATTATTATAATGCATATTATCATTAACCCTATACATTTTGTTATAGAAGCAGCACTTTTACAAAAATTGTGGGATACAGCTAGAGGTTGCTGTCCTATATTGCGAAAATTACACTCCATGCTATACGAACTGTTGTTCGTGCGATGTAGGCCTATCAATAGGAGACACGTTGTTCTACAGAGTATGTACACATGCCATATCGGACGACGAAGAATATTGTCAATTTATTCATTCTTTAATTTGTAGATGTGATCTTTATAGTTATTGTTTTACATGTAATAAACCATTGAAACGTTTTGTTCGTTTCATTTCTGCTGTAACAACGACGGAAAGCCAAGTTTTGGATCCTTAACGGGGTCCTATAAGTTGGCATGAAGCCCTCAGCATTAGAATACTATTTTCAAATTTCAAGGTTTCCCTCCATAACAAACACAGGAATCTGTATCTACTTTTAAAATGTGCCACTTGGTACAGTTACGACTCGGAAACAATATGACGGAAAACCAAAAAAGCCAATGTAAACAAGATAGTGCAAACAAGATTGCTAAAAGCCAAAAAGGTTCACGGAAACAAGATGGTTCAAATAAGATGGCGAAAAATCGAAAAGATGGCAGAGAGACAGTGTACAAGGAAACATGACAATTTATTAACTTTTAAAAGAGATGGCAACACAAACAAACAACGGGGCTCTGAAATGAGGCTGAGACTACAGCCTAGTTTTGGGATTCTATTTTAAATTTTAAGTTTTTCTGCCTTCGAATACTTTAAAAATATACGGCTAAATGGAACCACGACCTATTATAGAAAACTAGATGGAGCCACAAATGAACAAGAGGGTCGCTGCAGCAGGTCTAAGACTCTGTGACGGTGTCGTATGAGACAGTGCAGGGCTCCCATTAGAATACTATTTCAAATTTGTTTTCCCTCTGTAACAAACAAGGAGTCCCAGTAAGGAGCTAAGACATGCGAACAAGTTCTGGGGTCCTATCGGTATCTTACGAGATGGTATGAAGCCCTCATTAGTAGAGTACTAAGTAACAATTACAGGATCTACATGTTTTAAAATCTACTACGATCAACCTATATTACAGAAAATATTAATTACTATTAAAAATACACCACTAGATGGCATCACAAATAAACAAACAAAGCCAACCAATCAGAATGCCGACAAAACACAATTAAGCCAGCCCTCAGTGCAATTAGCCTGGGACAGTCGGATCGTGCAAGAACCATTCAGGTGAAAAAGCGCCTGGAGTTGTCTACCCTCCAGAGGCTGGGCTGCTAAAACTCTATTTACTACCAGTTTAATTTTTTTCTGAAAAAACAAAAAATATGTACCAAAACTTTATTCTCTTAAATGAGCCTTTATTGCATAGGAATTAAGAATTAAAAATTAAAACCTTAATAATTTGTGACCAAACAACCTCATTTTGGATTCATACTAACACTACACTTAAGTTTAATTTTTTTCTGAACATACAAAAATAAGTACCATATTTTATTATTGTAAATCCCTCCTTAGGGGTTAAATATCGTTCAAAATATGTGTCTTAAGTAATTTGATTATTTATTGCTGGAAGTTATGGCTAACTTCACGTTCAATATGCACCAGAATATGCAAAATCTATTGCTGGAAATTTATTGCTAACTTCACACGGGTAATGATGAGAAAGTCATTGTACTATAAGTGAGGTTATTGAGTGTTTTAGGGTATTACTGAAAACTCAAAAATACCTTAAAGCGATTCTGTAGTGGGTTGTGCCTTTTATGCCAAGCCTTTAAAAATTCTTAGTTATAAAAATCGTACGAATTTACTTTGTACTTGAGATTGTTGCTTTTGTACGGTTGCCTTAAGGTTGGGTTAATTAGAAAAATATAAAAGAAAGTTCAGGATTAAAAGTCGTTGTTTTAATCTTCCATAATGTTGGTGTGCGTCTAATTATAGAGCTTAATATAAAATTATAGTCTCTGGTTGTATGTGAAACGATTTTATAGCAACATCAACATTTCCACTAATGCATTTCTCTAATCATGTAGACTTTGTGAAACCCTTAGATCTGGGATCAGCAACATTAAACGAATAGGCTTACTCACGAGCGTCATCGAGATAATTACATCGAGTGTCCTTAAATAAACTTTATTTGAACAGGGATATTTGCATCTAGTTATCAAATGGGATTTCTTTACATCACGTTTTACAGGTATCGATTGAAACGGGGAACGATTAAACATGTCTGCAAATGTTTGTTTAAGCGATTGTGATCTATTAGCGTTTGAGATTTACAACCCATTAAATACGTTTATTTTCATTGTCGTGTTTTAGGTGAAAAAATAGCGAGTCGCACGTTTAGATCAAACCTATTTGTTAAGTGATCTACTTTTACATTTATCGTTCACATAAAATTTTATCCCAAATTGTTTTCACCGACATGAGGGTTAAAAGTTTAATTCTTGTTCGTAGTAAACTTGCGTGCAGATGGCGCTGTTTATTATCTCTTGATGGGTTCAATACTGCTACTTTTTTCAGTGCGTCGAGATAAAATAAATAATTTGGAACAAAAAAACGCAGGATCGTTATAAAAATAAAAAGTGGGTTTTACACAGAGACTTGATTACAAACGCATTTGGAAAACCAACAGGAGTAAAAATGACAAATATTTTATGATTTTGAATACCCCTAGTCGAATAAAACCACTCTCATTACTCGCCCACTTGCAACAAAAACAGAGTTAATAAAAAAATAATAAAGTTTTAATGGCGTTGTTTAAATACGTGTTATGAGCAACAAACATACAGCGACGTAAAACATGACCAGTAATCAAATCTCCACAATAGCCGGAAGTAGTAGTAGCGGATAATATCCACATGATATCGAATATCATACCTCTCGTATTGATATATCAATAAAACGTCGATATTCGATTGAGCAGTGAAGTATAGACAGGACCTACCGAAATATAGAATATGAAACCGCTTGTATCGGTTACAGCTGTCCCTAACACACAGCTTCAAATAAAAAACTCTTCTTAATAAGAGTTGCAGACAAAACGGTTGAAAATATTTTCAAGCGTCTGAGATGACCACTAAGCGAGGAGTAACAGTGGCATCGAAACATAAAAATGTGATTTTCTCAAAATATTACGAACAAAGGTATGTCAAAAAATACATAGGTGTACTGGGCGAGTCTTCGATAGACTAAAGTAAACTGGTGCTTTATGGGTAAACTTTGGGAATAAAATTTAACATATTATATGGCAAGTAAGTGTGGCCAGTTTAAAATTATTCTTGACTACACAGAGTGTTCCAAAAAAGCAGGGCAAGACGAAGTTTGTATTTTTTAATGGAAAACCCGATTCGATTTTTGAATTCTACGTGCAATTATACAAGATGGGTGGACGTAGAATTGCTCCTGAACTATTAGAGATATCAAACCAATTTTGGTGTGGTAATACACGATTATTGGACCTGCATTCTAAAAATATTTAGGTATATACAGGGTGATTGACAAAAATATGCCAACCCAAACCTGTGTTTTTTAATTGAAACACTCTGTACATTTTTGCATTTTTTGATTCACTGTTACATTTAGAACAAGTATAGAAATTTGTATCTGTATATACCAACCGTTCTGCAGATATCGTCAGTCTAGTACCAAAATAGAGATGAACTTACGTGAAATGTAATTTTTTTCAATTTTTTCAAATACAACACCCTGTATATTTTTTCACATTTCGATTCCTCGTGAAAAGTAGATACTATTTGATACAGGTTTCATAGCCATAAGACTAACCCTTCTTGAGATATTGACGCTTTTACGTAAAAATATTCTAAAATACAAATTTACTATGACAATAGAATTCAACAAAACGAATCAGGTAGGCTAGCCACTCCTAATAAAGAGGAACAATTGCATCTATTGTTTTGACGTTTGTACAATCATTAAAATATTGTTCCATTAGTTTGTGTGTTTTTGGATTGTCGTTTGTGAATTTTTGTATAAAATGGATTTTTCCAAAGAAGAAATGGTCGATATGATCTTCATTTACGGTGAAGCTCAAAGAAATGCTTTATTGGCTACGCGTTTGTACTGCGAATGATACCCAGAGAGAAGACAGCCGCGGAAAGAATAGTTTATGAATGTAGCTGAGAGGTTTGTAAACTCTGGAAGTGTGTGTTATCCCAAGCGCGCAAAAATAAGCCCAAATGAAGAAATTGAGTTTCAAGTTTCAAGCATCTCTTATAGAAAATCCATAAATTAGTACCATAGAGCTAAGTACACACCTAGACATAAATAGAAATACAGTTCGCAGTTTTATTTAAAAAAACACATTGCATCCTTATCATATCGAGCAACATCAAGCTTCAAGTGATATATATTTTCACTTGCCAAAATAATGTTTTAGTATCATAGAGAAAACGATGGAAGTTTCAATGAAAAAGAACAAGTCATTATGTACTTTGCACCACTGTTAACATCAATAATCAACAATTTTTATTTATACATTTTAAGAAATCTAGTCGTTTGGTGTCAATTTTCTGTTGTGAAACTGACACATTTATTCTGAAAAAAGACAACGACGAAACTTTGCCCAAGGTTCAGGTTTTGACAGGGCTAGAATTATCGACATGAAAGAAGCAGGTTTGTCATTTCGAGAAATCGGCAGAAGACTTAATCGAGACCACACCACGGTGGCTCGCATTTGGTTTTCTTGGTCTGAAGAAGGCATTCAACGACCTTGCCCCAGTGTAAGACCATCACGCAGGACCAACGATCGTGAAGAACGACTTCTTAGGCGGATGGCCACAAGAGATCGGTTTCAGTCAGCAAGGTCTGTTGCGGTAAACTGTACAGGAGCTATTGGTCGTCACCTATCAATATCAACAATCTACAGTAGAATTAAGTCTTTTGGATTACATTCGTATTGTCCGTACCGACGACCCAAGTTAACTCAAGAGCATAAGCCTGCCATATTGGCATGGTGTCAAGAGCGGCGGGATTGGGGCCTTGAATGGAATAACATCGTCTTCAGCGACGAATCGCGTTTTTGTTTGTGGCGAAACGATGGTCGTCAGAAAGTGCGGCGGTTTCGAGAAGAATGTTTGTTGAAAGACGACCCACAGGCTTAACACCTGGAGTCATGGTTTGGTGTGCCATACGTGTTGGTGGAAGATCTCCTCTTGTGTTCATTCTAGGCACATTAAGTGCTCAGCGTTACATTTATCATGTTTTGGAGCCAGTGGTAGTACCGTTAATGCAGTCGTGGCCAAATGGTATTTTGCAACAAGATAATGCTACACCACATACCGCACATGTTACAAGAAGGTTCCTGGATCAAGTGCAGTTACCAGTATTGCCGTGGCCTGCGCGATCGCCAGATCTTTATCTTTCGCCTATTAAACATGTACGGGACATGATAGGTCGAAGACTAAGGCAATTACCAAGGCCCCCAAACAACTAGTATGAATTACGACACCATCTCCAGGTAGCCTGGGATGAAATGCCTCAGGAGGATATAGACCGTCTCACAGAAAGCATGCCTCGAAGAGTGAACGCCTGCATTGCTGTGAGTGGCGATGCTACGCACTATTAACATTTTCATCAATTTCATCATCTTATACATGTTAATAAAGCATTATTTTACCATACTTCAAGATCATAGCATTATAATTTCTAAGTGGTGCATTTCATTTGAAATGTAGTGTATTTACGGATGAGACAACTTTTCACAATAATGGCAATATTAATACACATAGCTATCATCACTATTCAGATACTACTCCACACATCTTAAGAGTTGCTAATCACCAGCATCGATGGTCAGTTAATGTGTGTGTTGGTATAATCAATTTTAATGTGGTTAGTCCCTTTTTCTTTGATGAGAGTCTTACTGGAAAAAGATATTTACAGTTTTTGGAAAATGATTTACCCGAGCTTTTGGAAAATATCGACGTAGATAATATTCGTACGATGTGGTTTCTACTGGATGGTGCCCCTACACACTATGCAATCAACGTTAGTCAATATTTCGATAGAAATTATCCGATGAGTTGGATAGGACGAGGTGGTGTGCAAAACTGGCCAGCCAGATCACCGGATCTTCCTTTGGGGTTACGTTAAAGAAAAAGTTTACCAACATCCTCCCACCACAAATGAAGATATGAAAAATAGAACTAGAGCTGCGTTTCAATCCATTTCGCCTCTAATGTTGTTTCGAGTGAATCTTTCATTTCCCGAAGTGTTTAGCTAGGCGTGGTCAGCATTTTGTACATTTACTTTGAATCTATGGTTTTATTCGTTTATGTTTACTTGTTCAACTTATTTTTAGGCGTAGAGAATTACTATATTGTTTAGTTATTAATTAAGTATTCCTATCAGTTAAAGAATTTATTTGCCATTCGTATTTTCTTATTTGCTCTGGATTTTGTTTTATTTGTTCTTCTGTATGTCAATATTTTCAAATAAAGCGTCAATATCTCAAGAGGAGTCCGTCTGATGGCCATCAAACCTAGTATTAATTAGTATCTACTTTTCACGGGGAATCAAAATGTGAAAAATATACAGGGTGTTGCATTTGAAAAAATTGCACGCATCGTGGTTCCAAAGTTAACTCTATTTTGGTACTAAAGTGAAGATATCTGCAGAACGGTTAGTGATATAGATACAAATGTCTATAATTTTATTATAAATGTAACAGTGAATCCAAAAGTGCAAAAATATACAGTGTTCCATTAAAAAAACACAGGTTTGGGTTCGCATATTTTCGTCAACCACCCTGTATATACCTAAATATTTTTAAAATGGTTTTGATATCTCTAATAGTTTAGGAACAATCATCCGTCCACGCAGTAGACACCCACCCTGTATATGTTTCATGCACGTATAATTTACTGTTGTTGAAATAATTCTAATTTTATCCAAAAAATCGCGTTTTGTTAGGAAAACCTTATTGTTATATTTGGACCAAGGAAAGACCCACGTCCTGAAAAAAAAATTAGAGATAAGTATATCCTATACCTATCTCTCACTGTTTTTGAGTTATTTTGAGTTTTCTATATACTATTCAATATTTAAATGGTTTTTCTTATGGTTATTCGCAGTTGTCATAAAATTTCTCACATGACAAATATTTGACCTGTCAAAATGTTGTTGCATTTTGATCACCATTTAAGATAGTGAAAGTTTTGATAGTTCTATACTAAAATAATGGATTACTCTAAAAATAAATTAATTGATATGGTATATGTGTTAGGAGAGGGTCAAAAAAATTGGAATCGACAAATTCAAAACCACTGGTCCATAAATGTTTGGTGAGGTATTCTCCACAGTAGACCGCACTGGACCTTACTGGTCGTATCTACCTTCAATCCCTCCAAAAATTTTTGCCTAATCTCTTTCATATAACGCGTGTGAAGTTCGATCCCGGAAGTCAAAACCAGAAAGTTCTGTCAACTGTGATGGGTTCTGTTAGTACTTTCAACAAGTGCTCTGTAAGTTTGAGCTATTGTGCTGATCACTAAAGCATTAAAAATAAAATTTCATTTTTGGGTCCAAACTTCACGTTTTCCCGAATTTCCAAAAAATCGAAGTTCTGTTGCACCAAATGGTTAAAACGAAGTGATATGCCCATTTAAATGAATGTGCTTCGTTAGTATTACCAGAATAAAATATTTTCAGTAAAACAGTTATAAAAGCAAAAAAAATCGAAAGTGCTGGAAGTTCTGGCAACTGTGTTGGATTGTGCTCGTCGAGTACAGTCGAAAAGCTCTTTACAACTTTGAAATATAATGAATAATAACAAAGTTATGAACAATACCATTAACACAGGTCGACCATACAGTAATCAATGTTCAAAGATGGAAAGTACTCGGTGTTCTGGCAACTGTGCTGGATTGGGGGTTTTCAAGAACACCATTATGCCTATAAAAAACAGGACTTTGTTATAGGTTCGTAAGTGGCGCTATTTAGTAATAAAACACCAATAATTTTACTTAATTAGCCAAATATTGCTTGACTATTCTTTCTTTTGGGTACAAAAAACATGCATCGTGTGACGAATGAAAGTTATTACCGTAATAATGATCAGATTTGGAGTATTCAAATTCCATGTCGATACTACAAATGTATATAAAACCACAAACTAAACTATTTAAACCCCAGACGAAATGTTTGCATATAAGTATATTTAATTCTTTGCAGCTTTTACGTGTTTTTACTGTGCGTGCGTACGTGAGAGAAAAATGAGAAAAATAGCAATGAGGTTTTTCATAGTACTCGACGAGCACAACCCAGCAGTCATCAGAACTTCCAGCACTTTCCATTTTTTATTTTCGGTTTTCGTTATGTTAATGTTGTATTTAATAAATTTTTAGTTGTTCACTTTATCAGAAACTTGTTAAAGAGATTTTCAATAGACCTCAACGAGCACAATCCAGCACAGTTGCCAGGACACCGAGCACTTTTCATTTTTGAACTTTGATTACTCTATGGTCGATCTGTGTTAATGATATTGTTCATAACTTTTTTATTATTCATTATGTTGACAAGTTGTAAAGAGCTTTTCGACTGTACTCGACGAGCACAATCCAGCACAGTTGCCAGAACTTCCAGCACTTTCGATTTTTTCAAATTTTATTTTTATTAGTATAATTGTTTATCCAATAACTTTTTTGTTGTTCGTCCTAGCGAAAAATAGTAAAGAGCGTTTCGATTGTACTCGTCGAGCACAACCCAGCACAGTTGTCAGAACTTCCAGCACTTTCGATTTTTTTGCTTTTATAACTTCTTTGCTGAAAATATTTTATTCTGGTAATACTAGCGAAGCACATTCATTTATATGGGTATAGTACTTCGTTTTTACCTCGAATACTACCATTTTAATGCTTTAGTTATCAGCACAATAGCTCAAACTAACAGAGCACTTCATGAAAGTAGTTACAGAATCCAGCATAGTTGCCAGAACTTTCTGGTTTTGACTTCCAGGATCGAGCTTCACACGCGTTTTCATATACTTAGTAATAATGAACGACAATGTGGATGCAACAGATGGTGCCCCTCCGCACTACCACCGTAATGTACGTGAATTTTAGATGACGATTATCTCAGAAATAGATTGGGAGTGAAGGTTTTGTTCAATGGCCACCAAGGTCGTGCGATCTTACCAGATTTCTTCTGATGGGGACATAATAAAGAACGTGTATATGTCACACCTTCCACTACAAAAGAAGATAAGGAAGGCAGGATACGAGACGCTTATAGAACAATAAGACTGGACATACTGGGAAACGTGAATCAAAACATCGTTAAACGACTAAATGCATTGAGCAGGAGGGACACATTTTCGAACATATTTTAAGAACTCATTAGTAACTGTTGGATTGTCCAATGACTTGAGAATGTTCGTTTATGTTATATCACGTAAATATATTTCTGTTGCAGTGGTATGTATTTATGTTACCGGTGTAAAAAGAGCGGCCAGTTCTAGCGGCAGTTTTTCCGATGATTACCGAAGTCACAGTAACTTATAAATGAAGTAATTTGCTGGCCACGCAAGATGACAATTTCAGATTTTATTACCATCTAATTAATAATGAAGGTAAAATAATATGTGATAGGGCTGCCGTCTAAAGGGGTGAAAATTAAGACCAACCCTTAATCCTCGATCTCGAAAAACGTGCATAGTATCAAGTTGACATTTTCAGATAATAGTACTAACTAATTAATAATAAAGTTTAAAAATTAATATCCGATGGAGCTGCCGTCTAAGGGGGTGAAAACTGAGACCAACCATTAATCCTCGATCTCGAACACCGTGCATAGTATCAAGTTCA
Organism: Vesta saturnalis; assembly: GCA_036346205.1. Lineage (NCBI taxonomy): Eukaryota > Metazoa > Arthropoda > Insecta > Coleoptera > Lampyridae > Vesta > Vesta saturnalis. The sequence continues at coordinate 647,860 of JARFJB010002367.1, read as the reverse complement.
CATTTTTAGATTATATTACTAACTAATTAATAATAAAGATAAAAAAATATGTGATGGAGCTACCATGAGAAAAGTGATATTTTTAACTTACCTTCCTTTTTTGGAACACATTGTATAGACGAGAATCATTTTAAAATGCGCAAACTTACTAGCCATATGATATGATACAATATATATAAATATATTTTGTTGGCAAATTTACGCATAAGGCACGTGTTTTTAATTTAGTCAATACGTGATACCCTGTACAAACAAGTTCCCGTCATTTGACAAAAGTTAACGCCACCAGTAAGTTATGGTAAAAATTTTCAGATGTAAGACATCATTATCGCAAGGTTGGACGCCTGTCAACAACGTAACCTTGAAATAATTGTGATTTTTATCAGTATAATATATGAGCCGAATAAGTATCATTTGCGGGAACTTTTGATTTATTTCTTTAATTTGAAGAAACCTGCAGCTGAGGCGCATCGGTTGCTTGTATAAGCAATGGGTGGGCCTTAAGTGAGTGAAGTTGTCGTAAGTGGTATTAATAGTTTAAGAACAGTGAATTTGACATGCAAGTCAGAGAACATAGCGGAAAGCCGCGGAATTGGAAGCAATATTGGATTAAGACTCGTGCCAAGTTCAAACCTGCATTTACATTAGGAGTGAGTCAACAAGCAATTTCACTATTTTAATTAATTTCACCATATTAAAAGAATACATCATTAACGTTTGTGTGAATCCACTGAGTTGTTTTCTTTGAATATCATCTCAGCTATACAAACAAAAATGATTACTAATGTAAAAATTTAACAATTTTAATGTCAAAACGGCGTTCAGAAGATTTTTTAAAATGCCTTTGTCACTTCAAGGAAGGAAAAGAAAGCAATGTGTTTCAGTCCTTCCCCGAGGGGGAGAGCAGGCTGCTTGAGCTTCCGACGCTCCTTCAACCACAGCGATGGGTTTCCTGCTTACATACATTCCGTATATATGCATGGTGGGATTAAGGATGGGTGCGGTCAGTATAGGATGGGATGGAATGGAGTTAAGGTCTGAGGGGGAACATACAACCCTGGCATTCTCCAGAATTACCGCACATGATGTGCGTACACGCAGTGATCATGCCGCCGGAAAGATCCTCATACAAGGTAGACGGTAACGGGGATCGAACCAATTACCTCTCGAACGCTAAGCAGACTGTGTTACCATAGATCCAGCTAGCCCGGTAGTTACTTCAAAAAGCTAACGATATTATTGGTATTTATTTTGAATGTTTCCCTGTTTAGTAACTCGCTTTCGTACCACAGAAGGTGTCCTCCGTCCTATACACCGTAAACAAGGTACCTGAAAAACTGAGAAAAACGTGGTAAAAGTTTTAGTTATGTGGAGTCCAACCCTCAGCCAAGTGTTAGTACTTTCAAGATACTTAGGTGTTCTCGGATTACAGTAAATTGAATATTGAAACAACATACGCGATGATTAATTATCCCTACTAATACACAAAATTAACACTTGTGTTACATTCATATTAAGCACCACCATGCTTTGACTGCCGGATACTACGATAGAAGGTGGGACTACTGTCATTAGTTGATAAATATGTTAGCGGTAGACCGAAACCTTATATCCCGAATTCTGTAGACGGGGGAAACAACATTCCACAGTTATGTAGGAATCAATACATACAATATCAGGGAATGTTTGAGCATGAATGTTCGGTGTCGGCACACAAACCTAAGGTCCTTCCATGTTTAGTGTTTCTCTCAAAGAAAACATTTAAATTTCATGGACTCTAGAAAAACAATGTCTTTTTAACATGATGGTTATCCGTCACATTTTGCTGCAAATGTTCGTCGATTGCTTGATCAGACATTACGTAAGACGTGGAGGGAGCTTATTCTGTTGGACTGAAAGGTTACTTTTCATGTCTATAAATAAAATAAACAGTAAAATAATACTATTTTCAATATTAACATATCTAATTAAATTTTGATTTACCTTTTCATGTAGGTAACCATATTTAACCGGTATCGATTTATACCTGAGGCAGATTAAAAAACCTTATTTATACTATGATATCTACGGCGAGAGAAAATATGATGTACGTTATTCGCAGCATAAGTATAGCGGAGTTGAAAACGACCAGGGAGATACTGGAGTTGTGTATCCAAAATAATGTACAGTTTGAACATTTAGGATGACACTGAATATTGCATGCTTTTGCTCAACTTATTTTATTCATGTTTGCTAATATTTCCAATTTATCGTGCAATTGCGGTTTTCGACAGTTTTTTAGATTCTTTTTGTTCTATCTAACCATGAAAAACGCATACATATCGATGTATTTAAATTTCTCGATAAATTTCGCATATGTCAGTTCTTAAGATAGCGCCTTCTAGCGGCATGGAATGCTCTTCTAAACGAGATCAAGTTCACTGAATTCGGTTAAGTTATGAGCGTTTTTCGAAATTAAGATGTAACCTTCTCCCACCACTTACAGTACAATATAGCAACTATTAAGCACAATTTGCGCATTACTCATTTTTTTTACCAGGAAAAATGGTGTCCCCTGTTCTATAACAATCACGTACATTAAAGTACAGAACGTTCTAATAAGTAAAATAACAAACTGCAATTCAGCGCACTAACGTTTAAAAAGAAAAATAAGAAAATCAAACCTTAACACATTTAGAACACAAATCAGCACCTTAATGATTTAGCAACAAAATGATGAGCTACCATTCTTTAAAAAAACTATCTTGTTCATAAACTGACTATTTTTTTCAAAATACTGTGCGATAAAATAAGTAGTCAATGAGTGGTACTGAGTCACATAATGCGTTGGTGTCGGATTATTGCATGAGTCAGAAGGAACAGTGTGACAATACGTGCAAGTGCGTACGTCACAGATAGAGTGAGTGAGCGAGTAAAGAAGGTAGGTGCGTGAGTTGAGGATAAGTGGAAAGTAGTGTAGCGAGATAAAGCAGGAAGTGAGAGTTGAGTAGCAGAGTAGTGAATGTGAAATGACGTGCGTGCGAGTGTGCGTAAGTGAGTAAGTTAGCGAGCAAACAAGCGAGTGAGTGAGTTGAAGCGAGTAAGAATATGAGTGTGAAAGAGCAGGGTGAGCTGAGCTGTGCGTGAGTCATGAGTGTGTAGAATTGGTGTGCGTGTGTGCGTGCAGTGTGGTGGTGCGTGTGCGTGCGTGTGTGCGTGTGGCGTGTGTGTCGTGTGTGCTGTGCTGGTGTTGGCGTGTGTGTGGTCTGTGTGCGTGTGTGCTGTGCTGTCTGCGTCGTGCGTGTGCGTGCGTGCGTGTGCGCGTGTGGCGTGTGGTGTGCGTGCGTGTTTGCGTGCGTGTTTGCGTGCGTGTTTGCGTGCGTGTTTGCGTGCGTCGTGCGTGCGTGCGTGCGTATGTGGTGTGTGGTGTGGGTGTGTGTGTGTGAGTGGGTGTGCGTGTGCGTGTGCGTGTTCGTGGGGTGCTGCGCGCGCGTGTAGCTAAAGAGTGAACGAGTAAATAAATGAATGGGTAAGTAAATGAGTGAATGAGCTACTGGGTGAGAAGGTGGTTCAAGAACTTAATAAAAAAGTATATGTATGGTAGTAAGCGATAGTGCGTATGTGTGTGTGTGTGCGTGCGTGCGTGTGTATGTGTGTGTCAGTTATTGAGTGAATACGCATGTGGGAGTGCAGGTGTGCATGCGTACGTGGGGAGAAAGAGCGAGTGCATGAGTAAGTTATTAAGTGTAGGAGAGTGTGGGTATGTGTACGCGTATACGTGCGTGACCGTCCGTTGCGTGTGCGTGTATGCGTGGGTGGGTTTGTGTGCGAGTTAGTAAGTCAATAATTGATTCAGTGATAAAATAAGTGAATTATTAAGTAAATGAAGGATTAAGTGAAGTTGTGAGCTAGTGCATGTGTATAGGTGTGCATAAGTGAGTAAGTGAGCAGAGAAAGAATGGTCGGTAAGTAGCAAAGTTGAATTGATTTTTTTAGTATTCAAAGACCATTGTTCTTGCTGATGTGCTTGAGGTCGAATTGTCATGGTGGGAAATAATAGCCAATGGGTACCGTTATGGTGTTATTCTGTCATATTGTCAAGTAGGAATTTTAAAAGCAGAAATTAATTTACTTGTTGATCATTCCAGCTCCAAAAACTAATTAGGCTGATTTAGGAAGATCCATACAGCTCATTAGTATTTACTTTCTAATTTATATGCTCAAATCCACGATTCGTCATCTGAGACGATACTCGCCGCTTTAAAGTACTGTTCCGAGTATTCTTTAAAGCAAACGACGTTAGCCTCCTTTTTTTGAGGGATTATCAAATAGTGCGGCTTCCTACACGCATACTACTTTCTTCCAGTTTAACGATTATGCCTTACTAGTGCGCACACGTTATCAATGTCTGCTGGCACCACATGTAATTTTTTTAACTACCCACGGAGTTTGTCCACGCTTAAATTCATTGCAACAACGATACAGGTATTGTCGATATAATCCGTGTTGAAAATCATAAAAAGAATATCCTACATAAATACATATACACGAACTAATTAAAGTACTTGTAAAACTTTATTTGTTATACCGTCACCTCCTTATATACGTTTTTTTTCGTTCGCTCACTGACACATTTTAAATTCCAATACCAGCACTTATACAATAAGGTTTACCTTCGAAGAGTTCCCAACTGGTTTTTAAAGCGTTTGCGGGCAAGGAAATAATTTGTACGTTCTGTCTCTTGAAACTATGCTAGTTGTCGATCTCATTATAGTTTCAAATCCATTGTAGTGCATGCTATTCGAAATTCCTCCCACAAATCTTCATGGGTAAATTTTACAACTTGTTACTAAAAGACTTCTTATAAATGTCCTAAACTCGTCAAGTCTAATTTCTAGAGCTGCATATTTTAGGCACGCATGTAGTAACAGGTCTTTCTTACAAAAATTCAAACATCTGTACAGGAGTCAGAAGGCGCGAATAAATGAGGGCAATTTTCCAGTTTTATTAATTTTGTGTTTAGGCGATTGTTTGTATCCAACTGCGTGAAGTTTTGGTTTATAAAACCTCACGCAACTTCTTTATATAATTTATCCTTTCGCTTCAGTTTGTTCATTATCGCACTGTAATCATAATGTTTCTGGTCATTATAATTTCGCCATTCTCCTTAACAGTAGCTACTTCATTATGTGATTCTACATGAACACGACGCAAGTTATTAGTGTTCCTCCAAAATCCCTATCTTCACGATCCTCATCTGTTAAAGCTTGCGGATCACGAGGAGATGAATAAACATATGCATTAGAGGGTAGATTCACAATAGTGACTTGAACGTATTATGAATACCAAACACCGGTAATTCTTTAGAAGGCTACTATTGCGTTTACCAACGTTTGCCCAATACTAACAATTCCATATCACTTATAACCAGCAAAATTGAAAATGTAATGCTTGATTATCATAGACACCTCTTGTAATATATCTACACCTGATTACAACAGAGATAACAACATTTTTTGATACATTTTCATGAAAATTACTAGAAAGCTAAGATAGCGTCTACTGAATAACATTATACTAAACTACACATGTTGTACAATACATTGCAGGAAGCTGTAAATTAACGGATGATTACACCAAAAAAAAAATTTATGTACAAAGACCATCCTAATATTAATGGAACTATCGTCTGGCATTTGTCAGTGTGAAAATTCTGACCGGTGGACGGGAATTTTTTAATGTACAAGAAAAGAAGAAATCGCTGGGAGCAAAATCACGACTGTATGGTGGAGGATCAAACAGCTCCCTGCCGAACTCCTGCAGAACCGTTGCAGTGCACCGAACATTTTAACAGATCAGCACACCTGCACTGAATATTCCATACCTCTTGTATTGAATGCCCCGTCGCAATTTTCGCAGTGTTTTACAGTACTGAGCAACGTTCACTGCTTCATATCTAAGCAGGATTGCACAAACATCAGTACTCATCCTAGCGCTGTATTTTGTAGTCGGATGAGGTTTTTCCGCATCCATCTGAAACATACTTACTTCAACAGCAGGTGCGACATTTTATGTAACAGGAATCGCGATATCTGTGGAAAATGGTTGCTGAGTGCCGTAATCCTAAAGCGACAGATATCCATATGGTCTGCTGCATCAACTCCATAAGGTGATCATTAATGAGGCGCGGTCCCCTACTATTGACTATATCGTTGAGATTTTGACTAACTTCAGGAACTACCTACACCAGCCACGTATCATTTGTTTGTTCATGACTTTCCGCACGTAGAGCTGACGAGGAATTTTGTTGCTATATTTTGTACAATAAGAAAACTCGCAGGTGCATTTTGAACTGCTAACGCTGCGTTATTGATATCAGACCTAATTTATCTAGATGGTACATACATGCTACGTCGTAGATGTCGGGTATGATCATATTTCCGGCTGAGTACATTTACTCTCAAAGAAAAAATGTAGGAAAACTAAAATGTTTGGGACATCGTACATCATTATTCATATGAGAGAGTTCTATGCTACATCAAAATGAGTTGTATAAAACCATGATACCTGCAATGAATTCTGTCGTTCTAGGGGAAGTGTGTTTGAGACGGCATAGTTGATAAGATGACATAGAACGTGTTCCTCAATTGACGTTCAAAATTTGGCGCCAGTTGAATGCGCATGCGCGTATTATAGAATGAGACGCAATTAGCCGTTCTAGTTGAGTCGTCATTAGGCTCTGGTCTGTGCACATGACGACAGTTTGCAGAGATGACTGAATATTTCTATTGGCAAAAGTTTCATGTGAATAACTAGAAGTTACGGGTCAACCGGTAACTGTAAATGTGTTATTTTTTATCCTTATGCTTACCGTTGTTATGGGAAAGGAATAAAAGTGCTGATGTATGCTTCTCGGTGAGTTGGCATACATAGTATGCTAATGAGATGTCGTACGTGTGCCATTTCATCCAGGCGCTTTGTAACATTTTTATTTCGAGTAGGCAGATAAATTATACTTTTTTAGGGAATGGGGCGTTACAAACGAACGTCAACAAGACATTCCTGGAGCGAAGACAATATGAAAGTAGCGTTAATGGCAGTTTGGGAAAAGAAAATGGGCTAGTTGTTAGCTTCTAAGACATTCAAAGTGTCTAGCTCCACATTAAGGCGATGTTTTAATAAAATTGAAGGGTGAAAGAAGAACTACATGGGGGGGGGGTGGGTATAAAGGAACATTTAATGAAACCCTAGAAAATGAAATTGTAGAGCATTTAAGAAATCTAGAAATTAGATTTTTCGGTTTCACAACGACCATGTTAAGAAGGCAGGATGGATTTAAAGGGGTCCGGAATCGAATAATGAGCACTAATTTTTTTAATAAATTGAATTTTTTTTCTGTTAATGGAAAAAAAGCTAGAGGGCAAATCACTTCTCATAGGTGACAACCTGGCGTCACACTGTAATGAAACCGTTATCCGCCAGTGTGAACTAAACGACGTCTAATTTGTGTCTTATGCCTCATTCGACACACATTTGCCACCAACTTGACATGGTATTTTTTAAACCAATGAAGAGGATATGAGTAGCAAACCTAACAAATTATAAGATGAGACATTAATTAAACAGTACTAACACAATGTGTGTTCCCGTCACTCATTAAGGCAACACTAGAAACAATGGACTTGGTACTCAAACAAAACCTAAATCCGGCGACGCAGGAATCTATCCTTAGAATGCGCAAAAGGTGCATGAGAAAATTCCCAGTACCGATGCTTTTGAAAGAAAAACGATATGAAAACGATTCAGAACGAGCATCGAGCAGGAAAAAGACACGGCTGGGAGTCGAACCTGGCAAGTGCGACTTCGGTGGATTCCAGCAAGAAACTGTAATTGAACTAGTGATCTACACGGACGTTCGTCTTAGTGCAGTTTATCTTAAAGGTCACTCACAAATATGTATGCGTAGTGAAAGAAAAATTTTCTGCAATCAAATTTACGGTTTCCAAGCTCAAATTAGTGAATGGTGATCACATTTTGTTTCGCCTTGTAAAGAACGATATATCTGCAGTGCAAGTAACAGTTATTGTGGGCATTCTGCCATAGCCATCAGTTGTAACTGCTGATCTGCAATATCAGCTTCCAAACAGACTAGATGTGTTCGAGGCTTAAAGTTCTACTGTTATTTTTTTAAAGTTGTATTCGTACACTCAAGCTTTATTGAATTTAACCCCTAACATACTATCCCCACGACATAAAATTTGGCATGACACAAAAATGGTTTGGCCGATTTCCAAATCTGGCGAGAATGACCAGTTTAGGTACCAGACGGGTAGTTTGGCGCATTTTAAAACAGTATGCGTATTGGGTAACACGCTGCACTTTTTCACGTCTAATCTCCGAAAAGTTTCTGTAAAAATTAAAAATACATTTTGAAATTGATCAAAGTCCCCCACTTTACGGTGAATAAAACGACTAAAAGCTTTGCGACATATGTAAGTCATAGTTTATTATGTATGCCATCTCATCCTTATTGTTACGGGTGTGACGTCACATACAGAGACTGTTTCTAATTTTTATGTTACCATTTAGGATTATTATAATGTTCCTTTTTGAATAAACCCTTGCATAGACCATACATTGCACTAGTTTTTCGTCTGGTCCTGACTTTTTTTAAATAATTATTTGATAAGATATAATCCCATATCAAAAAGCATGCCATCTCATACACAATTCCCCTATGTGCATTCCATAATACTATGGTTTATGAATTGGTTTTCTTTGAGCTGTCTGTGATCTATTAAATCAAGCGTAAGACTCATTTCACTTTTTTGTTGTGAAAAAAAGTATAATGTACAAAAAATATAAACACGTAATCTAACAACATAAAACTCGAACGAACTAGGCAGAATAAGATGCTCGAGCCGTGTAAATAATACTGTGTGACGTCAGACACGTTTGAGAATTCTTTATGAAGGTCCAGGGTTAATAAAAATCATGATTTTTAAAAAGAATCAAAAATTGATGATTTTTTTTTAAATTTGACTAGTTTTTTAGTAATATATTATTTTCAAATAATTCTAACTGTTTATGTTTTGTTAAGAAAACAAATATTTGCAGACAGTAGGGTTGCAGCGATTATACGTTTACAGTTACACGTTTAAACGTCCTTGCATAGGTAAAATGTTGTAAGTTTTAAGCCATACAATGGGAGTATTAAAGCCACTATAAAACTACTATAACTGCAACAAACAAGATAAGGTAAACAAACAGCATTCATTAATTGTGCTGATACATTTTTATTCAGAATATAAATTATTAAATTAGAATAATCTTTATTCTTTACTCTTGAAATTGTGATGATTCAAATAGTTACATTATATTTAATTTAGCAGAAGTCTTTTCCTATACCCAGCACAAAAATTTAGGTCAACTTTTTTATTTACTGCATACTGCATGTGAGGTCATAAATCTTATTTCTATTGAATATACAACAATGATAATTCTGGGTTATGTGTTTTGTAACTGTGGTTTCATATTAGTTGAGTTGATCGGCCCATCTCCACAGTTTTTGCTTTTTGAGCGCGACGTTTCGGAAGCGGACTGTGTTTCCGTCATCACGCTTCGTCCTGAGAAGGACTGTTTTCGCACTTGAGTCGAATTCATGTTATATATAATTTTTTCCCAGCACTTGACTATTCTCTGATTCGAACTTGGTACCTTTCACTTACTAGCCTGGCACCTTTACCGCTGAGCCACTGAGTAATTCAATATATATATATATATATACATATATATAATATATATATATATATATATATATATATATATATATATATATAAGAAACTATCGCTAGAACAAGAAAATGGCTACCCGATCTAACATCTAACCTAAACAGGAAAGGGTAACCGAAAAGAAGAACCTAAATATACAGCGATAATACCACACAACTAACAATGATAATGTGTTTTTATTTTGAAGAATTTAGTGGTTTAGATTAGAGTCTCACTTGCAAAGAAAACTATCATTTACGTAACTAAATACCTTGATACATCACGATTTTTGTAGATTTTATGCTTCTCCTAGTTTTATTAGCAGATATTTGAGAAGCTCACAAATTTTTATTTGGTGGACGTTTAAACGCGGGTATCATGTTTAATATACGCTTCTACTCGTTTAATAAAACATATTTATTAACCTTTCCAACCCTAGCAGCCAGGAACAGTGCAGATAGGAAACCAAACTCGACAAGTCTTAACGTAAAAAGTTTGTTGGCACAGTTTTACGAGTTTGGGGAATTGTTGAAACTTGTAAAAACTGTCAGAAAACGCTCAGCTACATAAATGACACGCACTTATATTAGTTATTAGAAATATTTTTGGTTTTGTGGGTAATCTAGCAAGACATTTGGAGACATGACAAGCCGGAGCAGAAAGAAATTTACTATTCGGCAACATTTTGTAAAAAAGAAAGTGGTTGGCAAACTAGGTTGCAGATCAGTGTGTAAAGTGTGGTACTGAATTGCAAGGTCCAGTGTACAGTCACTGGGATATCTGTGAAAGTAAAATTAGTGATATTATTGATGTTGAAACTGTTCATGGGGATTGTCAGTCATAGCCTGGAACTAGTCAGAATGAAATTATCCAGTTGCAAAAGAAACAGACAAGCGAGAACTGTGGAAAGTGAAGTGTAGGTGAAAATAGTGGAAGTAGCGGTCATTTGGGTTCTTTTGTTGTGCGAATTGGACAAGATACGAAGAAATAATTGGGCAGACAAATAGCCATAGCCGTTTACACAACACGTTGCAGTTTTAGAGCAATAGAAAATATGGAAATTCGAAAAGGCATAGAAATGCCGGTTACGGGTTTCAGTTATTGTCAACGCTCCAGAATGAAATATTTGAGGAAGAAAAATCTAAACGTTTTAAGATGTTTTCTAGAGAGTCTGTTTGCATGTCCTTAAATGGATGGTCCAATGTATATAATGAGCTGATAATCTGTGCCGTTTTGATAGCAGAGGATGGAAACAGTGTTATCTTGGAAAGCATAGATACATCCGGTCATCCCCATACAGCTGACTATCTTGCTGAGTTGGCAATTAACTCAATAAATAAGTGTAAAATTATCAGTATTGTGACAGATAATGGGGCCAACATGGTCAATATGAAGAAAAACATTTCCGAGTCATTTAGTTATCCTATAATTACATATCGTTGTTCGGCGCACTTGAAATATAACAGAAATTCCAATTTTCCAAACGCTTGGTATAAAGAAAAATGGGGCAAGAAATTGGTCTTACCTCAAGATGTTCGATGGAATACACTTTCAGATTGTCTTGAGGTCTATGTAAATGAATGACCGAAATTGTTATTAATACGTGAAGAGCATAAAGAAGAAATTGATCCACTGATTTCTAAAAAAGTTTCAGATATCTATATTAATAGGATGGCTGAAGATTTTCTACACTTCCTAAAACCAATTTCTATAGCACTTGACGTAACACAACAAAAAGGTGCATTTTTATCTCGAGCGGTTTGCACATGGAAGAAGTTAATGGCTATTGTTGACACTAACAGTTTTAAAGAAGAAAGAAGCTTGTCAGTATCAAATATTTAATAAAAGATATGTTCAAGCTCTATCCCCCTTTTACTTTTTGGTTTTGGCATATATGTTGGATCCTACAATATAAACAAAGAATATCCATTACTAGTTGTGCAATCTTGGTCCTGTAGGGTCGCACTTGGAAGTTGGTGTATAATGAATTAAATAATTAATAAAGAACTAACGTGTACTAGTTAACACTTACATTATATTTAGCTTGATGTGCTACTAATGATTAATAATAACTAACACTTATTTACATCTTTTAAATGTATGTTACCTACTTATTTCGTTACTACAGGTTGCTTGCTTGCGTTTACCTTTATTCATAACGTAACTAGGTGACACCATTTAATGTTTACTACATACTGCTTAATAATTGAATTGCAATAAATACTATTACGATATCTAATTCTAATTAAGGGCACATCAGCTGAAGAAAAGAGATGCTTTAGATATTGTTTCCCAATGTTTTGCAGACGCAGGATTATTACCATTACTAATTAAGTTGTAAACAAAGCCTTTTCACAAAACTATGTTTTCGGATGAAATAATCAAAAATGTAACAGCAGTACAGTGGTGGAGATCCCAAGATGTTCCAGAAATTAAGCACGTGCTGCCTATAGTGATTTCAGTTTTGTGTGCGTGTGCATCCTCTGCTTATATCGAGAGGATGTTTTCTTCCTATGGATTTCTACATTCAGATATAAGAAATAGACAATAGAGAGATGACAAAGCAGCTAAACTAGTATTTTTATTTAAGCATTATAACACTTAGGTACGTTCATCAATATTTAGTTTTTTTTTTAAATACAGTTCTCTTTTTTGTGTTAAAAACATTTTTTAATAGTTTTATTTTTGAAAAAAGCAACTGAATGCTGAATTTCTTTTCAATTATTATAATAAATAATAAATATTACCACATAAAAATGCATCAAGTTTTTATTTTTTTATGAACAAATACATTTTTAAGTGTTCAAATTAGGGCCCCCTGATTTAAATCATCTGTAAAGGTCCGATAACTTAGATATTATTTGCAAAAGTTGTACTCTGTTAAATAAAATATTTTAAATAAAACTTATATACTGTAAAGTTTGAAAAGTATTTATAATTCACATGTTTCGTTCATTGGAGGGCTCGTGTAAAGGGCTTATCTCAGGGTAATAAAAAAAATTATAACCTGGTGGGGCCTGAATTTGTTCAGCTATTCAATCTGAGTCTTCGATATAAGCATCGTGTAATACGAAACTTTCATAATAGTACTATTCCATAAGAATTTTACGATACTTTCGAATCGCTTGCCGTATGTTAGATTAATATAAACTATTTACATAATATTAAGTTTATGCGGTTACTAGAAGTGGTGCGTCTTCTGCTTACAGCTAATCCGGTTCTAGTACTATCAAATATATACAGTGACATTCCATAGTTTGGCCTTTCCTAAAACATAAAAGCCATAAAATCCCCATTTCATACAATGCCAATAAATCAAGTTTTAATTACAAAAATTCATAAGAGAACCGATAAAAAGCATAATCCATTTTGACACTCTTTACAAAATCGCTTTTGTCTCCCTTGTAATCCATTTTCGCACTCTCATTTGTTTACTTTCGACATATGAACAAAAACAAAATGTCCAATATCGAGGTCACCACCTACGATCTCATCTTTACAAGTAATACAATCCATAAAGAATACACGACGTCCACCGCCCTTATTTTTTCCTCCCTTACAATAAACAGCTTGAACAAAAACCTTCCCTAAGAGGACAGCTTAAATTGTAATAAATTAACTAAATTCAAAAGTAGGATAATCGTTAATTATGCGTAAAGATAATGGGGATTAATCAATACATTAACTGCGTAATTGCGCTTTTAAGGTACACGCATTTTTTGGCAAAAATTAAGTTTTAGTAAATCGACTATTCAGAGTTTGTTTTGCTCGCTTTTTTGCGCATAATCGAATTGCATTCTAATAAATGCAACACGTCTCTGCTTGATTATTAAGTGTGTGCAACAGCATTGACCTTTTCTCTATATAAACACTAATTAATAAATTACAATGACAAGGTTAAGGCATTGAACCGTAAAGTGAGCGTGGAAAAGCATTACTACAATTTATTTAATTTAGGTCTTAATTAAATTTTTTTATAAATTACAATTTTCGTGTTTTCCACTCGAAAAAATTAGAAGGCTGTGGACTATCGCCATTTCCGTATAATCAATAAACACGAGAACCATTTTGAGCAGCTTCTAACATAAAGCTCCTAATTACTCGTAATTATTAAGTAACACTTACGTTAATTTTCCATTTCTTTAGTTGCTAATTGTAATTGTAGATAAAAAAACTACAAACAGATTTTTTGTTTTACAGCCGACTGCATTCCGCCTCGGCATAAACACAACTGAGTCTTTTTCCTGAAACGCAACATTCCAGCAGCAGCGTTGCCAACTCTCCCCTCCCATCCCTCCGGTCTTTCTTTTCTATATATCACAAGGTAAAAATTTAAATAATAAATTTTTTTTTATGTAAACGTGAATAATAATAATTGTCCTACCTTTATTTTTTGAGAGGTTCGACATGACCTACTAATAATCTTGATATTTAAAAATGTAAAGGTGTTTTTGTCCCGAGTTGAAAACAAATGAGCGTCGGTGTTTTTTCGGTTTTTCATTTTACTTATGCCGTCTTGTAGGTTTCTGAACTAAAATTTCTTTGGAGACAGATAATCATTAGTGTTAAGAAGGATTAGTGATGAATGATGCGTTTACTTAACTAAAAACATAATTGTTATCTTGACGGAAAGGAAATTTTTTATACGAGGGTGGTTCATCTATTATTGATGTTTTACAAGCCTCTTTAAGCCGGGAAAGGCATTAGAATTATTGATGGTGACACTTGATAATAAAACGTTCAAAGAAACATTTCTCGATTATCTACCTTATACAAGAAAAAATACAGCAATTATTACTTTTGGTAACGTAAATTCGCTGGACTTTCAAATTCTATAAATCCTCTAAGTCTTAAGAGGCCTTGGATACTTTAACCTTTACACCTTTAAACACTTTTAGAGATCCTCTAAATTCTATTTAACCTATTTCGATTCATAAAATATGCAAATTCTTTAAATTGTTGTTAGTCTAACTTTATGAGACGTAGCTGTGCTTTTTAGTTAGGTGTCTATGAACTTATATTTCTTGTTTTCACAGAACATCAGTAGAAGCATACGTCTAGAATAATGCAGTTTCCTTATTAGCATTAACTGTTGAGTCAGGTACAAATTTACAATTGCTTATTTTAAATACAACCCTTAATACTCTTGAGTTTTTTTCTGATTAGCTTCACGTTTAATCAATAAGATAACCGATGGTTAGGCTATTATAAAAAAACTGACTCAGCAAGATTTAAATGGAATAATCAAAGATGGCATTGAAATGGTACACATGTACCGTAGCACGGAGCCTTGAGTATTCAAATTTGCTGGATATGAACGTTGGATTCCGAAAAATGACAATGAAAGGAATATTATATCGGGTGGTACACAGGCTTAGGACATGTAGGAAATCCCAAAATTTAATTTTAGAAAGAAGTTGTAATGGAACTTTGTAAAAGGCTCGGTAAACAAGGCCATCTACCTAATTTGAATTATTTGTATTAAGAGGTTATTTTCAAAGAGTTTTACTAACTTTTTAACTAAATAAATTTAAATGCCGATAGGCTGATTTCAATAAAACTTAAATATTGACTGATGATTAAAACTAGTTCTACACGATGCAATTGACGCTTTAGGACTTGCCGGACCGTCAGCGGTACAATATAAACAACAAAAATGGTAAACTCAAAACACTACATAATTAAATAGATACCGAATTGGTTGCTTAGTCCATGATGTAAAAATACCAAAGATGCGCAGTACTCATTTTCTCCGATAAATCATACATTTTTCCAAAATACAAAAATCAGCATGGCCTCTTCCTTTACAACTCATTAATCGCTATAGAAATAATTTTTTTTCCTCAATTTATGAAGAATTATATATTTTTATTAGTACATCATGGTTGAGTCTAAAAGAATTTTCATTTAATTAAATGAGATTTTAGGTCCACTGGAAATGTTGCTGGTTTTCTAGTTTTCTATTTAGTAAAATCAACGTCAAATTATTTTGCTTGATATCGTTTTTAAATTAGGCTGTACTTTTTAAAAGTAGGATAATAGTAAACTACAATTATAATTATGAAATATTTCGTTAAAAAGAAAGCCACAATGGTTTTATAGCGAAAATTGCAATGTGACGTGTTCTTCGTTTCCCAAACGACAGTAGAAGGGAGGCATCTTCCGCCGCCATCTTGCATTTTGACGTCACAAGACCGCCCACGTGGGGGACCATATATTCCACCCCTATTTTTGACGGCTCCTTTTCGGAGGCCTTTTTCAACTCCTTTTCATCCCTAATTATTTTTGTTTTTTACTCGCCCTCGTGTAGGACGTGTTTTTTCACCCCTATTTTGTGGCCGCCCACGTGTGAGCTGGTGTTTTCACCCCTATGGTTTCTTTTCGAGGGTCAGCCCTTGATGGAGCTTTCAACCCTAATTTTTGTACTTGCTCACATGAGGGGTATATGCAGCTCTTGGGTTTGGTCTTGGACTTGGGGTTGGTCTTGGACCTGGAGTTGGTCTTAGGGTTATTTTTGATGGACAGCTTTAACCCTAATTAAGGTCCTTTTGGTAGTATTAAGAGCAGTACCCCTGGAGGTTAGGCAAACGCACGCGCATACAATGTTGGAAATTGCATAATTACCCTAATAAGATATTATTATTAAAATTATCAATCCTATTGTTTTAAAATGGTCATATGCAATTGGGTACGTTCGGATGATCTTTTAGCTATACGAGAAATTTATTTATACGTTGTATTTCTAATAAGTAGGTTCTTGTAAGACACGTGTAGGGCTTCGCAACTTGTTCTCGAGCCTTCGCCCCCTGGCTGAATATGGCATGGGAACCCTAACCTTATAAGGCAAGTGTAAAGCTTAGCCCCTATCGTGACCCCCTTGATGCAATATTATGTAGGCTCTAACTTAATCTTAGAGCTGTAGGCCTTCGCCCCGTTATACAAAATTGTATTCTAATAAGGAGGCCCTAGCCTTGTAAGACAGGACTTGTATCAGGGTCTGAGTCCTGGCCCCTTTGAGTTAAAATTGATTTTAATGCCATCTAGTGTCGTATAGACTAATGAACATTTTCTATAATAGAAGTTGATAATGCACACATCTCTCTTGCTCTAGCTTGTTTCTCTCTCTCCCTTTGTCTCTTTAGGCTCTCTCTCTCTCTCTCTCTCTCTCTCTCTCTCTCTCTCTCTCCACACACACACACACACACACACACACACACACACAAATAAATCAATTAATTAGTTAATCAATCCATATCAAACAAATCATGCTCGATCAAATCAACCAGATCAATCTCAATCAATCAACCGAAATTATGTCTTACAATTTGCGGAAATCAGATTACAGTTCAAAACTGAATACATTAAAGTCTAAATTAAATATGACGTGAAATAATAAATAACTTCTACTCTAATGCAATGCTACTTTTTATATAGGCTGATTCTCTCTTTCTAAACAGGCACCATCTATACATTCGGAAAATTATGTCTGATTTATTTGCATGTTCAATTACATACACACAAAATTGTTTCATAGTAACGTGTTCATTAACAGTTATAAAAACCCCATTAAAAAGACTGGAAAGTAATAATTACTTATATATAACATAGAGTTAAATTAAATTAACATGTTTTTAAGAATATCAAACTGATATAATGGAAATGAAAGGCAAAAGGTTTTAATGGTTTTATTATTATACGCGAATTAGCAATAACTACAAGTTTAAAATCCGCGTACAAACTATTTGTAGAGCTGATCTTATGACGTCATCCTATAAGAGTAATAATACATATTAAAAACCTTTATCGACATTTTTGTTAGCAATATCAGGTATAAAACACACACACACACACACACACACACACACACACACAATATATATATATATATATATATATATATATATATATATATATATATATATATATATATATATTAAAATAATACCTTACCTTTAAAAGTGTTCTATCCTTCAGTTGTTCTAACAATGATAGCCATATGTTAAACTGAAATATTTCTTATACAACTTGTCCACATGTAGTCTCACTAAACACGCTTTGTGAATGGTCGGATATAAACTGGCTATTACATTCCGATCATTAACTAATTTAGAAAGTAATACACAAAACCTGATTACTGCTACTCGTATTTAGCAATTATGTTGAACTTATAAAATTTACATTCAAAACACAAATATTTTAAAAATTTTGCTAACACACACACACACACACACACACACACACATGTACTTAACGTTATATGGATTTTGATCAGTTGAGATTAATAGCAATGTTAACTAAACGCATTAAAATTTCTAATCTGAAATAAGAGTGACGTAATCTAATTTTATTTGAAATTTCATAGAGATCATCACCATCATCGAGATTTTGAGATAAAATCACCTCATCGCCTTCACCTTGAACGATTATATTGTAACAACCTATAAAGCAGCTAATAATCCCTGACAGTTTTTTATCAGACACTATTGTTACATGGGCATGAGGTTATCCCTAAATTAACTGCTTTCAGCACGGCTTTGTAAATGCTGCACACTCTTCAAATCTTTCAGTTGAGTAGTAGAAGTACCGTATTCATTTCCTTCAACTTTATCTGCATTCTGTTTCGAGACTGTAGTACGTTTTCTAATACATAAACAGAATCTTCAATACTGTGATGCGCGTAGCAGCAAAACACGTTAGCTAGCTAGTTTCACCTCTATATTACTTTACGTGCAAGCCTGACATTATAAATACATCTGTCAAAAAGCTAATTAAACATAGCTCCACGGACTGGGCATAGCCAGCAGATTTTCCAATTATGGCTTTTACGCAACACAATATTGCCTACAACTACATACAATCGACTATCATTGCTTTAGCACGAGGAGCAAACGAAAACATGCACGCACGCACGCACTAACGCACGCACGCACGCACGCAAGAACGCACGTGCGTGCGTGTGCGTGCGTGTGTGTGTCGTCGTGCGTGTGCGTGTGCGTGTGCGTGTGCGTGCGTGCGTGTGCGTGCTGTGCGTGTGTGTGTGCGTGTGCGTGTGTGGCGTGTGCGTGTGTCGTGTGTCGTGTAGCGTGTGCGTGTGTGTGCGTGTGTGTGTGCGTGTGTCGTGTGGTGTGCGTGTGCGTGTGGTCGTGTGCGTGTGTGTCGTGTCGTGAGCCTAAAGAGAGAAAGGTGAGAGAGAAACAAGATAGAGCAAGAGAGTGTGCATTATCAACTTCTACTAGAAAACGTTCATTAGTCTATACGCCACTAGATGGCATTAAAATCAATTTTAACTCAAAGGACCAGGACTCAGACCCTGATACAAGTCCTGTCTTACAAGGCTAGGGCCTCCTTATTAGAATACAATTTTGTATAACGGGGCGAAGGCCTACAGCTTTAAGATTAAGTTAGAGCCTACACAATATTGCATCAAGGGGGCCACGATAGGGGCTAAGCTCTACACCTGCCTTATAAGGTTGGGGTTCCCATATCATCTCCAGCCAGGGGCGAAGGCCGAGAACAAGTTGCGAAGCCCTACCCGTGTCTTACAAGAACCTCCTTATTAGAAATACAGCGTATAAATAAATTTCTCGTATAGCTAAAAGATCATCCGAACGTACCCAATAGCATATGACCATTTTAAAACAATAGGATTGATAATTTTAATAATAATATCTTATTAGGGTAATTATGCAATTTCCAACATCGTATGCGTGCGTTTGCTTAACCTCCAGGGGTACTGCTCTTAATACTACCAAAAGGACCTTAATTAGGTTAAAGCTGTCCATCAAATATAACCCTAAGACCAACTTCAGGTCCAAGACCGACCCCAAGTACAAGACCAAACCCAAGAGCTGCATATGCCCCTCACGTGAGCAAGTACAAAATTTCTGTCGAAAAGACTCTAATTAGGGTTGAAAATTCCATCAAGGGCTGACTCGAAAAGAAACCATAGGGTGAAACTAATTGCTCACGCGTGGGCGGCCAGAAAATAGGGGTGAAAAACACGTCCTACACGAGGGCGAGTGAAAACAAAAATAATTAGGGATGAAAAGGGGTTGAAAAAGGCCTCCGAAAAAAAGCCGTCAAAAATAGGGGTGGAAAATATAGTCTCCCACGTGTGCGGTCTTGTGACGTCAAAATCCAAGATGGCGGCCTCCCTTCTACTAACGGCACATTACCATAGCATCAAATGTATAAAAATGTTTTCGGGAAATTTCAAATTACCACTGCAAACAAAATCCCGCAGACACGAAATCTTAACGAAGAGCAAATGGTATGTGCCGGTTGAGTCAACGATAGAGTAAAGTAAACTCGTGCTTTATGGGCAAACTTTACCAATAAAATGTATTTATCACATTATATGGCTAGTAAGTGAGTGAGCAAGTCAAAGTTAGTATTTTTTTAATGGAACACTCTGTATACCATTCGACTTTTTATATAACTTTATTTATATAGGTCCCACGTATGTAAAATTTACTAATTTTGCAATAATTTGAATTTTTTACAGGTATAACATTATTATTATGTACCTACCATCTTATGTTTTGTTAGGAAAGTTTTTATATTTGGACCAAGGAAAAACGAAGCTTATGCCTATGTTCTGAACAAGTAATATTAGAGATAATCACTACAGGATGTTCAAAATACATGTTCAGACCTGCGAAACTTGAAATTCAAGAATACCACTTCTCTCAAATAGAACATTCTGTATATCTTTACGCTGTGTTAAAGAGAAACCTAATAATTCTGCCTGTACCTATCTCTCACTATTCTCTCACAAATTGCATTAAATACTAAACACTAACATAGATTTAAATTAACAGAAAATATATTAGGTTATCATAAGAACTTGATATAAAATAAACGAACATTCTTACATCATTGAATGATTTAACACTTACTAAAGAGTTCTTCTTAAAATATGTTCGGATAAAGTGTCTCTCTTACTGAATACATAAATTTAATCGTTTTATAATGTTTTCCCTTACGTGTCCCAGCATCTAGTGTTATCGTTCCACAAGCGTCGCGTTTCCTATCTTTCATATCTTCTTTTGTAGTAAGAGAAGTGCGTTTTTTAATACAACCGGATAAGAAAAAATCTAATGTAGGAAGATCGCACGAGCTTGGGGCCTATTGGACAAAACCTCCACGCCCAATCCATTTTTGAGAATAATTACCATCTAAAAACTCACGTACTTCACGGTGATAGTGCGGAGGGGCATCGTCCTGAGGCAGCCGCACACTTATGAGCCATATAACATAATAAATACATTTTTATTGGCAAAGTTCACTCATAAAGCACCAATTTACTTTTTTCTATCGTTGACTTGTCCTGTACATGAACGTATTATTTCACGTAAAAGAACATAAGTACTAGAACGTTGGAAGATGCCGTAGCAATACATCACAGCAGTCTCTGACGCATTTTAAAATAATAAGTTACTATTCCTACGAATAGAAGCGGAAGGCATGTGTATCACATGTCAACCGGGGAGGCCTTTAATAGTGGTTCTCCGATTTTCTGAGCTCGGTAAAGGCTGCCGGTCATCTTTTCCTTATCCGTAATTTATTCTCATCCTATTTTTCTTTTCACTCTCACTGTCTTCTTATCGGTTGAAAGTCCAAAATTAAAAAAAGATGGGTGTGGTTTCTAGCGTAATAAATACCTGGCGTAGAATCCTGCGCCATTTGGATGTCTAAGATGGCAGGGCCCAAGCGTCCTCGGTCATCGATGATTTAACATCTTTGAAAAACAAATCTAATAAAACGGACGAGAATCATGCAAACTAAGTTGGTGCTAGAAATAGAATCATGCAAACTAAGTTGGTGCTAGAAATACCTGCAAAAGTATTATCACTAAAGCTAAAAGGTTGTTTAAACAACGAACATGCAATGAAAGAGCAACTCGGGATGTAGTGAATTTAGCTACCTGTAAAAACTTTGGTACATCTTCATTTCTCCCATGACATCCTTCGATGGATGTGTAGTTGCTGATTCTGTAAACAAAGCCAATCTTTTTTTATTTTTTGCAACGCGTGTCTTAATGGTTCTGGAAAAAACGTGCCCTGGGTCAATTATTTTCATACGCATGAAACCATTTTAGCTATTGTCTTAAAGAAATGTTCACCGGTACTAGTACTATCTCTGTCTAATCTTTATTCGGTCCCTATGTCTTTGCCTCTGGGGAATTTCCTTCTTCATGGAGTTAGGAACTGTTCAACCTATTCAAAAAAAACGGTAAGACTGATTCTCTAATTACCGACCAATTGCCTTCACTTGCATTTTGTCTAAAGTCATCGAAAAGGCCCCAATCAGCAACTACCCTCTTTCCTTGACTCTTACACATATTTTAGTCTGATGCAAAGTCGCTCAACAGGTAATCTTCTTCATATGTGACCCAAGTTCGTAAGAATACATTAGAACAATCCTTTGAAGAGTTTTAGTCGCTTTAGGTACAATGTTACAGCTCGACACTTTTCTATACATAAATGTTCTGATTTCTTCAACGACTAACCTTCATTGTGGTTCATCTCAGTCTACTCATAATAGTAATACATTTTTATATTAAATCGAGACGGTAAGCTGAAATGGCCATTTTATTATAAACGCATTCACGTATCCTAAAATGGGAAGCAATAATCTAGTTAAATCTAAAGCTACTGAATGATGTTTTTGTCCATCAAAACAGATCGATCATTTCCTATTGTTGAACTTTTTCGTAAATTAAATGGCTTTGTAACTTTATATTAAAAACACGACATTTTTAATTTGTAATTATTTTATAAAATGGTTGCACCTGGTTTTCAATGTCACTACTTGCACATTGAAATTTTACATAAGCTGCGATTGTATTTTAGGCAGCTGAATTAAAAACTCCTCCTTACTAGTTTTGCACCTATATTTGTAACTTCTCATCCCTAAACTAGAAGGGATAATTTACTTAACCAATGAAAATTCGTAAATTGAATTATAAAGACGCTTCTGTTCATTTTTTTAATTTATCTTTTATTTACAATGCGCAATATACACAAAATTTTATTTTTCCTAAATTCAAATCGGCGCAATGTTTTATGTGAATCAATTGTGCAATCCTTATTTCTACAATATACCCTTCCCATTGTTAACTTCATTGTGCCTTTTTTAATATCGTATTGCATCCTAAATTAAAACTGTTTAGGTGTTACGTTATATTCAAATAAAATATATCAATGTAATCATAATTCAATTTAAACCACCAACAGTGGCGTAGTTTATATTTTTATATATTTAAATATGCCAAAATACAACATTTACATATGGAATTTGTTATTGAAATTAATGAACATTACCCTATCTTTAGTGTTAATAGGAACAGTACTGAATTTATTTGAACCCTTCAACCAATATTGCATTAGAATTGGTTCTCTATTCAATCTAAAACACAAAAAAAAAACAAAATATTTTGACAAATAAAATGTTGCAGTTCAATGTTCGGCTCATAATTCCAGAGTCGTTGGGCAATATTTGGTGGATGTTTTTAATGGGAATGTCATTTGGATAAACCATGTAATTAATTTACCAGCCAGGTCTTAAAATCTCTCCTCAAATAGCTTCTTTCTGCGGGGATACATAAAAGACAAATTATACAAAAAACATTCGGTATGACAATTTGCATCAATTGGCAAAAGTAGGACGTGAGTTTGATGATCGTTTGGGATATTGCTTGGCTATTAAGGGGTTTACTCGAATACCTTCTTAAATATTGAACAAAATTTTTTGTTTTTTCGTTATACTGAAGTAGGATTTAGTGTGATTTCAAATCTCGTTTTTCTAATACCTTTAAACGGTTAGACAAATTCTAAAATTATTTACCTTGTGTGTTATTTATTTTGTTTTAAATTTTTCCCTATTCCAGTAAATTTGTTTTTTGCCATTTCAGTTTTACGGTCTTGGATTGAGGTAGAAGGTGTATTACCATTATGGGTAGATTGGGATGAACCACAATTGAAAGTGCTGTCAACAGCAAAGCAGTGGCCCGGGTTAGCCGTATTTATGTACAGCAGAAGAGGCACAGGCGCTTTAACTTATCCCTGTGGTACATCCTCGTGAATGCCCATTTGAAGAATGCTTTCGTCAGCAAAGCAATGAACCGGGTTACCCTTAAAGAAATAAGATTATTTATGTGCAGCAGAAAGTACAGGCGCTATAACCCTGTGGTACACCGGCGCTAATTTCCACTTCTTTTGAAAAGACACGTAATCATCTTTTGCCAAGGAAACTGGAAACCCAATTGATGAGTGTATTATATAACCCAAACGAGGTAAGTTTGGCAAGAAAATACTTATGCCAAACTTGGTCAAATACTTTTGAGATATCTAAAGCGACTACAATTGTTTCAGCCGATTGATATGATGTATTGTTCCAATAGATGGAATACCGTCAGGTTCAATCCCTGTATTAAAATCAAGCCTACTAATGATCTAGGAGCCTGTACGAAAAGTGAATTGCGTTCATGGTGTATGAGACAGAAGTGACTACAGGCGCATCTTTTTCAGAATCAATAAGACATCAGTTTGATGCCAATAAATCCATAAGAAGATTGGCTTTGTTAACAGAATCAGCAACTAAAGATCCGTCAAAGGGTGTCATGGAGGGAAATGAAGATGTACCAACGTTTTTACTGATTGGCTTTGGCTAAAGACCAGAATTTACTTTCAATCCGATAGGTAGACAGTGAGGGCGAGAGGAAAAATACGAAGGGAATAGATTAACAATAATGAAAAGGGTGACCCGAAACCTTTACCGAGGTCAAAAAATTGGAGACCCAATATTAAGGAGCCAATGACAAGGGTGGAAGCACCTGCCCGGTTGGGATGGGTACAGATGCCTCCCACCTTAACTGAAATGACACTGTAGAGAGGCGCGCGTTTCTCCTCAGGCGTTTTAACGCTATGGACCAGGTTTCTCCCTGGCCACGCTCAGACTTCACCTCGCCCCGCCACTCAGCTCCTAAAACTGCCAAAGGATCTTGAGATTGGGGTATTTTATAGATATTATATTCCTGGCAGCCTAGGCGATTAAACCAAGGCCATCGACCGCAACCTGTAGGATGTTCCCTAGCACGCCGTGCGCGAGTCGCTGAATTTCAGTTCGCGGTTGCGGTATTAGGAGACGGCTAGCGCTCAGTCGTCCCCAACTAGAACATCGCAGCTTTCACCTGAAGAAGTCAAGTATTGGAGCGGGAGTACTCTGGCAGGAAGTAAAGTAAAGTAAGGGAACCCTCTCAAGACTAGATTAAAAAAGTAAACTTCCATCAAGGGAGACGTAAGGTTGCCATCTCTGTTCTCGCTAGATCTTCTTCACTTTCGGTTATTAATAAAATTGTAACAAAGCTAACAATAATTTAGAAAAATTTCAATTCTACAGTTAAATTTGCTTTCTAATGTTTTTTCCACGTGATCGTTGCTGATGATTCCTTTAATTAGTACGGCATCTTCCATAATTTAAAATTGTCGAGGGCATGAACAATGCTGGTACGCTCATAATAATAAAATTTTATGTAATTGGAACCTTGTTACAAGCTACTTTAAGAATTATAATGTAAACATAAGTCTTAGAAAAAGACCTGTACGTCGCAGAAGAAAAGTTTTGAGTACTCTTGTTTTTAATATTAACCGAGGTTGAAAAGTTTCAGAATTGTATTAGGATACATTTATTGCGATTATTGGGACGAAATTTAACGTACTCTTTTAAAGTGAAAGGGTGTTATACGAATTGAATGTTTGAGTTTGAATTGTGTATAATTTTGTCAAGCAGCTACAGTTCTGTTTTCCACTGTCAGATAGGATGAACTTGGGAACTCGCCTAGGACTATTTATTTCAGAGAAATTCTAGACCAGTGCGTCCAAAATTATCGATAATCTGAGAAAAAGAGGTGTTGCCTGGATACTGAATGAGTTCATTTTCTCTGTTGGTTAAAAGGCTCTTCTTCTAACAGAGAAAACCAACAAATGTGGTTTCCTTAAGGAAACAATGCTTTTTACAGGATTATCTGACTAATTTTGATGCTCGTAAATATATATATATATATATATATATATATATATATATATATATATATATATATATATATATATATATATATAACAAATGAACAAAACCTGTATTTCATGAATTAAAAGTTTACATTTAGAAAACGAACAATACTTGCATCCAAGTAAATGCCTGATTTCTCAATGTATTCTTCCGAACACTCTTTTAAATATTCCTATCAATGGTTTCTCAGGAAATTTTACGAAATCGTTTTATTTTTTTACAATAAACTGAACTTAAATTTTTTAACGTGGCTGTCATAATTTGACAAATGCCTCTTGTTCATGACAAAAATAGCTCTGTTACTGTAGTAGTTGAGTATGACGTCATTTTAGTTGAATTGCCGCTGTAAATCATAATGTACAATGAGATTATCGCTGTAATCCTAATGAAGTTGCATTGCTGTATAGGAGTAAATTATACATGAGGGAAATATTCTAATTAATTATAATGATAAAATTATATTAATTTAATTAATGTGCTAGTTAGCTTAATAAACATAAACATAAACATAATTACAATAATTTTATTCGTCAACGTGTAACTCTAGTATTAGCATGTCCTCATGTATAATAACATTTTACAAAAATCATTGTATGGTAATCGTGAGTAACGAATCTGGAAAATTCACACTCACTGTTGTTGTTTATATAATTAATCGCTACTCACAAACGTGATATACCAATACTGAATATATATATATATATATATATATATATATATATATATATATATATATATATATATATATACAGGGTTATTATAAATGATGTTCCGATTTCAATTATAAATATTACTGGATTAACCTGTTTTAAGACCATTTCAGTTGGTACCACTGGAAGAAAAACTCATAAAGTTTTGTTTACATTGATTTAAGTACGTATCAGCTATTTTAAGTCATGTCAATTGTGTAATGGCTGAATTTGAAGACAGGAAAGCATTTATGTGTTGGATTATCACATCAACCATCAGTTATTAGTGTCAACGTTACTTTAGAACCAAATTTAATCTCCTAGCAGTACAGCAGTACTTGAATTTTAAGAGAAATTGGTGCATTTGTAAAAGAAATCATCAGTAATGACGCTTGTAGAGCAGGCAAGGAAAGTTTTAGCGTAGTCCACAGAAATCTACTGTTAAATGCAGCAAGCTTGGTATACCATGCCACGTTTAAAATTTACGTAAACGTATAAATTTCAAGCCTTACAAACTTCAGCTTGTTCAAGCATTAAAAACAAACGACAAAGTTCTAAGACTTTCTTTTTGTGAGAACATGTAGGCATTGATGGAAAATTAAAACTGTATTTTAGTCTTTAGTCTTTAGTGATGAAGCCACATCCCACTTGTGTGGTACCGTGAACAGACATAATGTCATAATATGGGGTTCGGAGAACCCACACACCTACGTCGAGCACTTATAACCATCAGTGTTGGTTATAATAATAAATAAATAATATGAGATGTAAACGGTAACTTATGCTGGGTTCGGCCAATAAGCCTATCGGTATCTCAATTTTAATAATAATGGAAAAGTAATTTTATCACTTTACATTTATTTAATGAAGTTTGTTAACTACTGTAACACCATGCTATCAAATAATTATGGTAATTTTACAATTAAGGCAAAAAGAAATGAATATACGATCGTATAATCTCACATTTTCACCCTTTCTTTTTTTAACTATGACATATTAAATGGTACAGATCGTTAGTTTATATAAATTATATACAAGTTGAACTTAAATACTTGTAATTTTAAAGTGGAAAGTATGTAAAATGATAATTCAAAACTAACACAGTGATAAAAAACTATAATTAAATTGAAAGTCAAACAAAACATAAAATCGTTATACTGTTTGTAATTAAATTAACAAATATTTTGATTTGGGAATAAAATGGAAAACACTTATCTGTAGAAAGTTCCGCTTCCAGGTGTTATCCGACATTAACTATGAAAATTCCCAAGTATATTGTCCAGTTCTTAATATATATTTTGTTATTAATTAAGTAAAGTCGTTGCCTTTAATGATAATCCTCTAACTACCAGCATGCTTTTCAAACAAATTACAGACTATTATCATGTTTCCCAAGATTCTGGTAAGAAATTCAATATTTCGTATCAAATAAATCTGAGACGAAAGTACGGACAAAAGCTAAAGGATTGTAATTAGTTTTTAAT
The DNA here is from genome assembly GCA_036346205.1 of Vesta saturnalis. Lineage (NCBI taxonomy): Eukaryota > Metazoa > Arthropoda > Insecta > Coleoptera > Lampyridae > Vesta > Vesta saturnalis. Next base: position 619,866 of record JARFJB010002367.1, on the reverse strand, counting down.
TAAAAATATGTAACTTACGCCTTGTTAAGAAGACCTTTTAATCAAAATGACTTAATTAAAGTTCACTAAACTCTTAATAATCAAAGGATAATGCAAGTAAACTTTGGTAATCGTAAACTCAACGTTTTCTTTAAAAATCGTCTTTTTTTATTTAGACAACGTCCTCATTTTTTTTGTAGTGCCTTCTTTATTGTCATTTTTTTATATGACTATTCTATCTTTGGCGTATGCATGTAAAAATTTAAATATTGACAATGAATTGTGTGGAATGAAATCACACTTAAGAAAGTTAATTTGTCTTGTAATACATTTACAACAAAGTGTAACCTTTTTCTTTGTTGGACAAACAATAAATGGAATAAATCTTAATGATGACAATGGCTAAAATTAGAACAAATTAAACTTCATTCTGGACTTCAAAAGGTTGGATGAATTGCCGATAAGTGATGTGCATTGAACTGGCCTAAGATCTCCGGACATCATGTGATTTTTTTTGTGAAGATACATCAAACATAAAGTGTATAACCACCAAAAGCATACCTGAGATTCAACAACGGATTAAAATATCGAAACAATCGACCTGGACATCTTAACAAAGTATGGCAAACTTGATTAACGCTTAACATCTGTCGTATCAATTATATGGAACATTTTAATTCTTGGCACTTGGGATGAAACTTTTAAGTTTTTCTTAAAATGTAACCATTTTATTTTTTGTATGATAAATAAAACTAGATTTATGTACTTGAAATCATGAACATCATTTGTAAAATTATATATATATATATATATATATATATATATATATATATATATATATATATATATATATATAATTAATTACTAAAATATTTGTATTTCTACAGGATGCTCCAATAATTTGTGCCAATTTTCATCAAGGAACGTTCCACTTTTAAGTACTGCATTAAAAGTACTTTCAACGTTCAAAACCCTTTATCCGGTGATTGATAGGTCATTACCGATTATTTAAGAAATCGTAGTGTACTTTGTTTCGTTGTAACGTTCTATACGACCGATGTAGGAAGTACTTATAAATTTATTTATTTAAAATTCCAAATGAAAGCTTTAGGAATGATATTAGCATATATTGGGTCTTTATGAACTTTTAGTTTATATTGACTTTTAATATTAACTAACATCAAATTCAAACACGGCAGGTGGATCTCACATTCAAGTGAGTTGGAAACTTTACAGCCACACAATTAGAAATACACCTGACAAACGTAAACAGGGCGGACGCCCAACCTCGCATTTTTTCACTTTCAGGCAATGGTGAATGTAGAGTAGTCAACCAGTCGCATTGTCTTCTACCAGCCGGGACAACGTGTATTGAAGAACAGTCCCTCACTAATTACATTGGTGCACTCTCAGCGACACAGTAAGTTTTATCATCTATCAACATCATGCTTTCCTAGGAAATAATTAGGTATTCACCCATAGCCACTACGTAGACCGAAACAAATTACGTAAGTTTACACGCCACCGTAGGCATATTAAACATGCTGAGCTAAGTAATGCCTGAAAATGAACTATAATTTTTTGGTTGTAAAACCCAAATATGAAAATCTTTCACAAGGAAAGCACTGTACTATACGCTTAAAACAAATCCTGTTGTAATATAATTACTTCAATACAAAATACAGATGGAAAACTCAGTTTATTTTAAGCTCTACCTTAGACGTAAATACCATCTTTGCTTAAAGCTGTGCGATATTTAATTTTTGATCACCTGGGATACTAAATCCCACAGTTATAATAACCGCTAGTCCAAAAATTGCTTCGGTATATTTACGTATAGTAATTTCCTGATTCTTGAACGCTTCGGATATATATCTGATCTGTTGGACTTTAATTAAGCTAAAATCTCCAGTTTTGCTTTTGTTCGTCTCCGTTGAATACATGTAACGCGTTTTATGTTATCGCAAGAAATTTGTGATCAATCCTTGGACCCCACTAGAAAATTTTCAAAGTAAACGGTCCTGTGCATATTTTCCACTAGTGCCATTACACATTATCTGCTTTTTTATTTTAATTCAAGATCCACTAATTAAACACATATAGTATTTCCGTAGTTCTGTAATTCATTCTTGACTCCAACAGCGAAAATGTCAAAGATCTCGTCCTGCCAGTACTATCCACTAGTCTGTCCTGACTAATTATTTATTAAGGAGATGCAAGCGCATTCAATATTTTGTAATAAGCAAAACTAAATCAGTTTTATTCCTCATGAGGCTCAACTAATAAACAAACCCCTAACGATGCGATCATTTTAATTAATCTTTGAATATAAATTCAGTAATTAGTGTTTCTTAGTTTAAATCATACCGTAAGAATTCCCAATTAGTTTTGACCCAGTATGCAGCAAATGGCAAAATACAAATTCATAGATTTTTGGTTTTAAATAGAACTGATATAGCACAAATTTGTGAGCTGATAACCTATAAAATAATACCCTTTAAATATTTTAAATAAAGAAAAGTAAAACCACCTTTACCGTCATCTTCACGTTGTCCTAAAACCGTTTTTTGAGTTTTCTATTAGACAGAAAGGATAAAACATGCTATCCATTTCCCGTATTTCGATTCAGAAATATCCAAAGCTTGATTAGAATGCCGTTCCCGATAATAAACATACAATAAACGATGGGTAATCAGATATCGTAGTTCAGAAATCCAAATTCAGTTCAGTAATTAAAACAACGTTCAATTTATGTTCAGGACCGTTTTTTCTTTAAGGTAAAATTTAGATAGCGAGGTGGAAGTGTAATGGCAAATCCCCCCCCCCCACCCCGTTACCAGTCCATTTAAATTATAATATGCACCCGCCACTAATCGAATCATCAAAATCATTTTAAAGGCCGTACAATTTGCTCCACGGAGATCCCAAAAAAAAACACATTTGAACGGTCTGCTAAGGAATTAATTAAAGAAGGCTATGGGAAGTAAAAAATGGGCGAGTTCTACACTTTTGATGTTTTGTTTGCTTACAAATTTATTTATTAAATGCTCAATATGAACTCCAGTAGTATCTTCTAGGTCCAAGGCAATGGTAACGTAGGTGCTGAAATTCTTCACGAACATTAAAATGGATTTATCTTTTTGAATGTCCCGAAAGAAATGAGTCAATCGTAGTCAAGTGAGGAAATAGTGGTAGTCATTCTACGGTACCACCTCTACCAATCCATTTATCATCGATTGAGCCATTGTTTTACAGTTAAAGCGGTTTTGTTGAAAATACAAACTTTCTTCATCTGGCAGCACGTTCCCATTTTCGTGTATTTCAGCCCCTAAAGATTGAATAGATTCAAGTACAATTCATCTGTTAAATATTCTTCAAGGGATACCGGCCCAAAATTGTTAGAACCATGAACGGTTATATTTTCAAAACTAGTGCGGATTTTCATTATCTGAGGAAATACAGTTGTTTGTAAACAAATCCATTCACGAGAAAAATAAATTCGTCACTAAAGCAGATCTTTTTGGGACGATTAAGATCTTTCTCAATTCTTTAGGGCAATAATACGAAGAATTCAATAGAGTCATCATCTAGTACTGAAAGAGCTGGGAAAACTGTTTCAGAATTTTGTTAACTGATTCAGTAGACGCATTTGTCAATTTTGCGACTGTTAGGATTGATGACGTAGAATTTGGATCTTTCGGGTGGGTAACTTTTTTATTGCTCATTCATCACGTGTCCTAAAACATAAGCAATTCCATGGCTTACTTAGGCCTTGATTTCTAGTTGGGATGAGATTCATTGAAAATTCAGGTGGTTTCACGCACACATTAGTTTTCAGATTCATACAAAAAGATTATTACAGTTCTTTCTGGTAAGATGAATCCCATTTCTAAACTAATTATTAGGTTTCAACTGAACGATTTTAACTAACTCGAACAAAGAGGAAAGCGTCAAAACAAACAAAAATTGTGAGAAGTAACAAGAAGAATGAGTGAGAAAGATTTAGGGAATTTTTATCGGAGTGAATAGAGAATTATTAGAGATGGATAATGGAAGATTTAGAAATCCTCACAAAAATCCGCAAATGAATTATTAATTATTATCTGTTTATATTGCCTCAAAAATGCTCCGGTGCATTATTATAATTAATTATTCCCCTTCTTCCGTAGTTTTAGATTTCGAAGCAGGAACCACACCACAGCGCCATCTCAATTATATCGTAATCAGTTTGATTGGAGAGAGGGAACGCGAGGAGATTAATTATTTTACTTGTCTATTAGAGGTCAAAGTCGCCTTCGTCGATCTGATCGAACGTAGGGGAACAGAAACGAGACTTGTTGTGGTCCATTGAGGGTAAGATGAAGTAGAGATTACAACGAGTTTCGGTTATAACGATGGGTTACTAGAGTGGAGTTACTTTAAAGGAGCATGAGTGAAAGGCATAGTGTGGATAATTGGAGTTAGTTTATGACCTTGCAGGTTTGCAGCGAAGTGGAACAGAGAGAGGAGAGAATGGGGAGGAAGAATGAACGGTGGAAGCGAGGAGAACAACTTAAAGGTGTTGGAGGGAGGAGGGGAGAAAGAGAGGGGAGGGAGAGGAGAAGATCTGTCAGGTGTTGAGAGGTAACGTTATTAACCTTAAGGGAAAACAAGAGGGGAAAGTGGGATATAAATACAGATGGAGTAGATGCGAAGTCGTAAATATTGGAGAATATACGTCAAGCTGTAAAAAAGGCGAAGATTGTGAATGTTGTAAATTCAAGTGGATGTCATGATATTTTAATTAGCAATGTGCAATATTTAGTATGTTAGTGTACGTCTGTCACCCCAATTTAATTTTTAACCAGTCGTGAAAATTGGTGGATCCAAGAGTAATGGTGTGGCGTTTAATCAGCATGAATGGTACATAATTATAGACAATCAAGAAGTAATTACAAATTGTTTCTACACGCCTGAAGGGTCATGGCTACCTACAAAGCTGGGCTCGAAACTGTATTGTATGAAACTGTTAACAAGAAGAAAGTTAATACGCATCTGTAATTGTGAAGAATCCGAAATCATAGTGGGAAGTCCATAAAGATATGGATTGTAAAAATAAGTTACCGATGCATCTAGTACCTAAATGGAATTTTGTTTACAATAGAATAAAAAGGCCCAAAGCGAAATCTGATGTTAGCAGGTAAAACCAATGATATCAATATGTCAATGTTAGATGTTATGGAAATGAAATTTCAGGAAAATACGTTTATGATGAAGTTTAGAATAGTTTAAAAGGGAAACGTGCATATAAAGAATAGAAAAATTATTAGTTAGTTAATAATTGGAATACGAATGATTAATAGCTAGAGTTCTGTAAAGCTTAAAATATGGTCTATGCAGTGAAAGACTAATTCCAATTTCAAGATTAGAATTTGATTGCTGAACATGAAAAGTATTGGAAGTATTAGTATTTTGTGTATATATTAATGTAAATAAAAGTTAAAATTGACAAAAAAATTTATTACGTAATAATATTACAGTAGATAGAAGTTAACGTACATAACGGATTATAAAATATCCTTGTTAGAAATCTATGAATTATGTGAATTATCAAAACCCAACCACTTAACGAGAGATGGATTCCTGACATTGTATTACACGTTCAACAGAGTGAATATCAGAATATTTAACAGTTTGAAGTTCTGGCTCATAGAAACGTCCTTGAATCTCTTGATTTCGACTATCACTTAATGTAATAACTTGAACGTTACCTATATCTCGAAAGACTTCGTAATCCAATTAGGTGTTAACTTAAGAAACGCTTTATATTTGTAATACGTACATAATCCCCGTTTTAAATATTAATGTTAGCAAGAATTTAGAGTTAAAATTTCAAAAAAATTTATCTTACATAATCGGTTTGTATTCAGCTGTTCTATGTCGAATTATAATACAACGGATTTAGAAATATACCATTTTAGAAAGTGCTGAACGTTTTCCGAATTATTTAAATTTACCGTTCAACAGCTACTTTTCAAGTCGGAATAACTAATGTAATGGATTGATACTAAATTTTTCATTAGTTTATAGATTTGAATTATAAATATCGTTATATCAGTTATATTGATAGTATCCCAAATGGATATAGAAACGGTCTTGACATTATTTGACCTTTGTGAATATATAAATCATATTTTGATATGAGTTTCATTTTGTGGACTGAAGTTTGTAAGGCGAATCTAATTTTAAATGGCAACTAATTAGTTTGGTGTCATGTAATTATTTAGAAATCAGCACGGTATATCATACGCTTGTTTATTCTAAAATAACGAAGAAAATTAAAATATTAAACAAATAGTTCAGTGAATAAAACAAAGAATTGAACAAGAAAATTGAGTTACTTAATTGAAGAAAATCACAAAACTGCTCAAATTGTTGTCCATTTACTTCTTGACAATATATAAGTCTGTCAACAAAGCACCCAATGCATTTTGAAGACTCTATATGAGAAAACAAGATTATGATAATATCGTATTGTAGTATTTACGATCAGTTCAACTTAGAAAAGCTATAAAGGGTATTAGAAATTGCTAAAATTGATAACAATTAGTAGAGAACACAGAAATGCTACATTTGAATTAAATTTTGTATTAGTTGTATTTATTTACAGCCCTTTGTCCAGAAAATGTTCCCTCTACAAAGTTAATTTGGCTTTTTAATTTTCTTCGTTATTTTAGAATAAATAAGCTTATGATATACCGTAGTGTACTTCTAAATTAATTACCGGTCAAAGCACACCAAACTCAACCTAGGTTGCAGTTTAAAAAAATTCAAGCTGCCTCTGACAAACACCAGTCGTACAAAACAAACGAAACTCATATCAACATATGGGTATTTATGTACGTTTTAACCCCACCAAATGTCAAATCTAAATGTCAAACCGTTTCGACATAATCCCTTTGGTGCAATACTATTTGCGCACCCTGTATGTTTAGGCGTCCTTCGCAAACCAGGTAAAAGTTTATTCATTACATCTGCGACTAGTTTACGTTCTTGCATTTGATGGTAAAAGCTCAGACATATTTAGAAAGTGCATTTATTATCACTAAAATGTATCAAAATCCTGTATTTACCCAAGCATAAGGTATCATTTCCACTAAATCAGTATAAAATTGATCATTTAAACCTCTGAGTACTACACACCGCCGTGGAAAATTTCTTCTTATTGGTTTGTGCAGTTCTTCAAAATCTCATTTTTTCTCATTTCTCATTTTTTATCACTTTGGATTTTAGTATCATCTCTATGGTGAAAATCGTTGGGTTAGCATACACGTTTACGTTCAGATCGTCAAAGCGATAAGACGTGTTTGGGGTGGCTCCAGCCTCTACGTTCGATTAGTGATTAAAATGTCAGTTTCTAAATCAATAAAGTTACTGTACGGTAGGGGTGAGTTTTTGAACAGATTTTTATACCCAGCGGTTTGAATGATAATAAGGATAAAGACAATAATAATCTAATCTAACCAGTTGAATTTTTGTAACGTGTAAAACAAGTAAAAATTTTTGCATTAACAAGGAGTTATAGAAAACTGATAAAATAACTTATATTATCCCTCGCGTACGATGCTTTTGAATGGATTTTTGTCGGTTTGAATATTAATAATAAACGAAAATAATAATAATCAAAACAGTAGAATTTTTGCAATGTGTGAAATGGTTCCTTAAATAAATAAAAAAAGCGCGTATATAATATCTATGATTGCTATTTTATAAATGTAACATTGTATTTCATATTACTTTATATTATATTTTTCTTTGACAACAAATTTGAAATGTAATCTAACTTTTACCATTGTTACTATATTTCATTTTAATTGTAATTAACTGACTCTAAAAGCATGTAACTAAAGTCGGGAGGGCTAACAGAGTCATTATCGTTATTTATTATTACCCTTCAATAAAATAAAAAAGAAGTTAAAAAAAAAAATAGAAAAGAGTTAACTTTCACGACATTAATAACCTTGATTAGTTTAAATGGTAATAATATGCAAGTTGGAACCTAAATAATAAACCAAAGTAAACAATTTATTTCAATCTTAATGCTGTCAACACCTACGAAACTAACTATAAACAGATTGGGGTACTATACAACTTACGCACGATCCTTTTAATTAGATTAGGTTAATGAATATCCTGCTTTGCTTAAGTACAATTACTTTATTCAACAATCGTACAAAAAAAGTTTTTCTTGTAAGATGCAATGTAAACTAATTCACGCTTTCTTTTCAGCTCTAATATTCTACTAGTTCATAGGTGGAAGGCATGTATACCCCATGCCGCCCGGTGCAATACCACCACCTTTATCATGGGCTCCTTAACTTTGGTGCTCCAATTTTATGAGCTCGGTAAGGGCTGCCGGTCACTTTCTCTTTTATTTCTTATCTACCCTCCAACACGCACTTGCCTAGCGTGGCGTTTTAACGGCTAAACCATTAAAATGACGAGTATAGGTCTCCCAATGATAACAACTTTCAAGATCTTTTTGATTGCCTTAGTCTGAAAATAGACTACCTCTTATCACAGTTTCCATCTCGCGATATTTCAATTTTGGGAGATTTTAATGCCCACAAGTACAATTGGCTTCAGTTTTCATCTACTACTATAACCGCAGATCATAGTGCAGAAGCATTTGCTGTATCCTGTGATCTCATACAAATCATTTACGAACCAAGCAGTATCCCTGACAACCCTAACCATACTCCACATTTACTGGACCTCTATTCCTTGCAACTAATCCACTTGTCCATAAAACAAGAGTCCTTTCCCCATTTGGTCAATCAGACCACTGCCTAATCGAAATAACTTCCTCTGTACCCAATCTCACTCTTACTCGAAAAACAGATAGAACTATGTGGTGCTTTAAATCAGCTAACTGGAGCGAATTGCGAGATTTTTTTTGTAACCTTCCCCTAGCGTGGGTATTGCTTTAAATGTTCCTCCTCTTCAAACATTGCTCTTTCAATAACTGAAGTTATCCTGATGGGTATGGAGTTATACATTCCCAAAAATCATAATCGTGTAGGTCATACCCGTTTCCAACCCTGGTTTAATAGGGCTTGCACTGATGCATTATCTCAAAAGCATAAACTCTATACCAAATGGAAATAAAATAAATCTATCGAAAATCACGCCAACTATATTTCCGCAAGGAATAGTTGCAAAAGCATCATCACCAAGGCCAAAAATATGTTTGAAGAACGTAAACGCAAAGAATTAGTCTCATGTCCTTTGGGTGGTCATAAATATTGGTCATTAGCTAAAGCCCTCAGTAAAACATTAATACATCTTCCTTCCCTTCCATGACGTCTCGCGATGGAGCTGTAGTAGCTGATTCCGCTGAAAAAGCCTACCTCTTTGTCGATTACTTTGCATCAAATTCATGTCTCAATGACTCTGGTAAAACTCTGCCGTCGGCCAAATCTACTCGATACGCTATTAAACCAATCCACTTTCATTACAAGCTCCTGTAATCAATTATCAATAAACTTGACTCAAACAAGGCGACTGGCCCTGACGGTATTCCAGCTATCGTCCTTAAAAATGCAACCCTGAGCTAGTACCTGTATTGTCCAAACCGTTTTCGATCTTCATGTCATCTGGAGAGTTTCCTTCATCGTGGAAGTTGCCAAATGTCAAGCCTATTCCTGAGAAGGGCGACAAAACCGATCCCTCAAACTATCTACCAGTAGCTATCCCTTCCATTCTGTCGGCAATCATGGAGAAAGCCATCAACCACCAACTGCTTTCGTTCCTCGAGTCCAATAAACTCTTAAACGACGCCCAGTATGGGTTCAGACAGTGTCGTTCAACGGCTGATCTTCTTTTATATGTCACTCAACTTTGGAATAACAAATTAAGGAGGTCCGGTGAAACCGTGGTAGTAGCTTCAGATATTTTAAAAGCTTTTGATCAGGTTTGGTACAAGTGCCTACTTGCCAAGCTCACTTCGTTCGGCTTATCCGATGCGCTCATCAATTGGATATCCAGTTTTATTGACAATAGACGTATACGTGTTGTCGTCGATGGCTTCTTTTGAAAGGAACCACTATTAACGCGCGAGTACTCCAAGGATCAGTGATAGCTCCTACATCTTTACGCACAATAATTTTATGATATAAACAAATACAGTACAAAGTATATCGATTTGTCATGTTCTACCAGCTACATTCTTTGAGTTTACTAGAAACATGATCAAATTTACGAATTCTATAAATGTACCGTAAGTGTGCATTTTGTACTCGCTAAACACGGTTTCTATCATGAAGTTACTTTGGTAGTTTTACTTAAAAATGATTTATGCGAATGCAAGATTCTTAATGCAGTATACCGTTTGCAACTTGCTGTTTACATCTAAAAGTATTATCCATTAGTAAACCCAGATTTTTTACTTTGTCAACAAGTGTTATCGATAAATCATGAGCAATTAATTTGGTATGATCTTTAATCGGAAGACATTCGTTGTTTTTCCAAAAAACAGCACCACAGATTTACTGGGATTTAATAAAAGAGAATGTTATGAGCAAGTGTCGTGTAGTTCGTTAAGATCTTCATTTATATTATCGAGAGCAAGTTGCAAATCAGCACTTTAGATGAACACAATTGCGTATCATCTGAATACATGTGAACCTTACAATAAGCAATGTCTATAACCAAAATATCTGATATAAATAGAGTCAAGCAGCAGACCCAGTATGGATCCTAGGAGGACACCCGATATTATTTGAATGTGAGATGAAAGTTCACTTGACACATTTACGCACTTACTCCTATTATTAAGATACTTAGTGAGTAAATCAATAGAACTTTGTTCAAAACCTATACAACGAAAAATAGAAGTTAGCATTAAATGGTTTAACGTTTCGAACACTTTACTAAACTCGAGTAATATTAGCAAAGGTAATTCACCCGCATCAGTAGCTTGTAAAATACTATCAATAATATTTAACAAAGTCGCTGTGGTAGTATGTTCCGGTTTGAATCCAGATTGAAATTTTGGGATAAGATTATACAATTCAAGGTGTAGACCAAGACAGACATCTCATCAGTTTTAACGCAGAAGTCATAACGATTGTACTACATTTAAAGAAAATACGGTGATGCAGTATACGTGCATATAATCAGAGCAAGTCGAACTATAAAAGATCGAAGTGTGGTAACGCGAGAGTCAATAGGCGTTCATCGATCAAACCATTGACAGCGCAGAATAGAACATACTTGCAAAGTCTTCGTTTTACAGTCATATAATTAGTATATTAAACATTAAAGAAACAGTTCCCGTTGATAATGCTATAGCAAATTTCAAAATACACACCCATCAGCCATATACTGCGAGATTTGGAAACAACGATGAAATCAGAATACCCATTCAGAAAGACGTGCACTTTACCATCAGAAAGTTATGTGTCTACGTAGAGGGAAGATTGTTGAGGGTGGATGGCAATCAAAACATCTACCAGTATAGAAACACTCAGATACATTATTATAGAATTTCAAACGGGGCAAGAGTAATGTTACTCAAGATACGAGCAGATTTGATAAATGCGCACTAAAGAATATTAGGGCGTTCCAAACGTCATACTATCAAAGATATGGACAACCGTTAGTCCCATCTACTCACTGCGGCGGTGGTAGACTGTTCGAATCAAAAAAAGGCGTTGCACTCTAAGGCAGTGGTACTTCGTGTAGAATTGGAAATATCAGCCAACATACGTGCCAATACGACAACATACTGTGTTATACTCCATGGTCGTTTAGCTACGTACAACGCGTTAATTAAAACAGCAAGACAGCTCTAATAGGATGCCCGTCATAACAGATGTGCAAGGGAAATTCCCAATTTTTAACAGGAAACAAGTTGCACAATATATTTATAAAACCTTAACCAAGACATACGTTAGATGTGGAGAGTCGACGTCAAGCTACTTGGTTAATTCATAAGCGACACTGTATTACATGGGAAGAGGGGCATACACCACCACACCTATTTCGAATTATCGGTTGATTGATTTATTCAACAGATACTATTTACGTCAAGGGCGGATGGAAGCGGAATACATCAGAAAACCCAGTCCGTTATTGAACTTGATGAATATCCTGCTCTTCCTGCTTTGCAACCCATTTTTTATGATTGTCAATTATTATGTCACTGCGCTCTGTCTAATGCATACTATCTGTACAATACTTATGTAATGCAGTAAATGTACATTTTTTTTAATACAAAAATTGTAAATACTCATTATGTTAATGTTCTTTTATATATCACACAATATTAGTACAATATGTATATAGTGATATATTGATAATGAATTTTTACATAATTTTAATATATATTCCATTGAAAATTTTCTACATTATTAAATCTAACCAAACTGGAATGACCTATACTGCATTGTTTTTACATATTATCTTAAATGAATATACATTCTTAGTTGCATTATGAACGACCTGTTTCGACAATTCCATCGCGAATAATTTGTCAGTGAATTGAATAAAATTTTTAAATTGCATTTTTACGACGTACCCTGCTAGACCTAAACGACGACCCTTATTTTTCCAATGAGTTTATATCTTGATTACTTTTCCTTTGTCAACATTCTCCATTGTTTTACCATATAGACCATTGTTCATATCTTTGTTTTTTGCTTTATTTCGGAAAGCCTTGTTTAGGTTTATTTATGGAACTAACCAGGGACTTTGACGAAAGCGTAAAACTCTATGACTAGGAGAAACAATTTAACCATGTTCCGTACGTTGCTTTAAATATCGATAATGTAAAATGTTGGTCTCATTACACAAGTTAGGAATTAATTTTTCCTCTTTGGAATGTGTCGCGCAGATCATTTTAGGACAAGAAGTATAATCGTTGTGTTCATCATGCAAGTTACTCTGATAATATACCTCTAACGCATACCTAACATCATCAGCATCATTAACCTTCAACACATCAAATTTATGAACTTCATCTTGGGCTAGCCACATAAACCCATCGTGAGGGGAGTATTGACGCATACGCAATCCATATAAGTTCGTTGCATCCAAATACTGCAAAAATACTTTAGGACGATTAGGGTCATAATTTTCAACAAACTTGTTGTTAGCAGTACTTCTCCGCTTAACACAAGTACTCACTCCACCACGAATACCTTTGTTGAAAAAGTAGTACATATCCATGTTAGTAATTCTAACACTACTTTCTACTTTCGTACATACTGTGCAGGTTCTAAACCATGTACACCTAGACATAACCGCCTAAGGTTTTCGAACATCCCATCGAGTGTATTACACTTAAAGTGGCCCTACACCAGTGAAACGCGACAGTGTTCCTCATAGTTTATAATTTATTCACGCATTTTATCATAAAATTTATCACAGGACTTCGTTTAATTTATTAAATGTGTCGACGAACGCACAGGGAAAATGATCAGATTATCATCGCCAAAATATTTCCTTACCTCTATACATTGTTCGTGTGTTAGATTCTGAGATAGAGTATGTAAGGATGAAGCCGTGAACCTACAACGAATCGCAAATTAATGTATCTCTTTTCCCCATGACCATGACTGTTTATAAGTTTATTCACAATAATATGGTTACCGAACGTTGTATATTTCCCACTATTAATAGGGAGTACTTTAATTCCTTCCGTTTCGCTCGCTAAATGTTTGATGAACATATGGACATCATAACCACTGAGATTATGAAAAAAACTGGGATCAATGTTGTTAATAGAGTTTAAATTACAAATAGGATGTGTGGCACCTCGATACTTACCAGTGAAGTGGCATTGATGTCATACTTTAGGGTTTGTAACCTCACCCGTAAACGGCTTGTCGCATATATAGCTTACCTACTGTTCATTAGTCAGTGGGAGCACTAGAACAACAGATTTAAATGTTCATTATAAATCAGTTTCACGTCGCTTTCTATTCGTCTAATAAATTCCTCCGCTGCATTTACCCCCCTATAAAGTTCTAATTTGGATCAAGCATCGTCTACACCAGACTTAACATAATAACTGGATGAATATGGTTCGTGTTTTATGTTTTATGGTAAACGATTATTCGGGATCGGGTGCAGCTGTATCTACTGGTACTAATAGCGATTCAAAATCTGCGTATATCACAAATGGTAAACATATCTGATTTTGATAGCTTCGAAACGCAAGTATAATTTCCGCATAGAACTCCCTCCCCTTTTTTTTCAAGATAGGTAATTTAGTATATACGAAGTTGCAGTCATGTGATACTTGACGGGTTAATTTTTATTGTGCTTTAAAGTAATAAAGACATGAATCATAAGGATATTTTGCCTCTTTATGTTGGGTAATTTGGTTGCTAAGTAAAAAAAAAGTGTTTTATCCAAACATACTGCTGGTATTCTGATTGGTTACTGACTAATTAACAAAGTAACATGAACAAGTCGTTTAGCTCTGGTATAGTAGAGAGGACCCACTACTTCCGTAACACGTTCACTATCACGATACGTACCTTCCAGTCCATAAACATTGATAGATATATTGTTGTTGGACTCGAAAGTTGAGATGTTAGAGAGCTTAACAGGAAACTACACCATTGCAATTGAAGAGAATTCTGAAATCCGCTGTGGCAGCCCCTTCGGTGTTACTGATGCGGATACAATAGCCCATGCAAAGCAACAATCATTACGATTCTTCACATTAAACATGGTATGTATATGTGCAATTTCGGCTGAAACATTCATATGGTGGGAGAAAATTTCAACAAGTTTACCTGTAAATATACAAGTTGCACCAGCCACCAGCCTACAACACACATTACTATTACATTATACCAATGCGCATGGGTCACATTTACCAGAATCTTTATTATACTGAAATTCTGATTGCTTGGCATCCAAAATTTCCTTTGAAAGTAGTCTTCTAACACCATCCCAACGCTCAAAATGGCATACTTAGTTTGAAAGGACTTCAATTCCGTACTTTCGCTACTGTTTAGGAAGTACAAGCTGAAAAATTCGACATTACATTTCAGGGAAAGTTGTTTCTGCAACTGAACTTCTATTAGTTTTGAAACTTTCACTTGAACGTCGCCCATATACGTTTACATGGCAGTATTGGTATTGCCTGGTGATGGTGTATACGAAACAATGCGTTGCTTAAACACATCCGAATTACTTGAACCCCAGTATAAACGAGTAGACACACATTTGATTTGTGTCTATTGCTTCTCAGATGTCCTTGAAAAGCATACCTAGGAAAATCAATTCAACAATGCGTGTAGTGGACAGTAACAACACTTCTTGTACTTTTGCACAGGTTCGATGCATTGTTCCGAATTACACTTTCTTGAGTTGTTAGAACCTGATGGCTTTGGTTGCGTAACGGTATCAGCAACTTGTCAGGGTTCTGCTTTGTTAGTGCCAGAAGTAATTGGTTGCACCACATTGGTATTGGTATGGTTTTGAGCCGCAGCCAGCTGTAAGGTAGGCACAGCCGCATGCATCTCTGAAGGTGGAATAGTTAATGATATCCTTATCTAACGCATTGTTTGTTGATGGCGAACTAGAGAATCCTTTCTAGAAAATGTTTTCAAAATTCAAATTGAAATATTTTATTTGTATCTGAAACAAAAATGTATAAATAAATATATAAATGTAAGAATGTTATGTGTTTCGTTATGATTCACTTTGTAAC
Source organism: Vesta saturnalis (assembly GCA_036346205.1). NCBI lineage: Eukaryota > Metazoa > Arthropoda > Insecta > Coleoptera > Lampyridae > Vesta > Vesta saturnalis. The sequence goes on along the minus strand of JARFJB010002367.1, from coordinate 604,178 downwards.
ACGTTATTAACCATTAACTGTTACAACTTTGCTTCATGTCACATTTACTTTAGTTGAACTGTTACTAAGTGAATGATATCCAGCGATGCGAACAAGGACGCAGCGTAACAAATCGCCATTCATAGGACGGTGGATGATGGATATATCAGGTTGACGCGTAGATTAATTTATAGATAGGGAAAGAATAGCAAGAGTAGATGGGATGGATGGTCGCCCATATGTTGTACCTAGCATTGTACTCCACTCTATTATGCGTTTTGGGATGGAAAAAAGGTATTAGAACTGTTTTCTGAAAACTCCGCAGCACACGTAGGACTCGATACACTCTGGAGAGAAGATACTGCATTATGCACTGAATCCCTGACAGCAGATTGTGCAGGCATTCCTTAACTCGGTGATACAGGACTCCTAGATAATGATAAGTCATTTATCCACCATTCATTGTCTATAAAGTCCGTAGCACATGCAGGACTGAGGGTACTCTCTGATGAGTTCTCCATTACCTCTACTTCTAGCGAACAGTTCAAGGGAGTCCACTCTTCATAGAACTCTTAGGTATATGTAGAGCTCAGAACAGTCTCAATAATGTCTTCCCTGCCCCCTCTCTCTACCGTAAAACTACTGTACAACCACTCCTCCGTGAATTCTACGGTAGAAGCAGGGCTCAGCAAATTTTCAGATGGGTTCCTTACCATCTCGTAATCTGAGCGTGTTGCAGATGTGGTCGATGGATCATCTACAAAACAACCAGGTGTCAGGATAGTCTGAGATCCATCTATCCCCACGACTGGTTGTATTACAGGACTGGGGGATAAACAATCTTCCTCAGTTGGAGATAATACCGAATCCAAGTCGACCGCCGGAGGTGGTATATCAAAAAACCTCACCGCTATTTTGCAGTTGCCCTGGTCAATATTATTAGTGTAAATACAAATGAAAGAAACATAATAATTAAATTTAAGTAAGAACTTAAAACAAATGTATGTGAAAAATTTTTGAAATAATTCTAGGTCTAAGAAAGAAATTAAATAAGCTATGGAAGATTCAATATTTGGAATTATTTAAAAAAGAACTTAAAGAAAGTATACAAGAAAATACATGCCCAAGAAGTGAAATATATAAGGCATAAATATGAAAATTTTTCTCTAAAAATGCATGAAAACATGTATTTAGTGGGGGAAACACCTATATTTAGCTTCTACCAGCTACTTCTACATTCAAACATAAACTCTACATCTAATTCAGCATTTTCCTCTTCATGTAGCAACGATCAATTGCCTCTGGTAAATACCAGTAGGTTTTACATTTCTTATTTTCATCTCCGCCTGAAGCAATTGATTTTTTCTTACACTTCACTCCTCTGGCTTTCTCAACCCCGCTTTCCGACATCCTGATGACTCCAACGTCCCAGGATATCCCTTCCTTTTCTATTGAAGTGGGTACCAAAACTCGTAATGATGAAATCTACATTACGACCGTAGTCCTGGATTCTCTACGATCTTGACGCCGGACGGTAGTACTGGAATTGACCAACGCTGAAATTATCACTGTCAGTGACGAGGACGATAACAATACTGTAACTATTGTTGTAGACGAGAACGATGATGATAGTAATGACTACCCTGACTTTTCAGCGAGTGTGGAGGAGTTGTGTGCCTCATGTGATGGTAACGAATAACTCAACACCGGTGATTACGACTATGATGTTGCGATGGACCCTCCCTACAGTTACGATTCTGACGAATACGGAAATGACGCATTCAGGCAGCAACGACTCCTACGAGTCAGCCCTGTCGACTTCTGTAACGAGGTCACCGTTGAAGAAAGCAGCGATGACGGGGACTTAATGGTCGTTCTAACAAACAACCTACAACGACTCGAGAACAGCGCTCACAAACTTACCGCTACCATACAACAGAATAGTGCTTAGCAACTTGCATATAACACAACAGTAGGAACATGAACAAGACTTACAAGAACACCACAATGACGCTGACAGGATTCCTGAGAGCAATGACTACGGTTAGGAGGTCCAGAACCGCGGAAATAACGCGAACGACAATGAAGACATGAACGAATAGGACGACCACTGGTTCTGGGTTACCTACATCCCTATGACTATTGGCCGCACTGTGTTACTGTCTACCGCTAACGTGATGACAGCGATGGCGTCGGGAGGTAGGGTCGCCCAGAGCAACTCAGCATTCCTGATTATTGCTGGGTGGTACTGGTTCTTCTATGCTCATCGCGTTGCAAGTTGGGATCATCTTACATACTCAGTATGTATTCTCTCCATACTAATGTTTTTTATTACACTTTTTTTATAGTTAACCACACTAATACCATTAATCCTGAATTATGATATTGTGACTACGCAGGGCTCTCTGGAAGAGCAGCTCGACCGGGCTCACGCTACTCTTTACACTATACCTTGACTAGAGTAATGTAATAAACCTAGTTGTATTAAGTAGGTATAATTACGCCATCATACATCTGGAAATGATACTAGAAACTGTCGAAAGAGATAGGTGGTATTTACGAACTAATCCGCGTTCGTAATGTCGCTATTCTACAGATGGTGTTTGCTGGTGATCGAGACAGGCACAATAAGTACAACTACAGACATATCTATCATTCTGATAATTTTTTTTTCTAGAAAAACATCGTGAGAAGTAGTGTGATAACTGACCAGACTGACTGTCCTGACTGACTGTCCAGACTGCCTGAGCGCGTCGACTGATACGCAGACAAACACACTGGCAGGCGCCACACTTTGTATGTGCTCAAATATGACTATCACGGTGATGCTTGAGGTGCCAACATCCCATCATGTATCGATGATGAACATCTGTTAATCCTCTAGAGAAGCGACCGATGTCATCCATCTGACAATCTGTTACAGAAACACCTACGATAGGCACCGCACTGCACGTACACCCAATTAATTGCACCACATCCACGCAGCTGTGACGAAACAGAAGTCGAAAGGACCTTTTGTATTTGTACTAAATCAAAATGTTTTATTCCTAAAGAAAATCATATATCTGAATAACACATTTATTACATTTGTACAAATCCAGCTGTCTGTTTATGAAGCGAATAAATACATTAATATATCATATTATTTTTTTTCTATTTTTTAGTGTTTTCGTTAAAAATATTGGTTGTGGTAGACATTCTACCTCTCACGCTTTGGGTGGGTGACCTTGACACGTTAGTAATTGTGTAAAAATATCATTTGTAATCCATTGTATTTTGTGACTTTGATCTACCGCGTTTATAATATTGAAGGTAATGAGAGTATGATTGGTTGTCGTTCTTAAAATCAAATACGGCGTAAGTGAAGAATTGCTGAATGTATGCCTTCAGTCTTGAAATGATGCCGTAAGGGCCAAGGCTCGCTCGCGTATTGTCGCATACACGAAGGTTGATGTGTGGAGGTAGTGAAATATTTACGCCTGCGTGGAGATTTGATTTTGTTACCCTTAATTGGAGGATTACTTTGTGTCTTCTCGCCTTCTGGAGTATTTATCGTTTCGATGTCGTATCCCGACATATTCCCAACCATGGAATTTGGGTTCAGTGGCGAATGGTGCTGGCCCTAACTCCTTTAAAGCCCTTCTCATCTGGTGTGCGGATCAAAAGTAACTAACTCAAGTATTAGTTGACGGCTTCGGGTAAATGGCAAGCGGCTAACAAACAATTATCGCTGTAAATAAAGAAAGCTTTTGGTTTAAGTGTAACCATAATATTCGTCAAGAACTTTGTAAATATTGTTAATAAGGAGACGCCGATTAAACAAATATACCTAATTTCAATGATAAGTTTGAATGAGTAAAATTAATTAAGTAACGCTTTGTAAATAGTTGTGCATTTACGTTGAATTAAATGAAGAATTAGTTAACATAGTTTTGGTTGAAGTAACTGCCGTAAATTAAGTTCGAGTAAATATGAATAAGATTTGTCGTTTGTGAAATTTCACACCTGTGTTGTTGATGTTATGTAAGGTAACGTTTATTTTTTTATTTTAGGTGACAATAATAAAGTGTGTTTTTTATTTTTTTGTGTTAATGTGGGAGGATGCAGTCGCTTGCTTATGTAATCTATCGTATAAAGGCCCTTCAGGCAATTTTGGGAACACGCGTATTCATCTTCACAATTTATTGTTTATATACTGATTTTTTTTTGTGCAAATTCTGTGTATATTTTGTATTATTTCTGTTGTATTTAATGAAAGGTATTTGTTTACAATGCACGGTAACTGACCTTAAAGTGCCTTGCACGTGCTGGTTGAATTCTATTAGTTTTATTCTAGATTTCTTGTTTCGGAATTTGCAAATGTCATAATATACGACCATTGTGAATGTATACAACTGTTTTATGGATAGATATTAATCTATTGTGATTCGTCCTCTGGGCTATAGTTTTGACGTAAAGTAATAAGCTAAAAGACAACGACCATTTATTGTTTATTTACTTTGGATAAATTTTAACGCCAGTAATTCAAGTTAATTAATTAGAGGTAAATTTTTGAGAAACGAGATTTATTATGGTTTAACGTAATGCATTCAGAAAACGTAGTATGTGTTTGCTGACCGAGCAGCTGATTGTATTTTTTTGTGCATACGAGGGTTATCTCGAAAAGTTTGTTATTGCAGCTAGGTAACTTATTGTGGAATTTAAGTATTACATCCCGACATCGTCGTTCGATAAATTTTATAATTTCATTGGCTTTTGATCGCGCTTTTTTAGTTTGTGGTGACGTATATTTTTTGTTTTAATTGAATAATTAAATTGTCGTATTTCCATTTATTCTTGAATTAGTAGAGCTAATAACTTCTGACGTAGATTTATCGAAATATTTATTGAGTTTTAGGTTTTATTTCGCATTTTGCTGCTTTTATATACAAAGCTTAAGGTATTATTGAAGTTTAGGTGAACTTGGCGTTAATATTTTTGGAGTAGACTTTGCAGAAGTAGTAGATTTATGGGTGAAGGTTTTGATTTCCTTTCCATGCAACATCTGTTCATGACGTTTTCCCGCTATAAATCATTTTAACGGTGGCGCATTTTTGACAATTTTTACCCAATTTTGTCAATTTTGGAGTTGATATGAGTGCTCTTTTACAATCTTTAAGTAATAACCCCGTCCTTACCACTGAGATATGCCGTGCCACAAATTTCCTTTACGGGTTGGATGCTCTAGTGAGTATTTAGCATGTAACAAGGGCAATACATGAAGGTAACACTTTAATGTTTATTCTGGAAACTTTTATGACGAATTTAGAAGTGATTTTGTACTTCTCATATTACTTTAGTCCTCATATTATATCTTTATTCATACGGGTTTTGTATAAAAGGTAAGTGGTGCTCCATTGATTTTATTGATTGTCGACATTCACTGTTGAGTACTACAACACGCTCTATGTTATAGTAAAAACGTGATCCATACCACTGAGCTAGGCAAAACAAAGCGCATTTGTGTTCCGGACATTTGTTTAAGCCTGTCTTATTACACTTATTATACCCTCTGCGTATATTGTTAGTCATATTAAACCCAAATTGATAATGTTATAATCATATTTTACGAAATGTTTAAGTTTATGTTTTGTTTCGAAAAGCGTCATACAATACTTGTAAAAATAGAACACAAAATTCAAAGAATTCAATTTTAATACAGCAGAAATTCCCACAGCGTAAGAGAAGTAATATTAACCGTCGACTGGTCACGCGGATGACTATTGCCATCCACCACTTTTTAAATTGCCGCCAAATTGTTGAAACGTTACCTGCAGCGTTGCTAACATCAGCACTTTGCTAGAGTATTCTAACCTTCAATAAGTACACGTGTTTGAAAACATTGCATGCTGATTTTTGTAATAAATCTAGGTTAATTGAAACAGGATGACAATCGTCATCCGCGTGATCCCTTACGTTTCATTTTTAGAAGGTGTGAATTTTAGTTGTTCGTCGTAGTTAGTGATTAAAAATCGAACTTTTTCAATTAGTGATTATGTCGTGTTTTAAGAGACCGAGAGTCGACCCTTAATCCTGCAAGCGATGCCCAATTGCTACAATGGATGAATGAAGCGAATGATTTTGAACTTTTTGACTCTGGCGGGGACGATGATGGTAAACTAGATTTAGTGATCATGATTCTGCTACAGATCAAGAAGTTGACAGTGCGGATGATTTTGAAGGTGAAGAAGACGCAGCAGTAGAAGAATCCTTGCAACAAAAATCAACGGATGCGAAAATGTATTAGTTACGTAAAGATAAGAAAACGAAGTGAAAGAAACAAATTCCTCCTACGAACATTAGCACTCGCTCTCGCAACATTATAACACGCCTACCTGGTTCTAAAGGTGCTGCCAAAGATATCAGGTCAGAGATTAGTTGTATAGAAATATATTTAGATAGTACTATTATCAAAATCATCACAGCAAACACAAATATTTATATATTAAAAGTTAGAGAAAATTATGCAAGACACAGAGATGCAAGGTTTACTGATAAAACAGAAATAAGAGCACTTCTCGGCTTTTTATACTACATTGGAACCACGAGATGCAGCAGACAAAATATTCTCCAGCTGTGGGATAGTTCTAAGGGAGCTGGAATTGAAGCGTGCTATCTAACCATGAGTGCACAAAGATTAGATTTCTGATGCGTTGTATTAGGATGGATAATATCCACGACAGGGCAGAACCAAGAGAACTGGATAAATTTGCAGCGGTTATTGAGATATTTAAAATTTTTCTAAACGACTGTCAAAAACACTATTTCCCCGGGGAATATGTAACTGTAGTGGACAGCTTTTGGTCTTTAGGGGAAATTGCGCGTTCAGGAAATACATCCCTAGCAAATGTGCAAAATATAGATTGAAAGTGTTTGCACTAGTGGATTCCAAAACAGCGTACACAGCAAACTTGGAAGTTTACTGTGGAAAACATCCCGAAGGGCCTTACTTTCAAGACGATTCAGCTAAAGAAGTTGTAAACAGATTGGTTGAGATGCAAGGCTTACTGATAAAACTGAAATAAGAGCACTTCTCGACCATTTATACTACATTGTAACTATGAGATGCAGCAGACAAAATATTCTACAGTTATAGGATAATTCTAAGGGAGCTGGAATTGAAGCGTGCTATCTAATCATGAGTGCACAAACATTAGATTTCTGATGCGTTGTATTAGGATGGATAATATCCATGACAGGGCAGAACGAAGAGAACTGGATAAATTTGCAGCGGTTATAGAGATATTTGAAACTTTTCTAAACAACTGTCAAAAACATTATTCCCCCGGGGAATATGTAACTATAGTGAACAGCTCTTGGCCTTCAGGGGAAATTGCGCATTCAGACAACCCTAGCAAACCTGCAAAATATGGGTTGAAAGTGTTTGCACTAGTGGATTCCAAAACAGCGTACACAGTAAACTTGGAAGTTTACTGTGGAAAACAATCCGAAGGGCCTTACTTTCAAGTCGATTCAACTAAAGAAGTTCTAAACAGATTGGGATTACGGGAGATAACTGGTTTTCCAGCATTCCTTTAGCAGAAACATTATTAAAGGACAAAAAAACTAACGTATGTGGGTACGTTACGTAAAAATAAAGCTGAAATTCTAAAATAATTTTTTCCACTAAAAACGAGGGATGTAAACACCTCATTATCTGGATTTTTCAACTATTTCAGTACGGTTTCATATTGCCTGAACTAAAACAAAGCAGTGTTAGTTATATCCACTTTACATAACGACGCGTCGATTGACCACGACACCGGGGACAAACAAAAGCCAGAAATGATAACAATTTATAACCGCACAAAGATAGGTGTAGATATCCTAGATCAATTATGTAGCACATACAATTTGAGTAGTAATGAGGCACTTTGGCCATCTTGAATTTTGACGTCACAAGGATGCCCCGTGGAGACCATATTTTCCACCCCTATGGTTTTTTTCGGAGGCCTTTTTCAACCCTAATTATTTTGGTTGTATTAAGAGCTTTCTTGACAACGATTTTTTGTACATGCTCACGTCAGGGGCAGATGTAGGTGTTGGTCTTGGACTTGGGGTTGGTCTTGGGCTAGGGCTGGACCTGGAGCTGATCTTGGGGTTTGGTCTTGGACTTGGGGTTGGGCTAGGTCTTGGACTAGGGGTGGGGGAAGGCTAAGGGTGACAACTATTTCAGGAAATTATAGGTCATTCTGACCTGATGAGGGTTAGCATTCTGATTGAAAAGGATGTTATTTAGTCTATTTAAACCAGGTTGCTGGTAGAATATCTGTTAGTATCGTTTAGCGATTCAAGATGGAAGGTCAGTTTAAGCACCCTTTCGGCGATAGTTTCGGGTCCGTCGGGTTGTGGGAAATCGTATTTTATCGTGGATTTTCTAAAAATATCGAAACTGCTTGCGATACAGCTTTTGAAAAATTATCTGGTTTTACAGTGGTGGCAGCCTTTATTCAAAGATCTCCTGTGGAATTTCAAAAGGTTTACCTGATATGGAACAGTTTGACGGGGAAAACCTGTCTTAATAATAATTGACGATCTAATGCGCGAAACTAACGGCTCGGTGGTTGATATTTTTACAAAGGTTGTCATCATGAAATCTAAGTGTGTTTTCTTAACGCAGAACAATTTCATCAAGACGTGGACAGAGGATATTTCTCTCAACGCACATTACATAATTTTGTTTAAAACCCACTGACAGAGAGTACAGCATTTAGCAAGACAGATTTCGACGGACAACCCAAAATTTTTAGAAGCAGCGTACCAGATGCTACTTCAAACCCGCACGGATATTTATTGTTCGATTTAAAACAGAATACACCGGATGTACTACTTTATAGAACAAACATATTCGGGCCTCAAGGTATCTGCCAGGTATATATAGCGAAAAAGGGTTTAAGTCTCACAGTCATAAAGATTACATCATATACGATGGCTGACGTTTTAAGCGAGAACACTGATATCCTGGATGAACTAGCCAGATTAAGTAAAAGTCAAAGTGACGCTTTATTGAAATGTTTGGATAGTAAGCAGGTAGAGTGTATTTGCGAGTGTGCACATAACATTTTAAAAGGTCGTGTCTCTGTCAGCTGATCAGAAGCAGCGACTCTCTCAACATAAGCATTCTTTAAGACGCTTGGCGTAGAGAGGCGAATCTATAAAAAGAAGAAACAGTTTCTTGTACAGAAAGGTGGTGCATTTCTACCACTCCTGTTAGGACCATTACTCGGCGGAATCCTAATCTGTTTCAATAACCATGGATCACATCTGAAGAAGATGATTATTCTACCGATGGACCTTTATACAGCGCTTACAGGCACCAGATGTTACACAAAACAACATTTTAACGCAGCTGGGTAACGATATGGATAAAGTTTTAAAACTAAAATGACCGACCATGACAAATGGCAGCAGTAAACCAAGTTCTTCAAAGGTATCTACACTTTTCCAATCAGTTACGTCAGCCCACCAGCATAACAATAGCGGTGACGCTGTTGCTGATGATATTAGAGATTTACCGCAACGCAAAGGTCTGACAGATGACGAGATAGTATCAACGCTTCAAGCTTAATATAAGAGAAAAGGTGCGGCTTCGTTAGGTATACTGAATACGAGCAGCGATGTTTTTGGGATAAAGAGGTACTCACAATAAAAGGCGAGATCATACCACATTCCATTATCGATCTGGTTCACGGACGTTAAGAAAACGAAAACTACAAACGCGCGCGGTTGGCGTCAGTTTGCGACGTACATTAAAGAGATAAATATACCACCAGAGTTTATCGGAAATACGCAAAGGCATGATGTTTCTGTATCACCCAGCGTTGAACAGACCCTCACAACAACAGCTATAGGTGAGAATTACGATGCTGATAGTGAAACGTGGGAAACACCGAGAAGAATCTCTCAAAGAAGAGGAAGAGGAATTTCACTAGATTGGGATTCGTGGCGGCATAACATGGGTGCTGTATACTATCCCGTTCACCCAGCAGGGTTCGCTGGTATAACACCTTTAACTAATGCTGTAAATGGTAGATATGGTCAGAAAAAAGTTTCCACGAAATAAATATATTGTGAATAACCTTTACGAGTTGTGGCAAGCGGATCTTTGTGATATGCGAACTTTAAGTAAACACAATAGTGGATACAACTAAGTACTAACGGTAATTGATGTATTTAGAAGAGGGCATGGGCGAGAGCACTTAAAACAAAGACAGCCTCATCTGTAATTGAAGCATTCGCAGATATTTTTAAGGATTGCGACAATACACCGGCAAATCTACAGACGGATGAAGACAAAGAGTTTGTTGCGAGCAGTGTACAAAACTTTTTCAAGAAACAAAATATCAATTTCTATGTAACAAATAACCCTGATGTAAAAGCATCTGTAGTTGAAAGATTTAATAAAACATTTTAAAAAACAAAGATGTGGCGTTATTTCACTTACAAAAATTCCTACGGTATATTGATGTACTCGAAAGACTTGTGACTGCTTACAACAATAGCCCTCATTCAAGTATAAAGATGGCCCCCAGCTGTAAACGATAAAAACATTTTGGAAGTGTGGAATAACCTGTACGCGAAAGGTTTAGGTCCAGTACGCCATCCTAAATATAAAGTCGGTGAGCATGTCAGAATCGATCGAATAACGATCCTGTTGAGGGTACCTTTTACGAAGAAGAATTGCAAGTTGTTACGGTTGATAAAGATACTCTATTCAAAGTCGATAAGATTCTAGCAGAGAAGGCCGTGGGCTAATAAAAATACCTGGTCAAGTGGCGTGGATACAGTGACAAATTTAATAGCTGGGTTAGCTTCGCAGTTGAGAGATATATAAAATGGAGTTTTATCTTACCTTATTGAGTAATAGCTCTATGACGTATTTTCCAGGTAATATGACGTCAAGTTTTAATACGCAACTGCCAAAACGAATAAGATTAACGGGTCGTGGGTTGTAGGGATATCGGAAATTCATTACATTTTACGTGCAATACAATAAAATTTATTATAGAACAGAGTCACCTGGCGAGAACGTGTTAGAAAGAGATATTAAAAAAGGGCGCAGAATATTTTCAACGCGACAACGAGAAGACCATTTATATTGAAGATGGCTGGTACGTGATACGTTTCGCTTCGGGAAATTATGCCAACATAGAAGAAATTGCCAACGAGCTAAATAACCATGTACTAATAAGTAAATTGCTAACAATCGATTATCATAATCTAGCTAAGCGCGTCACTACGAAATTAAAAACTCAGCTCTCACTATTCGGATTCTCACAACGTCTAGCTTTACAATTGGGTTATCGTCCATATCAGAACATAGCTACGGAACCAATTCCCCCTCCCCCGCTAGTACATGGATAGGATTACCAACTCAGATGTTTGTTTATTGCGAAATCGTTGAACCGCAAATTGTGGGCGATGTTTTATCTCCGCTTATGAGTATAATAAACATTACTTCAGAAAACTATGCTTACGGGGGTCAGAAAGATGTGGTTTTTTCGCCTAGACTCTACATACCGGTAATGACACGGGAATTTGAAACCATCGAGATTAATATAAAAACAGATACGGGTGCAGCAATGCCATTTGAGTTTGGAACGTCGTGTCTGAAGCAATACTTTAAGAAAGGACAATAATGGTTTGCCCTTATCAGCAATATTACATGAATCAGGCCGGTAACGTGGTCATGGAATAGGGAGCTGGTTAGGTGGTATATTTAGAAGTATAATACCGTTATTTAAGCCTGGCGCAAAGGCCATTGGAAAAGAAGCGCTTAGAATGGGTGCTAATATTCTTGGTGACGTCATAGAGAATCGACCTATTAAGGATTAGTTTCAAGAAAGATTTCACGAGGCAGGCAGAAACCTTAAGCGTAATGCCGACGAGAAAATCGATAAAATGGTGGAGGGTGAGGTTATAAAAGAGTACGTCTGTTTGATTATAACCAGTCTCTACCGAGAGCTGTTGCTAGGAAGAAGCCTTCTTACGACGATATATTTTCAAGATAATGAATTTTCTACATGCCCAATCGTGTGAATGCGTCAAGTCCGAATAGGATTTGTTCGCTTTACCGTCGACGCAGACAAGTAGCGAGAGTGGTGAATGGATATTTTACAAGTCCTTATCAGCTCTGAGTAATGATGCCCCAATAGAATTTGTAGTCCCCGGAAATGGAAACGATTACATAGATTTAAGCCAGACCATGTTGTACATCACAGCTAAAGTTCTAAAGCAAGATGATACAGCACTTACAGACGCTGATGTTGTAGCACCGGTAAACAATTGGATGCATTCCCTTTTCTCACAGGTGGAGGTTTACTTAAATCAGAAGATGGTGTCACAACCAAACAACACCTACGCATACCGTTCATATATCGACACGCTGCTAAATTATGAAATGGAGGCCAATAGTTCACATCTAGGATGTACCTTATGGCACAATGATACAGCAGGACAGATGAATACACTGGGAAACGGTTTCTCAAAACGTCAAGCACTTGCAGCTACCGGGAAACAGATAGAGATGATTGGTCACGTGCACTCGGATTTGTTTAATCAAGAAAAGCTTCTCATAAGTGGTGTTGAGTTAAAGGCTAAATTTGTACGATCAAGAGATACCTTTAGCCTAATGGCGACACTCGATTCAACTTACAAGGTGCGAATTATAGACGCTAGTTTACTGGTGAGACGTATGCGAATAAATCCAACTATTCTAATTGCACACGCTAAAGCTTTAGAAAGAACTGCCGCAAAATACCCTGTTACAAGAACTGTCAGTCACCTAAACGATGCATCGTAGGGTTTGTAGCAAATAAAGCCTTCAACGGTGATTACCCCTCAAACCCGTTCAATTTTCATCACTGCAATATTAACTACATGTCGTTATATATTGACGGACAACAAATTCCATCGAAGGCCTTACAACCAGACTTTTCAGCTAATGGTTTATATGTAAGAGCGTACCACACGTTATTCTCTGGTACGGTTATTCATTTTTTGAATGACGGTATCGATATATCGAGAAGTGATTACCCCAACGGCTACTGGTTAATGGCCTTTGACCTAACACCTGACTTGTCTGCAAACGCTAGTACGCACTGGAATTTAGTTAGAAACGGCTCTCTTCGGCTAGAAGTCGGGTTTGAAGAAGCGCTCACCGTAACAGTTAACTGTTTGGTGTATGCAGAATTCAATAAGGTGATTGAGATCGATAAACATCGGAACGTCGTTGTGGATTTTAGCTGTTAAAAGTGGTAACTCTAACCTGCGATCTTCAGTACAAGTGTTTAGTGGTGTTAACAACGAATTCATACCGAAAGAAATGGTCGTTTATCGTTGATGCTAATAGAACCACCTCGAGGTTACTTTATATCAATATCCATGTCACAACAGATAAAATTTTTGGAGGCTAATTATCATGGACTGAAATGGTGGTCGGGTCATGTACACTACAACAATTTCCGTGAGGAGTTGATGAGAGTGTTGCGCCCCTTTAAGGGCAGTGAAAAACAACAGTTTTTAAGGTTTCTTAACAAATCAATAGTAAACCTGGAGGAGACTGGTTGCCCGTCGATTAAACAGTTGAAAAAGGAAGCAAAAGCACATAGCTGTTTAAACCATAACATCACTGGGACTATGTGCGCACTGGAAAACGCCTTACTACTGCAAGACTGGACGCATACCAATTCCAAAGATGTACGCGGTACAAGTGTTGAGATGCTTGAAATCGATCCCCAGCCACAAGAAGAATGTGTTCCGGCTTGTATGTGCTTCTAATCAACTACCGAGACACGCACCTAGACCATGTGCAATTATCGTAAACACGGATCCTGCAAACAAACCAGGTCAGCATTGGACCGCTTTCTATATTGACGAGAACGGTAACGAAGAGTATTTTGATTCCTTTGGACGAGCACCGCAAGGGTATCATTTACGTTTCCTAGAGAAGGATTTCAGATGCTTCGTATACAATAAAACAATACTGCAAGTCTACCATTCGTATGTGTGCGGACTTTATACATTAATGTTTCTATATTTTAGATTACATAATTTACCTATGTTTGATTTTGTAAAAAACTATTTTAGTACATGTTTAATTGTAAATGACGAGATAATTAAATTATTGTTTAACGCCTGTTGCCCAACCATTATATTCTGATAAATAAAGATATTCTTTAGTACCTTACTTTTTTTAATTAACAATTGCGTAATACCTACTGTTTTTTTCTTTCTTTTTAATTCAGCATGTGTTTTAAAAATCGTGTTATAAAATTTATGATTTAGTGTCTTTCAAAAGAAATTGTGTTAACCATTTGTATCGGTAATCAATTCTTCAGACTACTAAATTTAAGGATTATATAACTACACGGCAATTAGCTAAAAGTAAACATGAACACTGGTTTCTTACTACATATTGTTGTGGAATTTAAAACATGTAATTATTACTTTCCAATCATTTAATCAGGTTTTTTTACAAAAACATTTTGCGTGTGTGTGTGTGTGTGTGTGTAGCATTTTGTTCAAATCGCTTTGTTATTAATTATTTTAAGGGAAAGGTAAATACGAGTTGCAGTAAGTGTAATAAAGATAATTAGGTTGTTAGTATATTTACACTCTAATTATGGGGAAATCAATAGCTAGTTTTACATCAACTATGCATAAGTAAAAACGTAGAAAGTTTGATCAGACGAGCAGCACAAAGCAGCGACTGTCACTCGCAAACCAATTCTCCAAAACATTCTTTGTGTATAGAGCTGGTAAGTGTGCTTTTAACCCTTTATCTTATTTTTAGTTACAGTTATAAAACACATCTAAGCTATACGTAACAAGTTTCTTTAAAAAAATATTAAGGCGTACAATATACAAACATTTTAACGGTCGGATGGATATGAATACATACAGGTAAAACTATGTTTTAATATTCGTTTAGAAAACAATATTGTAAAAACTGTTATGTAATTAATTAACTTAATAAAAATTTTTGTTTCATTATAGAATAACCTGAATGTCAGTAATTTTTTTTTATAACTCACTGAGGTTTTTTAATTATGACATTTACAATAAGAATAAGTGTTCTATAATTAAATTTTATTGTCATTCAAATTCCCCCACGCATGATCAATCCCTAACACAAGTGCTGTCTTACAATAACCTCCTTATTAGAAATACAATGTATAAATAAATTTCTCGTATAGGTAAAAGATCATCCGAACGTACCCAATAGCATATGACCATTTTAAAACAATAGGGACGATAATTTTAAGAATAACATCTTATTAGGGTAATTATGCAATTTCCAACATTGTATGCGTGTGCGTTTGCCTAACCTCCAGGGGTACTGCTCTTAATATAGCCAAAAGGACCTTAATTAGGGTTAAATCTGTCCATCAAAAATCATGCTAAGACCAACTCCAGGTCCAAGACCAACGCCAAGTCCAAAACCAACCTCTACAGTCCAAGCCCATCACAGACCAGCAGGTCCATCCTAGCCCAAGACCAACCTGTCCAAGACCAACCTCTACATCACCTCACGAGCATGTACAAAATTGCTGTCAAAAGCCTACCGAAAAGAATACCATTAGGGTTGAAAAACGCGTCCTGAATGAGCTATCAACCATAGGTGTAGAAAAACGCGTCCTACACGTGGACGAGTAAAAAATAATTAGGGATGAAAAGAAACCATAGGGGTGGAAAATACTGTCTCACACGTAGGTGTGTAAAATTAAAATTAAGGGTTGAAAAAGGCCTCCGAAAAGAAATCATAAGGGTGGAAAATATGATCTCCCACGTAGGGCATCCTTGTGACGTCAAAATCCAAGATGGCGCATGGTGCCTCATTACAACTAATGTGGCTCGAAATTGTAGACGTTGGCCTTTGGTCATAATGTACGACCTACTGAACATAGCTGCGATAAATGCCCTATGCATTTTTTCAGCAAATCATGGGTATCAGAAAGTCATTAGGCGCAGATTTTTAGAAAATATGGCGTGGGAACGCATGAAACCCCAAATTCAACGAAGAGCGGTCTTAGCCACATTACCTTGAGAGATTAGGCGACGTTCCTGTCTTCTCTTGGGGATTGCAGATCTTCCGGTTGTTCAAGAAGTGAAAGAGGGAAGAGACCGATACTATATGTGTGGAAGAACAAGAAATAAGACGAGCAGGCGTTACTGCAAACACTGTTTTCGTTGGGTTTGCCCAGAGCACGTTCAGAATATGTGCTTAAATTGTACCGCGGGCCAGCAGTAATCTCTTTATTTAAACATTAAGAATTGCCTGTTATTTTATCATTGTTTACTTGCTCAACGTTTAATTAATCACATATATACATTTATTTTATTATACTTGTACAACATGACTATATTTTACATTAATAAATATGTACGTGTTATTTTCTACGAAAAATATGGGTATTTTTGTAAATTCTCGTTTATTGTCTAATATTTAAACGATTTAAACCATTAAACATAAAAGTCAATAAAAATAAAATAATTTATAATTGTAGCAACAATATCTATTTTGGATGACAATCGTCATCCGCGCAATCACTGGCGTCATAAAACGTAGCGCAACCACTAGAGGGTTAAATTTTGTCTCGGTTACTCTTAAATTATAATGTCTTTAGAGAGGACTTGAAACTACAAAATTCCTGCCTACATATTATAGTGTTCATTTTCGTAAATGAAGACATAATAAAGTTGGTTTTGCCATTTCACAACACAGGTGTTGATTGTCGTATACGGAAATGTAGGAATTTCTTTCTAAAAGGTTATCGAACGTAACCGGCTTTGAAATAATGCGATACGATTGATTCTGTGTGTTGATAGAATATAAATGAAGTATTGTCTTATTTGAAAAAAAAAAATTTCTACGTGAGAGTTGATGTTTATGCTCCAACAGTTTCATTTACAAAGTGCAGTTTCATGTAATCGACTATTATTACTTTTCTAGTAATATTACGTTTACTTCATTTCAATGTAACGATTCAATGTCATTTACGATTTAAGTATCGTAATATTTCATATTACGATACGCGATGGGAAAATTGTCAAACGAGGAGTTTGATAACCCAGAAAGTATAGTGATATGAAATTACAATACGAATATCGTACAACGTTTTATCTACTATCAGTTTTAATTATACAGAGAAATAAGTAATTCAATCAGCGAAATGTATTAAGCATGGTATTATCTAAGCAGGCGTATTGTATAATATTGTCATTGTAAAGTTTAATAAAACTCAGATTGTCAATATTATTTCTATAGACAGTTTTACTTTACCGCAATAGTGCGGTAAAGTGATAGTTTACCGCACTAGTGCGGTAAAGTAAGACATTACGATATGTCATTAAATGACGTAAAATTTGACATTACATGTTGATAGTAGATCCATTTCTTTACAGTGCGTTACAAAAACCATAGCGTGCTGTAGAAACACTGTGAGTTCATATTCAAATAACTTTTAATTTTTAGATTCTTAAGCGCGAAACACCCACAAGTGAAGTATTGATTTCGTGAAAAAATCAATACAGAGTTATCACCAGATTTACGAGCTTTCACCCATACCATTTGTGCTTGCATCAAAGCCTACGACCGCAAGATTTCGCAGATCGTGTCGCATTTTGCAAAATTATTATGGAAAAAAATAACCAACAAGCCACTTTTATTGACTTTGTAATATTCAGCGACGAAGCAAGTTATAATAGCATAGGATTCGTTAATAAACGTAATATGCATTATTCCTCAGTTGAAAATCCACACTGGGTACGACAGATAGATTACCAGAATCAGTGGACTGAAAACGTGTGGGGTGGTATTATCAATATTGATGTAATAGGACCTTTCCTTTCGATGGTTCCCTGACAGGCAACATATGTTTCCAATTCCTTCGCGAAGATTTACCACAATTGCTTGAAAATGTGAATCTAAATACTCGACATTACCAACATGATGAAGCCCCGCCGCACTACCATAATCAAGTACGTCGGTTTGCCTACTACACCGACCAATAAACTTCGAATTAGTGAGGCTATTCGAAGAAGCACCCTTTAAAATGTCAAAGCAACCTTTACTAGGTGGTTGACACTGCGAATTGCAGCAAATGGAAACCTTTTTGAACATTTAATATAACACTTGTAATCCATTGTGTTATTTAATTCCATTTTAAGGTTTACAGTTACTGTTCTACGAGTAAATAATTAATAGGCGTTACTATTTTATAGTCCAAAATGTTGAATTGTGCACAAAACCTATAGCTTCACAGTTTTATTGCAATTAGCGTTGTTTCATTTTTGTTTTTCTGCGAATTATGACAATTGTGACAAATTAAAAAAAGTAACAAAATTATACAATTTTCAACTTTATCACTAAATAATTCAATATCACTTAGGAATAGGTAGTATAAAGTGAGGATCTGTCGAAATCTCGTAAAGAATGCTATTCAAATCTGTCATAAAATACATGTTGTGCGATTTAAAAAAAGAGTAAAATAACTTTAATTAAAATGGACCACGTAGAGAAAAGAGTTTGCAATCTGAATGTAGAAGCTGAAACTAGACACATTGGAAAAACAAAATTTCACTCCGATATCTTTCAAGATGGCGGAACAGAAGCCTATTTAATTGGTGGCGTTGTTCTTGAATACCCATTTCCAATCTTCGTGTTAATTACTGACGGCGTCTTTGAAATATGCTTGGATTATTACGAAATCTATCAGCAGATTCCACAATTCTGCTCCATAATTGCTCTTCACTATTTATTTCTACGGCATACACTTCATTATTCATAAACCCCTAAAATGAAAAATCGAGGGGATTAAGGTCGGGACTACAAACTGGCCATGGTATAGATTCTCCACGACCAATCCACCTATTTCCAAGTCTTCTTTGCAAACATTCCCTCGCCCTTTGAGAATAGTGAGCTGGCCCGCCGTAATGCATGCAGTTCATTCTTCTAATAATATCCACTGAGACACCTAATAAAGTTTGCAGCTCATTTTCACCTGTCAGTCTATTATGCTATCGAAATGAACCGATTAGATCAATTATAGCTGCCCACACATTAATAGAAAACTCATATTGGTGATTCCGTATTGCGGTACGATGAGGGTTTTCATCACTCCAGCAATGGATATTACGTATGTTCAAACGACCATCGCGACTAAATCCAGCTTCATTAGTTGATAAAATTGAATGACAGAAAGTTTTGCTCTTGATTTTACAACCACTCGCAATATTGTATACTCTGTAAGAAATCCTGTTCCAATAGGTGATGAATTTTTTGAAAATGAAATGCGTGAAGAAGTTGTTCTTTGAGGATTTGCCTAACTGACTCACAATTAACATTCGGTACAGCTGCACTTATCCTTCTGGTGCTTATTTTTGGGATATTTTCTACTACTTGCAGTACAGCTACTTTGCTTGCAACAGTATAACTATTTTTGTGAGCTCCAGCATCAACTCTTGCTTTTTTAAAGCAGCCATCTTCTCCTAAACACATATGCCTAAATGTTCTAACATTAAGAACTTATCTTAATGGATATCTTTTTCGACAGATATGTTGAGCTTCGGAAGAAATTAACCTGGCCTCGTCGTAACATAATCATGTACCTGATTCAGCAGAAATATAACGAACCATTTATGAAAACAACTTTAAAGGACGACAACTTAATACGTAGGAAATCAGGAACACGACAAACTGTAAACAAATTATTTTGACAGCTAACTTGACAGTTACCAAGGCTTTGTAGTTTTTGTATATAAATAAATTTCCTTAGGGGTAATAAAGAATAAAGAAAATTACAGGGTGAAACAATGTTATTTTTTCGGTTTAAATGCGTAAATCTTCTTTGCCACTGGATACAAAATAAACTTCATATTCTGACAGAAAAATAGTGCAAGGGTATACTGTGCACTAACTTTGGTTCAATTGTCTTTTTACAATCACAAGGGTAAAAAATAAAGAAATTATAAAAAAAAAACTTTAACAGCCTGTAACAAAAACAAAAAGCGATCGGACATTATTGTACAGGAACTTTTTTATTTTTTGGTCCTCTATCGCGGAGTCCGATGCATTATAGTTTATTCTGTGTTACCCTACACACACTAATATATATATATATATATATATATATATATATATATATATATATATATATATATATATATATATATATATATATATATATATATATATATATAGTGCGATATTAAGTAGCGGATAAATTCGATAACTCCGTTAATCTGTATGATAGAGACGTGATCTAAAAGCGATTTAAATTATAACGCATATGAAAAAGGTTTTTCAGATGTTTCCTTCAATTACTTTGAAAGTTGTGACGTCATCAATATATTTTTTTAAATTACAACCCATATTTTTTATTTTTCGACGACATAAAATTTTTAATAGGTTACAAAAGAAAAAAATAAATTAACTGACTAATCCTAGTTACCGGGGTTTTAATAACAAACAAACCCTGTTTTCACTTTGACAAGCGAAGTGTTTAGTGCGTTTTTAATTCTCTGTGTATAGTAATAGTATTTACCTTATTAATAACCTTGTTTGACCAAAATGGAAATGAAGTTGTAATGATGATTGGGTATGGCGATCGAGTTGTCAAGAAGTATGTCGCCTTTTCAGAGACAAATATCCTGATAAGTAAATAAGCCAATCCACCGTCAGCAGAATAGAAAATAAATTTCAAGAACACGGTACTGCGAGGGATCTTCCAAACACTGGCGGTCCTATAACAAAGTTAACCGAAGATGTGCAAATTAATATTTTACTTAATTTTACTTTACTTTAATATTCAACTACTCGAAACTCCGCTTTGGAACACATTTAAAAACACAAACATTTCATCCTTATTATTAAACTTTTCATGGTGGGGTTTATGAAGTAAACCACCGCCAGAGGAGCAAAATGAAAAACCGGTAACAAAAATTGAAACTAACGTAAAAAGAGAACAGAAACCAACCATGACCTGAAGGGTCAGCGGACGGGGAACTCCACGCAAGAGTCAAACCTCGTACTACACAAACCATAAAATCACGAAAATCAAGGCCGAGAGAGAGTGGTTCCAATACCCTTCCCCGGTGATCTCAACTCCAGCCCCCTAGGTACGTCAATACAAAAGACCCACAGTCACGTTCAGTTAAATAAGTGTGAACCGAAGAAGAACACAAAGCACCGTCCAACCCTAGAACACTGGACATTTCAGGAATAATCAAAAGCTGGAATTTTGAAAATAGTTGTTGGGTAACAAAAATAAATTAATTCGAATCAAAAACATACGTATTTAAGCAATTCTAGTATTCTTACCAACGGCTAAGAGTTTGAAAATTTCACGTTAAATAACGATCAGAGGTAAACTCAAAATGGTTCTTTCAATTTTTACTATTGTAACAGTAAGTTGTAAATCCAATAAATAAAAATAATTTACATGAGAACTTATGTCCCTAAAAATCGGCAAAATAGGTTGCACAAGGTGATCTAAATATCAACAATCGTGCTAATATTTGTAGCAAAAATAAAGTAAGTGGTCACATAATATATAAATAAAATAAGGTGCGAAATAAGCACAAAATAAAATCAAATTACTTTTGAATAATAATTAAAGTAATAAAAATGTAAGAGAACTAGAATATCTTTGAACAGAAAATACTTTTGATTTAATGAGGTTTTAATTCTTTAACATGGAAAATACCTAAAGACTTATCGTGACCATTCGGTACGTGGTTGTACCTATCACTTCAGTAACTTTCGCTTCAATAAATTTTGGAGCTTACCTTTGACTATAATTTTTAGTCGCATCAGATAAGGTATAGTTATTTTTCCAAACTACATCGCCGACGTTTAATTTCAATTGACGCCGTTGCAAATTGTAAGATTTTGAATTTCGTTCGTAAGCTGCATGTAAATTTTGAATTACATTCTTAAAAATGGGTGATAGTTCATTTAAATCTTGAACCAAGTGTTCACGGTTGTTAATTGATAAATCGTATTCTCTAAAATCTTTTAATCGACCATAAAAATCTCCAGTAATCGGAAGAGTTCGACCAAACGCCAAAAAGGAAGGTAAACATTTAGAAGATTCATGAACAGCGTTAAGAATGACATGGGCAATTTTGTGAGTTTCGACATCCCATTCTTTGTAATTATCTTTAATGTAAGATTTTATTGCAGTACCTACTACTTTATTAACTCACGACAAAATTTACTTGGGCATGGTAACTCGCATTAGATCAAGTTGATTGAACTTTGTAAGAATCTAATAGATTTTTAAATAATGCACTCTTAAATTGAGGGCCGTTGTCCATCATACAAATTTGTGGTACTCCGTAAACTAGAAATACATTATTTTCAATATATTGGCAACTGCCTTTAGCAGTAGCACTGCAAATTAGGTGAATCAGAGTAAATTTGGTAAACCAACCGCAAACAACTAATAAAACAGTATTACCATTCTTCGATCTGGGAAAAGGACCTACTAAATCGATTTAAATGCATTGAAAAGGAAAAGAAATTTTTCTCTTTACCCATAAAATCATAATGATTAAATTGTGAATATTTACTTTGATTACAAATTTTACAATTTCAAATGTATTTGGAAATGTCTGATTTCATCTTTGGCCAATAATAAAATTCCTTAACTTTCGAAAAAGATTTAAAAACACCAAAATGTGCTGAGTAGAGTCATCGTGAAATTTCTGCAAAATATTTTTCCTTAAAGATTTAGGAACAACTAATTCCCATTCCGCTAAATTGGATTCAATATTTACATCATTTGAAATAAATTTGTAAAATTTATCGTTTTCAAGTCTCCAATCGGGAAATAATTCAGAATTTTTGAAACGTTAATTAACATTTTCTTATACCTGAAGGATGTTTTAAATTATTTAGCCAAATTAGTGAATGATGGTCAGTGATGACTTTAAAATAGGTGCCTTCAATAAGGTCTAAATTTTTGAATTCCAAAAATAACAGCAAGTAATTCACGCTCAGTAATAGAATAATTTTGCTCGGATTTATTTAAGGTACGAGAACCGTAAGCAATAACCTTTTCATTGTCTCCCTCGCCTTGGGTTAAAACACAGCCAAGACCACAATTGGAGGCATCGCATTGTACATAATGTTTTTGAAAAATCTGAATTTGAATTGTATTTAAATCTAGAGTTTTGTAATTTAACCTGGTGTAATTTTTTACATAACTTAACAAGATGAAAAATATCGGTAACATTAACTAGAGGCAATTGTGTTGCATACCAAGGCTGTCAATTTTTCATGATAATTTTAAGTTCAATCTCTGAAGGAGGAATTTCTTCAAAAGTCTGTTTCCTGTTTTTAATGTCATTGAACGGAAATAGATCAACTCCTAATAACATATCTGACTTTGAAATATTACGAGCAAGCATCAATTCTTCGCACCTTTGAATAAATGAGAAAACTTCTTTTTCACTACCATCAAATTTTAGATTTAATTTATAAACAGGAATAGAACTTCTGGAAATATTTACATTCTTTATCAAATTAGAGGAATCTTCGGTTGGAATACTTACTACTGAAGTATTAATCAGTTCATTGTTTACCATCGAAATGCTGGAATTATCAGGATTTGGTTAGTCATCACTGAATTCTACATTTTCATTAATTGATTCAATTAAGTGAATATTTTCATTACACAGTGAAAGTAATTGATCATATAAAAGCACATGTTCGTCATGAAACACTATAATTTAAACGTTTCAAAATATGTAAAAGACGAGTATGAAGTTTGAGCTATTAACTCCTTGTTCAATTAATTTTGAATAAATTTATTAAAGATTGAATGTGACCAAGTTTGTCTTTTAAACAAACCAATTCCTCAGTTTGGTTAATTTCAATTTTCGTATATGAATCACTGAATTTTGGGTCAACTTTCTCTGAATTCAGTTTAAGTCGTAACAGTTTGCGTTTTTCATCAACTGACATCTTTTCAGCCCCGAGAACATAACGGTATCTCAATTATATCAATAACCCATCACTTCTTAAGGCATCCACTACATAAATCGGCATGGTATTAAAATGACAAACAAATAGACACAAAATAGAATAAGGTAACAATAATCATAACTATAAAATATTACAATACTTATAGATGGTAATTGTCAATATTCGTAATACGTAAACGAAGATATCTAACACATTTACAAATTTAATTGGCCCAAAGATCATTGTAAATTTAATTTCCTAACTATCCAGAAGCATCAAATTCAATAAATTGCAAATCAAAATCCCACGATCGGTCGCCAGTGTAATATTAAAAAAAATGATGAGATAAGTGTGTGTTGTGGTTATTAATTCACCCCAAACATTATTTATACTTCTAATGTCAACTAGAAGATTTTGAACCTTTTAGTCAGTCGGAGATTAAATGACCCTGGTTCGCGGTCGCGTTCGCGTTCGCGTGTGCGTTCGCGTGTGCGTTCGCGTTCGCGTTCGCGTTCGTGTTCGCGTTCGCGTTCGCGTTCGCGTTCGCGTTCGCGTTCGAGTTTGCGTTCGCGTTCGCATTCGCGTTCGCGTTCGCGTCCGTCCAAACTCCATGCTTGTAAAATTGCGGATCTATGTTAGTTTGTTGGATATAGCACTGACAAAACTGAACACGTTCTGACCTATCGGGATCCAGTAAACGTTGAACAGTGGTCAAATGATAGGGGTAAATGTTGTTTCTTCTAAGACCTCTGTGAAATGACGTGTACGAAATTCTCCCACTTTGCATTCCTACCCTGCGCGTACTTCATGTGAGAGTTTCTTCAAAAAGGTCTGTTATAGTTTGATCTTGATTTACTCGAACATTATGGAGATAGATTAATAGGACGTTTTGGCCTAGTTTATTGGCCTTCCAGAAGCCAAATGTTATAATATTTAACTATCAAATGTATTAAAATCTAGTAATATAGGGTTTGTGTATTTTCGATTTTGATGGTTTTATTACTTTTGCTCATGATATTGCCGCAAAGAAAATAGCAAACTCAAAAGTTGATACATTGCTGAAAAGTTTACTCTATGCAGTAGTTTTTGCCGAAGAAAAAACACGTTCTCATTTAAACATTTTTGGCGTTACCACGAATAAGAAGATACCACTAATTTTACTCACTTAACAGTTATTATACTTACTTGCTACAGCACCTGGTATAGAAGATTTGTTTAACACAAATAAATACTTGTCTTGTAGAAAATTTAACGCTAGTTCCGATAGTATATATATATATATATATATATATATATATATATATATATATATATATATATATATCAATCAATCAAATCGTAACTTACAGCTTGCGAAAACAACTAGCTTACAGCTCAAAAATACTGATTTGACTAACTTACACTTTGCTAAAACCAACCAACCACAATTCAAAAAGACCAAATTGATTTAACTTAATCATACAAAATCAGCTCTCAATTCAAAAAGTAGCAGTATGATTTACCTTACAGCGTGCAAAAGAAAGCCAATCTCACAATATTTCACACTATGGATAGTGTACGCTTCTTGTTTCCGTAACCACGCTCTTCCCTAGCGGCATGTTTATAAAGTACCGACACAATTACTAAGCTAGTTACATTTTTCCCTTAAGAATCGGTTCATAAAAATTCCAGTGATTCGTTACGCCCCTTCTGTAAAGCATTTTTAAGCGTACACCTGCTACTCACCCCCCCCCCCCCCACATGTATTTTACAACCCTAGACAAATACCAGTTACAAACAATCCCACATTTCTTACAGAGAAACAAAATAAATGCAATCTTTTGTGAACATTAACAAGTTACGACGTATTATCAAGATAAAAAAAAACACACTGATTATCTTTTCTATCGTGGTTACAATGGCGATTTGACAAACGTTTATTAAAATAATAAAGTTTTCACGGTCCGCTACCTCGACGAGGGGCAAAGCCCCCAGAACCAGTTGCTCAGCCCTACACCTGCCTTACAAGGTAGCATTAAGCCTCCTTATTATAATACAAATTTAAATTTTTTTCCAAGGGTACCACGACAATACACGAAGGCCCACGAACAAGTCTCGATCACGACCAGGGGCGAAGACCCGAAAACAAGTTGCGACGCCCTATACCTAACTTACAATCTCGGTTATGTTCGGGGAGGGTTGGAGTAGGGTCGCCGAAACAGCATTCGCCGAAAGCATCGCCTCGCCAAATTGTATTTATGTGAGGCCCAAATGCATACGTCTTACGTTAAAAGCTAGTATTAGACTTCTTATTTCAAATTTCCCACCATAACCATTACAGGGACCTGTATGCACTTTCAAAATATACCACTAGGTGGCGCCAGCTATATTGCAGAAAACATTCGTTAGCCTATACACAAGTAGATGGTGCTATTAATAAATTCAAATTTTACACCTAGGGGTCAGGATAAGGTGTCAAAGTCCCGAGCGTAAGTTGCGAAGTCCTACAATTGTCTCACAAGTTAGCATTAGAGCCCCTCTTATTAGAATAGGACCCGAAAGCAAGTTGCGAAGCTCTATGTCTGTCTTATAATAAGTTAGCATCCGGCCCCTTATTATAATACATGTTCAAATCTCCCCTCATAGATGGCACTACAACAATCCCTAATTAGTCTAACCGCTTAGTGACGCTACCGTTATTTCAGAAAAAATATTCGTTAGCCCATGCACCACTAGATGACCCTACAAGCAAATTCAAGTTTCGCAACAAGGGGGCCACGACAAGAGGGCGCAGACCTGACAAAAGTTCTTATAGCTGTCTTATGAGATAGGATTAGAGCCCCTTATTATAATACTATTTTCAGCCAAGGGAGGCCACGGCAAGAGGGCGCAGACCTAACACAATTTCTTATAGTTGTCTTATGACAGCATTGGGGCCCCTTATGAGAACATTTTAAAATTTCCCACCGTAACCATTGCAGAGTCTTAAGCCTCCAATCAGAGCTCAGAAGCTAGGTGGGACTGAGAACCAATCAGAAACTAATCAGGTGAAAGGTATTGTCCTTAGGACCACCAATCAGAACATTGTATGCACACGCATTTGCCTACCTTCCAGGGGCTGAACAGCCAAAAAAGCTCTTAATACAACCAAAGGGTCCTCATTAAGGTGACAATTCTATCAAGGGGCTGACAATGGCCACCGAAAAGAAGCCATAAAAAATGGCCGATAAAAAGGTTCTTAACACAATCAAAAGGCCTCTAATTAATGTGAATATTCCATCAAGGGTTGAAAATGGCCTCCGAAAAGAAGCAATAAAAAAGGGGTGAAAAATCCAATCTCCACGTGGGCATATAAAAAATGGCGGCCAATGTGCCCCAAGTCACAAAAATCCAAGATGACGGCAAGTGTCCCACTACTACCACCAATAGCCGCTCAAAATGAAATTAACAACTGATTGATAAATAATTACCCTCTTAATTTATTCCGATATATCACTGGCGTCAATAGTTACACCCTCATATTGCTTTTTTTCGTCAACTTTGCCATTGAGATATAAAAGATAAAAATTTACTTAAAAAAGCTTAATTTGCAGTAAATGCATTTTCCATAATACCTGAGCTAGCGCTTCTTTGTTCTTTGAACTATTTTATATTTGAAACGTCTCTCAATTTGTATGTTACTAATATT
Organism: Vesta saturnalis; assembly: GCA_036346205.1. Taxonomy (NCBI): domain Eukaryota; kingdom Metazoa; phylum Arthropoda; class Insecta; order Coleoptera; family Lampyridae; genus Vesta; species Vesta saturnalis. The sequence goes on along the minus strand of JARFJB010002367.1, from coordinate 576,522 downwards.
ACATATGACAGATCAAATGTGAAATACACAGGATCAGAGGAACTAATGAAATGGTGAATCGAACGGATATAAAATCAATTATCTTCCATGTTCTCTAAATCCTATTCCCGTTAAAGAACCGTTTTCCCCAGGTATTTTTGCTGCAAAATTATTATGCATTGAAACGAGTTTTGGTTTGATTTCGTTATACTATTTCGATTCGATGTATAAGTTCAATTAATATACCAATCCCACTTTAATATTACTTTTCCAACTCGTACATGTCTAAAATAATAGTCATAAATTATGTGTTAATTAAACCAATTTGTTAACGATTGTCATAAAATAATATTAGTACATGTTTTGTTTCACTTTATCTTTAAATACATTTCAGGGCAATAAAAAAATTAGAGATGAGTCAGATATATTTAATTTGATTTGTTTATGTATCCTGCTTAGTCAGTCATAACATTGTTTAAAGTATTACTTTATTTGTGTTATTTTTAGCAATCATTGTAAATTATTTATCTTGTGAATGCTTTTATTTGCTGTGTGGGTTTCTTTTGGACAAAATAGAACTTTTGCATAAATTCTTCTATACATAAAGCTGCCAAAATATTTAACAATATAATACGTAGGTACTATGTAGATACATATTTATTTTGGATTATGCAAGACATAGCTAAGAATTTATCAATAGTTATTTAACCATCAAGAGTATTAAATATTGAAACGTTTTAACGTGTGATCGTAGCGAACGCGTTAAAAAAGTCGAGTTGGTTACAATATTTTTCAGAGAATCGCATTCTTTAACTTTCCTGCTTTTCCAAAGTAAAAATTTGATGTCTACCAGGCTGCCATCTCGTAATTAAAGTACAGAACGTCTGACACTTGACAGATCTCATTCCTAGACGCAATACATACATTGTTAAATGTTTCATACAAATCAATGAAGCCGCGTCCTGTCAACTTCATTTAAATCGTTTATTAACAAATCCTAGTAATATATGATTTGGAGTTGCTTAATAATTCCCATTAATGAACGATTCTCTGACAAATGTTTTTATATTAAACGATTTGAATGAAGTTGATAGGAGGCGCTGCATTGATTTGTCTGAAACATCTAACAATGTATTGCGTCAAGGAAAAAGAACTGTCAGACGTTCTGTACTTTCATTACGAGATGGCAGCCTGGTCCACATAAAATTTTCACTTTGGAAAAACAGAAAAGTTAAAGAAAGCGATTCTCTGAATAATATTGTAACTTACTCGTTTATTAATGCGCGATTAACGATCTCGACTTTTTGAATGCGTTACTTACCCGTTAAAACTCACATCGTTAATCGCCTTCATTAATGCACTTGATGGTTAAATAACTACAAACGCGCATTTGTTCTATTTTTGATACGTGTGTGAAGTTTAGCACTGCGATTTAGTCATTCGGAAAAAATAAATAAATAAATTGTGATGAGTTATGCAAGGTGTCGTGCTCATAAAAACCTAAAAAAAAAGTGGTAACAAAAAATTAATTTTGTTCGAGTTGTTTTGTATAATTTCTCATACAAATTGTAAACGTACAATTATAATTATCATTAAGATTAGAGTACATTGGGGTGATATGGTGAATCGATGAAATGGTGAATTACTCTACTTCTTTTCCCCGTGCACAGATGCCTTTACGATCATTTGTTCAGCGACAATCTGTTGGAAACCATAACCTAGAAATCGCTGCCTCTAATATTCTCAACTTCTTGCCACGCTATTCACCGTTTCACCTATGGCAAATGAAGAAAATGACGAACTTGGACAAGGGGCATGGTTAAAGACTTTTCTTACCTTAAAAAAACACACTGTACCTTCTCGTACGTCTCGGCCTAAGTAAAAGTTCTATCACTATTGTTCCAGGCAAACATACCTCCATTTTATAGAAGGCAAAGAGGATCCACCCGTGCTCATTTCACAGAGGACCAACTTAAAGATGCCATAAAGGCAATACAAAACGGAATGAACCTGAATGAAGCCGCAAAGGAGTTTGGCGTTAGCGCTGAAGAAAAGAATAACAACGAGTGCTTTACGAAATAGCTGTGTGTAGGCCACCAGTCCTAACCCAAGGATCTGAGAAGAAGGGAAAACATATTATAAGATTACAAAAATTCGGGTTTGGGCCGATAAGGGCAGAACTATGTACCAAAGCGTATAGACTGGCTGAGAAACGTAACACGCATCACAAATTTAACCGAAAAAAAGAAATTGATAAATTTAATTGGCTACATTTATTCTTAAAAGGAAATACATAACACTCAATCCGCAAATCGTAGGGAGTTTCACGTTATCAAGGGGTTGATACAAGAAACACGTTTCAGGATACTTTCAATTGCTGCAGAGCATCTTGGTAGAGCACAACCTCCTTGATAAGCCGGAAAATATCTTTAACGTAGTCCAGACTTCAACTGAATGACCAAGTTATGTATTGGCAGTAAAACGATCTAACAACGTTCAAGCTATAATATTTGCATGTTTTTACTCCCAGCATGTGTTTTGAAGGGAAAAAATTCGTATACAAGGACGGTATTCCACCAGGTTCCATAATTTTCATGTCAAAAATACCGGCGCACGTAATTGACATTTTCATTCTGTGGCTAAGGACCATTTTGTACCGAGGAAACATGAGGGGAAGGTCATGCTCACTTTGAACGGACATAGCTCCTATTGCAGCAGAGTGGATACATTTCGCAGAAGAAAATGACATAGTTTAGCTTATTACGGTCGAAAATGAAACTAAAACGACAGGTAACAGATAATTAGAGTGCACTGGACTAGCTCGGTGGGACAGAGGGCATGGGCGTGCTTTTGAATTTAAAATGACTAAAGGTGGTTAGTCATATTGTCGAAAGTCGCAAATATGGGTACGCCGTAATTAAAATAAGGTCAAGTAACGAGCGCCATACTGTTATTAAGACGATATTGCTAAGGATACACCTCGGCACACGTAGATACATCAGCCTTCAACTTTCAAAGGATTTCACTTTGACTACCTCCAGGTGCACGTCGGAGATGCTTTGAAACTTTAGCTCTACAACAAATATTAAAATATCCACACGCTAAAATACTAAAGCAGCGTGTGCGCAAATCAGCTGTTAAGATTACATGACTTCTTTAACTCTACATTTCGTTACACTTGTGAACAAAATACACTCAAACACAATAAAAAAAATAATTAAGGTTAAATGTTATGCTTAAATCTCATTAATTCAAATTTAAATACCACTCAACTCCAAAGCTCTGTCATTAATTGAACTCCAAACTAAAATCATTAAACATAAACTAGATAAACGTCATCAAAAATTCCTCTAAACTGTCACGTTAAACAATACTAAATATTTAATAAAACTAAAAAAAACGGTATGACACTAAATACTTCAATTGTAGGAAATTACCACTGGTTGCCATTAAAATGAATCAATAAAATTGAAATCAAAATTTAGTTCTCAATTAATTCTTTAGTTTGAATAATAAAATCACCACTTTCGTAAATTATTACTTTACCTGGTCGGGAGGAGTTCACAAATTAACTATCAAATTCAATTAATTGTTCATCTATTATATCTGAATATCGGTAATCCAGAAAACACAACAATGTACATCTATCAATATTACTTAGGTACAGTTTCAGTCTTAAATGATAGAATAAGGGAACATAAGTAGGTCAAACTTGTAAGCTTACCAGATGCCTTAATTTTAAATTACGGAAATGAAATTACCTAAACATCGGTAAAATTTAAAACGTTACGTAACCAAATGGTCACTCAAAATCAATTTTACATAAATTTGCAGTACATTTAATTATATAATAAAAAAACAAAATACCAAAGGTGGCGCAAATAAAAGTAGTTCGTCAACCTTTTAAGTAAGATTAACGTGAGAGTATCAATTAACGCAAAAATAACACCAGAAAAAAAACGACTGCGTTTATTAGTTCATCAACAAATAATAACACCAAGTTTATAAACAAAGATGTGATAAAGCAATCACAATAACGTACAAGATTGAGTTACCTTCTACACAGAACTTTTGAATACGTGTCCACCAGGTAGCAATGAAAGCAAAACGGGCGGGATCGGCTTCAGGACACCTGCTGAATGTTCTCGATCGGCAACATGCGGCAATTTTCGCTTAAATTTCGATAGCGATACGCCTAAGTTAATTGACCAGGACGTTATATAGTTTATGTGCACAAAACAAATCGTTTTTACGGACGAGATATATTTCGCAATTCTGCTTAATGTTTAATTAATTCAGTAGCTCTATTTAAAAGTCCGTTTAGTATTAACACGAAAAAAATGTCTATTTACAAATTATTTGCAATGAGACTTTCGTCTGCTGCAGTTGATTCATATACAGGGAAACAAAACGTTGTGCTTTCACAATGGTTTTATTCTATAATATAAATCTGAATTTAGCGCGTCTTAAAATTTCACCAAGATACACTCATATAAACACATGCCTCTGTGAAATGTTCGTTAATTGACACCACGGTCCGTAACTTCAAAAGAAATAACCAGGAGGGATGAATGTCTACACAAATACCCACCAAACTGGTTCTTTAGTTGCAAACAACTTCTCCCAAAGGTTCGGTCCTCCAGATACTTGAAAAAAAGGAACGCCCCAACTCCCAAATTCACATCCTTTACTCACGAAAGTCAGATCAAGAATTCCCCACGCAATTATCCGCTCAAACCCCCTCTCCATAATATTGCACCATATTTCTCAACCAACTTTGACCTAAACGAAAAAGATTTAGTTGAAGCATTCTGGTTTGTTATTGACAAAAGGATATTTGCTATCTCGATTTGAGTTATCAGGGTTGGTGAACACACGTGTGGTTTGAAGTAAGTTTTCTCGTGAGAAAGGTGCAGTTTTTATTTTACTATGGAACACCTTTAATGTACGTGGTGGACGATAACATGATCTTTGGAGGATAAATGGTTATTGTTTATCATTCCTTTAGTTAGTTAGTAAGAGACTGCTAACAGAGTTGGTTGAGATAGCTTGAGGGCTGGTGATGTAGACAGTGCGCTTATTATACCTGAGATTCACCCATTGGTTATCTGAAGATATCCTGAGGGAATAAGCTCTTTCACTAATTGTGGGTTATAAATTCAATCACCTCGAGGAGATGTGTTGGTGTATCGTTGACAATTAGTAACATGCTCGTTCCATTAAGAAGAGAAATTGTTTGATTTTAGTGCTATCCTGTTTTATGGATTAGTTTTACGCTTTAGGCGTTTGATTTATGTGTCGTGTTAAGTATTTCGTGCATCGAAGGTCTCGCACTGAACTTTTGTAATCATGAAAATATAGCGTACCCCGAGCTGTTTAAAAATAGACAATAAATTGCTTGTGTATGTTTGCTGAAGTGTTTTGTGTATATTACAAATTCGTCTTGCTAGATCTATTAAAGATATAATTACATCAATTTTTTGACATGGATGGTGGTTGGATATGAAGATATCTATTAGTGTGTGTCGGCTTACTGTAAACCTCAAAGGATAGTGAATTATTATATTTGGATATTAATATGTCAAGAAATGGTAAACTTCCATTAGTTTCTTTTTCCATTGTAAACTGAATGTTAGGATGTACACCATTTATAAAAAGCAAAAACTCATGCAGTGCCTCTTCTCCATGTCTCCAAATAACAAATGTGTCATCTAAATATGTATACCAAGCAAAAGGTGTTTTAAGTGTACTTTGTAACGCTAATTTTTCCATGTAAAAATTAGCTATAACAGGACTAAGGAGACTATCCATTGCTACACCATCAATCTGTTCATAAAATTTACTATTCCACTGAAAATAAGTTGTAGTAAGATAGTGCTGAAAAAGAATGGTTATATTCCTTGGAAAAATATGATCAATATATTCAATCGTTTCTTTTAGAGGAACTTTTGTAAAAAGTGAAACAACATCAGAACTGACTATTGTATCACCCTCTTCAATTTTGAAATTATGCATTTTTTCAACAAAGTCGGCAGAATTTTTAATGTAATGAGGTGTTTCACCTATATGAGGTTGTAATAAAAATGTAAGGTGTTTTGCAAGATTTCATGTAGGAGAACCAATTGCACTAACAATAGACCTTGAATTAAATGCTTTACCAATTATATGTTAAATTACCACAGCACTATAATTTAACGTAAGTAGTTGAAATTACAATTAAAATTAAAAAAAATTACAAAGACCATTCTGCTTTACAATTTTCATTGTTAATAACACTTCAACTTAGTTTAGTTACTCTTTACTAAAATTATATTCCATAGTTGGCTTTATACGTTTCTCAAAGTGTTATATTAATAGCAGGCTGATGTTTATGTTTTAATTTTTTAACTTTGACAACATCTTTTACAATTTTAATAGATATTACTACTGACGAAGATAAATCTAAGTGTTATCGAAATGTTTAGATTGTATAATTTAAAATACAGCAATAAAAACCCAAAAAGATAAGTATTTTAATATATCAATAGTTAAATAGCAAAAATTTTAGGTAACTCAATCCCACTAATTTTGTACAAGCCTTCGAAGTAAAGTGACTAAAAACCTTTTACTTTGATAGTAATTATCGTATGACAAAAATTTTATTTATGGTGGGTTTGGGGTCTTTCGTGATGTTAGCTAAGTCAGAGTAGAATTTATGTTAGGTATAGCTTATTTTTTATTGGAGCGTAAAATTTAATTCCAATGGCGTAAGACGGTGTATAATTTTGGTCTAATTATACACATGATTAATTCAGATGATTCATGAATACCTCAGGTATCTTTCCACTACGTTTCAAATGAGATACCATCATGGTATTAGGAGATATTAACAATTCTGCTGCATTAAATGTAAACAGTCATAAAAATGTAAATTTGATCTTAAAAATTAGAAAAAAACAGTTATATATGGTAAACCGATAACATTCCATTCAAACAGTGAATATAAAACAGTTTTAATTAAGTTTCACTTCTACTATTGCGTGATAAACAAAATTTAACCTATTTATTACGGATAATTAAGTATTGAGCGACAGTAATAGAATTATGAGGCAGCTTTTACGTTTCACAACTCGCCACAATCCTATAAACTATCAAAGGCGTGCATCATTGCAAAGTTTAAAATAATTTTGATCTTTAATGCGAAAACGGATTGTAATTAAATCTGGCATTACAAATAACGCTAGATAATATGCAAAGAAGTTCAGAATAATGAATTAATCTGTTGCAAGCTTCTCAATTATGTTGTCTGAAAGCATGTAATTAAATTCCATAAATCATTAACAAATTTAAGCTAATTTGTTCATTGCTAACAGATTTACAATTAATGCTTGACAGAAACAGGTATGTGTGGAAAATAAGGTTTTCGAATTTTAAAATTGAACGAATTGCTGACAGTGTTGGTATAAGCTTTAAGTCTTTTATGCTTAATGAAAAATTAATAGGAAATGCACGTAGGTGCAATTGCTCCTGCAAGCGGATGCAGGCTGAAAATAGAGCAATTACAACAATAAATTAATTAGATTATACGCTACCTGAAGTTTACACAAAACAGTAAATTAATTATATTCCGTCTGCCTTTTTTTAACTGGGAGTGCTCGACTATGATAATATAATTCTATTAAAATAACTGAAAAGTGCTTAATTATACGCTCTTTGTACTATTCAGGAATTTAAAGATACAATTAACACCTTCCCAACCTACATATACATATGCAGCTATAGAAAACTATGCCATCGACTTTTGCAGTGTGTATGTGAGCGCGCGCGCGCGTGTGTGTGTGTGTGTGTGTGTGTGTGAGTGCGTGCGTGCGTGTGTGCGTGCGTGCGTGCGTGTGTGCGTGCGTGCGTGCGTGCGTGCGTGCGTGCGTGCTTGCTGCGTGCGTGCGTGCGTGCGTGCGTGCGTGCGTGCGTGCGTGAGAGCGTGTGCGTGCGTGCGTGCGCGTGCGTGCGTGTGCGTGCATGCGTGCGTGCGTGCGTCGTGCATGCGTGCGTGCGTGCGTGTGTGTGCGTGCGTGTTGCGTTGCGTGTGCGTTGTGCGTGTGCGTGTGCGGTGTCGTGTGGTGTGCGTATGCAGTGCGTGATGTGCGTGTATGCGTGTGTTCGTGTGCGTGTGCAGGTGTGTGCGTTGTGCAGTGTGCGTGTGGTGCGTGTGTGTTGTGCGTGTACGTGCGTGTGCGTGTGTGCGTGTTGCGTGTGGTGTGTGCGTGTGTGCTGAGGTGTGCGTTTGCGTGTGTGCGTGCGTGAGTTCATGTGACGTGTGTCGTGTGTGCGTGTGTCTGTGTGCGTGCGTGCGTGTGTGTGTGTGGCGTTTGTGCGTGTGTTCGTGTGGTGTTGCTTGTGCTGAATGCGCTGATGCGTGTGTGCGTGTGTTGCGTTGTCGTGCTGCGTGTGTGCGTTTGTGCGTGTGGCGTGTGCTGTGGACGTTGGTTGCGTGGTTTGTGCGTGTTGTGCGTTGTGCGTGTGTGCGTGTGGCTGTGTGCGTGTGTGCAGTGCGTGCGTGCGTGTGTCGTGGTGCGTGTGTGCGTGGGTGTGCATATGTCATGTGCGCCTGGTGCGTGTGTGTGTACGTGTGTGTCTGTGTGTGCGTGTGTGCGTGTGTGCGTGTGTCGGTGTGCGATGCTGATGCGTGTGCGTAGTGCGTGTGGCGTGTGTGCGTGTGTGCTGTGTGCGTGTGTGCGTGCTGTGCGTGTGTGCTGTGTGTGCGTGTGTGCGTTGTGCGTGTGCGTGTGTAGTGTGCGTGTGTGCGTGTGTTCGTGTGTGGTGTGCTATGTGCATGTGCGCTGAGTGCGTGTGTGTGTGTCGTGTGTCTGGTGTGCGTGTTGCGTGTGTGCGTTGTGCGTGTGTCGTGTACGTGTGTGCGTGTGTGCGTGGTGTGTGATGCGTGGTGCATGTTGTGCTGTGTGCGTGTGCTGTGTGGTGTGTGCGTGTGTGCGTGCGTGTGTGCGTGTGGGTGTGCGTGTGTGCGTGTGTGCGTGTGCGTGTGTGCGTGTGTCGTGTGTGCGTGTGCGTGTGTGTCGTGTGTGGTGTTGCGTGTGTCGTGTGCGTTTGCTGCGTCTGTGCGTGTGCGTTGTGACGTGTGCGTGTGTGCGTGTGTGGTGTTGTGCGTGTGCGTGCGCGTTGGTGGTGCGTGTGCGTGTGTGCGTGTGCGTGTGTCGTGTGTGCTGTGTGCGTGAGTTGCGTGTGTCGTGTGCGTGTGTGCGTGTGCGTGTTGCGTGTGGTCATGTTTTGCGTGTGTGCGTGAGTGCGTGTGTGTGTGTGCGTGCGTGTGTGCGTTTGTGCGTGCTGTGCGTGTGTCGTGGTGCGTGTGCGTGTGTGCGTGTGTGCGTGTGTGCGTGTGTGCGTGTGCGTGTGCGTGTGTGCGTTGTGCATGCGTGCGTGTGTGCGTGTGACGTGTGCGTGTGCTGTGTGCGTTTGCGTCGTTTCGTGCGTGTGTGCGTGTGTGCGTGTGTGCGTGCGTGTGCGTGTGCGTGTGTGTGCGTGTGTTCGTGTGGTTGCGTATGTGCGTGCTGAGTGCAGTGTACGTGTGTGTGTGTGCTGTTGTACGTGTGCGTGTGTGCGTGTGCGTGTGCGTGTGTGCGTGTGTGCGTGTGTGGTGTGTGCGTGTGTGCGTGGTGGTGCGTGTGTATGCTGTGTGCGTGTGCGTGATGTGTGCGTGTGTCGTGTATGCTGTGCGTGAGTGGTGTGTGTGTGTGCGTGTGTCGTGTGTGCTGTGTGTGTGTGCTGTGTGTGGTGTGTGTGTATGCGTGTGTGCGTGTCGTGTGTCGTGTGTGGTGCTGTATGTGTGTGTGCGTGGTGTGTGCGTGTGTGTCGTGTGTGTGTGTGCGTGTGTGGTGCGTAGTGTGTGCGTGTGCGTGTGTGCGTGTGTGGCGTGTGCGTGTGTGCGTGTGTTGGTGTGCGTGTGTGCGTGTGTTCGTGTGTGTGCGTGTGTGTGCGTGTGTTGCGTGTGTGCGTGTGTGCGTGTGCGTGTGCGTGTTGCGTGTGTGCGTGTGCGTGTCGTGTGTGCGTGTGTGTGCGTGTGTGTGCGTGTGTGCTGTGTTGCGTGTGCGTGTGCGTGTGTGCGTGTGTGCGTGTGTGTCGTGTGTGCGTGTGGTGTGCGTGTGTTGCGTTGTGCGTGTATGCGTGTGTGCGTTGTGCGTGTGTCGTGTGTGCGTGTCGTGTGTGCGTGTGTGTCGTGTCGTGCGTGTGTTGGTGTGTTGCTGTCGTGTGTGCGTGTGTGCGTGTGTGCTGTGTGTGGTGTGTGCGTGTGTGCTGTGTGTGTCGTGTGTGCGTGCGTGCGTGTCGTGATGCGTGTGTGCGTGTGTGCGTGTGCGTGTGGTGTCGTGTGTGTCGTGTGCATGTTGCGTGTGCGTGTGTGTGTGCGTGGTGTGCGTGTGTGCGTGTGCGTGTGTGCGTGTGTGTTGCGTGTGTCGTGTGCGTGTGTGCGTGTGTGCGTGTGGTGGCGTGTGTGCTGTGCGTGTGCGTGTGCGTGCGTGTGCTGTGCGTGTGTGTGTGCGTGTGCGTGTGTGCGTGCGTGTCGTGTGCGTGTGTGTGCGTTTGTGCGTTGTGCGTCTGTGCGTGTGTGCGTGTGTGCGTGTGTGCGTGTGTGCGTGTTCGTGCGTGAGGGTGTGCGTATGTGCATGTGCGCGTGAGTGCGTGTGTTGTGTGCGTGTGCGTGTGTCGTGTGCGTGTGCTTATGGTTGCGTATGTGCGTGTGTGCGTGTGCGTGTGTGCGTGTACGTGTGCCTGTGCTGTGTGCGTGTGTGCGTGTGTGCGTGTATGCGTGTGTGCGTATTTGCGTGTGTGTGTGGCCTGTGTCGTGAGTCGTGTGTGCGTGAGCGCTTGTGTGCGTGTGTGCGTGGGTGCGTGGGCGCTTGCGAGTTTGCGTGTATGTGTGTGTTTGTGTGTAGTTGTGTCTATATGTGTGCGTGTGCATGTTCGTGTGCGTGTGTGTGTGTGCGTGTAATGAGTATGCACGTGTGTGTGCGTGTGCGTGAGTGTGCTTTGCAACAGATTTTTTAAGGCAGTGGTGCCAGAATTATTGGGCAAATATTTTACTACTGCAAAAGAACAAATTGCAGAGGTTACAACTGCTCTTGAAATTCATCATTCCATTATTTTGCCGTCTTATCAATCTGCTTGTGATATTTTGTGCAATTGTAAAAAGCCAAATGGTGGGTTAATATTTTGTAGAAATATATATTGCTCAGTAAAATGGTATCACTTAAGGTGTGTTTGGATGAAGAGGCTGCGCGCAAATAAATGGTTTTGTGAAAACTGCTGCCGCTTTTAGAATCCAATAGTAAATTCACAGTTCTCATAATTTTAGTGAAATGTTAGATGTATTTTCAGTTACTTTTATTCATGTTTTTTTAATTTTAGAGTACTTGTAAATTGTGTAGAATTTAAAAAACTTCCATGTTATTCAATCATAACGATCATTATAGCAAATACATTAATTAATACACTGAGTTATAACTTACCACATAGCTACATTATAAAACAGGTCGGTAAAAGTATGACACCAAGTTGTGTGCACCATAAGCATTATTAAACGATAATGTTACTCGTGCTTATAATGCTCTTGGTACATAAGTATGAATGATTAAACTTGCCGCATTTCTACTACTTTATAGGAGTTTGCTAAAATTAAATTAAAAACTTTGTATTACTATCAACTTTTATCCATTTTTATGTATTTTACAGTAGTAGGTATCTTAAAGGCTACGTTTTTGCATTAAAGTTTTATTAATATCTATGGTAAGATGGAATAAAACTTTTTCTACATACTATTAATCACAATACAATATTAACTCATTACAATTATCTATCCTCATAAGGGACTACTGCTCATTTCTTTATTACTCATAAAATACACTGGTACAGTGCCACCATGAATCCTAACATTAGCAATTTTTCTATTTTCTTCAATATCTGCGAAAGCAGTTGTTTCTATAAAGGGTCTTAGAATTAATTATTGATAGTTTTCGGCATTTATATCTTCATTAAAAGAAATTGGTCCAATTATTCGCCTTCTCGATATGGCAATCCAAACTCCAGTTTTAACTGGATGTAATGGAGTTTCAATAAGTACCTGGGTATTTTCAGTTGACCAGGTTCGGTAATTTTCGAATCTATATAGCTGCTTAGATGAAACTATGCTTCGTCACTGAAAAACGTTATATCCAAAACATCATTGTTATTAAGATTTTCGTTAAACCAGGTACAGTAGGTTTGACGCTTTTCAAAATTAAGTGGCACAAATACTTGTAATAGAGACATTTTGTACGGGTGCATTTTCAGTTTTTACAAGCTCTGGCCCACAGCAACATGCTGTGTGAATGTTTCGTAGGAAACGTCAATGTTGGCGAACACACCCACCTTCATCTCGTTGCCCAGATCGAAAATAAGCCTCCAAGATAAACTTATTGTGTTCATCCGAAAACATGACACTAACAATTACAGCCTAAAGATTATTCGCATTTTATTTTTACTCTAAACAGAGTTCTGTATATATTTACTTCAGATAAATCAATCAAGTATGTGCAGTAGATTTTACGTCAATTACAGGAACAATAAAAGACAACTTAAACGACAAGAACAAAAGGAAGCAAATTATCACAGTTTACATACGCAGCAGATGAAAGTTTTGATAAACAACTTACACTTTCCAGTGTTATAATACATTTTGATAACAATATGACCATAGTGGAGTTACAAACCCTACAATCAATCTGGATCACTTTGTAGAAGCGGGCGGTTTTGGAATTTTTTTACGTTAACATATATTTATGTCTATGAATCTCTATCTGACATGAAGTTTTAAACGTCATTCTGTTATATATTATTTTGTTTTTACAATGTTGCTTGTTTTCGTTATGAACGTATAAAAAAGAGGTTGTATGGTTATCCTAAAAAAATTTAAATTAAAATTATTTCATGTATTTCATTTAAACGAGATTTTCTCCTGTAAAATTTTGCGGTTAAAATTAAATTTACAATATTTTTAGAAACAAAAACAATAATCTCAACATAAAAAGGATTGCAAAGTAAAACTTAATGATTGTGTTCAACTTACAAAGGAGGATGCGGCACTTTCTGACGGAGATTTTAGAGGGAAATACTTAAAGCACAAGAGTAAAAGCACTAATCTAGTGATATTTAAAGATATCAAATGTTATATTAAAAGATGTCTAACTTCAACAATAGCCAAATGACACTTACAAACGTCAAATTATTAACAACACTGTCACTGTCAGAAAATGTTAGATTACTTTTTTTTAAATAGGCCAATTCAATTCACTAAACAAAAAAATATATGAATAAATGAAATTCCAATCTCAAAAAAAACTCAAGCAGAATGACTAAAGAAATGTGAACTATTTGTGTGAGGTTGAAAAATCGTAAACAATGTAACACAAACTAATCTATAAACTAATATGAAACACAATTTAAAGTTCATTTTTTAAATGTAACCCAAAAGTAATTGTTACTAAATACCTTTTTTTTTTAAGTTTCTAATTTTATCTCCGTCAAACTATATAACACACCTCTCCTCCTTTCTTCGTACCTCACTGCAAATTGTTGACTCAGCACTTGGTTCCTTCATTGTTTTTATTCAAATGTATCTTTGTTCATTTTAAAACCCAGATTTTCTGTTTTTCTGGATTAAACTCTAGAGCTCAATTCCGGGAAGTTTCTTTTTTTTTATCGTTCGCAGAAGACCGTTTACCACCTCTTGAATTCTTTTCTTCTTTTTCTAATCTTTTGATATGCTGTTTCTTATACTAAATTTTATAAAATTACTAAAATAAAGGTTGACATCTTATTTCCTTTTTTTAAATCATATCCATTGTTTAATGTAATTTTGAGTTATGTAGGCCAAATGAATGTTGCTGAATGTATTTCAATTACCTTATTCTTATTTCCTAACTTTGATTTCATTAAATACATATATATATATATATATATATATATATATATATATATATATATATATATATATATATATATATATATATATATATATATATAATAATAATATATATATATATATATATATATATATATATATATATATATATATTGTGTGTACGTAGGTGTATTTTGTTTGATATATGTTGGTTTACTGAATTGGCATAGGAAACATAAATAAAAATATAAACAGCTTTAAATTGTAATTACTACACTATGTATACAGTGCCCGTCTAAAGTCCCCCCTCCCCAGCCTATTGTGTGAACCATAAAACTGAAATTATTAAAACTTTGGGAAACCAAGCTAAAGCACATATACAACATTTACCGTTTATGATGGTACTCTGTGACGTAAGTATTAAAAATGGCGGAGAGCCACCATTTTGTAAAATAATTTATATGACCCATGATAAGTAATACCTCATTTGAAAGCTTGTTTTAAGTCCTTTTCAACAGCATTAAAATGTTACTACTGATCTATGAGTTTCAACCCAAAAACCTCAAAGCATTTATTGGCATTCCACACTCGCCTGGCTTATCGGATTTTCTGTCAGTACGACATACGTGGCTTCTTTGAGTTTTCGGCGAGTTAGTCCTTTGGTCTGTTGTTTGTCCCATTGGATTCGGTGCTATTCGCTTCAGATATTTTCGGCGATTACACACTGTAGCAAGCCTCCGCATCTTTATGCCCTACCAAAGATCCATACCTTCCATCCAACTATGAAGAAATTATGGTAAGCTTCAACATCGTAAGTCTATTCACAAATGTGTCCTCCGTCAAGCTACTTCACTATCATAAGAGCCTAACGCAGTAACTCTTGGTAAACACAATAATGGAACTTTTGACAATCTGCATTAGAACAACGTACTTCCAGGTAGAAGACAAATTATACCATCAAAAGATTGAAATGGCGTTGCTTAGAGACGTAGACGATATCTTCGTAATTTGGCCTCACGGTAAGCAGAAGCTGGATAAATTCCTAAATCATCCAAATAGCCGAGCACCATCCGTAAAGTTCACAATGAAATTGGAGTCGGAACAGAAACTACCATTCCTGGATGTACTTGTACACAGGAGTGATAACACTTTCACGACAAGTGTATACAGGAAACACACCTCGGTGAGGTACCTACACTACAACTCCAACCACCACAAAAGTGTGAAGTTAGGCGTAGCAAGATGCTTGTTCGATAAAGCGAAATCAATATGCTAGAAACAAGAAGACCTGAAATAAAAGAGAATATCCCTAAACCGCTTAAAGAAACTGGCTACCCCGATCTAATACAGAGAAAGGGTAACTGAAAAAGAAGAATCTAGATACACAGCAGTAATATCTTGTATACTAGGTATCTCGGACAAAATATGAAAGATAAGCAGGAAATACAAGATACGCACTGTCCTCAAATCAAGAAGAACGCTCAGGGGAATACTAATGAAAATTAAACCACACAATGAACACCAGAATTTCAATTTCAATTGTAATAATGTTTTAAGAATATACGTATATTCGAGTCGGTGTGATAAAAAGAGGACGTGAAATGTAAATTAAATGACTCTCATGGATTAATTTCAAAAGTTAAATGGCCAGAATTCGCGGCCTAAATGGTGGGAGAAAATGTGACATCTTCAGATATGTAAGTATCTATTGAATAATCTGCAATTTTAGAAAATTCTGGACTTTGGGGCATATCTGCCATGAAGTAGTTCATAAAACAATCACTGACATATTATGGTGGAAGGAAAAGTAGACCAAACAAATGTAGCCATTTTCCGTTTATATCTGTATGACGATAACTAATAATTTTGACAGGTGGTAGGCATGTATACTCCATGCCAGCCGGGAGGTACCACCACCCTTACCATGGGCTCCTTAATATTGGGTCTACGATTTTCTGAGCTCGGTAAGGGCTGCCGGTTAACTTTTCCTTCATCCTTAATTTAGTCTCATTCTTCTCTCTCGCCCTCACTGTCTTTCTATCGGATTAAAAGTCCCAAATTATAAAATAAGATGGCTGTGGTTTCTAGGGTAATAAATTCCGGACGTAAAATCCCGCCCCATTCGTATGTCCGGGAGGGCAGGGCCGAGCGACCACGGGTATCGAAAGTATCAACTTTCTGATTCACTACTGCAACATCCGCGGTATCAGGTCTAATCTTAATGCTATTCACCAACATCTTGATCAATTACAACCTGATATTTTGTTTCTATCTGAATCACAAGTCTCCTCTGAAAGCTCCGAGTCACCCGATTTGCAATTTCCTCAATACCACCTTCACTCTAACTTTCGATGTAAAGGAGGCGTATGTGCCTACATCAAGGACAGAATTGCTTGCAATAGGGTCTCTTCCTTAGAAAATAAAAATTTTCACGTGATTTGGTTTAAACATTCTGGTCCTAATTTTGTGAAATTCTACTGTTGCATTTATAGGTCTCCTAATGACAGTAACTTTTCTTCGATTACCTTAGTATGAAAGTTGACTATCTCCTGTCTCAGTTTCCGTCTTGCGATATCTCAATTGTAGGCGATTTCAATGTTCATAACTCTAATTGGCTTCAGTTTTCATCTACTACAAATCCTGCTGGTCATAGTGCAGAAACATTTGCTATTTCATGTGATCTCACACAAATGATTTCTGAACCCACAAGAATCCCTGATAACCCTAACCATACTCCACATCTTCTAGATCTCTTTCTTACATCAAACCCTCTTGTTTATAAAACTTCCGTTCTTTCACCTTTAGGTCTTTCCGACCATTGTCTAATAGAAATCATTTCTACTGTACCTAATTCCACTGTTGTTCGCAAAACCGATAGAACCTTGTGGTGTTTTAAGTCAGCTCGATGGAGTGATTTACGGGATTTCTTTGCAACCTTTCCATGGCGTGAATATTGTTTTAAGTCGTCCTCTTCTTCGGACATCGCTCTTTCAGTATCTGAAGTCATCCTCATGGGAATGGAGTTATACATTCCCAAAAAACAGTACCGTATAGGTCATTCACGTTCCCAACCCTGGTTCAATAAGGCTTGTGCTGATGCAATATCTTTAAAAAATAAATGTTACATTAAATGGAAATCTAATAAATCGGTCGACAGTCATGTAGAATACGTTGGTGCTAGAAATATCTGCAAAAGTGTCATCACTAAAACTAAAAAGTTGTTCGAACAACGAAAATGCAATGAACTAGTTACATCTCCTTTAGGCAGTCGTAAAGTTTGGTCTTTAGATAAAAGCCATTAGTAAAAACTTTGGAACATCTTCATTTCCCCTGACGTCTATTGAAGGATCGGTATTTGCTGATTCTGTAGACAAAGCCAACGTTTTGTGGATTTTGGAATCGATCATCAGTAGACTTGATCTCAATAAGGCGACTGGCCCAGACGGTATCCCAGCTATTGTCTTAAAGAAATGTTCCCCGAACTAGTACCAGTCCTATCTAAGCTCTATACGATCTCTATGTCTTCTGGGGAATTCCCTTCATCATGGAAGTTAGCAAATGTTCAACCTATTCCCAAAAAGGCGATAAGACCGATCCCTCAAATTACCAACCAATTGCCATCACTTCCATTTTGTCTAAAATCATGGAAAAAGCAATCAATCAGCAACTGCTCACGTTCCTTGAAACTAACAAACTCCTTAGTGACCACCAATATGGGTTTAGGCAAAGTCGTTCAACAGGCGATCTTCTTTCATATGTGACCCAAGTTTGGAACAATACAGTAGAGCAGTCCGGTGAAACAGTTGTAGTCGCTTTAGATATCTCAAAGGCATTTGACCAAGTTTGGCATAAGTGTTTACTTGCCAAACTCACCTCGTTTGAGTTAAATGATACGCTCATCAACTGGGTTTCTAGTTTCCTTGATAAAAGACGAATACGTGTCGTAGTTGATGGCTTTTTTTCAAAAGAAGTTAGCATTAACGCGGGCGTACCACAGGGATCCGTTATAGCGCCTACACTTTTTCTGCTGTACATAAATGACCTTATTTCTTCAACAACTAACCCCATCCATTGCTTTGCTGACGATAGCACCTTCACTGTAGTTCATCTCAGTCTACTCATAGTGATAATCCACCTTCTATGTCAAATCAAGAAATTAAAGCTGAAATGGCAAATTCAATCAACAAAGACATTCAACGTATTCTCGAATGGGGAAGCAATAATCTAGTTAAATTTAATGCTAACAAAACTCAGTGTTGCCTTGTGTCCGCCAAAAAAGATCGATCATTTCCTGTTGTAAGTATGAATGGCTCAGTTCTTAAGTTTTCAGACTCTATTACTCTGTTGGGTATGACTGTATCTTCAAATCTCTCATGGGTTGACCATCTTCTGTCAGCTACCAAAACAGCTGCTCGTAAAATAGGCTTTTTGTACAGATCTAAGCAGTACTTTACCTCTCGACAACTCCTTCTGCTGTATAAGGCCCAAATTCGGCCTCATCTGGAATATAATTCTCACCTCTGGGTTAGTGCTCCCCAATACACTCTCGATATCGTTGATCGTATTCAAAAGAGAGCGATTAGGCTTATAAATGACCCGTCGTTAACTTCTCACATACAGTCCCTTGAGCATAGAAGGATGGTTTCAGTTCTATCTTTGTATTATCGTTATTACAACGTTATTGTGCTGCTGAATTATATTCTTTGATACCATCTCGGGCTATCTTTTCGAGAAACACTCGGTTCGCTCATTCACATCATCAGTATGCAGTACAAATCTCCACTTGTCGTACCAAACGGGCGCAATCCACATTTTTCTGCACGGCTTCTAAACTCTGGAATGATCTCCTAGTTCCTGTTTTCCTCTCACTTATGATATGAGAAAATTTAAGGTAGCTGTTCATAGCATCTATTGGCAATTCATTATCCCTCTATCCATCCTCCTATGTTCCTGAGTGCTTTAGCACGATAGGCCAAATTTAGCCTGTTCAGGTCCACAATCATAAAAAAAAAACTAGAAGTGGATTTTGCTGAACCAACTTTGTGTCAAATGAAATTTAGATCCAAAAATAGATGCAAAAAGCCAAACTCTCGTAACTATGGTGTGAATAGAAACTTAGTATATTATAACTTTTGACCGACTCAAATTGATATCTTTCTGCGAAACATTAATAAGCGCGTATAAAGTAGTGCAATATGTATCCAAGAGCTTATTTGGTAGTAAACAAAATATAAGAGGAGTGTAATGATCATTCCTAATACAATATATGGAAAATAACTGAATAAAAAATTTTGGACAGTATTTAAAAGTACTGTCCATGTAATATGTGCCGGATTAGGCCAAACGATTCACATTATATGCGTATCTAAAAATGATAATATCTTTAAATTATTATACAATGTAAAATACTCCTCTCGGTCTGATTTGACGGATTTGGAATCAATGACGAGGTGAATTTCTTCTATACTTTTTGGTATTATGCGTTCTACCTTTAACCGGTTTCTGTTGATATGGCGTATAAGAACGATATCAGTAGATGTTAATGCTTCCTTGAATGCTGACTGAGCCATTTGCGAATTTATTATTTTCGAAAGTACTTGGCAAACACATTCCGCGGTTTTATTTTTGCAAGAAGTGTTGACAGCTTGCCTGCTTAGGTGATTGTGGGTGAAACTGTGGCCGACTATTGTGTCACTTTCTGAAAGAAAAATATTATCTATATAGAGAATGACATACTTGATACATTATCACATTGGCACTATTCCGACCATGTGCTAGAGAAGTAACTATCACTGGTATTCGGTTATGCAATTTAGGTAGAAATAAATTAACTTACCTCCAATAATTTTACACACAGCTACGCAATTTTCTTTAGTGCACTCCCAAACAATTTCCCGCGATTTTTTGATATAACGTTTTTTAAATTTGTAGTTAATCGTTAAATCCATCCTTACGAAACGTCATATTGGCGTGAAATGGCACAGTTAAGGTACTAACTGCAGATATTTACAAGAATCTTCTTTATTTGAAAAGTTTTGGGAAAAATACAAACTGCGGCGGCACTTACTCTACGTACCTCCATAAAAGGAAGAACAGACTTAAAATTGTCAATCATTTAGTTTACAACGCTTTTAATTCGTAACCCGATTTATAACCTTGGTTTCTAGAATTTGCCGATATATATTTCTAAATACGGGTACCGACAAAGAATTCCACTTTTTCATATTCCCACGGACGAGGAGTTATGCAAAACCGAAGCGATCCCTTTATCATCACAACTTGGTTAGTTCAATTGGCTAAGATCACTTCTTCACGATTGTATCTTTGTTAAAATTCTAAATGAAATTGCCGTAACTGTATATTACTTGCTGGTCATTAAACTTTTGTTATTGTGGGTAATTGTGAACTCGCTTCTATTCATACAACCCTCACAGCACAATATTTATTCATAGAAGGACTTTTGCATTCATGTAGGCGTTTGCGGATTTGTCCTATTTATCGAGTTATTCTTGCATTATACCTTCTCGCCTTTTGTCGAGATGGCCAGCCGTTATCATAGGGGATAAACATTTTTACCGAGGCGGCCAGTACCGGTTTGTCTACGAATTAAGTCCGCAGGTGGACGAAAATGTTAATAAAACAATCAACAATACTAGTGATGACGCGAATGCAGTACTGTACTGACGCGGTTCTTTAAATAGATTCGAATTTCATAAGTGTATTTGCAGGATGGTGTGTTGGAAATTAAATTACTAACGCATTACTACTATATGTTATCAGGAGACAATCCTGTGCCATTTATATCTTGCGATAATAAAGTAGTAACTTCTTTCAAGGAAATGACCAATTTTTTATAAGTTACACCAACTTGTTGAATTGCTTGTTGTGAGCTTTAATCTACATTTAGATACGTACGTACGCTTGAATATAATTTTTGAATTAACCACTTACACATTTGGTAAGCGGTTTTAAAGCAAGACGGTGACGATTATTTATCGATATAAGTTGTTTACACCATTTCACGCATTAAAACCAAGACATGATTATTTATCGATACGTTTGTTAACACGACCATTTACATTACAACCGACAAAAAAGACGAATCGAACCCCTAACTATAACTAACTGTTTTTTTACTAAATCAAGCCTGTATTTATAAGTTACTAAATTATAACAAAAAAAAAGAATTCATGGGAATACTCCGCTCTTTCTTAGATTCCAATCTAAAAGAAGTGTTAGGTTTCACACAATCGTCCGTAGAAAACCTCCCATGTATATAAGTTTTAACGTAACTAACAGTGATCAGCTTTTTGATTTTACCGTATATTGAAGTGTAATTAATTATCAACCAGCAACGTTTTATCCAATTTCGGATGTGCAAAAATGTTAATCGATGCGTCACGGTGTATTCGAAGAACGCAGTTAGGCCGCGTGGGACAACACCTGCTTTCCCACTACAACATGCGGTTTTTTCTTCTTTTCCATTTAATTGCATACATCTTTATCTCCTCGGTACATAGGTTTGTTTTCTTTTTACATCACTAAAAGAGTCTATGATTAGAACTAAAATAATTACTTGTACAATCTAGAATTATTTTGAACTACAAAACGCTAAAAATATGAAATTTAGATCTTTAAACTTACATTACAATATGTCGCCGAAATTGGTTTAAACTAACATTTAATATCCAATTAAATGAAACTGGCCGTAACACCATGACAGTAATATGGACATTGAGCTTAACTAATTGTGGATACGTATAAGAATAATAGTATTATTAACAATGAAGGTATAGGAAGAGGGTTAGCAAAATTAAATTGTTATTATCATTTAAATTGCCTTTAAACGTATACGTACCTATTAACCATCTATAATTACATGTTATAAAATATTTTATAAAGTTTAAGTTAAAAGGCTTATTACAGCGTCATACGTGTTTCTCTACCATTATTGATTCTAATACCTACGTTGGAAGTTACTACATGATGTACCTGTACTGATAGTTGTAGTTTACGTAAATAATGCATACACAGTGTGTTTGATTATGACACTTACTTATTTTTTTTTATCGTAATCTCATTATTTAATATAACAAAGAAAGACAATATTCCAATTGTGAACATCTAATGATTAAATCATTTAATTGGAAAAGCAACTGATTGAAAATTAAAAACTCACAAAATTAACAAATGTAAAGGAGCGACTATTAAATGAATAATAACAGATAAATTATAAAACATTAATTTACAGTATGTTACAAATTAGCTGCTTTTAAAAATAGTGCGCTAAGAGATGACAACAAGCGCTTGAACTATGAAATGCGCAAATGGTGGTAAGGGACGTTAAGTACAATAAAAGCATAAGCATAGAGCATTATAACTAAAGTTAAATTGGGACAGAAAGTAGAACTGTAATTTTAACTCGCGCTTAGTTTATAGTTAAAAAAAGGAAAAATTTGTATGTTTCACACATTAAGTATAGCTCCTGAAGGGATAAAGTTATCGAACCTTACTTGCATTCACAAAAGAATGTGTAAGCTAATTAAATAAAACATGATAATTATTAATATACAAGTTTTTATTTTAAAATAAAAGATTTCCTATACTTCTTCAGCTCAATATAAATAAAAGAATGACTGTTTGCATTCATATAACATTGACGGCTGTTAGGTGATTTAATTATTTAATTTGAAAATATCTAAAAATTAACAGTGGTTGATGCTAAATATTAATAAAATACCTCAAAAATGGCTATAATAATAATATTGTCTTATACACCATAATAATAATCAATAATAATGAGAATAATAATATTAATAATAAAAGTGTAGTGGGCATGGAGAAAATATGCATATCTTGGGTGTGATCAAGCACAAGGAATAGAAGAGGCACTAAGCAAAGGGAAAAGAAAAAGCCACATATTTCATTCCCTCCCCAGGGAGAAGGGTGGGCTGCTCGAGCTTTCCGAGCTCCTTCAGCCACAATCATGGATTCCCAGCATACATACATACATTACGTATATATGCATGGTGGATTAAGGATGGGTGTGGTCAGGATAGGATCGGAAGGAACGCAGTTAGGGTTCTGAGGGGGGAAATACTACCCCAGCATTCGCCTAAGCAGCCGTACATGGTGTGCATCTACGCAATGACGATGCTGCTACATGTGTATGAGGAAAACCCCCTGAACAAACCTCATACAAGGTGGACGGTAACGGGAATCGAACTCATTACCTCCCGGATGCTAAGCAGATCGTGTCACCACTATTCTACCAGCTCGGTTAAAGCAAAGGAAAAATAAGTGCTCCTAAGCAAACATGAAAATGGGATGTGGGGATAATGGCACTGACTACATTCTGATACATTCAATGGTAAAAAGGTTTTGGCGGTAAATTCCCTAATAATATAGTAATAAATTCAGATCCTAATTGTTAAAATCAGAACAGTTTGTTTTTACTAACAAAACAATAAATAAGTAAGAATTAACTAAATAACAAAACCATGAAAGCAAAACAACCACTACTTATTTATGCTAAAGAAATTCACTGTATTCATCATTATCAATCACTTTTGTTACACAATGTGCATACTAAACGTCATTGGCCGATGTTTTGTCGCCACGATATTTTAAAGCTGGTTGACAAATCCCGTTTTCATGTTTGCTTAAGAGCGCTGTACATTGCAAGATAACGAGCTCTTCTTAAAACAGAATTGCCAGAGGAAATTTAGTAAACGCTGGTAATACTTACAATCAGCACTTATGTACCATCAAATGAAAGTAGATTGAACTCCAAGAGTAGAAAGGGGACACCTACCGCCGCCATTTTGTTTTCTTTGACGTCCCCCTTGGGGCACCTTTGGTCGCCATTTTTTATATGTCCACGTGGGGATCGTACTTTTTTTCACCTGAAAATAAAAAGATGTTATTAATTAGGGCCCGTTTTTATCAATGGAGAATGCATAATTGTTATTAAAATTATTGTTACATTTCTTTTAATTCCATCTACAGATTGTGACCTTTTACCTATACGAAACATTTATTTATGAATTGGGGGTTGCATTCTCATGAGGGTACCTAGTCTTGTAAGCCAGAAATCTGTCCGCGGGCTTCTTAATGTGTGTTTATTAGTATTAAACAGTTACACAACTTCATATATATGAATTGGAAAGTAGCAAACTGCCGTCGACATCGTGCTAATTAATGCGTTTACAAATATTTTAAAATTTTGCTGCTGCAAAAATACATCAAGGTCTAAAATAAATATTAGGAGAAATAATAATCATTTCTACCTTGATGCAATAGCGCTTTTTTTATACAGGCAGATTCTCTCTTTCTAAACAGGCACCACCTATACATTCGAACAAATTATACCTGATTTATTTGTATGTTCAATTACTCACACACACATACACACACACACACACACGCACACACACACACACACACACACACACACACAACACACAAACACACACACACACACACACACACACACACACACACACACAACACACACACATTACAAAATTACACTTATAACATTGTATCATATTTTAACGACAAACACACACTTCAGTAAATATTTAAAAAAATAATATTTTGAGTAGTTACATTTGAGGATATACCTGAGACGATTTTTCACCGAAGTTGATATCGCTTCTTTGTTACGGAACACATAAACTCTAAAAACGCTTTTATTTATGAGTTAAACAGTAATTGATATCTATCATTTAAACAACGTATAAAACTTATTTAAATCAAGGTAAGCAGATTAATAAATTCATGGTTTTAGGAATATCCTGTGAACGGACAGATGGTTCGTCAGGGACGTCGAGTTGATACAACTGTGCTCGTATACGCACTCATCTCTCTAATTATACAGTAAGCATCTCAAAATTACTTTATTCATTATTACATATATGTTAAAACATATTAAAAGTCTTACATACATTTTTGAATATTTATGTTCTAGACATAAACGTTGTAAAATGCTTACAAAATCAAACAATTAATACAATTCATGTTTTGATTATAATCCGATCTAACAACAACGTTGCTTCAGTAGTGATCCTTGATGTATTGCTGAGCTGAAGTCCCTGTAATCGATCCTGCATTTCATAAAATCCTCAATCTAGTTTCATTATTTCGTTTATTTCTAGCTGCTCTAGCCTTCTTTCTCTCGTCTATGCTTAATACCTTTTCTTTACTCCCCCCTCGCATCGTGCCTACTACTTTCGTCATTTCTGCTGAATTGAATCGCGCTCTCCCAAGCAGTTATTTTACAGGATCCTTGAAACCGCTAAACGTGAAAAATTCCTGTGAACTGATTCTATTTTAGATTTTTACGAATTGTAATATGATCCCGCACGTGCGCATTGACCTAACCTAAAACCGTGTGTTTATGTATTAATCTAACCTGACGTTGTAAGTGTATTAGGTCTAACCAAATAACGCAAGAAACGAGCAAGGAACGATAGAGATGAGGAGAGGCTAAGAAAGAGAGAAAGGGAACAACTTCTATTATAGAATATATTCTCTAGTTTAACTTTCATAAAGGTTTCATTTACCCTGCAGGACTGATATTTTTTCCGATACATTTAGATGTACTTGAATAGCCCAAAAGTTGTATTGCGGTTACATAACTCTTGAAATCGAACGTAATAATACTTTCTGTAATGATTATTGAGGGCTCTAAGCACTTTATATTATTCATGGTAAAATTTTGCGACGCGAGGTTTGAAGAGTGTTTCGCTACCCACTAAAACCTCCGTACTATTAATGTACATAAGATTGTAAGACAAGTGTAGGGCGTCGACTTCTCGGTCTTCACCCTCGTGATCAGAAACTTGTTCGGACTGTAGTATTGTGGTGGTATCCTTCGAGGAAAATTAGGAATTTGTATTATAATAATGACTGATGCTAACTTGTAAGACAGGTGTAGTGCTGAAACTTGCTTCGGCCTGAATTTGTATTTAGTACATTGATGTATGGCTGAAATATGAATTTGAATTGTAATAAGGTGTAATGAACTAGGCCCTCGTCTCAGCTAAAATTTGAATTTACTTGTGGCATGGGAAATTTGAACTTGTGTTATGAGGTAATAAGGTCTATATTCATTATAAGACAGACATAGGGCTTTAACTTGCTTCGTCCTGATCCCTTGCAAGAGTTTGAATTTGAATTTGAAGTGTTTGCACACTGATTACGTATTACGAGAAATTTGAACTTGTATAATACGGGATCTAACGCTAAACTGTAAGATGTAGGGCTAGCAACTTGTCTCGGCCCTCGCCCTCGACTAAAAACTTGATTTGTCTGTGGAGCCATCTATGGGAAATTTGAACTTGTATTATAAAAGATCTATCTAACTTTAAGATAGGCGTAGGCTTTGAAACTTGCTTTCGGTCTTAGCGCCTAATTTGCTATAATGCGAGTATGTCAAATTATTTGAGGAAAGCCTGAGAGTAAGATACTAAGCCCTACGTCCTGTCTAAAATGTTAGCATTATACTTTGCCCTTATTACAATAGAAATTTATACTTCAGCTATAACATAGTTTAATACAAATTTAAATTTTCCGCCACTGGGCTGACAGAGATAAACCCAGACAATAGGGCTTTACACTGTCTTCAGTTAGTCAGGCCCTTATCCTATAAAAAGTCTTCGCCGAAAGCTTCACGCCGCAAAATTTTATCTATATGAATAAGTGTTTACCCCACATATTGACATAAAGTAATTATTTACTGATTTCAAAGGATTAACCGCAATAACAACCTAAATATTGCTTCACTGCCCTCAGTCTCCTCGTCTCCATCGTCTAAAACTCTGTTTGTGCTATTAGGTTCGACCGAATACAGGTTAGATTTAATAAATAAACAACGGTTTAGATTAGGTCAATGCTTGCACATGTTCGGAATCATATTACAATTCAAACATCTAAAATAGAATCAGTTCACAAGAATTTTTCGACGGTTAGCGGTTTCGAAGATCCTGTAAAATACCTCTTGAGAGCCGCGATTCAATTTACAGAAATGACGAGTAGTACGCACTGATACGAGGAAGTAAATAAGGTATTCAGCATAACGAGAGAATTAGAAGTAGGCGAACAGCTAAGGAAAATAACCGAAATAATGAAACTAGGTTGCGGGTTTTATGAAACACAGGATGATTAAGGGACTTCAGCTCAGCAATACATCAAGGAGCATAATGAAGCAACTTAATTAGTGTAGATAGAATTATAAGTATGAAAGATGAAAATGAAGCGAATATATTGTTAATTTTGATATGCATTTAGCAAACATTATGTAAACAGTCATGTAATAATGCATAAAGTAATTTTGAGATGCATACACGTACAATATTAGACGAGATGAGGGTGCGTATAGCGACGCACCCCCAGCTCGTGCCAGTCCAATGCGACGTCCACCTGACGAACTCGCTCTCGTTGCTCGTTCTAGCCGGCGATATATCGTAATAACGATGAATGTATAATCTAGTCTTGCTTGATTTTGTAAATAAGTTTTTCACTACACGTTTAGTTATAAATGATGAGATAATCAAATTACTGTATAATGCTTGTTTTCCAACCATACTACTCTAATAAATAAAAGCATTTTTAGTAGTTTAGTTGTATTAATTAAGAGTTCCGTAACAAGAGAGAGAGGCGTACATGATCAACTTCGGTGAAAAAATCTGCTCTCACAGGTATATTCCACTCTATTTTAACGTGCTTATCTTTTAACATCAAAATAATCCTATTTGTTGTTGTTTTTTAAATATTTACTAGAAGCTAGCACGTGTTTTTAAAGTGTGTTGTGGTGTGTGTGTGTGTGTGTGTGTGTGTGTGTGTGTGTGTGTGTGTGGTGCGTGTGCGTGCGTGCGTGGCGTGCGTGCGTGCGTGTGCGTGCGTGTGCGTGCGTGCGTGCGTGCGTGCTGTGCTGGTCTGTGCGTGCGTGCGTGTCGTGTCTGTGTCTGTGTCTGTGTCTGTGTCTGTGTCTGTGTCTGTGTCTGTGTCTGTGTCTGTGTCTGTGTCTGTGTCTGTGTCTGTGTCTGTGTCTGTGTGTCTGTGTCTGTGTCTGTGTCTGTGTCTGTGTCTGTGTCTGTGTCTGTGTCTGTGTCTGTGTCTGTGTCTGTGTCTGTGTCTGTGTCTGTGCTGTGTCTGTGTCTGTGTCTGTGTCTGTGTCTGTGTCTGTGTCTGTGTCTGTGTCTGTGTCTGTGTCTGTGTCTGTGTCTGTGTCTGTGTCTGTGTCTGTGTCTGTGTCTGTGTCTGTGTCTGTGTCTGTGTCTGTGTCTGTGTCTGTGTCTGTGTCTGTGTCTGTGTCTGTGTCTGTGTCTGTGTCTGTGTCTGTGTCTGTGTCTGTGTCTGTGTCTGTGTCTGTGTCTGTGTCTGTGTCTGTGTCTGTGTCTGTGTCTGTGTCTGTGTCTGTGTCTGTGTCTGTGTCTGTGTCTGTGTCTGTGTCTGTGTCTGTGTCTGTGTCTGTGTCTGTGTCTGTGTCTGTGTCGTGTCTGTGTCTGTGTCTGTGTCTGTGTCTGTGTCTGCGTCTGTTCTGTCGTCTGTGTCTGCGTCTGTGTCTGCGTCTGCGTCTGCGTCTGTGTCTGCGTCTGCGTCTGCGTCTGTGTCTGAGTCTGTGTCTGCGTCTGCGTCTGCGTCTGCGTCTGCGTCTGCGTCTGCGTCTGCGTCTGCGTCTGCGTCTGCGTCTGCGTCTGCGTCTGCGTCTGCGTCTGCGTCTGCGTCTGCGTCTGCGTCTGCGTCTGCGTCTGCGTCTGCGTCTGCGTCTGCGTTGCGTCTGCGTCTGCGTCTGCGTCTGTGCGTTGCGTCTGCGTGTGCGTTGCGTGCGTGGTGCGTGTGCGTGCGTGTGCGTGTGCGTGCGTGTGCGTGTGCGTGTGCGTGTGCGTGGCGTGTGCGTGCGCTGTGCGTGCGTGCGTGCGTGCGTGTGCGTGTGCGTGCGTGTGTCGTGGCTGTGCGTGTGCGTGTGCGTGTGCGTGTGCGTGTGCGTGTGCGTGTGCGTGTGCTGTGCGTGTGTGTGTGCGTGTGCGTGTGCGTGTGCGTGTGCGTGTGCGTGCGTGTGCTGTGCTGTGCGTGGTGCGTGTGCGTGTCGTGTGCGTGCGTGCGTGTGCGTGTGTGTGCGTGTGCGTGTGCGTGTGCGTGTGCGTGTGCGTGCGTGTGCGTGTGCGTGTGCGTGTGCGTGTGCGTGTGCGTGTGTGTGTGTGTGTGTGTGTGTGGCGTGCGTGCGTGCGTGTCGTGCGTGCGTGCGTGCGTGCGTGCGTGCGTGCGTGCGTGTGTGTGTGTGTTGTTACGTGCACAAAAGGATATTGGTAGAAATTGTGGCTAATGTGCCGTAACAAGGAATAAGGAATTAGCCGGAAGCTCAGTCGGTCGGTTCAGCACTTGGATGCATGGGCGTTTTGGCAGGAGAAAAGAGATACATATAATTTAAAAAGGGCACCACTTGATTTATTTCTTTATCGCCGCTCTATCAAGAAAAGGGCTACGGCCACATAGGACAAAAGAGACAGCTAAAAGAAAATGGTGAACTAAGTCCACATTGACAAAGGACTAGGAAGTTGATCGTAGATCACAGGATTAATGAAATAGAGTACAATTGTTTAACACCACCTATTTAATATACCCAAAGTGAAATATTATAAATGTTATAATAATAATTAAATTTTCGTAATTCTTTAACAAAAATTAATTTTATGGAGCGCCAATCGCAGACCTAAATACAAATCTATAAGGAAATCTTCCCATACATCAATAAATAATACTATATAATAATATATCTGCAAAATAAACCAGCAGCAATCCACTTACCTTTCAAACAAAACTAGAAAAAGGTTATGAATTTTACTAAAACTTTACATAAACAGACCTAATCCGGTTCGGCATCTAGTGTTGACCCTAAAAGAAAAGAATACCCAAACATATATCTATAATTATCCGAAATTAAATTCTTGTATACCGATATTCCACGAAGAGCTCTCCGTTGGACTAATTTATCAGTTTCCAATCAACCGGACGCAAATAAACCCCAAATATAAAGCGAAAATTAGCACTAGATGTCTACCCTGTTGTTTACTTATGTAAGCACAAAATTTTCTTTAGTAAAATTACTATGAGCATTACAGACAAAAATAAGCATGAAGCGTTTAGAAAATTTAGAAAGGCCAAGTTTACTACTGAGTTGGCAATTTCAGCGCAAGAATTAAATAAAGCGTAACACAGAATAACACATTTATTGGTAAGCAAAGGGCTACCAACAAAAGATTCAAATTAGTAAATCCTACTTCAATCAGTTTTATACTAAACCAAATATAAAAACTGTAATCAGAAAAAAAAAATAACAAATGTTATACAACCCCAATGATAATAAAGAAATGTTCAATTTGATTTACACAGTAATTGAAACCCCCAGCAGTTAAAATAATTTTTGACATACATTGTATATTTAAACTCAATGAGTAGCATTCCGTCAACAAACAGCTGTTGCATGTATAGTAAACACAGGTAGTTCTAATGGTTGAACAATTACGGTTATTTATCCGAATAAAGCTAATATGTAAGAAAAGTTAATAGATAAACTACAAATTCTATTGCAAAGTTAAATGTAAGTATAAGCGAAACTTTGGAATAACCCAAATTATCTTTTACAGGTACAAATGTATAGTATTACTCTCGATTACTAAGAAAATGTTTAACAATAAAGCATAAGCATTAATTTCAGGATTAAGATAATTGCGTAAACACACTAATACAAGTAGCAAGCACATTAATGTAATGGTTATGACTTTCAGTAAAGTACAGATAACGAGAGCCTCGTTATGTAGAAAAGCAATCAAAAGTCACTCACCATAGGTAAATTTTGTATGCATGTAACAATAATACTTATCAGAAACTAGTCGTAGGTGTAACGTCTATTTCTTCAATTAATTCGGAAGATACTATGAGAAGGAGTAATCGTAGACTGTTTCCATTCAGGCTCGAAGACCCATAACTAATATTTCACACCTCGGACGAATGATATCCAAATGTGCTGTCAGAAAAGGTTTAATTATTCCTTATGGAAGCACGAGATATGTTAATCTTGAGTGAATGTGTAAAGGACCAAAAAGAACCTATATAAGACAACTGTGTTAGAATTTTAATCGATACCCAAATTTTATAAAATATGACCTTTTGCTGTATTAAAATTTCAAAACATGTACGCATGCATTTCAAAGCTATTTCTAGTAAATAAGAAAAGAAAGTGAGCAGCTTACCTCTTGATCGAAGCTAAGGTGTAGTAGAAACAAAAAAAAATTAAAGCCTAACTAAAATTGAAATCCCAACAGGATATATTTATATGGAAAAGATTAAAACCAGCAACAGGCTGTGTAAATATTTTCTTGAAAAATTCAATCAAATTTTAGGAACACCTTTTCCAAATTTTACATGTCCACTAACTACGCATTCAATTTCTTTTGCCCAAAATGGCGTTTTCCTTCTTATCTGAAGGTACCAGAAAACCAAAAGAGCAATAGCCTGATTATTTTCACCAATCCGAAGATTTTAAAGTAATCACATGTTTAAACCTTTTAAATTTCAAACGATTTTAGTAGCAATGTTGCCATTTTCCAACCAGATACAAGGTGAGTCGTAACTTAAAGACCATAAATTCATAAACCACAACTTACACGTATCAGTGTGTGTGTGTGTGTGTGTGTGTGTGTGTGTGTGTGTGTGTGTGTGTGTGTGTGTGTGTG
This sequence comes from Vesta saturnalis, assembly GCA_036346205.1. Classification (NCBI taxonomy): domain Eukaryota; kingdom Metazoa; phylum Arthropoda; class Insecta; order Coleoptera; family Lampyridae; genus Vesta; species Vesta saturnalis. The sequence goes on along the minus strand of JARFJB010002367.1, from coordinate 544,875 downwards.
GTGGTCGTGCGTGCGTGCGTGCTGCGTGCGTGCGTGCGTGCGTGCGTGTGCTGCGTGCGTGCGTGGTGTGTCTGTCTGTCTGTCTGTCTGTCCGTGTGTCCGTGTGTCCGTGTGTCCGTGTGTCCGTGTGTCCGTCTGTCCGTCCGTCCGTCTGTCCGTCTGTGCGTCTGTGCGTCTGTGCGTCTGTGCGTCTGTGCGTCTGTGCGTCTGTGCGTCTGTGCGTCTGTGCGTCTGTGCGCCTGTGCGCCTGTGCGCCTGTGCGTCTGTGCGTCTGAGCGTCTGTGCGCCTGTGCGTCTGTGCGTCTGTGCGTCTGTGCGTCTGTGCGTCTGTGCGTCTGTGCGTCAGTGCGTCTGTGCGCCTGTGCGCCTGTGCGCTCTGTGCGTCTGTGCGTCTGAGCGTCTGTGCGTCTGTGCGTCTGTGCGTCTGTGCGTCTGTGCGTCTGTGCGTCTGTGCGTCTGTGCGTCTGTGCGTCTGCGCGTCTGTGCGTCTGTACGTCTGTGCGTCTCTACGTCTGTGCGTCTGTGCGTCTGTGCGTCTGTCTGTGCGCCTGTGCGCCTGTGCGCCTGTGCGCCTGTGCGCCTGTGTGTCTGTGTGCCTGTGTGTCTGTGTGCCTGTGTGTCTGTGTGTCTGTGTGTCTGTGTGTCTGTCTGTCTGTTTGTCTATGTGTCAGTGTGTCTGTGTGTCTGTGTGTCTGTGTGTCTGTGTGTCTGTATGTGTTTGTGTGTGTCTGTGTGTGTCTGTGTGTCTGTGTGTGTCTGTGTGTGTCTGTGTGTGTCTTTGTGTGTATGTATGAGTCTGTGTGCGTCTGTGTGTGTCTGTGTGTCTGTTGTGTCTGTGTGTCTGATTGAGTCTGTGTGAGTCTGTGTGAGTCTGTGTGAGTCTGTGTGAGTCTGTGTGAGTCTGTGTGAGTCTGTGTGAGTCTGTGTGAGTCTGTGTGAGTCTGTGTGAGTCTGTGTGAGTCTGTGTGAGTCTGTGTGAGTCTGTGTGAGTCTGTGTGAGTCTGTGTGCGTCTGTGTGCGTCTGTGTGCGTCTGTGAGTCTGTGTGAGTCTGTGTGAGTCTGTGTGAGTCTGTGTGAGTCTGTGTGCGTCTGTGTGCGTCTGTGTGCGTCTGTGTGCGTCTGTGTGCGCCTGTGTGCGTCTGTGTGTATCTGTGTGCGTCTCTGTGCGTCTGTGTGCATCCATGTGCGTCTGTGTGCGTCTGTGTGCGTCTGTCTGCGTCCGTGCGCGTCTTTGTGCGTCTGTGTGCGTCTGAGTGCGTCTGTGTGCGTCTGTGTGCGTCTGTGTGCGTCTGTGTGCGTCTGTGTGCGTCTGTGTGCGTCTGTGTGCGTCTGTGTGCGTCTGTGTGCGTCTGGTGGTCTGTTGTGCGTCTGTGTCGTCTTGTGCGTCTGTGTGCGTCTGTGTTGCGTCTGTGTGCTCTGTGTGCGTCTGTGTGCGTCTGTGTGCGTCTGTGTGCGTCTGTGTGCGTCTGTGTGCGTCTGTGTGCGTCTGTGTGCGTCTGTTGCGTCTGTGTCTGTCTTGTGCGTCTGTGTGTCTGTGTGTCTGTGCGTCTGTGTGCGTCTGTGCGTCTGTGTGCGTCTGTGCGTCTGTTGCGTCTGTCGTTGCGTCTGTGTGCGTCTGTGTGCGTCTGTGCGTCTGTGTGCGTCCTGTGGTCTGTGTGCGTCTGTGTGCGTCGTGTGCGTCTGTGTGCGTCTGTGTGCGTCTGTGCTCTGTGTGCGTCTTGTGCGTCTTGTGCGTCTGTGCGTCTGTGTGGTCTTGTGCGTCTGTGCGTCTGTGGTCTGTGTGGCTGTGGTCTGTGGTCTGTGTGTCTGTGTGGTCTGTGTTGTCTGTGTGGTCTGTGGTCTGTGTGCGTCGTGTGCGTCTGTGTGGTCTGTGTGCGTCTGTGCGTCTGTGTGCGTCTGTGCGTCTGTGTGCGTCTGTGCGTCTGTGTCTTGTGCGTCTGTGGTCTGTGTTGCGTCTTCGTGTGCGTCTGTGCGTCTGTGTGCGTCTGTGTGGCGTCTGTGTGCGTCTGTGTTGTGGTCTGTGTGCGTCTGTGTGCGTCTGTTGGTCTGTGTGCGTCTGTGTGTCTGTGCGTCTGTGTGCGTCTGTTGTGCGTCTGTGTGTTGTGCGTCTGTGTCGTCTGTGTGCGTGCTTGTGGTCTGTGTGTCTTTGTTGTGGTCTGTGCGTCTGTGGTGTCTGTTGGTCTGTGTCTGTGTGGTCTGTTGGTCTGTGTGTCTGTGTGTGTGCTGTGTGCTCTGTGGTCGTGTGCGTCTGTGTGCGGTCGTGCGTCTGTGTTTCTGTGCGTCTGTTGCTCTGTGTGCTCGTGCGTCTGTGCGTCTGTGTGCGTCTGTGTGCGTCTGTGCGTCTGTTGCCTGTGTGCGTCTGTGTGCGTCTGTCGTCTTGTGCGTCTGTGTGCGTCGTGCGTCTGTTGCGTCTGTGGCTCGTGTCGTCGTGTGTCTGTGTGCGTTTGTGCGTCTGTGCTCTGTGGTCTGTGTGCGTCTGTGTGCGTCTGTTGCGTCTTGTGCGTCTTTGTGCGTCTGTGTGGTCTGGTGTTTGTGGTCTGTGTGCGCTGTGTGGTCTGTGTGGTCTGTGGTTGTGTGTCTGTGTCTGTTTGCTCTGTGTGCGTCTGTGCGTCTGTGTGCGTCTTGTGCGTCTGTGTCTGTGTGCGTCTGTGGCGTCTGTGTGCGTCTGGTGTGCTTGATGGTCTGTGGTGTGTTCTGTGTGTCTGTTTGCGTGCTGTGTGCTCGTTCGTCGTGTGCGTCTGTGCGTCTGTGTGCGTCTGTGTCGTGTGCGTCTGGCTTGTGCGTCTGTGCGTCTGTGCGCTCTGTGTGTGCTCTGTGTGCGTCTGTTGCGTCTGTGTGCGTCTGTGCGTCTGTGTGCGTCTGTGTGCGTCTCGTGTTGCGTCTGTCTGTGCGTCTGTGCGTCTGTGCGTCTTGTGCGTCTGTGCGCGTGTGCGTCTGTGTGCGTCTGTGTGCGTCTGTGTGCGTCTGTGTGCGTCTGTGTGCGTCTGTTGCGTCTGTGTGCGTCTGTGTGCGTCTGTGTGCGTCTGTGCGTCTGTGTCGTCTGTGTGCGTCTGTGTGCGTCTGTGTGCGCGTCTGTGCTGCGTCGTGTGCGTCTGTGTGCGTCTGTGTGCGTCTGTGTGCGTCTGTGTGGCGTCTGTGTGCGTCTGTGCGTCTGTGTGCGTCTGTGTGCGTCTGTGCGTCTGTGCGTCTGTGTGCGTCTTGTGCGTCTGTGTGTGCGTCTGTGTGCGTCTGTGTGCGTCTGTGTGCGTCTGTGTGCGTCTGTGCGTCTTGTGCGTCGTTGGCGTCTGTGCGTCTGTGTGCGTCTGTGTGCGTCTGTGTGCGTCTTGTGCGTCTGTGTGCGTCTGTGTGCGTCTGTGTGCGTCTGTGTGCGTCTGTGGCGTCTGTGTGCGTCTGTGTGCGTCTGTGTGCGTCTGTGTGCGTCTGTGTGCGTCTGTGTGCGTCTGTGTGCGTCTGTGTGCGTCTGTGTGCGTCTGTGTGCGTCTGTGTGCGTCTGTGTGCGTCTGTGGCGTCTGTGTGCGTCTTGTGCGTCTGTGTGCGTCTGTGTGCGTCTGTGCGTCTGCGTGTGTGTCTGTGCGTCTGTGTGCGTCTGTGTCGTCTGTGTGCGTCTGTGTGCGTCTGTGTGCGTCTGTGCGTCTGTGTGCGTCTGTGTGCGTCTGTGTGCGTCTGGTGCGGTCTGTGTGGCGTCTGTGTGTGTCTGTGTGTGTCTGTGTATCTCTGTGCGTGTCTGTGTGTGTCTGTGTGAGTCTGTGTGTGTCTGTGTGTCTTGTGTCTGTGTGTCTGTGTGCCTGTGTGTCTGTGTGCCTGTGTGCCTGTGTGTCCGTGTGTCTGTGTATCTGTGTCTCTGTGTGTCTGTGTCTGTGTGTCTGTGTGTCTGTGTGTCTGTGTGTCTGTGTGTCTGTGTGTCTGTGTGTCTGTGTGTCTGTGTGTGTGTGAGTCTGTTTGTCTGTGTGTCTGTGTGTCTGTGTCTGTGTGTCTGTGTGTCTGTGTCTGTGCGGCTGTGTTTCTGTGTGTCTGTGTGTCTGTGTGTATGTGTTTCTGTGTATCCTGTGTCTGTGTGTCTGTGTCTGTGTGTCTGTGTGTGTTGTGTGTGTGTGTGTGTGTGTGTGTGTGTGGTGTGCGAGCTTGCGAGCTTGCGCGTGCGCGTGCGTACTGTGCGGGTGCGCGTGCTCGTGGTTTGGCGCGTGCGCCTGGGCGTGGGCGTGTTCGTGTGCGTATGCGTGTGCGTGGGTGCGCGCGTGCGTGCGTGCGGGCGTGCGTGCGTGTAGTGCAGGTATAATTTTTTTGAATGTATAGATGCTGACCACTTAGATAGAGAATCTGCCTGTATAAAAGGTGCTATTGAATCAGGGTAGAAATGATTATTATTTCACCTACTATTTAATTTGGACCTAAATGTATTTTTGCAGCAGCAAAATTTTAAAATATTTGTAAACATATTAATTAACACAGTGACGATGGCTGATTGCTACTTTCCAATTCATATAAATGAAGTTGTATAACTGTTTAATAATAATAAACGCACATTAATAATCCTGTGAACAGATTTCCGGCTTACAAGACTTGGACCCGTTATTAGAGTGCAACCCCCAATTCATAAATAAATTTTTGGTATAGGTAAAAGGTCACAATCTGTAGAAAGAATTACAAGAAATGTAATAATAATTTTAATCACAATTGTGCATTCTCCTTTGATAAAAAATCACCTACACAGCACAATCCAGAGGTTCCATACACTAAGGAAATACGGAAGCTGAAGAATTCATAGTATGCCTGCTAGATACTGTAAGCACATTCAAAATATTCGGGAATATTTCCAAAATAAGGCACAAATATCCGGAATATACCAAGCTATACATAAGACTGACTGTAAAATAACACCTATACGACCTGCTGATAAGACATTTAATCCTTTAGAAGAAATTAATTCAAATGATGATGTAAAAAACATATAGGGTTCGAAACTTCTATATAGAAAATATGTAGCTAATGTTGAAGAACCACAAAATGTAGCAAATATTAAATGCCGTTTTTGTTGCAAAGTCGAGGAGAATATGAGCCACATAATGTCTGAATGTACGCTGAATAGCAATATCTTGAGAGACACAACATTGTTCACCAGAACTAAGCAAAATTCAAATGAAGTATAGACATATTGTGCCATACTACACATACGCGCCACGAATAATATGATGAAAATATTGGTCTATATTGGAACCGTAAAATTCAAACTGATAAAAAATAGACAGTAACATACCGGATATGGTACTAATGCTTAAACAACAAAAACGCACGTATATTGTACACGTATCAATGCCGGTAGTGAAAAATAAACATAAAAAACATGCAGAAAAGGCGAACAAGTACTTACTGCTGACTGCTGAAATTAGTCAGGTGTGGGTTATAATAACTTTATAAAGCACTGGGGGAAATATCTAAAAAACTATTTCAAAACCTTGCAAAACTGCTATTAAAGAAATCTTTATACGTATGCAAAGCGCTGTGACATTACAAAGTTTAGCATTATTCGCCGAGCCCTAGGAGAAGAAAAAGACTAGCCTGAACGCCTATAACAGAATCTATAATCCATCCAATTGCATGTCTTATTAGCTCTTCTAACAAAACAAAAATAGTAATCATCATAAACATACCGACCCTGAATTACAGAAAATATATTCTAAAGAATCACATATCAAAGAGTAATGTAGAATGTGCAACAAAACACAAGAAAACACCGATCACCTTGTCAATGGATGCTAAACATTAGCGCCCTAAGAGTTTACACATATACTAATAAACGAAAACGGTTAACGTACCTCATTGATATAGCAGTTCCCAATCTTGAAATTTTCGAGGTGATGCAGAAAACCAATACCGGAAAATATTTTCCAATATCTGCTGTTGCGGTATAAACTGGCAGTAAAACGAGATAACAGGTAAACATGGATTTTGCGCGACTAGCCATCGGCCGGGCGTGAGTCAGATGTTAATTAATTTTACGTTAATCCCGAAACTCAATACGTAAAATAATTTATGGTGATATACTAATAATAAAAAAAAAACGTTTTAACTGTGTACACAATCCTTTAAAATCCAATTCCTCAAATTTCGTTTAAATATGCTCAATTCATAAGAACAAGAAAAAAAAAGCAAGATTCATCAGCCTCTAAATGTACGTATAATTAAATAATCCCTTGAAAACTTTCGGCCTTGAATGTTTCATTTAAAGTAAACTTATAATTACGTTAATTTAATGAGCAAATTAAGGACTAAATACAAAAATTGCTTATCCTCAGATGCTGTGTAATCCTGTGTTCACATAATAAAAAAACACAAGTCCAATAACCTAAATAAATATATGTATGTATATACTGCTCAAGCAAAATTATTTACAGCGGTTGCTTATTATCTTCACACAACTGTAATGTAAGTGATTATAATAATACTTATCTTTGGGATTTTAATGGTGTATTTAATTATAAATCTAAACGTTCGATAATCAGTTATCTTCGTCAGTAGTAATGTTTGTTAAAAATTGTTAAAGATGTAGTAAACAATTTTGTCAAATTTGAAAAATTGTTTACTACATCTTTAACAATTTTAACAAACATTACTACTGACGAAGATAACTGTGTTATCGAAACGTTTAGATTGTATAATTTAAAGTACACCATTAAAAATCCCAAAGATAAGTATTATTATGAGTGTTAATGGTGAAAGTTTACATTTTCATACAAGGTGATTAATTCTTATGACTTTAAGTTACAAAGGTCTTAGTTGTTTAGCAGCAGGTCATTTGAATAAGTGGCGCACTGTGAACTACTTAATGTTAGTAACCTTGAAACGAACGTTGTATATTTCCGCAAAATAAGCGAAATCTATTACAGAGAAAAGCGAGAGCACTAGGTACTTAACACTCAGCGTTGTTCTGGATAACTATTCCTTAGGACTCACTACACACAACGAGAAATGGGTCTCGTCAAGATTGAACACATATATGATCCCTTTTGGATTTTGGACTAGGGGAAGAACACCCTTTATCGAAAATTCGGTCTACACGAGCCTTGATCAACGTCGTTGCGCGATAACTATGCCACCCTAACTATACGCTTCTACGCCTGTACTACTGCTAACATAAAAACTTTACTTTCCGCCATATTGGTTTTCCAATCACCTCCACTCTAATTTGCCCAAAAAACTTAAATATATCACTCCGCGCATAGACGAAGGCTAAATTTGAAAAACGTCAGGAGAGATTGCTTTGTCAGCAAGCCTGTTTCTACTCGAAATCTTATCTGATAAAGTTGATATTTAAACTCTTATCAATCGGAACGGTGCCTATCTGGTGGCTAACTAGAACTTTTACGAAAGATGTACCTTATAAAGTAATATTTGAATACGTTCTTAATTAAATTTTATATGATGCAATCCCAACGTGATTAAACCAAATTAAAATACGAAATTTATTTCTACAAAACTATCCCTATATACAAATACACTAACGAATGTTTCCATTTACACTCTAGTACGAGGGTTTCCATAAATATCGATGCCAAAACGTAAATCACATTCTCCTTTTCAAGCTTCCATTGTTACTACGATCTACAACACAAACTTCATTAAATGTGTCTGAAGCACGCACGCACGCACGCACGCACGCACGAACGCAAGCACGCACGCACGCACGCACGCACGTACGCACGCACGCACGCACGCACGCAACCACGCACACACATCGCACCACACACACACACACACACACACACACACACACACACACACACACACACACACACACACACACACACACGTAAATGTATGACTTCTGGTGTATGCAGATGACATAGTCTTATTAAGTGACAGTGCGGATGAGCTACAAACTGCTCTGAGGAAGTTTGACCTAAAGGTAGACGCGAAAAACCAAGATTGTGGTGTTCAACCGGGAGTGTGGAAAGAGAGTAGAGTATTTACAATGGAGGGCGAGATTGGACGAAGGGTCAATGCTGGAAGGAAAGTGATTGGAAGTATGAGGACGATAATGAGAAACGAAATCATAAGCCTAGCTGCGAAACGAGCAATCTAGAATGGCGTGTTTGTCCAATCAGTACTGTATGGAAGTGAGACATGGGTATATAAAAAATCATGAACGAAAATTAAATGCCGTGGGTATGCAGACTCCGGAGAAGAGCATGGGATAAAACCAGAAGGGACAAGATAAAGAATGAGTGTATAATAACGGAGTGTGGGAAAAGACAATGATGGATAGATATAAAAGTAGTACATTACGTTGGGTTGGTCACATTGAGAGCATGAACAACGCAAGATTAACGAAGCAAATATATGAGGGTGAGGTTAAAGGAAAGGCGGGTCTGGTAGGTCGCGTAAAACTTGGTTGAATGTAGTAGAATGTATGATAAAGGAAAGAAAGATAATGTGTTTTAAAAATAAAAGGGCATGTCAGAGACAATGTATGAACCTTGTCGAAGCTAGGGAGGTATGCGGGATAGGAAAGCATGGAGAAAGATTTTGAATGAAAAATAAGAGGCAGGAATCATTTTGCCTACCCTGCAAGGGAATGGCCTGAAGGTTAAGTTAAGTTAAGTATCGTTACTAAGTTATTACATCCCATTCAAAATGTTCTGTACTAAATAATTTAGAAATTCGACATTTATCGGCGTATTTCCATAAAATCATGAATATATGACACTGTTGAAGTTTATAAGATTTGAAATCAAGATAAAGTTTCAGATATTCCCGTTATAAATGGACTTGAAACATCATAAGGAGGGTTCTTAACATTCAAACAAAAACAATAGAAGAATCAACATGTTAAAGTTAAACAACGCATTATGTTCATATTTACTATAGCAGTATAACTATTTTATTTCTAACTCAAATACGGGATTTACATGTGCGTGGGAGAGGCAATTACTATAAGTAATGAGACAGAGAGGAATGTGTCAAGGTCAAGCGCAGCCCAAGGCCACGTGCTTTTTGGAGCGAAACTCAAGGTCATGCGACGTGACTTCTCCAAGGTCATTGTCCGAAATTCTTAGGAATATAATAATTTCCTGGTTAGTCTAAAGTTCATAGACCTTTGAAAGTGTGTCAAGAATAAGGCAGAAGTAGAGACACGGTGATTCTTAGACCCTAAAAATAGAAACGTTTATTAACCTTTTCATGGTGATTGACGTAAGCCGAAGCTTATTCACATGGACCGACCATTGGTCTATTCTTAGAAATCCAAAAATAGAACCAGCTTCCGGGAAGGAATGGGGTTTCAGCCCAAAGTTACTGACCTTTTCAAGATCATAGTTCAAATTTTATTGACCTCTTGAACCCAGAAGTGAATTCTTAAAAATCTAAAATAAAACAAACCCGTGTCCATTATCCTTTTCAAAGTTATTGACTCAAGCCAAAGTTCATTGATATTTTCAGGTTCACAGAGAAACATTCCGAAATGTGTCATATTACAATTCCTAGAGATCTAAAGATAGCACTTAAGTTGATTGACCTCTATAAGGTTACTGAACTAGCATAGAAACAAACCGACACTTGATTTATTTGCTAGAAATATGAGAATAGAACCACTTCCTGGAAAAGGAGTTATATAAAAGTTCTCAGAAAGTTGTGGCTCATAGTAAGTAATGATGCAATTTAAAGCTAACCGGTTCAAACATGTTATTGCTCAAGGTCATACTACTCTAATATAAAAGTAGAAAGTTTCTTATAGATTAGTTCACTAGCAAACATGAATTTATCTGAGTTAAATCAAAGCACTTTTTCCAAACCCTTTAAAATGTAATTAAAATTATTATTAATAATGTGTTCGTGTGCGCGTGTGTGAGTGTGTGCGTGTGTGCGTGTGTGCGTGTGTGCGTGTGTGCGTGTGTGCGTGTGCGTGTGTGCGTGTGTGCGTGTGTGCGTGTGTGCTGTGTGCGTGTGTGCGTGTGTGCGTGTGTGCGTGGTGCGTGTGTGCGTGTGTGCGTGTGTGGTGTGTGCGTGTGAGTTTGTGCGTGTGTGCGTGTGTTCGAACGTGCGTGCGTGTGTATGTGTGTGTGTGCGTGGGTGCGTGATGCGTGGGTGCGTGTGTTCATGGGTGCGGTGGTGCGTGCGTGCGTCCGTCCGTGCGTGATTGCGTGAGTGCGTACGTGAGCGTTCGCGCGCGTGCGTGCGTGCCTGCGTGGGTGCGTGCTGCGTGCGTGCGTGCGTATTTACGTGGGTGAGATCGTCGGTGCGTGCGTGAGTGAGAGCGTGCGTACGTGCGTGCGCGTGTATGTGTGTTTGTTTGAGTGTGTGTGTGTGTGTGTGCGTGTGTGTGTTTGCGTGTGCGTGTCTGGGTGTGTGCGTGTGAGTTTGTGCGTGTGTGCGTGTGTTCGTGCGTGCGTGCGTGTGTATGTGCGTGTGCGTGGGTGCGTGATGCGTGGTGCGTGTGTTCATGGGTGCGGTGGTGCGTGCGTGCGTCCGTCCGTGCGTGATTGCGTGAGTGCGTACGTGAGCGTGCGCGCGTGCGTGCGTGCCTGCGTGGGTGCGTGCTTGCGTGCGTGCTTACGTGGGCGCGTGCGTGCGTGCGTGTGCGTGCGTGCGTGTGTGCGTGGGTGCGTCCGTGGGGCGTCCGTGCGTGTCCATGCAGGCGCGCCTGCGTTCGTGCGTGGGTGCGTGGGTGTGAGGTTGCGTGTGCGTGCGTGCGTGTGTGCGTGTGTGCGTGTGTGCGTGTGTGCGTGTGTGCGTGTGTGGTGTGTGAGTGTGTAGGTGTGTGGTGTGTGGTGTGTGTGCGTGTGTGACGTGTGGTGTGGTGTGTGGTGTGTTGAGTGTGTGGTGTGGTGTGTGGTGTGGTGTGTGAGTGTGTGCTGTCGTGTGTGTGGTGCAGTGTGTGTGTGTGTGGTGTGTGAGTGTGTGTGTGTCGTGTGTGAGTGTGTGCTGTGTGGTGTGTTGTGGTGTGAGTGTGTCGTGTCGGTGTGTGGTGTGAGTGTGTGAGTGTGTGTGTGCGTGTGCGTGGTGCGTGTGTGTGGTGTGTGTGGTGTGCGTGTGCAGTGTGTGGTGTGGGTGTGAGGTGTGTGAGTGTGTGTGTGTGTGTGTGAGTGTGTGAGTGTGTGAGTGTGTGTGTGAGTGTGAGTGTGTGAGTGTGCAGTGTGTGGTAGTGTGTGAGTGTGTGGTGTGTGTGTGTGTGTGGTGTGTGAGTGTGTGGTGTGTGTGTGGTGTGTGAGTGTGTGAGTGTGTGTGTGTGTGTGAGTGTGTGTGTGTGAGTGTGTGAGTGTGTGAGTGTGTGAGTGTGAGTGTGAGTGTGTGAGTGTGGAGTGTGTGAGTGTGTGTGTGTGTGAGTGTGTGTGTGTGAGTGTGTGAGTGTGTGAGTGGTGTGTGTGAGTGGTGTGTGGTGGTGTGAGTGTGTGAGTGTGAGTGTGTGAGTGTGTGAGTGTGAGTGTGTGAGTGTGGTGGTGTGTGTGTGCGTGTGTGGTGTGTGAGTGTGTGGTGTGTGAGTGTGTGTGTGTGAGTGTGAGTGTGGTGCAGTGTGTGAGTGTGTGGTGTGTGAGTGTGTGTGTGTGAGTGTGTGTAGTGAGTGTGTGAGTGTGTGTGTGTGTGAGTGTGTGAGTGTGTGTGGAGTGTGTGAGTGTGTGTGTGTGAGTGTGTGAGTGTGTGTGTGTGTGAGTGTGTGAGTGTGTGAGTGTGTGAGTGTGTGAGTGTGTGAGTGTGTGAGTGTGAGTGTGTGAGTGTGTGAGTGTGGGTGTGTGAGTGTGAGTGTGTGAGTGTGTGAGTGTGGTGTGTGAGTGTGTGAGTGTGTGAGTGTGTGAGTGTGTGAGTGTGGGTGTGGAGTGTGAGTGTGGAGTGTGTGAGTGTGTGAGTGTGTGAGTGGTGGTGAGTGTGTGAGTGTGTGAGTGTGTGGAGTGGTGTGGTGTGTGAGTGTGTGAGTGTGTGAGTGTGTGAGTGTGTGAGTGTGGTGTGTGTGAGTGTGTGAGTGTGTGTGTGAGTGTGTGAGTGTGTGGTGTGTGTGTGAGTGTGTGTGGTGTGTGAGTGTGTGAGTGTGTGGTGTGTGAGTGGTGTGAGTGTGTGAGTGTGGAGTGTGTGGTGTGTGATGGAGTGTGGAGTGTGTGGAGTGTGTGAGTGTGTGTGTGAGTGTGGAGTGTGTGGGTGTGTGTGTGTGTGAGTGTGTGAGTGTGTGGTGTGAGTGTGTGAGTGTGGTGATGTGTGAGTGTGGTGTGTGAGTGTGTGTGAGTGTGTGTGTGTGGTGTGTGAGTGTGTGAGTGTGTGGTTGTGAGTGTGTGAGTGTGTGAGTGTGAGTGTGTAGTGTGAGTGTGTGAGTGTGTGAGTGTGTGAGTGTTGGTGTGTGAGTGTGTGAGTGTGTGAGTGTGTGGTGGTGTGTGAGTGTGGTGTGTGAGTGTGTGGTGTGTGAGTGTGTGGTGTGTGAGTGTGAGTGTGTGAGTGTGAGTGTGTGTAGTGTGAGTGTGTGTGAGTGTGTAGTGTGTGAGTGTGTGTGAGTGTGTGTGTGTGAGTGTGGTGTGGTGTGGTGTGTGTGTGTGGTGTGTGAGTGTGTGGTGTGTGGTGTGTGTGTGGTGTGTGGTGTGTGGTGTGAGTGTGTGATGTGTGAGTGTGGAGTGTGTGAGTGTGTGAGTGTGTGAGTGTGTGTGTGTGAGTGTGTGAGTTGTGAGTGTGTGGTGTGGTGTGTGAGTGTGGTGTGAGGTGTGAGTGTGTGATGTGGTGTGTGGTGGAGTGTGAGTGTGAGTGTGTGAGTGTGGAGTGTGCGTGTGTGTGGTGTGTGAGTGTGGAGTGTGGAGTGTGGAGTGTGCGAGTGTGAGTGTGAGTGTGGAGTGTGAGTGTGGAGTGTGTGAGTGTGTGAGTGTGTGAGTGTGTGAGTGTGTGAGTGTGGAGTGTGTGAGTGTGTGAGTGTGTGAGTGTGGAGTGTGTGTAGTGTGTGGGTGTGAGTGTGTGAGTGTGAGTGTGTGAGTGTGTGAGTGTGTGAGTGTGGAGTGTGTGAGTGTGTGAGTGTGTGAGTTGTGTGTGAGTGTGGAGTGTGTGAGTGTGTGCGTGTGTGGTGTGTGTGTGTGGTGTGTGAGTGTGTGGTGTGAGTGTGTGTGGTGTGTGTGTGTGCGTGTGTGAGTGTGGGTGAGTGTGTGTGAGTGTGTGGTGTGGAGTGTGTGAGTGTGTGAGTGTGTGAGTGTGTGATGTGTAGTGTGTGAGTGTGTGAGGGTGTGTGGTGTGTGTGAGTGTGTGAGTGTGAGTGTGTGAGTGTGTGAGTGTGCGAGGTGTGCGAGTGTGGAGTGTGCAGTGTGTGAGTGTGAGTGTGCAGTGTGAGTGTGAGTGTGTGAGTGTGCGAGTGTGCAGTGTGCGAGTGTGCGAGTGTGCAGTGTGCAGTGTGCGGTGTGCAGGTGGTGCGAGTGTGGAGTGGTGTGAGTGTGTGAGGTGTGAGTGTGTGAGGTGTGAGTGTGAGTGTGTGAGTGTGTGAGTGTGGAGTGTGTGAGTGTGTGAGTGTGTGAGTGTGGTGGAGTGTGGAGTGTGAGTTGTGATGTGATGGTGTGAGTGTGTGAGTGTGTGGGTGTGTGGGTGTGTGGGTGTGTGAGTGTGTGAGTGTGTGAGTGTGGAGTGTGTGAGTGTGTGAGTGTGTGAGTGTGTGGAGTGTGATGTGTGCAAGTGTGCGAGTGTGCGAGGTGTGCAGTGTGCAGTGTGCGAGTGTGAGTGTGTGAGTGTGTGGTGTGTGGTGTAGTGTGAGGTGTGAGTGTGTGAGTGTGAGGTGTGTGAGTGTGTGAGTGTGTGGGTGTGTGGGTGTGTGGGTGTGTGGTGTGAGTGTGTGAGTGTGTGAGTGTGTGAGTGTGAGTGTGTGAGTGTGTGAGTGTGTGAGTGTGAGTGTGAGTGTGGAGTGTGAGTGTGTGAGTGTGGAGTGTGGTGTGTGTGTGTGTGTGTGTGTGTGTGTGTGTGTGTGTGTGTGTGTGTGTGAGTGTGAGTGTGTGTGTGTGTGTGTGTGTGAGTGTGTGAGTGTGTGAGTGTGTGAGTGTGTGAGTGTGTGAGTGTGTGAGTGTGAGTGTGTTCGTGCGTGCGTGCGTGTGTATGTGTGTGTGTGCGTGGATGCGTGATGCGTGGGTGCGTGTGTTCATGGGTGCGGTGGTGCGTGCGTGCGTCCGTCCGTGCGTGATTGCGTGAGTGCGTACGTGAGCATTCGCGCGCGTGCGTGCGCTGCGTGGTTGCGTGCTTGCGTGCGTGCGTGCGTATTTACGTGGGTGAGATCGTCGGTGCGTGCGTGCGTGCGAGCGTGCGTACGTGCGTGCGTGCGCGTGTATGTGTTTGTTTGAGTGTGTGTGTGTGTGTGTGTGTGTGTGTGTGTGTGTGTGTGTGGGTGCGTGTGTGCGTGTCTGGGTGTGTGCGTGTGTGCGTGTGCGTGTGTGCGTGTGTTCTTGTGCGCGTGCGTGCATGTGTGTGTGCGTGTGTGCGTGGGTGCGTGATGCGTGGGTGCGTGTGTTCATGGGTGCGGTGGTGCGTGCGTGCGTCCGTCCGTGCGTGATTGCGTGAGTGCGTACGTGAGCGTGCGCGCGTGCGTGCGTGCCTGCGTGGGTGCGTGCTTGCGTGCGAGCATGCGTACGTGCGTGCGTGCGCGTGTATTGTGTTTGTTTGAGTGTGTGTGTGTGTGTTTTTGCGTGTGTGCGTGGGTGCGTGCTTGCGTGCGTGCTTACGTGGGCGCGTGCGTGCGTGGTGTGCGTGCGTGCGTGTGTGCGTGGGTGCGTCCGTGGGGCGTCCGTGCGTGCGTCCATGCAGGCGCGCCTGCGTTTGTGCGCGGGTGCGTGGGTGTGAGGTTGCGAGTGCGTGCGTGCGTGTGTGTCGTGTGCGTGTGTGCGTGTGTCGTGATTGCGTGGTGCGTGCGTTTGTTTGAGTGTGCGTGTGTGTGTGTGTGTGTGTGAACTGAAAATGCAAATAAATTACACATAATTTTCGAATGTATTGGTGGTTCCTGTTTAGAAGAGAGAATCTGTCTATATAAAAAGTAGCATTGCATTAGGGTAGAAATTATTTATTATTTCACGTCATATTTAATTTAAACTTTAATGTATTCAGTTTTGAACTGTAATCTGATTTCCGCAAACTGTAAGACATAATTTCGGTTGATTGATTGAGATTGATCTGCTTGATTTGATCGAGCAGGATTTGTTTGAGATTGATTGATTAAGTAATTAATTGATTTGTTGTGTGTGTGTGTGTGTGTGTGTGTGTGTGTGTGTGTGTGTGTGTGTGTGTGTGCGCGTGTGCGCGTGCGTGCCAGCGTGCTTGCGTGAGTGCGTTCACGCGTACGTGCGTGCGTGCGCTCCTACGTGCGTGCGTGCATGTGTACGCGCGTGCGCGTGCGTGTGTGTGTTCGGTACATCCAATTGTGCTTCCGACAGCATCTTTGGTATTCCTCTAGTAAATAAAAAATTCCTGGCTTGATAATGCTAGAAAACGACGGATTTATTACTGGGGAATTTATGGGATTTCGTGCTTAAATATATACCTATTCAGTCGAGGGGCAAAATTATAAAAAATCTAAGGGTGCCATAGAGCAATAGTAAACCAATTCACCATACAAGATCACAAGTGGACATTATTTGATTACCAAATTGCAAAGTGACACCATTAACTAATCGTATCCAAAATCATTTATTATTCACCATTAGAAAGAACAGTTTGGTTCTAAATTCGTGTTGTAGACCTATGCAATAATACATGTAAATATTTAAAGCGTTCCCCGACAGTGAGTCGTGATTTCAAAAAAATGTTGTTTCGAAAAGAATGCTTTCAGTGGTGCGTCTCACATTCAAATTGTAAAAGGGATTATTCAGATACTACGTAATAAAAATATGAGCTAGATATTGAAAGTTTAGTAGAATGTAGTAAATCATGTAAATATAGTTTTAGATAGTTTCAACCCTAGACAAATAAAATAGATATTTTTCTTGAGTAGGCTATTCGTTTTTAGTTTCTTCTTTTTGTAGGTGACGCTGTGCTCGTTGCTCGATTGTATCAGTGTGTTCGATCGCCGACTGTTTCCGTCACGTTTAGTTTTGTGGTTGGTTAGTGTTTTTTAGTATTTATCTAACGTGGACTTCTTCTTACAAAAGTGCATCGTCTTAATTTAAAGGTTTATTCGTTTGTAGAAGTTTTAACAAGAAATTAAATGTTTTATTATTGTAGATGGTTGCTATTTATTGTGCAGTTGAAAGTTGTTCGAATTCGACAGCAAGCAAACATGTTATTCCAAACCCAGCAAAAGACCTAATTAATTTTTGTTATACAGCTGAATTTAAAAAAATCAGGAAATCTAAAAAAAAAATTGACAGGTTTTATCAATTTCTCCATAGTCTGAACATGGTTTATAAAAAATAGGATAAAATGTTGTGATCGTATCTGAGTTTAAAAATAGAGTTGCTATTAATGACATTGATAGAAATATTTTTGATGGGTATTGTCAAGTAGACAGATGACAGATAGAATCGAATTTAAGATTATTGTCATTTTCCCTTTTTTTTAATTCTGCTGTAATTCAAAGAACATTATTTTAGTCTCATGAAGATTTAAGGAAATTATAGCATATGTCAAATAAACATTTTTTATATTGGATGACAAGTGTCTATTACTATTAAAAAATAATTGTTATTCAATCTGGATTTGAATAATCCGCGTTTTTACGCGACCAATCTAAGTAGTTAGTGAAAGACCAATCACAAACGTATTGTTCTTCCTTCGTCCCTAAGCGAGTGCGTCTTTTTGCACCAAATTTTCCTCGTGAAGATCGTCATCTATTGGTTTTTATGTAGGGTTTCAACGTATTAAGTGTGCATAAAATGTACATAATCAAATTTTAGCTAGGATAGTATAACCGTAGCATTTAGTTTAGACAAAATTCGTGATAATTAAAAGACATCTTATTAATTATAAATGAGCATATTGCATATTATGCAAACCACAGGCCTCAAAAAATATTAATCAATATGGCATTACACAAAAATTTAGGTACTCGTTTGGTCCATTCACAGATGCTGATAATCGTGAAATATACAAATGGATTTTGGATGAAATTGAAACTGAAAAACGCACTTTTAGGGTAGAAATCTAGGCCAGACCGTGGCAATCTATAGAATACACCGATTGCGGAAGAACGTTAGATTTATTGTATAAAATCACGAATTTTTAAAATAACCCTTCTAGGGTAAGGTGGTTGATTCCTAAAACCGGATCCGTTTCTTAAGCTGTTACCCGTTCCCAAAAACACATACACGTTTTCTAAAAGTAGCTCAAAACAGCCAATATCAATTCAAAAGGTAAAAAACAGGTCCCTAAAAATAGGAGTCTGTCTTCCAATAACTGGTAGCTGTTTCCTAAGAACAGGCTGTCGTTTTCGTAAATTCACACCTGAAAAATGCACTTAATTCTGCCAACACGCTGATAAAAAGTAGAAAAGGCTACTTTTGATGAATTCCTTCGATCACCCGACTGTTGAGATAGCGTATTAGTTTGTCCATTTTGATACCCCATTGTGTAGCCCTCTTTCTCATACTTATCACGCAATATCTTTGTTAACTTACTAGACAACAACGCAATGTTTTAAAGTTCATCCAGTTGTGAATTATTTAAATAGCCACAATGCATTAAGATTAAATAAATATGAGGGAGCATAAGAGTCACACCATCTCAATCTTATTCCAATCAATGTTGTGTGATGTTTGTCGCACATGCTGTACTAGGGATGAAAAGAGGTTTCGTTCTTTATCAAGACGTTTTTGTATATCTCTCCTCACATTGATTTTTTGATTGGTTTTGGTCGATGCACGTATGGTCGCAGTCGGCACATGGTATTTCGTACACTCCATGATTTTCGAGTTCAATTTTGGTTTTCGATTGGGTATCCTTGCTGATGTTCTTCTTGTCGTTCCAACTATTGTTCCGGTATTATCTTTGAGGCGTACTTTGCCAATCCTGTCGGTCGTTCCTTTCGTATATGTTAGACGTGCTTTTCCTATTGGTTTTTCTCCGACCTCTTCTGTGTTGGAAGACACGGGATGACACATAACCTTTACCGAAAACATGTAAACCAGTATTAAAAAAAAATCACAAAAATAAAAACAGCAAAAGAGAAAGCGATAAAGTGAAAGTAGAGAAATCAACACGAAGTAGATCGAAGCAGTAGACTTGAAAATGACCAGTGGCACCTGGTCGAAACGGCGTCTAAAGAAGTTCTTTTAAAAGTAAGCACAAAACGGATACACGAGAAGAAACCTTAAAAAACAACATTGTTAGAGATATCAAAACCAATTATTATACCTACATTATAAAATATTTAGGTATATACAGGGTGATTGACAAACTTGTTCCAACCCAAACCTATGTTTTTCCTATGGGACACCGTGTATATTTTTGCATTCTTGGATTTACTGTTACATTTGGAATAAAAGTATAGAAATTTGTATTTGTATCACTAACCGTTTTGCAGATATCGTCACTTTAGTACTAAAATAGAGTTAACTTGTCAGATCTTGTAAACATATTTATAGCCGCGCACAAACACGCACACACACACCCACACCCACACCCACACCCACACCCACACCACACCCACACCCACCACCCACACCCACACACACACACACACGCACAGCACGCACTACGCACACCCACACACACACACACACACACACACACACGACACACACACACACGCACGCACCACGCACACACGACACACACACACACCAGAAATACATACGATTTCAATTAAAACTTGTTACATTAGGTACCTTATTGATTTATATAATGTGCTTATACTATCCTCGAATATGCTCGAAAGTTTTCTTGCGAAATAAATGATGGTTGGCAAATTGATACACACTACAATATGTATATACAGTAAGGGTTGGATATTTTATTCCCGTGCATTTAGTACCTTTAGTTTTTTCTCTATTTGGAATACTGTGGATCCCATTTTAATGTCTTTATTTTGCAAAGTAGAATAAACATCTTGCGTTTCTATTACAGCTCAGAAACGTTGCTTAGGGATGCATGATTTTGAGTAATAACAGATTTCAACCAGTTAACTTCAGATCGGATCATTACTTGTTTTGAGTCACACATTTTTGATAATTTTTATACAACCTTATTACCAGGAGATTGTCCTATTTTTAGATTCCTAATAATTAATCTAGGGATTGTAGTATGACGCCTTAAGATTTGTGGCTCTGACCCCGAGAAGATCAATAAAATTTTGGGTATGTTTCTATTTTCACATTTTTAAGTATAGACTAACAGTCGGTCCTTATTTATAAGCTCTGGCCTAAGTTAACGACTTTCAGTTTTCTAAAAATCGCCATGTGTGTTTCGCTCTGTCCCTTATCCTTGATCCATTTTCATAAGTCAATGAATTTTGGAGTTTTCAGGAAGTGTGCCGATTTGTATACTTCAAGGAATCGTTGAGTGACACCCTTAAAAGTAATTAACTTTGTCACTCACCTTAAACAGGTCACTATGCATGGCCTTGAGTTTATGCGAGAAAAAAGGAGTGACCTTGATCTTAACAAATCTCATTCTTATACTCAAGATATTTGTCTCTATCTTACACATAGATATTTCCTATGTGGAGCAGGAGTGAGGTAGTTGTACTTCACACTATCACTATTTTTACTATTCAAGATAATTAGTACTTCTACATTCACCGTCGCGCGGTTTGTTTCTAAGTAACTTTATTTCATAATTTGTTGATCACAGTAAAACATAGCTACACCACTAGTGGTTGCTTTACATCAGCACTAATAATCGTACAGAAACTTACTAAAGGTAAGTATGTAAGTATATAGGTTTAGTAAAAGTATTAGAATTGATATGTGATAAGGAATGTGACAACAAAAGAAAAGAAACTGGATAAATGAAACTAGAAGAAAACAGTTTGGAGATTCTCTTGTAGAATTGGTTTTGAATGTAACAGAGATTGTGGGGAAAAGACGCCATGAACTTCTTCACCTAGTAGAAGAGAGTTATGGTTTAGAAAATCATCCAGTGCCTCCTATCTTGTAACAACGAAAATTTCTTTTCCCTGTTTCTGTAAATCAGGAATTAAATTCGGCTAGTAAAAAAGGGCCACCGTTGGCGACTTGAAATAATGTGACAATTTTATCCACACAGCAACTACAAATAGTTCTACTGATAGTCTTACTACAATAGTAGCTTTAGATAGGAGGATTAGGTGCGTAGTTGATTTGGCATAGTCATATCTTTAATATTAACAGAAAATAAAGGTTATATTTATGCCAAAACCACCGTTAGTTTGGCCTAGGGAATAGTGAGGTCTTGACCCAAGGACACGAAGAATTTTTGAAGCAACCTTTTTGTACACCCTCTACCACTAAGGAAGAAATTATTGAAATTAAAAACAGTGGAAGGTTTAATAAGGGTGTATAAATCGACAGAAGACTAGAAAAAATAATTTAATAAAACACAATATATACATCGGGCAAACCATCCCACACGTTTGCGGTACATAGGGTTTCCTTTACCCAAACAACAATATGGTGGAAAAATAATTTGTTGCATGTAAAATTTTCTTCTCAAACTTTTATGAAATCCGACATTTGCGATTTTTAATTCGAAAAATCTTATTAAGGTTTATCATTAGTTGGTACCACAAATTTACGTAATCTTAATCTCAACTTTAAAAATCAGGATTTACTAGTTGTGCAAATTTATAGAAAACTTGTTGTTAGCCACCACATATATCCCGATAATCTAACGCTACGAAAGAAAGTAAATAAAAGTCGTGTTCTACATAGACATTGCTTTTAATTGTCAAAGCTTACACAATATAACTTGAAATTTACTATAATATGCAAATCAAAATAACGACAAAATAGTACTATTGCATGTACAATAAACAACTTAAAAATGTATGTATTAAAAAAATAAAGAAATAAGAAAAAATGTAAGAAAAAAACGCACAAAAATAAATACTACTAAAAATATTCCAAAGGGAATGCCCGGTCAACATTTTAATTACACAGCAACAATGCGGAAATGTACTCGCATCCTTTGCCAAAGGCACGTTAACAAATTCACATGACGCAATCATACTTTACGGTAGGTTATGTGAGTAAATCTTTGATACTACTTAAATTTGCAGATTGTTCTGAACTAAAATTCTTTAATAGCGGAGTAAACTACATTAAATTCCAAAAAATATATGTATACTAAGCGACATAGAAAGAAGAACACCCAGTAGTAATCAATTTATTTGAACAAGTTTTGGTAAACAAGTGTATTCGAGTTAGACTCGTAAACGATCAAAATTTGATAAAAATTAAACTGTCGCCTTTTTCAAACGAAACGTAGCAATGTGTTGCGCCACCACGATATCTTATGCACTCATTAACACGTCTGAGCATACTTCTAATGAGGTGATAGATTTCTTCCTGAGGTATCTCATACTATGCCATCTGTAACTCATGCTGCAGAGCCACTAGAGTTTGTGGGGGCATGGGGTAAATTGAGTAATCTTCTTATCATAATACCCAAGACGTGCTCGATGGGTCAAAGATAGGGAGATCTCGGTGGCAAAGGCAACAAAGTAACTTGAAATTAGTGAAATAAGCCCTAGCAACATGAAGTCGTTCGTTACCTTGTTGGAATGTGCTGTTGGGGATAGTCTAACCATAAGGTACAATATGGGGTTCTACGATCACCTGGATGTAGCGCGTAGCGGTCATGTTACCTCTAATGAAGACCTGCTTCCAATAGCAATAGCTCCCCATACCTTAACTCCAACTGTGTGGTGCACATTCACTTCCACAGAAAATTGGGGATCTTGTCTTTCACCACGCCGTCTTCTCACCCTTGCACGACCGTCATGCATTCTCAATCAAAATCTGCACTGATCACTGAAGACAATTGAATTCCATTCTAGGTCTCAATTTGCTCGTTCTCTACATCACGTCGGTGCCCAGGAGTTAGTGGTAGCACAAAATGGGGACGGTATAGAAAGAGTCCAAGGTTCGCATCCCAATCGCTCTTCCATTTGTGCAAACTACCGGTACGCAATTGCCCGTGTGGACGAGAAGAGCTCTAAGACGGCGATCCTTGGCTTCTGTGGTTCTTCGAGGACGTCGGGTAACTCTCGCTCTTCGTGTACGGCCCTCATGGTTTCATGACCGAACACAGACTGCCACAGTGTTTAAACTCCGTTGCGTTCTATCGACTATATCGCTCATAGACAAACCAGCCTCTCGTAAGACCACAATTCGACCCATATCAAACTCGCTTAACTGCCGAAAATTTTGACGTCTTCGCCCACACATGATTCAACTAAATAACCTTTTTGTAATGTGTTTTACACGTCTTAAAAGACAACTGTAGTTACAAATGATTTTAAGGCTGCATGATTGTAAATGTTTTTTATAGAGGTTAACGCAAAAACTGCTAGAAGTAATACGGCTAAGAAATTGATCGCTTTTATCTTAACATAAACAAACATATTCCCAAAAAATATTCATTATTACTGGCTGTTCTTCTTTGTCACTTAGTATAGTTGGTTAGTATAATACAGTTTCTGTTTGATGTGATGTCTAGGAATTGCGTGTGTCGGACTTTAAGGTCACCGCATAGCATAGCGTTTGGGAAGGTAAATATGCATCCGAGTAGTTCGTTAGAGAGTATCGGGTCTTTGGGGGGTACGGGGTGGGGGGGGGGTATAATAGGAGAAAACTATTATTAAGGGTGTAAGTAGGAGCACTTTTGCTGCAACATACCGTTGCAAGTGCGGCGGTAAGAGGGAATGGTGTCTGGTTGTGGATCAGGAATGCTGTACCTTGAGTACCTTGGTTGTTGTTAAGGTATGTGTGGTATTGTGCGATGTTAAGGTAGCCTCGTGCGGAGAGTTTAGCTTCAGTTATGGTTAGTATTTGTATTTTGTCGTTTGTCAGTAAGTTTTCAAAGAGTGGCGCTTCCGTGTAATACCCCGTACAGTAGTTGTCCGTATCGACAGGTTCATTGTACTTAGGGTGTAGTTTAGGGATTGGTTACGCGTGGAATGAAGAAAGCGACACACGTTCCCGATCAAGCGGTAGGCAGCCGTCGATCGAGTACTTAGGTTTAGAGATGCGAGGAGGTTCACAAATGTAATACTTGTACATGCATATATATATATATATATATATATATATATATATATATATATACATGTTGAGATGGTTAGAGGTAAAATTAATACAGGGCAAGAGTAAATAAGCTTATATGGGCAAATTTAGATAGACTAGAGAATGGATACACTGCGTTTTAATAAGTAAAGTAGTAGACGAGTGAGAGAAATTGGTTTTGATTTAAAGAAACAGGCTTGGTGGAATTTGCACAAGTTTGTTTATTCATAAGGAGCAATGGGCTATATAAGGAGCATGTGAGGAAGACCAGAAGGAGAGATATTTGTGAGTACGATTAAGTTTGTAGAACATTTTTCAATAAATTTACAGTTTATTCAAATTACTTATGCAATTTAGAAACTTTACAGATATTTATCGCATGAAGTAGGTTTATAATAATATGTAGAACATGTTTCGAGCTAGTTATAATGCAGAAACAATATAAACTCTATGAAAGGGTTATGATACGGACACGTTTTGGTTATAATTCACAGACAAAGTGTACAAAAATTGCAGGCGAAGTGGTAGTGCGTTGTAAACATTAATTAGAACATGAACAATATTTCTACATTGGGATATTTAACATAAAAATACTTTTGGTGTACAAAATCTGCATAATTGTGTTAAACAATATGGATTTCTGAATTGACAAAGTTTTAGACTATACAGTGAAAGTAAACCGAATTGATGCTAAAGACAGTTATAATAACATCATAAAATAACATTTCAAGTAATTTGGACGTTGTAAACGCAAGTTATGAGTAAAATTGTAATAAATTAGGTTAAGTATTAATTTTAAGGGTTTTGAAAATTTATAGTTTTTGTAGGATAATTTAAGCTTAAAATAAATTATAAGAGTAATTAATAGAAGGTTTCCATTGTTTTCATAAAGAAATTTACAATGTACAAGATATATGAACATAAAATTAGAAAAGTGGGGTTAACTACCTAAATTTCTAATATGAAAAGGAATTTCTGTTAATATTAAGTTATATCATTTGAAATATATGTGTTCTGATACAGTTTTTCGTGTACATTACGAATATGTAATTAGTTTAGGTGTAAAACATAGAGTTTCTTAGATATAAGTAAAACTGTGAGATATAAACTGGATATTACATTCCGATCATTAACTAATTTAGAAAGTAACACAAAACCTGATTACTGCTACTCATATTTAGCAATTACGTTGTACTTATAAAATTTACATTCAAAACACTTACAAATAATTTAAAACGCACGCACGCACGCAAGCCCGCACGCACGCATCACGCACTCACGCACTCACGCACTCACGCACTCACGCACTCACGCACTCACGCACTCACGCACTCACCTCACACGCTCACACGCTCACACGCTCACACGCTCACACGCTCACACGCTCACACGCTCACGCTCACACGCTCACACGCTCACACGCACACGCCCACACGCCACACGCCCACACGCCCACACGCCCACACGCCAGCACGTCCACACGCCCGCACGCCCACGCCACACGCCCACACGCCCACACGCCCACACCCACACGCCCACACGCTCACACTCACACGCTCACGCTCACACGCTACACGCCACGTACTACCTCACACTACTACACACACACACACACACACACACACACGACACGCACGCACGCACGCACGCACTTACCGCGCACGCACACGCACACGACTCCACCACGCACGCACGCACACGCACGCACGCACGCACGCACGCACGCACGCACCTCACGCTCACCACGCACTCACACATCCCACGCTCACACGCTCACACGCTCACACGCTCACACGCTCACACGCTCACACGCTCACACGCTCACACGCTCACACGCTCACACGCTCACACGCTCACACGCCACACGCCCACACGCCCACAGCCCACACGCCTACACGTCCACACGCCCACATGCCCACACGCCCACACGCCCACACCCCCACACCCCCACAGCCCACACGCCCACACGCCCACACGCCCACACGCCCACACGCCCACACGCCCACACGCCCACATGCCCACACGCCACACACACGCCCACACGCCCGCACTCACACGCTCACACGCTCACACGCTCACACGCTCACACGCTCACACACACGCACACGCACACACACACGACACACACGCACACACGCACGCACGCACGCCACGCCACGCTACACGCTACGCCACGCACCACGCACACGCTACGCACGCACACGCCCCCACGCAAGCACGCACACGCACACGCACGCCACGCACGCAAGCACACGCACGCACGCACCACGCACCACGCACTCACGCACTCCACACGCACTCACGCACACGCACTCACACACACGCTCACACGCTCACACGCTCACACGCTCACACGCACGCTCACACGCTCACACACGCTCACACGCCACACGCTCACACGCTCACACGCTCACACGCTCACACGCTCACACGCCACACGCCCACACGCCCACACGCCCACACGCCCACACGCCCACACGCCACACGCTCACACGCCCACACGCCCACAGCCCACGCCCACACGCCCACACGCCCACACGCCCACACGCCCACACGCCCACACGCCCACACGCCCACACGACACACACACACACACACACACACACACACACACACACACACACACACACACACACACACACACACACACACACACACACACACACACACACACACACACACACACACACACACACACACACACACACACACACACACATGTACTTCACGTTATATGGATTGTTCAGTTGAGATTAGTAGCAATGTTAACAAACGCTTTAAAATTTGTAATCTAAAATACGAGTGACGTAATCTAATTTTATTTGAAATTTCATAGAGAGCATCACCTTCATCGAGATTTTGAGATACAATAACCTCGTACCCTTCACCTTGAACGATTATATTGTAACAACCTACAAAGTATCTAGTAAACCATGACAGTTTTTTATCAGACACTATTATTACATGGACGTGAGGTTATCCCTAAATTTACTGGTTTCAGAACAGCTCTGGAAATGCTGCACACTCTTCAAATATTTCAGTTCGTTCGCAAAAGTTGTGCAGTATTCATTTCCTTCAATTTTATCTGCATTCTGTTTCGAGACTGTAGTACGTTTTCTAATACATAAACAAAATCTTCAATACTGTGATGCGTGTAGCAGCAAAACATGTTAGCTAGTTAGTTTCACCTCTATATTATTTTACATGCAAGCCAGACCTTATCATAAATACATTGTCAAAATGCGAATTGAACATTACTCCACGGACTGGGCATAGCAAGCAGCGTTTCCAATTATGGCTTTTAGTCAACATAATATTGCCTACAACTACATACAATCGACTATCATTGCATTAGCACGAGGAGAAAACAAAAACACGAACGCACGCACGCACGCACGCACGCACGTACGCAAGCACGCACGCAACACGCAAGCTGCCGTCTTAGGAGAAAGTACCTCAGCCATAAAAAAAAAAAGGGTTTAGATTTATAAACCCCTAGGGAAGATATTAGAGTGTGGTTATGTCAATACTTCAAACTTCCCTCGAAGATAACCGATTCTACCCGAACATCGACCAGTGCGCCAGCGCACAAGACCCTAGGCTAGCAGCGTTCTTGTTTCTCCTGTGTTTCGCTCTTTAAAGTGTAACCGTCATCGAGTGAGCATTATTATGATATATTCTCCTGCTTATGAGCCAACATCAGTGGACATTAGAGATTTTACTGGCTTGTTAATAAACTATTACAACATAATCGTTCAAGATAATGATGGAAACGATGACGTGGATGAGCTGAATGTATCCCACATCCAAGGTAATGGTGATGATCACAGAAGAGGAAGAAGAGCGATGAGGTAGAGGAGAAGGACGAATCTCAAAACCATGATGATGATAGCGACGAATCGCGGTTCAAGAAGAAGAAGAAGACCGATAAAGGTTGTTATTAAATAAAAATGAAGTATTGTTGTTTATAATAATAATTATACATTTTCAAGCGCTAAGTTTTCCTTCAATTTTGTCAAAAAACTTGTTTTTCCTAACGGTGCTCCCCGTCTTGATTTATGTTGGCAGCTTATCGAATTTTCGCGCTAGCGTGTTTTTCGCTGGCTGGCGTATTTTCGTATATGCGTGTTTTCGTTTTACGTGTTCTCGCATTTGTATGACTTCGCGTTTGCTTATTTTCGTGTTAGCGTGTTTTAGTGACAGTGTTTTTTGCTTGTGTGTTTTGTGTTAGCGTGTTTTCGTGCTAGCGTGTTTTCATTTGTGTGTTTTCGTATTTGTCTGTTTTCGTTTTACGTGTTTTCGCGTTAGCGTGTTTTCGTGTTTGCGGGTTTTGTGTTATGTGTTTCGTCTTTTGTATGTTTTGCGTTTGTGTTTTCGCGCGCTGTGTGTGTGTGCGTGTGCGCGCGCAGTGTGCGAGCTGTGCGTGCGTGCGTGCGTGTTTTTGTTTGCTCCTCGTGCTAAAGCAATGATAGTCGACTCTGTGTAGTTGTAGCCAATATTGTGTTGACTAAAAGCCATAATTGGAAAAGCTGCTTGCTATGCCCAGTCCCTGGGGTTACGTTTAATTAGCTTTTTGACAGATGTATGTATGAAAAGGTCTGGATTGCATGTAAAATAATATAGAGGCAAAACTAGCTAGCTAACGTGTTTTGCTGCTGCACGCATCACAGAATTGAAGATTCTGTTTATGTATTAGAAAACGTACTACAGTCTCGAAACAGAATCCAGATAAAATTGAAGGAAATGAATACGGTACAACTTCTACGAACGAACTGAAGGATTTGAATGTGTGTCTGGTAAAAACTTTCAGGTTATTAGCTGCTTTATAGGTTGTTACAATATAATCGTTTAAGGTGAAGACGATGAGGTGATTGTATCTCAAAATCTCGATGATGGTGATGTTCTCTATGAAATTTCAAATAAAATCAGATTACGTCACTCTTATTTCAGATTAAAATTTTAAAGCGTTTAGTTAACATTGCTATCAATCTCAACTGATAATGTTTTGAAAGAGATTAACGCAAAAACCGCAAATATACGGATAAAAATTGATCGTTTTATCTTAACATAAACAACCATATTCCCAAAATATTCATTATTACTGAGCGTTCTCTATGTCACTAGTGTAGTTGGTTAGTATAATACAGTTTCTGTTTGATGTGATGTCTAGAATTGCGTGTGTCTAACGTTAAGATCACCTCAATAGCACAGGTAGATATGCATCCAGTAGTTCGTTAGAGTATCGGGTCTTTGTTATAATAGAAAGCTATTATTAAGGATGTATAGGAGCACTGTTGCTGCAACATACCGTTACAAGTGCGGCGGCAAGAAGAAGGTGTCTGGTTGTGTATCAGAATGCTATAACTTGGTTACCTGTTGTTGTTAAGGTATGTGTGGTATGTGCGATGTTAAGGTAGCCTCGTGCAAGTTTAGCTTCAGTTATGGATAGTATTGTATTTTGTCGTTTGTCAGTAAGTTTTTAATGGCGCTTTGTAACACCCGTACATTAGTTGTCCTTTTCGACAGGTTCATTGTACTTAGGGTGTAGTTTAGATTGGTTATGAGTGGAATGAAGAAGCGACACGCTCCCGATCAAGCGGTAGGCAGCCGTCGCTCAGTACTTAGGTTTAGGGATGCGAGGAGGTTCACAAATGTAATACTTGACATGCATATATATATATATATATATATATATATATATATATATATACATGTTGAGATGGTTGAGTAAAATTAATACAGGGGCAAGAGTAAATAACATATGGGCAAATTTAGATAGACTGAGAATAGATACACTGCGTTTTAATAAGTAAAGTAGTAGACGAGTGAGAGAAATTGGTTTGATTTAACGAAACAGGCTTGGTAATTTGTACAAGTTTGTTTATTCATAAAGAGCAATGGGCTATATAAGGAGCACGTGAGGAAGATCAGAAGGAGATATTTGTGAGTACGATTAAGTTCGTAGAACATATTTCAATAAATTTACAGTTTATTCAAATTACTTATGCAATTTAGAAACTTTACAGATATTTATCGCATGAAGTAGGTTTATAATAACATGTTTCGAGCTAGTTATAATGCAGAAAATATATAAACTTTAAGAAAGGGTTATGATACGGACACGTTTAGTTATAATTCACAGACAAAGTGTACAAAATTGCAGGAGAAGTGGTAGTGCGTTGTAAACATTAATTAGAACATGAACAATATTTCTACATTGGGATATTTAACATAAAAATACTTTTGGTGTACAAACCCTGCATAAGTGTGTTAAACAATATGGATTCTGAATTGACAAGGTTTTAGACTATACAGTCAAAGTAAACAGAATTTATGTTAAAGACAGTTATAACAACATCATAAAATAACATTTCAAGTAATTTGGACGTTTTAAACGCAAGTTATGAGTAAAATTGTAATAAATTAGGTTAAGTATTAATTTTAGGATTTTGAAAATTTATAGTTTTTGTAGGATAATTTAAAATAAATTATAAGTATTAATAGACACGCCCACACGCCCACACTCACACGCTCACAGCTCACACGCTCACACGCTCACACTCACACACTCACACACACACACACACACACACACACACACACACCACGCACGCCGCACGCACGCGCGCACGCACTTACGCACGTACGCACGCAACACGCACACGCACGCACGCACGCACCACGCACTCACGCACTCACGCACTACACTCACGTCACGCTCACACGCTCACACGCTCACGCTCACACGCTCACGCTCACGCTCACGCTCACGCTCACACGGCCACACGCCCACACGCCCACCACAGCCACACGCCCACGCCCAGCCCACGCCCACACGCCCAGCCCACACGCCCCACACCGCACCACGCCCACCCACGCCCGCCACCACCCACACGCACACGAGCACACACACGCCACGCTACACGCTCACACGCTCACGTTAACCCACACACACCACAGCACACAACACACACCACACGCACGAACGCACGCACGCACAGCACGCACGCACACACACCAGCACGACACCAACACCCACCACCACGCACCACCCTCACGCCACACCACGCTACGCTCCACACGCTCACACGCTACGCTCAATACGCTCACAGGAAGACGCCAACGCCCGACAACCACAGCCAAACACAAAACGCCAACGACCACAGACCACCACACAAACACACACACACACACACACACACACACACAACACACACACAAACACACACACACACACACACACACACACAACAACACACATACACACAAACAACAAACACCACACAAATAGTACAACAATTTTAAAAACAACACATTAAATTCTTAATGGGTTTCATTAATTAAAAATGAAAACCAAAGCTTTAAACCACCAACCACGCACCCGGGCACCCACACGCCCGCCCCACGCCCCCCCAACCCCCCAAACCCCCCCAAACCCACCCCCACCCCACCCCCAAACCCACACCCAAAAACACCCCCCCACCCACCCCAACCCCACCCACACCCACCCACACCCACCCAAACCCCCACACACACCCCCCCCGGGGACAGGGAAAGGCGAACCAAAAAAAACGAAAAGGGAAAACTAATTTTATTGAAATTTATGAAACATCACCATCATCGAGATTTTGAGATACAATAACCTCGTCGCCTTCACTTTGAACATTATATTGTAACAACCTACAAAGCATCTAATAAACCCTGACAGTTTATCAGACACTATTATTACATGGACATGAGGTTATCCCTAAATTTACTGGTTTCAACAGCTCTGGAAATGTTGCACACTCTTCAAACCTTTCAGTTCGTTCCAAAAGTTGTACCGTATTCATTTCCTTCATTTTATCTGCATTCTGTTTCGACGTAGTACGTTTTCTAATACATAAACAAAATCTTCAATACTGTGATGCGTAGCACAAAACATGTTACTAGTTAGTTTCACCTCTATATTATTTTACATGCAAGCCAGACCTTACATAAATACATTGTCAAAAAATTAAACATAACTCCACGGACTGGGCTAGCAAGCAGTTTCAATTAGGCTTTAGTCAACACAATATTGCCTACAACTACATATAATCGACTATCATTGCATTCGCAGAGAAAAAAACGCACGCACGCACGTACGCAACAGCACGCAAACGCAAGCTGCCGTCTTAGAAAGTACCTCAGCCATAAAAAGGGTTTAGAAACTAGGAAGACATTAGTGTGGTTGTCAATACTTCAAACTTCCTCAAAGATAACCGATTCTACCCGAACAATGACCAGTGCGCCAGCGCACAAGACTCTAGGCTAGCAGTTCTCGTTTCTCCTGTGTTTCGCTCTTTCAATGTAACTGTCATCGAATAACATTATTTGATGTATTCTCCTGTTTGAGCCAACATCAATGGTCATTAGAGATTTTACTGGCTTGTTAATAAACTATTACAACATAATCGTGCAAGATAATGATGGAAACGATGACGTGGATGAGCTGAATGTATCCCACATCCAAGGAATGGTGATGATTCACAGAAGAGGAAGAAGAGCGATGAGGTAGAGAAGGACGAATCTCAAAACCATGATGATGATAGCGACGAATCGCAGTTCAAGAAGAAGAAAGACCGATAAAGGTTGTTATTAAATAAAAATGAAGTATTGTTGTTTATAATAATAATTATATATTTTCAAGCGCTAAGTTTTCCTTCAATTTTGTCAAAAACTTTTCCTAACGGTGCTCCCGTCTTGATTCATGTTTTCAGCTTATCGAATTTTCGCCTAGCGTGTTTTCGCTGGATGGCGTATCTTCGTTTGAGTGTTTTCGTATTTGCGTGTTTCGTTTTGTGTTCTCGCATTTGTATGACTTCGCGTTTGTTATTTTCGTGTTAGCGTGTTTTGTGACAGTGTTTTTGCTTGTGTGTTTTGTGTTAGCGTGTTTTCGTGCTGCGTGTTTTCATTTGTGTGTTTTCGTATTTGTCTGTTTTCGTTTACGTGTTTTCGCGTTAGCGTGTTTTCGTGTTTGCGGTTTTGTGTTAGTGTGTTTTCGTCTTTTGTGTTTTTTGCGTTTGTGTTTTCGCGCGGTTGTGTGTGTGTGCGTGTGCGCGCGCAGTGTGCGACGTGCGTGCGTGCGTTGCGTGTTTCGTGCTCCTCGTGCTAAAGCAATGATAGTCGATTCTGTGGTTGTAGCCAATATTGTGTTGACTAAAAGCCATAATTGGAAAAGCTGCTTTATGCCAGTCCGTGGGGTTATGTTTAATTAGCTTTTGACAGATGTATATACGAAAAGGTCTGGCTTGCATGTAAATAATATAGAGGTAAAACTAGCTAGCTAACGTATTTTGCTGCTGCGCATTACAAATTGATGATTCTGTTTATGTATTAGAAAACGTACTACAGTCTCGAAACAGAATCCAGATAAAATTGAAGGAAATGAATACGGTACAACTTCTACGAACGAACTGAAGGATTTGAAGGTGTGTGTCTGGTAAAAAACTTTCAGGGGTTATTAGCTGCTTTATAGGTTGTTACAATATAATCGTTTAAGGTGAAGACGATGAGGTGATTGTATCTCAAAATCTCGATGATGGTGATGTTCTCTATGAAATTTCAAATAAAATCAGATTACGTCACTCTTATTTCAGATTAAAAATTTTAAAGCGTTTAGTTAACATTGCTATCAATCTCAACTGATAAAAATCCATACAACGTGAAGTACGTGGGTTTGTGGGTTTTTGTTGGTGTTTTTTGTTTTTTTGTTTTTTTTTGTTTTTTTTTTTTTTGTTTTTGTTTTTTGGGTTGGTTGGTGTTTGTGTTGGGTTGTGTGTGTGGTGTTTTTTTTTGGTTGTGTGTGTGTGTGTGGTGTGTGTGTGTGTTTTGGGGTGTGTGGGGTGGTGGTGTGTTTGTTTGTGTGTTGTTGGTGTGTAATATTGTTTTAAATTAAAAAAATAATTAAAAATTTTATTTTGGGTTATTTTTAAAATTATTTAAATTTAATATTTTTGTGTTTTAAATAATTTTTAATATTTGTTTAATTTAATAAAATAAATTTGTGTGGGTTTTGTGGTTTGGGGTTTTTTTGTGGGTTTGTGTGTGTTGTGTTTGTGGGGTTTTGTGTTTATGGTTGTTCTTTGTTTGGTGGCGTGGGTGTTGTTCTTCATTCGTGTGGTTTATTGTGTCTTTTTCGTGTGGTTGGTGTGGTGTCTGTGCTTTCTTCTGTCTGTGGTGTGGTGTGGTGTGGTGTGGTTTGGTGTGTGTGGTGTGGTGTGTTGGTGTGGTGTGGTGTGGTTGGTGTGGTGTGGTGTGGTGTGGTGTGGTTGGTGTGGTGTGCGTGTGCGTGTGCGTGGCGTTGGTTGGTGTGGTGTGCGTGTGCGTGTGGTGTGGTGTGGTGTGGGTGCGTGGCGTGGCGTGGCGTGGGTGTGCGTGCGTGTGCGTGTGCGTGTGCCGTGTGCGTTGCGTGTGGTGTGCGTGTGCGTGTGCGTGTGCGTGTGCGTGTGCGGTTTGCGTGTGCGTGTGCGTGTGCGGTGCGTGGCGTGTGCGTGGCGTGCGGTGCGGTGCGTGGCGGGTGCGGTGCGGTGCGGTGCGGTGCGGGCGTGGCGTGGCGTGGCGTGGCGTGGCGTGGCGGTGGTGCGTGGCGTGGCGTGGCGTGCGTTTGCGTGCGTGCGTGCGGTGCGGTGCGGTGCGTGCGGTGCGTGGCGTGCGGTGCGTGCGTGGTGCGTGCTGCGTGCGTGCGTGCGTGCGGCGTGCGTGCGTGCGGCGTGCGTGCGGCGGCGTGCGTGCGCGTGCGGCGTGCGTGCGTGCGTGCGTGCGTGCGTGCGTGCGTGCGTGCGTGCGTGCGTGCGTGGTGGTGCGTGCGTGCGTGCGTGCGTGCGTGCGTGCGTGCGTGCGTGCGGCGTGCGTGCGGCGTGCGTGCGTGCGTGCGGCGGTGCGTGCGTGCGTGCGTGCTGCGTGCGTGCGTGCGTGCGGCGGCGTGCGTGCGTGCGTGCGTGCGTGCGTGCGGGTGCGTGCGGCGTGCGTGCGTGCGTGGTGCGTGGTGCGTGCGTGCGTGCGTGCGTGCGTGCGTGCGTGCGTGCGTGCGTGCGTGCGTGCGTGCGTGCGGCGTGCGTGCGTGCGTGCGTGCGTGCGTGCGGCGTGCGTGCGTGCGGCGTGCGGCGGCGTGCGGTGCGTGGCGTGCGTGCGTGCGTGCGTGCGTTTTGCGTGCGTGCGTGCGTGCGTGCGTGCGGCGTGGGCGTGGGCTGGGCGTGGGCGGGCGTGGGCGTGGGCGTGGGCGTCGTGGGTGGCGTGCGCGTGCGTGCGCGTGGCGTGCGCGTGCGCGTGTGCGCGGCGGTCGTGCGCGGCGCGTGCGCGTGCGGTGCGGCGTGCGCGTGCGCGTGCGGGCGCGGCGCGTGCGCGGCGCGTGCCGTGCCGTGCCGTGCTCGTGCTCGTGCGTGTGCTGTGCGTGTGCGTGCGTGTGCGTGCGTGCGTGGCGTGCGGCGTGCGTGCGTGCGTGCGTGCGTGCGTGGTGCGTGCGTGCGTGTGTGTGAAAGAGCCTAAAGAGGGAAAGAGAAACAAGATAGAGCAAGAGAGAGGTATGCATTATCAACTTCTATTATAGAAAATGTTTATTAGTCTATACGCCACTAGATGGCTCTAAAATCAATTTTAACTCAAAGTGGCCATGGATCAGACCCTGATACAAGTCCTGCGTTACAAGACTAGGGCCTCCTTATTAGAGTATGGCGGGGCGAAGGCCTACAGCAGTAAGATTAAGTTAGAACCTACATACAATTGCACCAAGTGGGCCACGATATGTGCTAAGCTCTACACTTGTCTTATAAGGTTGGGGTCCCCATATCATCTCCAGCCAGGGGGCGAAGTCCCGAGAACAAGTTTCGAGGCCCTACAGGTGTCTTACAAGAACCTGGTTATTAGAAATACAACGTACAAATAAATTTCTGGTATAGGTAAAAGATCATCCGAACCTACCAAATAGCATATGAACATTTTAAAATAATAGGATCGATAATTTTAATAATAATATCTTAGTAATTATGCAATTTCCAACATCGTATGCATGTGCGTTTGCCTAACCTCCAGGGGTACTGCTCTTAATACAACCAAAAGAACCTTAATTAGGGTTAAAGCTGTCCATCAAAAATAACCCTAAGACCAACTCCAGGTCCGAAACCAACCCCAAGTCCAAGACCAAACCCAAGCTCTGCATATGCCCCTCACGTGAGCAAGAACAAAATTACTGTCAAAAAGGCTCTAATTAGGGCTGACCCTCGAAAAGAAGCCATAGGGTGAAAATATCAGCTCACATGTGGGAGGCCATAAAATAGATGTGAAAAAACACGTCCTACATGAGGGCGATTAAAAAAACAAAAATAATTAGGGATGAAAAGTGGTTGAAAAAGGCCTCCGAAAAGATGTCGTCAAAAAAGGGGTTGAAAATATGGTCTCCCACGTGGGCGGTCTTGTGACGTCAAAATCCAAGATGGTGGAGGAAGGTGCCTCTTTTCTACTATCGTAAAAACACCCTGTACATTAATTAATTAATTGAACTAATTTTTTAAACTACTTAGTTTAAGACCAAGCGAGGCTGAGTCCCGGAAGCTCAAATTTCAACTAGACTATGTTTTGTCATTTACACTACACTGAATCCGTGGACACTATATATATATATATATATATATATATATATATATATATATATATACACACACATACATACATATTACATACTCTTTGGTATTATCATTGTTTATTTACAATTTACATGTTATTTGTATACTCGACAATGCCTATATCAATTTTTTTGATCCTTGACAACTTGACAATACATTATTATTGTTATTATTACTAAAAGTTTATCTAATAATATTTCTTCCTTGTATATCGCCTAAACCTCTAAGTAGGATAAGAATTAGTAAAGCTTTTCGATATTCTATAATCCCGTATGGGTGACATCATTAGGGTCCAAATGGTACAGGTGCCTTGACACGTTAAGACTACTGCAAAAGTAGGTCTACCTTACATTGGAAATGATTGCATGCAGGGGTAGTCTAACGTAAGTGAACCTAGAATAATTTGTCAACAAATGATCAATCGCTGAAGGCCGATTTAGGCCAAGTGAATTTGTTTTATATTTCATTTTATTTTGCCACCATGATGTTCTTTATACGCCTCCAAATGCGGGCGTAATGTGGTCTTTATAGCACGGAAATGTCATTAATGCTAAGCAGCATGATTGACAGCAAACACATGACATGATATATAATAGCAATATCACAGTATCTTAGTAACAACAAATTAGCCTACTGTCGACTTTATTTCACTGCATTTGCATTTAAAAACTTGCCGAAAATACTAAATATTTTAATATTTTGTTCCAGTTTCATGGTGCAAAATAAAATAAAACATTTATGTACCACGGGCATAATTGTAGATTATGCCCTTAATACATAAATATCTATTAGATAATTGCCTATAACTAACGAAAGGTCTATATATACTGTGATGAGTGCGATTCTGTTGAAATGTTAACGTTAAGAGATTAGGCTTACCGTTTCGGTTCAGAAATTTAAATTGTTTTGCTTAAATAATTACAAAATGCTTTATGCTTTCCGTAACCCTATTATGGTTGTTCAACTTTGCCTGAATGGTTTGTGATTATAAATCTCTGCCTTATGATAATTTAATTATTATTAGAACGAAAATGTTCTACTTGCTAATCCACTTGGTGTATTACTGAACTCGATTCAATGCATTTTTCTGAGTTCAAACGTTAGATGTGTTGCCTATCTCCTATAGTGTAATAGAATGAAGCAAATCTTTTTGGCCTTACCTTATACAACTTTCATTTGATTAACTTAGGCTGTCATATAACATAGGACGAGTAAACACCGATTACGTTGATTTCAGTTTTGATTAAGGTCGCACTGCTACAAGCTGAATTGTCTGTATTCGCTTTTCTCTACAAAGCTTTTAGAACAATAATACAATTATATGACATGTAAAAGTGTTTTTATATTTATATGAAGCTTTTATATGAATTTTTAAATCCTTTTTGCAAGCATTTACTTAAGTAATGCCACAAGCTAATTTAGTAGTTCTTACAAAATTAATTTAATGTTAATAGCTTTCGGGTATCGCGAGCAAATCCTCACTGTGAAATGTCTGCACTTAATGTAAGGATGCTGTCGTAATTTATTTAAATTTAGAAACTTGGTGTTCGCTATATTAAACTTTCCCTATATGTAACGATTGGTTAAGGGAACTATATAGTTCTTTTTGAAATTGTGTTGTTTCTGGTTTAGGAAACGCTTATTGCAGATAAGACTTGTAGTATTATAATTTGAATGAAACTCAAACTGTCAGGAAATTCCTACTAACGCACAGAGAGATAAATGATCACAAATAATAAATGTTAATAAAGACACTGTTACATATCAAGAAGCAAGTTTAGA
The DNA here is from genome assembly GCA_036346205.1 of Vesta saturnalis. NCBI lineage: Eukaryota > Metazoa > Arthropoda > Insecta > Coleoptera > Lampyridae > Vesta > Vesta saturnalis. The sequence goes on along the minus strand of JARFJB010002367.1, from coordinate 507,329 downwards.
AAAAAGTATGTGATTTCAACAATCTACATTTAAAAAAAAACCACAAGAAAAAATGATACAATTTTAGGTACAAATACTAATATATGTATTATTACAGTAGTACCAACTTGCAACGCAATGTTTGTTTCACAATTAAGTCTTGAAACTACCAATAAACAAATTGGTGAGCACTTAAAGAAACATAATATACCATATTGATGTAATGAAAAAGTGGAAGTACGATCTCAAAATGTATCAGCATTTAAAATATTGTATCCCGAATCGGAAATCACTAAAATATATAACCCCGAAGTATGGCCCCAATTTACTATAATGCGGCCTTTTCGTCAGCTCAGAAAACAACAATAAATTTAAAATATTATACACATATATACAATCACTTATGCACAATTTTACCGAGTGCGACATATTTATGGGAAGTCATAATAGATGTGGGGGTGTTGTAATTTATGCACGACACGATATCGAATTTGACAAAATTCATACTGTAATGAACTTTTCTTCAGAAAAAATACTTAAATGTTGTACAATAGTTACAATTAACAATTCTCCTACTCTTATCGCTACAACTTACAGATAACCGAGTTCGCCTGTAAGTGATATTGACGGTCATTCATGTCAGATAGTTATCCAAGTCACGAAGTAATTATCGCAGGAGACTTTGATATAAACTTGACAGATTAATCGCATTTTAAAAGATATTTTAAATGTCTATGGAATTTACGAAACGGTTAATAAACCAACTAGAACAACGAAAACATCCTCAACATTAATTGACAATATTTTGACTTGCATAAATTGTGATCAATCTGCAGTGGTGGTACTTGACTTTGTAATTTCCGATCATCAACCAATCCTGTTCATGTGTCCGGAGTACACATACATACATACCAATAAAAAAAAGAACTAAGACTTATCCAAAAAAGGATTTTTAGCAACAGTAATATAAACGAATTTAAATTCTATTCTTCTAAAAACTAACTGGAATGACGTATATAATGCTATTGATGCTGAAATTGCATATAGAAATTTCTTCTTAAGCTTCTGTTATGCATTCAATATAGCGTTTCTAATAGGTAATGTTCGTTTACCTTTCGAACTACTGAGGCTAAACACGATATTCAACAATACGAAGTATTTTATAGTAAACTCATAAATGACTCTAAAAAACATTATTATGACGGTCTACTAAAAAAATCAAATAATTCTAACAAAACAGCATGGAGTATTATAAAAAACCCGTCTATAGATAACAAAAAAGCAAACACGTACAAGATATATCGCCCGGACGGAACACTAATTACATCACCTGTAGAAATAGCAGAGTCGTTCAACGATTATTTTTTGAACGAAATAAAAAAAATAGTGCCAAACTGTCACTGACAAACAACACAAACTTAAATGGCGTTGTAGATAGTACGTTTTTAAGACCTACTGATGAGGACGAAATTCGCAAGCTCCGTGGGTAACAAGACGTGGGCTGAATCAGACTCAGTACCATATTATATTATGCTAAAAATTGTGTCGACGAAATAATAACACCTCTAACCTACATAATTAATGTATCATTCGAACATGGGGAATTTACCGAAGACCTGAAACAATCAGCATTTACAGCGCTATTTAAAAATAGAGGTAGTCCAAATCAACAATGCTCATATAGACCTATTGCCATTCAATCCAACCAAGAAAGAGTGAGTGGAGAGGCAGGGGAGATAAAAGAGAGAGAATAGAGAGAGAGAAGAGACGCAGGCGGAGACACGGACACGGACACGGACACGGACACGGACACGGACACGGACACGGACACGGACACGGACACGGACACGGACACGGACGCGCGGACGCGGACGCGGACGCGGACGTGGACAAGGACGCGGACGCGGACAAGGACGCGGACGCGGGCGCGGACTCGACACGGACACGGACACGGACACGGACACGGACACGGACACGGACACGGACACGGACACGGACACGGACACGGACACGGACACGGACACGGACACGGACACGGACACGGACACGGACACGGACACGGACACGGACACGGACACGGACACGGACACAGACACAGAGACAGACAGAGACAGAGACAGAGACAGAGACAGAGACACAGACACAGACACAGACACAGACACAGACACAGACTCAGACACAGACACAGGCACAGGCACAGGCACAGACACGGACACAGACACAGACACAGACACAGATACAGACACAGTCACAGGGACAGACACAGACAGACACAGACACAGACACAGACACAGATACAGACACAGACACAGACACAGACACAGACACAGTCTGGAAGGAAGGGAGGGATAGAGAAAGGAGGGGCTTGTGGTTGTGCTTGTGCTTGTGGTTGTGTTTGTGCTTTGGTTGTGCTTTGGTTGTGCTTGTGCTTGTGCTTGTGTTTGTGCATTGTGCTTGTGCTTGTGCTTGTGCTTGTGCTTGAGCGTGTGCTTGTGCTTGTGCTTGTGCTTGCTTGTGCTTGTGCTTGTGCTTGTGCTTGTGCTTGTGCTTGTGCTTGTGCTTGTGCTTGTGCTTGTGCTTGTGCTTGTGCTTGTGCTTGTGCTTGTGCTTGAGCTTGTGCTTGTGCTTGTGCTTGTGCTTGTGCTTGTGCTTGTGCTTGTGCTTGTGCTTGTGCTTGTGCTTGTGCTTGTGCTTGTGCTTGTGCTTGTGCTTGTGCTTGTGCTTGTGCTTGTGCTTGTGATCGTGCATGTGCTCGTCCTTGTGCTTCTGCTTATGAGCAAGAGAGCGCAGACTCTAGTACAGGTTCTTGTAGCTGTCTTATGAGATAGCATTAGTGGTCCCTTATTGGAATACTATTACTAGCAAGGGGCACCACGACAAGAGGGCACAGACTCCTACACATGTTCATATAGCTGTATTAAGCGTTAGCATTAGGACCCACCGTAAGCAATCAGAGTGCAGAGCCTTAAGCCTCCAATCAGAGCTCAGAGGCTGGTTGGGGACTAAGAGCCAATCAGAAGCAAGAGTGGCGGACGCGCACACCACTAATCAGGTCAAAGGGGTTGTCCTAAGGACTACCAATTAGGACATTGTATGTCCACGCATTTACCTACCTTCTAGGAGCTCTTAATATAACCAAAAGTGCCCTAATTATGGGTGAAAATTCCTTGAAGGTGTTGAAAATGATCCATGCAAAGAAGCTGTCAAAACAGTATGTCGTCACAAATAACAAAATGGCGGCCTAATGTGTCCGTGTGGTACTTCAGTAAATCGCGAGGAAATTGGTGGCCGTAAAGAATTGCATAGCATTAAGCAAACAATGGTTTTTCTAACCATGATTACACTACTGTTCAACTAATTAAAATGTTAACCTTTGGGGTTTTAAATCATGTATTTTTTTATTTATCTTTATATAAATTTAAACGTTTCAATAACAAGTATTGTTATTGTTCTCAGTAAATGTTAACGTTTTTAAAAATTACTTGAGATGTTGAAACACACTTCTGCGCAACCCATCGTAGAACATCATTTCCTTTCACATTACATTATAATACACCTTGTGTGTTGAGCTTACTGACTGGATAGGTATGTTATTATCTTACATTTCATCTTTGTATTAATTTATGATCCCGTAAGTTAAGAAAATAGTCTTGATCTTGTGTGTTAAAAAATTTCGTAAAGTTGGATAACTGAATATTTAAGTTCGTAATGAGTTTAGCGCGAGTAAATCGTCAGCTAGAACAACACTGCATACCATGGTGATTTGTCGTAGTTACATTCCGGGGGCAAAACGTTTTTTAAGATTTAAATTTAAGTTGACTGATACGTTTTGTTTTTATGTCATTAAATCTTGAAACCTGTAGTGGAACCAAATATAATTTGCTTCATATATTACGTTTCTTCACCTTCACGTCGTATCTTATCTCATCGTGAAGAAATGAAGTTTTGCAAAGCTATACGCCACCTGATGTTTTTTGCTGCAAAATCGTTTCAACACAATATGGTGCCTTATAAATACATATCCTTTTATGTTGAAATTGCGTTATTAAGCGGACAAATGAGATGAACTGTTTTACTAGCATTAAAGTAAAGCTAGCTCTAATAACCTTCCGGAAAGTCGAATCGAGTGTTAACACAAAGAAAACACATGACTTGTGTTAGTTAATGCATCAGAATTTGAATACAGGATTGTATACCTGGGACCAATGATATTTTGTTGACATAGGTCATACATTCAAGTTATTACATAGGACTTGTTCAGTTTCAATCTCAATTTTCATTTTGAAGTAATTCTACGTAAAGGTAGGTTATATACTACGGGTAATTTAAAGTTTGTACAAAGAATTTGCAACGTGTCTAACCTACCACGTTACACAAAAAAAAAACAAAATGGAAGTGGTGAGCACGGCTAAGGACTCAGCCGAACGGTCAAAGGACCGCAGAGCACTTTGTTGATGGGGTGGTTTTGGAGAAGTGTTTAAACGCAGCTAATAAGGTTAGGTTGGTGACAAAACCGCAAAGAAATGTTATTACTAAAAGAGACGAGGAAAAATAAAGTTTGAGCGCCACCAGCTTTGAAGGAAAAGCAAAGAGAAAGGAAATTATTATTTCCGGAGAGAGGCCTTGTAAAGCTGGAACCAGTGAGAAGCACAAAGAAAATAAGTAAATTAAAAAGCACCAGTTCCCCAGAACAGTCTTATTTTATTGAATATTTTTGTTTTTTCCAAAACAACAATCAGGATTCAACATGCATTTGACTATCACATAGAGCGATTAGTCGCCTTTAATTATCCCATAAATTTATATTAATACGAATGATTGCATTTCACCAAATTTAACTTCTCACTAGAGACTATCCTATTTTAGTAGGTACATATATAGATGTGTGTATACATTAATCACAAATTGAATATCACTGATTTCGAAGGCAATCGGACGGAGGAAAGTTACCACACATAACACGACGGACAAATTAACTCTATTTACATTGACCGTAACCTATCCGGTTGATGAAAGATCTTTCAGCAATTACCTAAAAAGGAAAATTTGTTTTCACAGCCAAACAGCCTAAAGATCTATTAAAATCTGAAACTTGCCATTGTTTCACAATATTAATTCTCCCCACAATTACATCAACAAAAATATATTCCTAAAGCTAAAATATGCATTTAAAAAGCTAAAATATGCATTTAAAAAAATACTTACAATATCCCGCTCAAATATTTCGAAGTACTATATACGTTTACTTTTACAAAACACAACCGGTATGACATATATAATGCTACTGCGCAAAAAAAAAACGTCTGCGCACGCAGTAAATGACTAACTAGCTACAAAAAGATAATGGACGCCTGACGTTATCGTAATATGTAACTCGTTGATTTAATGGAGTACATAGGCCAATAAACTCCAGGCATTTAATTGCAACTTCACACAATGGTTAACGTTATGTAAATTTACATAAATATTGTCAGTTGGTGAGCGACCTAATAGTAACTCATAGGATATGATCGCTGAAGAAGCCAATCAAACTGTAAACGACAGCTTTCAATAAAAGGTAGGTATTACATTAACACCTTATCGTTCTCCTTACCTGACGCACACTTTTTTTTTCTTTTTGTTTTAGTTTTTATATTTCTTATAGACCCTGCAGAAGGAGTTACGATTAATACCGTGCACGATATGTTTGGAATGAACCAGGTGGTGCCAGGTAAACTTTCCACTTCCCAGTATACGAGATTAGGCTATCCTCGCCATAACGGTCATTCGCACAACGATTCATGAACAGAAATATTGAAATATTGACAAAAACACACAACGCTGCAGCTGATAGTTATCGACAAACAGAGACAATAATCTAACCAGACAATAAAAGTTCTTTGGATTTTTGAATACAACCAGACAATAAAAGCGATAATAAAATAATATAAGTAAGTGCGAATCATTTGTTATCACTTTTGATTTTAGGCGATTTAAAGATTCGCTTTGGTAATAGCGATTTATTTTAATTAATATATTGCTGAGATATACCCTGAGTGAAAATAATGCTCTTTTATATATCCGCAATATGCAGCGAGTAGTAATTCCTGTTAAAGTAGGTACTGATTACCATAAGGAATTATCTCAAATTAAATTTTCTCTTATAGAACTGCCAATGGCATAAATAAGTAAAGGAGAAAAAGAAAAATCATCACTCTCAGCTAAAATGGCCACAAACAAACTGAAGAACGGTTTTTCCGGAAATTTAGAAAAAGATCATTGTTACCAAAATTAAGTTTGTGTAAAAGGTACATAATAAAGATCTCTGTAATCAAATAGTTACTTAGTTTATGACTTATTCCTTATACTGCCCTCTAACGGCAATTCCACGAAAGCAACAGATACCTTTAAGAAAGTGGTTTGAAGCCAATAAGAAAATCGTAGGAATCTTTAGGCAGCACTACTTGTATCTATTGCAACATTTGATATTATTTCCGTACATATTTGTACGTCTTATTATTAAAGCAGATCTCGAGTAAGGTCTTAAATGTAAAACCCTTTAATTGTCAATACAACGATAATTTTAATAGTCATTACAGTCAATGGACAAGTCGATATAAATATTCCAAATATCTATGTATTACAGTCACCGCCAAAGCTTTCAAATTGATGCGAGAAAATTCCAATATCGATTTGTACACGTTACATATTAATTTTACTATCGTAAAGTATTGCTAAAAGTTATGCTGCAGTTAACCAGCAGATATTAGTTTGATGATTATACAAATATATACTGTTGTTTAAAGTTTACATGCGATATTAAATTACAAGTGCCTCCTTTTTTTGTATGTTAGTTATTTAACACGGACGAGTGGCACCTGACACATCTGCAGATCGAATTATAACTGTGGATGTAATTCTGGAATCTCTTACGACCTGTTGATCAAAAAGAGGTCACAATTTACAGTAAGCAGCTTTATTTATGTCTCCAAAGAGTTAAGCTGCGGTACAATATAACCTTTTATCTATGTTGATATTACTGCACATTAACGCACATTAATAATATTTTGCTTTTGAAATTCGCCATTGTACAATATGGCTTAATTCCTGTTAAAATCCAAATTTAATCTATTTTATCTCTCTAACTGGGCCGCTATATAAACAAAGTGCACCTTCTTTTACTGAAGCGTGAGTGAAGTAAATAGACTTGAGTGTATGACAGACCGTTATTTAATTTTTTTGAGACATATTATTAAAACAATGTATACACACATGATTTAGGGTTTGAATATCAAAAAATGTTTAAAGGCATGAATAAATAACAATCTTATTACAAGTACATGTCGTAGGTTCAAATCCTACTCGAGGTAAACTTTTCATTTATGTGCTTAGTATAATTAATAATAATTTTTAATTTTTATTTATGTATTTAATAAAATTAATAATAATTTTTAAATAACAATATTGTATCCAACAATATGATTCGTTTTCCTCAATTAACCCGGCCTATTGGTTGCAGACGATAGTATGCATTTCAAGCAATAATTTAATTAAATTTAATGTCAAAAAATTCAGTGTTGCCTTATATACCTCAAAATGATTGATCATCTCTTGCTTTAAGTATGAATGACTGAAGTCTTTAGGCTCTATTGTTAGCTATTAAAACAGCTTCTGATAAAGTAGGTTTTTTGTTCAGATCAGTGTCTGTGATGCACAATGGGCCTAATTCACATTCCTCTTTACGGTATCTAAACTTTGGAATGGTTTTCGTAGTTGTTATTTTTCTTTCACATATGATTTGAAAAAAATTGAAGTAGCCGTCTGTAGACATCTATTCAACATCACCCAATGCAATGCTGTTAGGCTAAACATAGTCTGTTCAGGATCACAATTTAAAAAAAAAGGTCATTACATTGGGAAGGTAGAGCAGAGAGTCAACTTCCTTTAAAAGAGTTTGTGATTTATCTTCATTTAGTAATATAACTTCTCAGTAGGATAGAGCGTCTGAAGTGTGAATGATCTGGGATGGGATATGATTGACTATGTATGTGTATCTGAAGTGTAATTAAGCTTTTCGAACCAAAAAATTTGTATGAATACATTTTTAAGGTAAAAATTGTTTAAAATATTTAAATCGAAAGTATTGGATTCTAAAAAATTGTACCGCAACATGTTGGTACATTAAACAAACATTTTACAAGTTCTGATTTGATTGCAACATGTTTTCATCGGGGAATTGCTTTATAAGAGTTGCCGTCATCGAAGCACATTGTGCTTAATATTATGAATCTCGTAACACGCATACTGGATTCTGCGTACTTAGTAGTCTACCAATTTGTATGTAGATAAAGTTGTTAACGAGGAAGTATTTGAAGGTTTATTTGGGCGATAACGGTTGAATTATTGGAAAAAAGGTTGTTTTTTCTCTTGTTCCTAATTATCAGGGTTCAGTTGACATACGTGTAGCTTGAAGTGTATTTTGTCGTGAGTTGGTACCGCAGGTTTAACCAAAGTTTTTCTACGTTTATCGCACTTTTGACTAAGTTATTGAAATAGAAAAATTTGTTTAGGGTGAGTAGTGTGAAAGAAATTTTGAAATTATTGAATATTTAGTTTCCGCATTGACTCAGACCACTGATGGGGAAGAAAGAGTCATATGTTACAATAGCATCTTTTATGAGAAACGAAAATAATTTTTCTACTACCGATGAGTGTCTCGCCGTGCTTTGGTCAGTGAAAGTCCATACCTGGAAGGAGAAGAATTTACCTTTATTACCGATCATTCATCTTTCGTTTGGCTTGATAATTTAAAGGAACCTACTAGTCTAGATCGTGGGGATATACCTATTCAGCAATATTATTTCCAAACTATTTACTGTAAAGGAAAGTCTCATGTTGTTCCGGACACTTATCGCGTTCCGTGGCAGTTATTGATGTATATGAGATGAACAGTAAACCCAATTGTAACTCACAGAATAAGACTAACGAAGAAAGTGGGGAAATAGTAGATGAAGATAAGGGAGACGGGGGAGACATATGGATGGAAAGGACGAAGAAGAATATCGGGGCAAGGCAGATTGCGTATGCTCAGTGGAGACTGGATGGTTCCAAGTTATTAAACATGTTAGTTGATGTTTCCCGAATTTGAGAGGTGGCCAAGAGCAATGGCGTATTGTTGTGCCAAAAGAGGAACGTCCCCGGAACATGATAACCCTAAGGTAGGCCATGCATATTTAAGACCTATGAACGGATACCTTGCCAGTATTTTTGGTAGAGCATCAAGGAAAATGTCTTGCGTTCTATTAATATGTGTAGTAAATGCATTAAGCATAAACCAGAACAGCAGAGACTGTCCGAACTAAACATCCCGTTATAGATAAGCCCTGGAAAATGATTGTCCTTACCGAGGTAAAATAGCGGTTATTGTTACGTGTTACTTGTTGATTATTTTTATATTGTTACTTTTCTTTAAGTTACGTTCCGCTGAGCCGGCCAATGTGATTAAGCATACCGAGGAAAACGTTTTCCTTATGCTTGGAGTACCACTGTATGTGTTGTGTGATAATTGGTCACAATTTAAGAGCAGGTAATTCCAGCAACAGGATAATCAGAGGATTTGGGATAAGTATTTAGCGCAAGTGGCGTATGCCATACGAATCGCTACACTTAAAGTCACGGATCTAGCGCCCTATTTTACCAATTTTTGGAAGAGAGATAATATTACATGACTCTAAACATAGCGAACGAGTTGAGGGAATGTGGAGTTTTCTGATCGAACACCTTTCGTTGAGAAGAGTAAAGTTTTTCGAGAAGGTTCAATATACCCTATTTAAAAATCAGCAGATTTACGATTTAGGCAGAGATTTGAGGTTAGTGACAATAACAATAATAATCACGTTGTTTTGCAGCTAGGTTAGCGCCGAAATGTGTGGAGTCGTATTACATAAAACGAAAGTATCGTATCAGACTTATGAACTATTGAATGCATCTCCTAAAGGAGTGTGGAATGCTAAGGGCCTCGAAGCAAGCCCTGAGAATCATTGATTGATGAGATTCCTCTGTGATGGGACGAGGTAAGAATTTTCCTAAAGCATATGCCTCTGTTTATGGTAACAGGAGCGCAAGCAAAGGGTATGATGAGTTGGAGAATGCGTATCTCGTCTTAGGTCGACGATTGTCGAATACCACAGCATTTGGATCACGTGAAGTGCGTCAAATCATACTGCCATTTTAACATGTAACAATCTCCATACGTGAGAGCAGGTCTCCAGTTTACCTTTCTTAACATGTCTGACGCTAACTTAGCAACAATTCTGTTAGACTTCGACTTGATTCAAGCTACCGCAATATGCTTCGTTTTTGATAGTTCGCCAGCTGATGATGGAAGGTTTGAATCTTTTCAAAGCACTTCTAATAAACTTTGATACTGCCGTGAAGTGATTAGTTGCGAACAGAATTAAAAGTGCATATAAACAGATTGTTGGTGCAGAAGGATGGAAGGAGTTGAGCTAAAGCTGTGATATTGTAGCCCAAACCTACTTTGATTAGAAAGTTTCTACTGAAAGACTTCAGGATAAAAACCACAGAGATTAAGCAATTCTAGAATTTTGCTTTTCCAATTTAAATAATATCGTCTTGTTTACAATTCTAAAAAGACAACCTTAGTGATAAAATCGTAATAAGACAAAATTATGTTTTAAGTAAATTTAATTGAGCAAAACATATAGTTTTTAGTGATATGAACATGAAAATATAAAACCTTTAAAGTAACAATAAAATAAGAGAGAGTAAACTGTCTATATTTGGTGATTAGAAATACGCCATCATGATCCCTTTAGAAATAAATGTTTACTCTAACATCAAGCAGTAAAATAGTCATATCTACCTGCTTTACAGCACAGTATCCGTACTAGGTATACACTTATTATTAAACCCTTGGATAATTAACCCACTTATCCCTTAGAGAGTCTATTTACTTTTAGTTTTAGAACTTAAGGGTCCAAACTGAATATCTTAATTCTCCACCACTCTTAGTTTAGTTGTGATACGTTCGGCATAACAATTACCGACCTCAATTTGTTATAAGTTTGATTGATTTTCTTTTAAAATAAGATTAAACCTTTGAAATGTTTACGATAGTACATCAGTCAGGTTGTAATTTGTGATTGAAATGTAAATACAAGGACCAATTTTCTTTTTTACGTTTTCGAGTTATTGACAACATCATTAAATTTGTGGGTCAGATGAGGCCTTCGTAATTGAGATACTTGATCGTTTCTGCTGTTGTGATTGTAGGAAATAAAACAAGACAGATTAGGAAATAAACCACAATTCAGCTCACCTTTACCTAAATTGGTTGGATGTAACGAATCAAAACTCCTTAAATAGATAAAATAGATGTTCAAGGTAAGTCTTGGATTAAATTCAATTTATTATACTTTGAAAGTAAATAATAATAGCAAATAGAAATATAAAACTTACTTAACAAAGGTAATGAATTTGTTGGCTATTAGTAGCGTAAAACAATAAATTATAGACGCACAGTGTTTATTACCACCTATAATTGTAAGCAATATTTAAATTAATTAATATGAATAATAATAATAACAATAATAATAGTAATAATAATAAAATAATAATAATAATAACAATAATAATAATAGTAATAATAATAATAATAATAATAATAATGCGTATTATAAATGATAAGTTAATATTTAACAACTTTATAAACATTTAGTTAACACACATATTATAATAATTTTTTTGTTTTGTTTATGAAGATCATTATATAAAATGAATGTAGTATTTTAGTTTTACTGCTATCTTGTGTATATAATTAATGATATACTAATAATTTTAAATCACTGCTTAATAATTTTTTATTATACCGCATTCATTTTATGATATACAAACCCACTAATTTAAATTGATTTGTTATCTAATAATAATGGATCCATATTATCAAAATCAAAATGAAAATGAGCAGCAAATTGAAATACGGCCAACGTATCAATCTTCCCAGGCCATATCTGATAATGATGTTGCTGAGTTTACACTATCTCAGCCCATCCTATCAGGTAATAAGAGGAAGCAAAGGACCACTTGGACTACTGAAATGAATGAGTACGTGGCCCGATGCTATTATAAAATAACGAAACTAGACACTATCAAAGTAAAATATGGTGAAGAACTCCACCGAAATGTGACAGGTCATTTTCCATCATTAGCAAACAAAACAATACAAAATATATTAGATCAACGGAGATCTATATTCACTAATAAAAGATTATCTGTGAACACCATGAACCGCATTAAGTTTGAAGTGGCTGTTGAATTAGGAATTGAACAAGCACGCCCACAAATGCAAGAAAATGTAGTAATGGAAGCTGATGAAAATTCCCAAACCACCAAAGCAAAAAAAGAATTTGAAACCTACCAAATAATGTATGATGGAATGGATCCAAACTCAAAACCTAGTCTTCCTAAACTAATGTTTAAACCGGATACCGAAAATATTTTGAACGAAGTCAACAATATACTAAAAACGAAAATTACACCTGGAACCACACCAACTAATTTACATAGCCTAATATATACAGCATCTTATACTACATTAAACTTAAATAACCAAAAATTGAAAATTTACCCAAAATAAAATAGGTATAATAAAACAAATGGCATGGGAAAAAAGAATCTCAACACACATTGCAGCATTAAGAAAACAAATAGGCATTTTAACGCAGTATCAACGATCAAATAATCCTAGCTGTAAAGTAGTTAACTCTGCATTACTATTCATTCAAAGATATAAAACTGATACTAACCCTACTATAACGGAAATAATCGATTTTTTGAAACAAAAACTAGCAGCCACTGCAAAAAGATTGAAAAGATACAAGGAATGCAATAAACGCCGACAGCAAAATGGACAATTTCAAAAAAGCCAAAAAAAATTTTATCAAACCCTGCGAACGAACACACCTATAAATAAAAATGCAACGGAAGACAATCCCACAGGCGATGAGATTAAGGATTTCTGGTCGAGCATCTGGAGTAACCCAACTAATCATATAAGAACTAATTGGTTAAATGAAGAAGAAAGGCAAAGCAGAAAGATAAAAAAATGTCCAAATTTAAAATAAACGTACAAGATGTAGAATCAGCTATAAAGAAAACTTTAAATTGGAAAGCACCAGGACTTGATAAGATTCAAAATTTTTGGTTTAAGAAATTTACTATAGTACATGAACAACTTACAAATTGCTTCACGTTATTATTAGAAAATCCTGAACAAATGCCACTATTTATGACCAGCGGGGTTACATATTTATTACCGAAAACGGAAGAGTACAGTCCAAATCCATCTAATTATCGACCTATCACTTGCCTCCCGACAATATACAAATTACTAACATCTATAATAACAAGTAAGTTATATGAGCATCTAGAAATAAATAACTTACTAGATGAAGAACAGAAAGGATGCAGAAAAGGGTCGCAAGGTTGTAAAGAGCAATTAATAATTGATTCAGTAGTAACTGAGACAGCAAGAAAGAAGAAACACTCCCTTTTTACAGCTTATATTGATTATCAAAAAGCTTTTGACAGCATTCCTCATTCCTGGTTACTTGAAATATTACGAATATACAAAGTTGAAGACAACACACTGAATTTTTTAACTTATGCAATGTCAACCTGGAATACAAAAGTACTATTAAATTCACCTTTTAGTTCTATTGATGCTGGCAAACTACAAATATGTAGAGGAATTTTCCAAGGGGATTCCTTAAGCCCGCTTTGGTTCTGCCTAGCATTACGTCCTTTAACTATACTGTTAAACAGGCAAAACAAAGGATATTTAATAAAAACAACGATGTTAAATCATTTATGGTACATGGATGATTTAAAGCTGTTCGCATCCAAATTACAACATCTACATACGTTATTGGATTGTGTTGCAAAGTACAGTTCCGATATCCAAATGAAGTTTGGGTTAGATAAGTGTAGGATTAATACAATGACAAATGGAAAGTGGATTAAAAATTCAGGATATGCAGCAAGTAATGGTCAAGGTATGATATTAAATATGACAGAAAATGAAAAATATAAATATTTAGGATACATTCAAGCTCTGGGGATAGATCAAAAGCTGTCTAAGAGAATTGTAACAGAGAAATATTTAAGTCGAGTAAATGCTATACTTAAATCGAAACTATCTGCACGAAATATTGGTTTAGCAGTAAACACTTATGCTACCTCGATTCTAACATACAGCTTTGGTGTATTGAAATGGACCAATACTGAATTAGAAGCATTAAATATTAGCACTAGAAAAGCTTTCTATAAACACAGATGCCACCATCCGCATAGTTCAATCGAAAGATTTCATTTACCAAGAAGTCACGGAGGTCGTGGAATACCATGTATCAAAGCTAGACATCACATACAAATAGAAAAGCTTCGCCAATACTTCATGCAAAAGGCACTTACTAGCCGAATTCATCAAGCAATACTTGAAGCAGACTTAAACATATCACCGTTAAAGCTCACCAACAAAGATTATAACCCTAACTCTAAAATTTTAAGCCTCTCTGAGTTAAAAGAGCAATGGAAGAACAAGCGACTTCATGGACGTTATCCAACTACATTATATAATAACGAAATAGACAGTTCTGCGTCTCAAGCATGGCTTAGGCATGGTAATATTTTTCCTGAAACACAGGGTTTTATAATAGCTATACAGGATCAAGTAATTGCAACAAGGGTGTATCGGAAAACTATAATTAAGCAAAACTTAGATACTACCAAATGCAGAATGTGTGGAAGTGTAGACGAAAACATCGAACACATCATTTCTGGATGTTCAAAGCTAGCACCAAAAGCATATCTCGATAGACATAATCAAGTAGCAAAAATATTACACCAAGAATTACGAACAAAATACATGGACCTAAAAGAGCACGTTCCCTATTACACCTACACCCGCCTTTCGTGTGTGAAAACCAAGAAACAATAATTTATTGGAATCGTCAAATAATAACGGATAGACCTATTCCGAACAATATACCAGATATAGTATTATCCCTAAAACAAACAAAAATTACATACCTCATCGACATTTCAGTGCCACTTATAAATAACATAAAAAAAGCACACACAGAAAAAATAAATAAGTACATACCATTAGCAGACGAAATCAAGAAAATGTGGAAAGTAGACAAAGTTATAATCGTTCCAATAATAATTGGGGCGAAATTCCAAAGAAAATACACAATGGATTAAAAGTTCTACAGGTGAATCCAAAATTATATATTCACATGCAAAAAGTAGTACTGCTAAATACCTGTAACATAGTTAGGAGAGTTCTGAATGTATATTAGACTAAGTTATATTTACCTGCATATAAAGTGCTGTAAATGTATACATACTTACCTGTAACCAACAGAGAAAATAGACAAATAAATAGTAATAATAATAGTGTTTGAAATATTTGAAATGTTTATTTGTCGTAAATATACATGTTTTAGGTCCAACCAAGTTGCATAACTTATCGGTTAGTGCCATTATTCACAATTAACTTTTTATAATATAAAAATTATATCTATCAAAAACATCGGTATATATGTTGTTAGTCTGATATAAGTGTGTCTATGTATACATATAATTTTTGTGTAGTGTGCTTGTAAGGGTGTGTAGGTGTTTATTGTTTGCTTTTAGTTACATCGTGTCTATTATAATATAAGGATAATTATCCATTGCCTTAATGCAGTTTTAAATGTTGAAATTCGATACGTGTTTTGTATCTCCGCTGGTATAGTGTTATGTAGGGTAGGTACTAGGCATTCTAGGGTCCGCTTGCCGTATTTATTGAAGTAAACCGGTACAGCATGTGTTGTTTGTCTGGTATGGTAGTTGTATTCTATTGGAATTATATATTGATCATCATTGCGATACATTATTGGGTTTAGGTAAGTATAAAACCATCTTGGTGTAAGTGTGTTTGTTTGGTTCAGAATGGTTTTGATATCTTGATTCGGGTTTCCTTTGATTATTTTAAGTAATCTTGTTTGTAAGGATTCTAGTCTTTTGGTATGCACTACGTCAGAACAGCCCCATATTCGTACAGCGTATCTTATAGTGGACTCTATCAGTGCTTTGTATACGATCTCTATGGTTTTCCTGTTAGCATATCTGCTTAAGAAATAGTAGCTCCCCGATAGGCGTTTTAGTTTTGAGTGGACATACTCTATGTGTCTATCATACAGTAATTTAGAGTCAATTTTTACTCCAAGGTAGGTATACTCGTGCACTTTTTCCAGTTCATCACATTTGCAGTTGGGCAAGTTTTTTGCTGTGATGCAGTTAAAGTTATGCATGAGAATATTAATTTTTTTGATTTTATCCATATGCGATGTGGAGAATATCATAATCTTGGTTTTGTCAGCGTTCGTGAATAGATTATGATTGTACATCCACTTGCATACATTGTTTAGTTCGTCCTTTACCACGCGTTCGCAAATTTCTATGCTTCGGTGCGAATACATTAGTATACGGTCGTCTGCGTACATATAAAGTTGTGCTTGTTTGACTTGTTTAAATATTTCATTGATGTACACCAGAAACAAGATAGGGCCTAAATTGCTGCCCTGTGGCACGCCATATTTGATGTTCCTCTCAGTACTTGATTCATGACCAACTATAACTACAAACTTTCTGTTTTCTAGGTAAATTTTAAACCATTTCAGTTGATTGTTTGTTACTCCAATACTCTCCAAGCAACGATAGAGAATTTTATGGTCAACTGTATCAAACGCTTTTGATACATCAATGTACACAGCAATGGTAAATTTGTTATGGTTTAGTTGCTGATTAATGTGATTAGTTACCTTTACCAATGCATGTTTTGCGCTTTTGTTTTGCTGAAATCCGTACTGGTTGTTGTTTTTAAGATATGTGTTAAAGTGATTGACGATATAGGTTTCTATGATTTTCTCTATAACTGGCAATAGACTAATAGGCCTATAGTTGTTAAAGTCTTTACTGTCGTTTTTTTTATAAATTGGACGTATTATAGATATTTTTAGGTGATTCGGAAACATTCCTTGTTTTAGCGAAGCATTGATTAGTTTTGAAATAATTGTTTTAAATATTTCGATATTGTTCTTGATGTCAATAACTCTTTCTGTTCTTGTCGATTTATCAATTTTCATCTTTTGCACAATATTTTCTACACTAATTTCGTTGGAGTAAGGCATATTAAAGTTGCAGTTAGTTTTTTCAGCCTGTCCTTGTAGGACAGGATCACAATAATAATAATACCAAGGGGTTGAACTACCCACTACGCGAGTCCCCAGGTGGCGGATAGGGGAATGACCTTGCAAATGATCGTAAGTGATGCAAGGCCAACACCGTAAATATGGAGCTCAGCTGGGTCAACCGCCACTGTTAGCTCTACGTATTGCTTACACCATACGGTGTAGCGGACCAGTTCACGTGGGGCCTTGTAACTAACAAGGACAGGGACGGCAACCCTGCGTCCCGTTAGCTGGAATTTTTATTATACTAGTCTTGAATGGCTTCCCTTACTTTAACTCTTTTCTGTTGGAGCACCTTCGCTCTAACTCTTGTCCTCTTCAGGCTCCCAGCGGAAGCTGAGAGACCTCTTCCTTCTCTTTCTACTCTTCCCATGACATGCGCCGTCAAAAGCGTATACGGGTGTAGCAAGCCCGGGGTGTCCTTGCTGGGGACGGCTGAGCGCTAGCCGTGTCCTAATACGGCAACCACGAACTGTACTTCAGAGACTCTAGCAGGGCGTGGCTAGGGAACGTCGTACAGGTAGCGGTCGGTGCTCTTGGCTTAATTGCCTGGACTACGAGGAAGGTAACTTCTATAAAAAATCCCCCAATCCCAAGGTCGTTTGGAAGTTTTAGGTGCTGAAAGGATTGCGCGAGGGGAAGCCTGAGCGTGACCAGGGGGAAGCCTGGTCGCTAGCGTTGAAACGCCTGTGGGGAAACGGGCGCCTCTCCACAGTACCAAGCCTTGATACAGTATGGGTGCACTGCTGTAGTTGACGCTTTACATCCCAACTCGTGGGACTTGTATGAGTTACACAAATTTAAATGAGGACTTGTCCTCCGAAATAAGCGCTGAAGGTAGACAGCGTACTCAAACCGCCTCAAAAGAAAAGCAGGAAAGGAGGTCCCTTTACCCCGGTTTCTGCTCCTTAAAGGAAAGGAGGAGGACTTTGACAAGGTCAGTCCCTTCCTAATTTCTAAAGCATTGTTTGGATTTGTTGGAGAAGTTAACAATATTAAGAAAATGAAAGGACTCTTGTTGGTAGAGACGAAGTCAAAGACTCAGTCACGAAAATTATTAAGTATAAGAAGAATTGGCGAAATGGAAGTTGAGGTAACCCCTCATCCTACTTTCAACCAGTGTAAAGGGGTAGCTTACTGCCCAGATTTGTTAAACTGTACGATAGAAGAAATATTAAACGGACTGGAGCACGAAATGGTAATTGACGTGAAACGAATAAATGTTAGAAAAGGGGATAAATGGGTAGTTTCGCCTAACCACATTCTTACTTTTAATAAAACAGGTTTACCAGAGAATGTAAAGGCAGCTATATACCCGTTAGTAGTTAGGCCATACATCCCTAATCCGTTGAGGTGTTTCAACTGCCAAAGGTTTTGACATTCTTCAATAAACTGCAAAAACCCAAGATTGTAAGTGTGTGGAAAGGAGCCGCACGAGGGAATCTCCTGTGAATCTCAAAAAAAATTTCCAAACTGTGTAGGTGATCACTCTGCTAGTTGGAAAGGATGCCCTACATACAAAAGGAAAGCAAAGATAAAAGAAATTATGGCGTTAAATAAGGTGCCTTACCCACAGGCAAAACAGATGGAGGGCTCTGCCGTCACAAGCAGATCTACATTTGCGCACATTGCCTCGTCATCAACGAGCATGCTGCCTCTAAAGGAAATTATTCCCGAAATACTAAAACATAATTAGAGAAGAAATGGTTCTTCTGGCACCTGTACTTACTCCTCCCACAGAAGTGTCAAAAGTAGATTTGATTTGCGAAATTAGGAATATAATTAGAGACGAGGTTAAGGCAAGAAATAAAGTTACACCATTAGCTTCCACTCGTATTGAACCCTTAGCCGCACCCTTTGCCTTACCTAAACCCAAATTTCCATGCTGAAACAATGGACGATGGATCTCGGGGTGCAAAACGGAAAACTGAAAATAATGATTCTAGTATTGAGTCTATTGACCATCTCATTCTCGCGAAAGCTAAAGAAGGGGGGAAAAGAAAAACGGATGGCCGAAAGGTGTAACTAGGGGCCCTCAAAAAAGTAATACGTCGTTAGACGATACCTAGTCAATACTCTAGTCAACCATCTGTGATATTTTATTAATTCTCTGTGGTGTTCTAACTGTAACTGTGATATTAGTATTAGACATTGATTACATTTTATTCTGTGATATTTACCTTTTTATATTTTTATTTACTAAATGTCAATGTGATTGTTCTAAACAAAAAATCCAATCCACAATGGCGATGGAAAGTATAATCCAGTGGAATTGTGTGGTTGTAAGAAAAGCACTGGAGAATTAAGACTCATAATAAAAAGGTACTTACCATTAGCTATCTGTATGCAAGAAATGAATAAAATGAATACAAATATTTCTTAAACCAATATACCATTTGTCGACGTGATATGTCTCCCTGTTTAAAAGCAAAAGGTGTAGCCACCTTTCTACATCAAAACTGTGTATACAAAGAAATAAATCTAATATCACCTCTACAAGTAATAACTGTGCACGTAACGCACCCTATTGACCTAGTGTTATGTAACATATACCTACCGGATGGTAATTGGACGATACAAGATTTAGAAAACATAACGTCTCAACTACATAAACCGCATTTGCTTTTAGGAGACTTTAACTCTCATAGTCCCTTATGGGGCTCCGAAAGATATGACACTAGAGGTAAGACCGTGGAAAATGTTTTGGATCGAAACAATCTGATACTTCTCAATGTTCGCACTCCAACATTCTTTAATACCAGGTCAAACTCCTTCTCGGCTATCGATCTTGCTATGTGCATTCCCCAAAGCGTACATAAACTAATTTGGAAGCCCGTGGGGGATTTGCATGGAAGCGATCATTTTCCAACTTTAATTGAATCGTCAGTCGCAAAATCAATGGAGACATCAAGTAGCAGATGGTGTTTGAACCGGGCGAAATGGGAAGAGTTTAAACAAAAAATGGTTCCGATAAAACGTTTCCCAGATATAAATAAAACTATAGATAGTTTAAATGAATCCATCATCAATGTTGCTTAAGAGACGATCCCAAAAACAAAAAGTATCCCAAATAGGGTAACGTTTCCCTGGTGGAAATCGAAAATATCTAAAGTAATAGATGAGCGAAAGAAAGTTTTTAAGAGATTTTCGGTAACTCCGACAACTGAACATTTAATACAATTTAAAAGGTGTAGAGCTATAGTCCGATTAGAAATAAGAAATGCAAAGAAACGGACATGGAAAGAATATATAAGCTGCATAAACTGTAATACTGTGGCTACAGAGCTATGGAGCAAAATTTGTGCTATATCGGGGAAAAATAATGAAGTTGCACTTCCAAAGTTACTGTCAGATGGAAGCTTAACATGTCATCCCTACGAAGTTGCCCAAGAGTTTGCACGCCACTACCAGCACATTTGCAGCAATTAAAACTACAACCAAGACTTTTTAACCACCAAGAACAAGCGTGAAGTGCTATTAAATTTGGACGAAAAGCAGGAGCAAGTATACAACACTCCTATAACCATGGAGGAAATAAAGAATGAATTAAGTCACATGAAAGACTCAGCTGTGGGGGTAGATGACATTCCAAATAGAATGATTAAAAACTTGCCTGACTCAAGTCTTCGAGACTTATTACACATATTTAACAGGATTTGGAATGAGGAACAGTACCCATCAATGTGGAAAATGGCAGTAGGCGTCCCAATACTTAAACCGGGAAAAGATACAATCCCGAAAGCTACGGGCCAATTGCCTTATCATGCTGCTTAGGAAAAATACTAGAAAAAATAGTAAGCAAAAGAATTATCACACTCATAGAAGAAAAATCTGGATTAATAGAGGTCATGCGGGTTTTCGTGAAAATTAATCGACCACCGATAATTTAGTCCAACTAAGGTACAAGAAGCGTTCTCCAAAAGAGAACACGGTGTAGGCGTATTCTTTGACCTTGAAAAGACGTACGATACGGTCTGGAGGTATGCAGTCATCTCCCAAATACACAGGTGGGGAATAAGGGGCAACTTGGGACACTTCATAGACTCATTTCTAACAAACAGATATTTTAAAGTTCGTGTAGGAAATACTTTGTCAGCAGCACACACCATGCAAAATGGAATTCCTCAACGATCACCAGTGAGTGTTACATTGTTTAGTATAGCTGTCAATAACATAAGCACGCTAGATACGTCAATTGGTCGTAGCATATAGGTGGACGATATTGCCATACATTTGTCTTGTAAACTGGGCACAGCCGGAAATCTTAGACTAAAAATGGTTATAAACTCAATAATAGGTCAAGCCGAGAGTGTACGTTTTTGTCTCTCTCCGCAGAAAACCGTCTGCATGCATTTCTGCTGGCTGCGAGCACCACATTACCAGCCTAACTTGTATATAAAAGACCTTCAAATAAAGTGTGTACAACAACATAAATTCCTGGGTGTAACACTGGATTCAAAGTTACTTTGGAAAGATCACATTGAAAATATTAAAACAAAAACAGAAAAGGTTATTAATGTAGTGAGATGTTTAGCAAAAACAAAGTGGGGAGCAGACAGAGAGGTGATATTACGTTTATACAAAGCACTAGTCCTAACACGAATGGATTATGGTAACGTTGTATATATGTCAGCATGTCAAATTAGGCTCAATACACTAAACACCATTCAAAATACCTGCCTAAGATACGCAATGGAGGCTTTGCCAGCCTGACAAGCAGCTTACGTGCAGAGGCAGTACTTCATTTAAGGTACAGAAGACAGTGGATGTTACTAAAATACATTTCAAAAGTCCTCAAAATTACGTCACACATCAACCACTTCCTTATCAGCGCCGGTATCAACGACACGGGCTCAAATATCCTACTGTACACTAACACACAAGCAGCTTGCGCACTCTCAAAGATAGAGCACAAGGACGAACTTCACAATGAAAAAAATATCAGAACCAAAGTATGGAGTGCGTGGCAAAATAAACGAAAGCAGTTCACTGAAGCAGCACCTACCGCAAACAGGAAAATGCCGAAGGTACCCGTCAATGTCAAGAAAAGAAAGCCTAGTATTGACTAGACTCCGCTTAGGTCACACTAAACTCACACACGCATGTTAAAAAATAAACGAAAAAGTATATGCGACCTATGCAGGGTACCAGTTACCCTGGAACATATTTTCGATCAATGCAATCTATATCACCAGCACAAACAACTATGCAACCTAAACTTTAACTTCACAAATGCATTAGAAGAATTAGACGACACCAAGTTGAAGAAGATTATGCAATTTTTACGTTTAACAAATCATTTTCATAACATGTAAGGCATAACATTATAGGTATCACAAAATACAGATGAAAAAAAAATAATACAAAGGTTTGCAGTAGGGAGGTGTTGAAACAAATAAAATAACACCGGAAAAGGGAGAGATTAAGAACTATTGGAACAGCATATGGAACAATCAAACCGAACACAAGAAGAAGAAATGGTTATTTGAAGAAAAAAGTAAAACAAAAAAATAGCTGCTATGTCCAAAAAATTATGATTAAGACAATAAATTGGAAAGCACCCGGTAGGGGTAAAGTTCATAACTATTGGATAAAAAAGTTTATCAAAGTATATGACGTGTGGAGTAACTTATCTTCTACCAAAGGGTACAGAACCTACTAATAATCCATCGCGATTTAGGCCAATTACATGCTTGCCTACACTATACAAAATATTAACGTCTTTAATTGCGACAAAGATCTATAAGCATTTATCAATTAACAATTTACTAGACGAAGAACAAAAAGGTTGCAGGGAAGGCTCACAAAGCTGTAAAGAACAATTAATAATAGACACAGTCATAAGAACGCGTTAAAGACTAAGTAGACGCTACATACAGCTTATGTGGATTACCAAAAGGAATTCGACAGCGTACAACATGACTGGCTATTGGTGTGTTTAACAATGTACAAAATAGAGTAAAACATTATCAAATTACTACGGCACGCAATGCAACTATGGAAAACAACTAATAGTTAACAATGATGATGGAAGCACAGAAGCTGTACAAATAAACATTTAGCCTGGGTATACTCCAAGGGGATGCTTTAAGCCCATTGTGGTTTTGCTTAACCTTAAAACCATTTACATCTCTGTTAAATACCTATAACAAGGGGTACACGGTAGAAGATGCGATTATAAACAATTTATGGTATATGGACGATTTGAAACGCTTTGATCTAAAGAAGAAGAATTACACAAGTTACTCGACTTTGTGGGCAACTTCAGCTCTGATGTTGGAATGAAATTTTGTCTAGTGTAAAATTAGCAGCATGATCAAAGGAAAGTGGGTTAAAACGAGGGCTATGATGTAATTAATCAAGGACTAGTGCAAGGCATGGAAAAATGTGATATGTACAAGTACTTAGAATATGCACAAATTTTAGGAATAGATCAAACCATTTGTAAAGAAAAAGTTACCGACACATACGTGAACCGAGTGAGATCTATACTAAAAACTGAATTATTAGCAAGAAACACGACAAAGTCGATAAACACCTACGCCACATCAGTCATGACGTATAGCTTTGGGATGTTTAAATGGACTGATCCAGAGCTGAGTGCCTTAGACATGAAAACAAGAAAAGAATTTCGTAAATACAAATGGCACCACCCACACTCAGCCATTGAGCGTTTCCACCTGCCACGTAAAGAAGGAGGCCGCGGACTCCCCAGCCTAGCCACCAGACACTATCAACAAGTCGCAAAATTAAGATCATATTTTCAAGACAAGCCAAAAACAGTAAGCTAAAGCAGATGAAAAACTGAGACCTTTATGGCTAAACAACAAAGAATTTGACCCAGCATAAAAAGTATCAAGCATTGAGAGCTTAAAAGCTAATCGCAGAGCTAAGCCACTCCATGGAAAATACAGTTGCACCGCAAATGCAGCTACGCGCAGGAAACTTGTTTAAAGAAACATAGAGTTTTATGGCAGCGATTCAAGACCAAGTGGTGGCCACAAGAAGTTACAGAAAGCGCATTATGAGAAAAAACATCCAGGACATAAAACGCAGAATTTGTGGAAAACGAGAGCAATCAATCGACCATATCATCGATGGGTGCACGGTCCTCTCTCATAAACAGTATTTGGATAGGCATAACAAAGTAGCAGGAATAATTCACCAAACGCTTCAACAAATGTATTTCTCGAAATATATACAAGTTCCACACTGGAAATACGAAGGACCTTTTGTTTGTGAAGACAATACTACTCGTCTATACTGGAACCGACAAATAATAACTGATAAACCAATCAACAACAATATTCCAGATATAGTCTTAACATTACAAAAGGAAAAGATTACGTACATCATTGATATCGCTGTACCGCTCAGTACAAACATCGAAAAAACGTACGCAGAAAAGATAAAGAAAGACTTACCACTAGCTGATGAAATAAAAGACATGTGGAAGATGGATGTGGTAAAAATGGTGCCATTAATTCTAGGCAGTTTGGGCGAAATCCCGAAAAAGTTCTTCTCCAGTTTAGAAAGCCTGAAAATAAAAAATAATCTGTATATACCTATGCAAAAATCTGTTATATGAAGTACCTGCAGCATTATGAGACGAGTTATTTATCATTTATTTACATAATACATGTTATTTGTCCGTCCTGATATAGTATTTATATTTATTTATTATTTATTTACACAATTTTAACATATAACATTCAAATTCCTTCAATGGAATATCAAGGGCTGTATAAAACGATCGGATGATCTTACAGTGCTCATAAGCAAAGAAGATCCCATAGCGATCAACTTACAAGAAACGCATTTTAGAAACACCGATGAGTATAAACTCAGAAATTATGACTGAATTCGATTCGATCTTTCACACACTAATAGAGCGAAAGGAGGAGCCGCTATTTTTTACATAATAGCTGTTTATTTAGTCCAATACATTTAAAAACACGTATCCAAGCAGTTGCAGTAAATATGCGCTATCCAGTAAATATAGCACTGTGTAACATTTACTTACCAGACGGTAATTGGACAAAGAATGAATTAAAGCAAACAATAAGTCAGTTACCAAAATCATTCATTCTTTTCGGAGATTTCAATGCGCATAGTGCACTATGGGGATCTACAAAGCAAAACTCTCGAGGAAGAGAAATAGAAGCTCTCTTAGTTGAAACAGATATGGTAATCCTTAACAATGGAAAACCAACACACTTTAATACTAAATCAAACAACTTTGCCGCAGTAGATTTAAGATTTTGTTCATCACGGATAGCAATCAATTATACCTGGGACCAAATACCCGATCTTTATGGAAGTGACCATTTTCCCTTAATTATTTCGACCGAAAAAGCACGAAATGATCTAGTCCCCATAAAGGAATGGCTTTTAAGGCAGGCAGATTGGACAACATTTAAAACAAATATTCCTCCTTTAAATAGGAACCAAGAAACTAACAGTTTAGTAAATAGTTTTACAACAGCCATTATAGAAGCAGCGGAAAGGTCTATACCGCAAAGTAAACAAAATCCACAGAAACGTGCGGTTCCTTGGTGGAAGATAGACATTGTAAATGCAATAAAAGGTAGAAAAAAAGACCTTCAACGGTTCATTAAAAATCCTGCAATAGAGAATCTCATAAAATTTAAACAATCACGAGAAGTAGCACGGCGACTAATATTAGACGGAAAAAGAAGATCCTGGCAAAAGTACGTGGCGGAAATGAATACCGAGACAGCTAACTCCGAAATATGAAATAAAATTAAACCAGTGTCCGGAAAAGTGTCCAAGAAAGCTCCGATTATTTTAGAGCAAAAAGGAAAACTTATTGCAGAGCCAACGGATGTATCCGAAAGAATAACTCAATACTTTGAGGAAGTCAGCAGTTCATATCAATATACACTAGAATTCAAA
Source organism: Vesta saturnalis (assembly GCA_036346205.1). Lineage (NCBI taxonomy): Eukaryota > Metazoa > Arthropoda > Insecta > Coleoptera > Lampyridae > Vesta > Vesta saturnalis. Next base: position 481,137 of record JARFJB010002367.1, on the reverse strand, counting down.
GAAATAATGTATAACAGACAAGTTTTACAGAAGAAGAACTAGACGAAGCGTTAAAATGTGTAAAAGATACTACGCCCGGCATCGATAAAATCATGTACTCGATGCCAAAAAACTTATCTTCTACTGGGACTCAAGATCTTCTTTACGCATTTAACAAAATATGGACAGAAGGAGACTATCCTTTAGGATGGAAGACATCCATCATAGTCCCCTTCCTAAAATTTAACAAGGACAAGCAAAATATTTCTAGCTATCGCCCTATATCGCTCACCAGCTGTATGAGTAAAATATTAGAAAGAATGGTCAATAAGAGACTAATGAAATACTTAGAAAACAACCAACTTATCGACAAATACCAGGCAGGTTTTAGAAGAGGTTATTCAACGAGAGACAACATTACACTACCCTCAACATATATACAAGAAACATTTCAAAAATGGGAACATAGTATCGCTGTCTTTTTTGATCTAGAAAAAGCGTATGACACGGTATGGCGATATGGTGTACTTGAAAAAATACATGGTTGGGGTATAAGAGGGAGAATGTTTAAATTCATAAGGTCCTTCTTAACGGAAAGATATTTCCAGGTAAAAGTAGAAAATCGTTTATCTGGGAAACATTTACTTGAGAACGGCATACCCCAAGGAACACCGATTAGTGTAACTTTGTTTATAGTCGCAGTAAACGATCTAACTAAATCGCTAGATTCGAAAATAGGCCGATGCATTTATGTAGATGATTTAGCACTGTACACTTCCTCCAAAGCTGATGCATCACATAATGCAACAATGCAAGCCGTCATTAATGCGGTAGTAAATAAAGCTAAAAATATAGGATTCCGTTTTTCACCAACAAAAACAGTGTGCATGCACTTCTGCAAGTTAAGGCACCCGCATCACTCTCCAAACCTCTTTCAAAAAGAAAATAAAATCGAAAATGTTACTAATTATAAATTCCTAGGTGTAACATTTGATCATACACTTACATGGAGAGTGCATGTGGGAAATGTGTTACGTGTTTAAACCGGGAGCTGGAAGAAAAAGGAAGAAGGATAGGTATCTCAGCTAGTGAGCATACGGAACTAGCTCAAAAGTGTCGGTTAGGGCGGGGTGAGAGAAGAAATGATGTTAAGTATGCCGGCGCCAAGAGCCGCTCCCCTAGATAGAGCTAAGGTTCACCGTTGTCCCGGCTCTTGGACAGTGGTGCAGAATGGAATAAGCAAGGAGATTGTAGGAAAAGGGAAGTACAAGAGGAAATAGGAATAATTACACTGCTGTAGTGAGAAATAAGCAATTATATATTTTATTTTTAACCATAAAAAAAAACTAAATAATGTAATGTAATGTAACTAAATAATGGAGGGTGTGGATCCAATTAACCCACCACAAAAAAAATATGTAAATAACCTAAATGTAAAAAAAAATAGTGAATACCGTTCGCAAGCCAGCTAGTTAGGTTCGACACCTGCGAACCAGTAATTGTTTAATTAAACCTAGAAACAAAACTTAAACAATTCTCCTTTTCAAGGGAAGGCCTTGCTTTGTATAAACTAAAAGAGAAACATGTTTTAACGCCTTCACAAAGCGTAAATTATTACCAAATAATTAAAAAAAGAAACAAACAACTTGCGGTGGTTTACACAAAAGAAATAAATTTTTATAGTGAGTACTAATTTTATAGCTCAGAAAGCATTTTATCTTTTAAACAAAAATGAATTCAATATCATGGGAATTTAATAAATGAATAAATTTCAAGAGAGAAAGAGAAAAAAAGAATTAATAATTAATGTCTACACCAATGCAATACAAACACATGGTTATATAACGGTAGTAAAGCTACTCATCCCAATTAAAATGATGCTGCGCACAACACAAAAATGGCACCCAAAATAGGTGCAGTTAAATGTTACTATTATAATTACAAAACAAAATGAGGGAAGTAAATAATGGTAAAAGAGCAGGTAATGAAGGTCACGTGGTTGTGAAGTGAAAGATTAAGGATACAGCAATAAGGATATAGTGATAACAGGTATACAAATATAGGTTAAGATATTGTTATAACAGACCAATTGGTTTAATTATTTTTAGTAGGTGTACTTTAGCATTACTTATCTAAAGATTTACACAATAATTATTCAGTTAACTCTCATGTGATAATAGAAAAAGGAATGATCTAACCTTTATATAAGTAGGTAGTAATTCTGTTCAGTCGATGCCGAAATTGTCACGATCCGGTTTGATTTTAGTTACGATTCAGAAGTTAAACCAAAATGTAGATATATGGAGGTATTAGTTGCAGTTAAAAGTAGAAGGTACTTCGTTAAAATTAAAAGGACCAGGTAATTCGTTGAAGTTAAAGTAGAAAATTCGTTGAAGTTAAAGTAGAAGGTACATCGTTGAAATTAAAATAGAAGGTACTTCGTTGAAGCTAAAAGGAGAAGGTAATTAACATTATGTAAGTAAATAATCTTTATTCGTTACCCCTTAGATGGAACGGGCCAAGTGAGAAGCTATCGAAGTGCTTTCCTTTCTTTACGAAAGCATCAATAATTCGTGTTTTGATTAAAACGTCTTCAAACGCTAGGAAAGAAGTCAATTATTACTAACAAATTAGAGAAATTCATCTGTAACTTACTCGATCTTGCCGAATAAAATTTTTCTAAAACCGCATGTAAGCGAGCAACAAGCAGATAATAATTAGAAAAGCACCAATTGTTTTATTGCAAATTATGCTTCTTGAAGATATATCCCATTATTTAATCGTATAATAATATAAGGAATTTTTCAAGAAGACATCAAACATTTTCAGCTTGGCAAAATGGACGCCACAGGAGAGAAAGAAGACGTAATTATTATATTAAAGTTGTATTATTCAAAATCTATTTGTTATCAATTTCTTATCTATATCATTAAATGCCCAAAAATTATAAATTGTGATTGCTCCACTAACGCCATCTAGAGAGGACTTCTAAAATATAGTTCACCTTAATTACCTATATTTTAGGATACGTCACTAGAGGGAGTAACAATGTAGATTTTAAATGAAATATTTTAATGTGAATTTATAACGTTTGAATAACCAAAGGTACGAAAATTTACATTAGACTAGTAGTAAAATTATTTGGAAATATTATGTGGTTCAAGTTATGAACAGAAACAACGTAAGCATTTCTAAAAAGAAGGTTTGAGTAAACATGTACAACTTGTACAGAAATTTATTGTAAAGTAACCTAAATAAACAAAACCCCAAATTATTTCGTTACAAATGTTGCAATAAAATCCCGAAAAAGGTTAAATATAATTAAATTTCTCGCCGATTCCAAATGGGGCGTAGACAGGGAGGTGCTCCTACGAGTATATAAAGCTTTAATTTTGAGTCTATTCGACTACGGGTCTATAGCATACGGATCCGTGGCTTATTCTAACCTTAAAGCCTTAGACGTTATACAGAACGTATGTATGCGATATGCCATTGGAGCTTATCAAACTAGCCCAGTAAGTAGCATACATGTGGAATCAGGCATACTACCACTAAGGTTAAGAAGAATGTGGCTACTCCTGAAATATGTAATAAGAATAAAAAACTTTCCTAACCACTTCTTGTACCCAACACTGATCAAAAATAAAAGTGAAAAGACTAGTACAGTTGTTAGTAAGTTAAAGGAAGTATTACAACAACTTAATTTACAGTATCCTCCAGACACAAACGAAACAAAAATAAAAAAATTTAGTCTGAAAAGAATGGGTGGCAGAAAACAGACGTTTAAAGTTACACATACCGACACCTAAAAAAAGAAGAAAATATCCCCAAATGACTAGAAAGGAAAGTATAGTGTTAACTAAAATCAAAATAGGACATACACAATTAACACCTTCATACCTATCAAACAATAAGCCTCAACCAACATGCACATATTGCAACGAAAAACTTACCATACAACATCCTAGAATCATGTAGAGAACTAGAAGGTACCAGAATAACGCTAGGAGTTAACAACGGATTGCAGATGAACCTTAAAATCGAAAAAGGAAGAATTAACTATGTATTTCAATATTTTAAAGAGATAGGAATATTCTTCAAATTATAGAATACAAGAAATAAAGAATAAGAGAGAATAGTACCGTAATAAACGGCTAATAACCTTTTATTTTACAATAATACAGAAATAAAGATGTACATAATCTATGTTATGTATGTGATTAAAGAAAAAGTCTATCGCGAGTTGACAAAAATGAGCTTTATTTGTTCAAATGATTGATAATTAATATCAACATGTTCAGATATCTTGTTAAAAACTATTCACATCTGAAATATCGGAGATTTTAACAATAAATTAGATTGAGCGGTTTTACAGTAAAATGTGTTATTAGTACGAGAACGATGTGGAGGAACCAGAAAGCTCAACATTGACAATAATTCACTGCAATCTATTTTATTATGGACAAAGCTGTGAAGAAGCTTTAGCGAGAGTAGCTGCCTTTGAACGTCTAATGTGACTACATAAAATCTTGACGCAAGATCCACATGATCGCAACCTCGTGGAGGATACGTACCATCACATTTGAATGACAAATATTTCAAAAATTTGCTTTGGATGGATTCCAAGTGGTGTTTTTGATAATTGTAATAAGTAGACCACACACAAGCACAATATTCTAATTTTGAACGAATAAAGCTAAAGTATAATAATTTTGTAACAGAAATATTAACTAAATTATTTGTGTTATGAATTAGGAACTCCAGCATTTTCGTTGCAGAGCTACAAATATTGTTTATATGGACCATAAAACTAAGTTTAACATCAAATGTGAAACATAGGCCCACAACGGTGGAATGACGATTAAGAAGACTACCGCTACACACATAATCATAAATTATTGGTTTTATTTTCCTAGAATATGAAACTACCTTACATTTAAGAATATTTAGCTTTAAACTATTTTGAAGGCACCAATTTCGAACTTTATTTATTTCTAATTGCAAAAAATACAATCCGTAATATTAGAAATACGTGAAAATATGTTGAGACCGTCGGAAAATAATAAGTAATTACACGAAGCGACACATCGTTAATAAATATAAGAAATATAAGTGGCCAAAGGTTAGATCCTTGAGAGACACCTGACAGGATCGGAATTATAATTGTTATATGATACATATTGAATGCGGTTGTGTATACACGAAGAGAATAAAAAAACCCAGTAAATCGTGAAAACCAAAATTGTTTAACTTAATGATAACTATCGAGTAATTAATCTGATCAAATGCTGTGGCGGAATCTGTATAGATATCAACTTGGACCTTACCACAATGAACAAAATTACACAAATATCAAAAATTAGCACAAAGGTATTGTAGCGCGCCTATCAAGATGCAACAGTTTTTTAATTCCTGGAAGTTTACGCTTCATCTCCAGGCCCCCTCCACTTGGTAATTAGTGCATTAAAATGACAGCATTTATTTTTATTTGTATTCTGTTTTTCTGTTTTAATTTATACATAATAAATTAATGAATCAATAAGAATTTAATGTGGGGCTGCGGACACTTTCCAGTAGAACACTGAATACATTCGTTGTTCTGTTTGCAGACGTTTCTTTCTAAAGTGTATCTGCACACATAATAAGATAATGTCAATGGAACCCCTAACAGCACATCTAAAACTGCAAAACCTGTTTGAAGTGTTTCTGTTTGTAGCAGTTGTGAGATTATTTTAACGCACTGGGTATATACAGTCTCGCGTTATGCTTAGACGTATACGTATATTGGATAGTAAATGAACGTGATTTTGCACGAGAAAGAATTTTTGTGTGTATAGATGTAAATTAGTGTAAATGCTATGCCACTGAAATTTTAGTGAAGCATTATCATGTATTTAAATGTTGTATGAAGATTTTTTAATTGCAAGTATTAAATTTGATTGAGAAATAAGGTTTTTGTGAAACGATAATGGTTAAATTCTATCGGAATTTACCTCTGTGCGCTGTGGAATGCGGTATTAAAATTTTTGTAAATGTATGAATGAGTGAATTTATATGTTGACATTGTATTAAAGTGTAGAATAAAATATGTGTGTACATTTTTGCTTGTATAAATGTAACATTGCGCAATAGAAAAATGTAATGCACGCTCAAGGACAAGTGGTGTTAGAATTTGCTAAATTGTGCTGAAGGAGAAATCGCGCGTATGTGAGAGCTGGATAGTAGATGAAACGAATTTGTATGTAAATTAGGGCCTTTTTGAAAAAGATAGTTGTAAAGAAATTCCAAGAAGGCTGCGTTTTCCTCGTACCGGCTGCATTAGTTCAGCTTCGGACTTTCCACTCGGCAAAGACACGCACTGGAAAGCTCCTTTGGGATAGGTTGTCACTAGGCCGTGAATTTATCGATTACTTGCTGTTAATTTTGAAATTATAAATTATTTGTTAATACCGCACATCTGAACTGTAGTATAAATTCATGCCATTGAAATTAATAACGCACAAATGTTTGGAAAGCTTTTGATTGTAACGTCTTTATTTTGACCTTTACGTATTTGGAAAATAAGGTTTCGGTTGTGTATCAAATTTTGATGAAATTTAAAAAATTAAGATTTGATTGACGTTATTGGTATCGATATTTAGTGAAACTCCTATACTAATTTGGCTGTGAATAGAGTAGTTTTTGGTGTAAATAAATATTCTCGTTATTTTAAATTTTAGTGAATTTTGTTAAATGAATTTGAAATTACACCAAGGAAAATATATTATGTATAACACTATTGCTTTGTATTTAAAGAGAAGAATAGCGTACTTCGCTGTTTATTAAGATGTTGGAGGCGATGATTTGTCGGAGCATTCCGATAAGATTTTTTGGGTTTCAACAAAGAGTTTAGTTTTTAGGTACGAGACGTTAACGTTTAGAGTCGCTAGAAATCTTCAATTTACAAGATATCGTTTACATTGGTAAGGCTCGCTCGTTGAGGAATGTTTTTTGGTGATGCAATTTTTCCGGCGGCTCTCGAGTTTGAATCGTGTGAGCGCGTATTCAAAAAAAATTCAAGTAATCTTTTTTATGAGTGGTTAATTAGCATAGTAGGGATAAATGATTTTTCACGTGGTTCAGAGCTCGTATAGACGCAGAAGCGTTAAGAAGTTATAGTTACGGCAACGTGAGTTCCGCGGAACGACGTATCCATAACCCGTGTTGAAAGAACTTCCGTTCGTAGGGGACGTCATCCATGAATAAACTCTTGTAGGGATCATATTATGTCGTTCAACCATCACGAGATTGATTTATCGTTAAGTGCAGTTTGTCGAGTTTCCAAGGTGTTGAGTGTTTTTAACCTAGTGCTCTCACTGTTTTTTGGAGGCGTTATCGCTTTTATGAGGAAGGGATTAAACGTTCGTTCCTAAGTTCGAAACAGTTATTTCAGTTTCCCGATAAGGAATAACTCGCTGTAAATACATAAGCTTTCTGTTGTTTTCAGAATATAATAAGTGTTATTCAGAACTTGTATATAATTAGAGTATAGTTAACTAGCAACGTGTAAAAACTTAAACTTTTGTTTGAACAATAATAAATCCCATTCATTGTTAGAAAATTAATAAACAAAACAAACGCAACTCGGAAACAAAACATTCACGAGTTTCGAGCGCAATTTCAACCTCGATCATATTGCCGACGCTGCCGCATAGCTCACCTTCTGGGGTTCCACTAGCTGCCTGTACAACAAAAAGGCCCGTAGGGCGTCAAGGTAATCATTTCTGTGCACATAATTTGCTGTTTCACAAAATTTAATAAATTTATGCGTGTGTTTTGTTATTTTTGTGTATGTTTCAACGGTTCAAACCGCTGTCTTTTCAGATTAACATTTTATGATTTTATCGTCTAAATTTTAGACAAGCGTGTTCGTCCGTGGTATCACCCCATTTCTATTTATTTTTTTATTTACTATTATGACGATCTGTATCGAAATTATGTGTCTCAGGCGTTACAAGTAGAACGCAATTTATTTGATATAACGATTTGTTGTGCTGGCATATGAATCAGATTTAGAATACTGAAACCAGCTAGTATCACCGCCTACTAGGATAAATTAAATGATTTAATTTTGGAAGATAAACTAATGTAACGATTTTGTGATTATTCCGAGAGTTTTGATTCTATAATACATATCTTTAGGTTAACGAACTGTTGTTTTTTTTTTTAATCTAAACCCATTTGTTGTACAGCACAATACTTACACCCATATTAAGTGTTTGTTTTATCTGAATTAAATCATTGCATTAACGTCACTATTTTTGGTGTTTAATTTAAGTGAAAAGTAATTACGTTCGAAAGCTTCACCTATTGATTATTAAATTATAACGTAACTTTTGAAGGTGGATGAGTTAAAAGCCTCACTTTTATGAATTTTAGCGCATTTTTTAACGGATTGATTCGTTTCATTTTTGTAAACAGATTTAAAGTGAGCTCTTTTATTGAAGTGAAAGTTTATTCAAAATCAAAATTATTGGGTAAAGTAACGTAGCAACAGAGTTGTTGATCTGTTTGAACATATTAGTGATTGATTGTTTTTGCGGCAAGCAATTATTTTAGAGAAGCCTTTCGGGTTAGCGAAGATCTGCTGGTCCCAGGACCACCTACGATTACGTTCAGATAAGCGAGTTATTTGAGTACGTTGAGCGAGCTGTGAACTGGCGTAATTAGGCATTTCAACCCCTATTGTGTCATTTCCAATGCTCAGATGCCCTTTCCGGTTTCATGTCTATTTCAACCCCTATTTCGACTTATTTACTGTGAGCTATGCTATTCAGCGCAAAATTTAGTACACCCAACCCATACCCCACCACTGAGCAGTCGAGCTAAATCCAATTTTACCTGTTATCCCATTTTACTGCCAGTTTGTATCGTAACAAGGTGGATTAGCGCGACAAATACAGTGACATTGGGAAAAATACATAACGTGAGGTATATAAGAGAAAGACTGCTAAGGTACACGAAGAAACGCTCGGTAAAGAGTTATACTTAAGGGGTGGTCGCGCGTGAGCATTTTGTGAGACCATAAAAGCGATCCGTGCTGGTTTTTATTTGTAAATAATTAGTGTGGAGTGCATATTAGTTTACTGCAAAAACCCAGTTTGGGGATTAAACATTTACAAATGAAAACAGCTTGTGACTTGAAACAAAGATACTAGTGATTTTTTTTAAATTTAAAAAGTGTTGAATCATATTTAAAGTAAACAGCAAATGTCGAGTTGGAAGTATTATGTATACAGAACCAAGTGATCTAAAAAAGAACCTAAAGTGATTCTTTATGTAACAAAATAAACTTGTGTTTAAATACTTATGAATTAGGTTAAACAGTATGGGATATTAATGGTATTGATCCAAGTATATGTGCGATTATAACAGCACTAAATCGACTGTGTAGAAACATTCAGGAATTTTAATGTTCAAGTGTAAATAAACACATTCTGTGACTAAGGTTTGTTTTTCGAGAAGGGTATATCGTAAATCAGATTGCCACATTTTGTTTTACGAGACGGAATAAGTACTCTTAAGATAGTGAAACCCGTCGATGGCCGCTGATCAGTGACCAGTTTGGATACATATTAAGGATTAATTACAACGAATCAACCCAGTGGACATATTATACCGGACAAAAGACTTCGGAACTTATTTATGTAAGAATAACTTTAGATGTTTAAATAGTAGAAGTTTGATTATCTTTAGAGATGTCATTGTTTATATTGTAAGTTTTATTTCAGGCAATAAGGATAATCAATCAACATTACCACAATTATATGTTTAGGTCAAAAGATTTAGGGATTCTTAATCTATAAGGAGACCTGTAAATGTTTGTGAAATATTGGTAATACAGATCCATTAATTAACTTATTTGTTTATTTGTTTAAATTCTGATTATTTAGTCTAAAGTTTAAAACAGAACAAATATTATAAGAATTCATTGTTTATTTGTGTGAAATTACGTAAAGGGATTACACCGTTTAAGAGTAATCAATGTTTTGATATTTTGGCTTAACGACCGATCTGAGAACTATTTATTTTAAGTCAGATCGATTATAAAATTTACTTATTTTGCGATCATTAACAGTCATTAAATACATAACACTGATAAGAAAATATTTATTAAGCAGAAATTGTAGTTTTGAATTATTACAATTCATTCATGTTGGTGAATATATAATACAATATTAATAAGAAAGTATTCCAAATAATATTTGATAGAAAATCTATGATTCATGAGCGCATTGATCGTTACGTCTTTAAAATTTCTAAATATCAATTGCTTTTATGGTTAAAATTTCCGAGTCTTTATGACAGTTACAAATATCTGTCTATGCGTATACGAGGATAAATTAGAAATTATCCAGATAACGTTTTATTACTGCGATTTTATGAATATAAAGGGTGCGATCAATAAGTTTACGATGACTAGTATGCTTCAAAATTTCATTAAGCTTTAGATAAGTGTATTATGAAGGGTACTTAAACTTAAACATTTTCAAAATTAAATCGACGTGCATTAAGTTTTCTGAGACCTAATTTAACGTACTCCATTAATGTGAAAGTGTGTTAGAACTTGAGTTGTTTATGACTTTATTGAGCAGGCTACAATTCTATCTTCCACAGTCACGTAGGATTCACTTAGTACCTCACCTAGGTCTATTTATTTTAGAAAAGTTTAAGATTGTGGTGACGCCTAGAAACAACTTTTCCTAGATTGAATGTTGTTACTTGTTGATTTATGGTAATTGTAACGAGTTTGAAAGAGAATTTCAATAATGTTACGTCTTATGCCGACCCCGCCAATTTCCAGTCCACTTCGACTTGGCAACCCGCTTGCCTTGGTAGGCCTGAAAAATTGATTCAGATATGAACAATATAAGCTGAGGAGCTACGAACACAATGGTGGATTGAGGAATGATCTTATAAATGATCTTAAGTGATACAAGGCCAGACTGTCTTGGGGATGCGGGAAAACTTGACTTAACCGCCCAGTTCAGTAGGAGAAAACTTCAAGAAAACCATAAATCCTAAAGCAGGGGTTACCACACAGAAGGGACGCATGACTGAATAGAAAATTAGTCACTACAGGTACCAACTTTGCGTACCAGGTCGCACTCGGTTTTATAGGGACCATACCCTGGCATTCGTGGCTCTGCCAGGGTGGGCTGTCTTTCCCTAGCTACTCGTGAACACAGCAATGGGTACGAAACTTATAAATACCAACAGCGGGCTAGAACCTTAAAACCAAAAATCATCTCGCTCGTATAAACCTCAAAAGAGAGAATAGACGGAAGAAGGAGGTAGTGGAGATATGAAGAAGAGCATCGTTTTCAGAAAAAAAGAAAACGGTAAACCCAAAATGAAAATCCTGAAACCGGGGAGCGGAGCTGGGGTAGAGCGGTACCTCAAATGGCGCCAACAGGGACTGATAACTGAGGAGGCAAGAAAGAGAGCACTTGTGCATAAAGCTTAAAATACTGAGCCCCAGAGAGGGGTAAAGAGAAACAGGATTGAGGAGAGTTTAACGCCTACCTCCAATCCGGTGGCGAAAAGAGAGGAGGAGAGGTAGTAACCTCTAGTACTCCTAAAGCAAGCTGTGCTAGCGTCAAAAAAGTAATCAAGGTTGCCATACTCCGCAGGGATTTTCATAGGACAGCAGACCGAGATAGCGGAAGCTCTGGTAGAAGAGATGTCTAATGACTGGGAGTACAAGCTTCAGTTTGGAGAAATTCACTACAAGCTAGGGATGATCCTAGTGGAATGCGAGATGAAGAAAAGAGCGGAGTGGCTTAGACCGCGATGTCTGAGCTAAGTGGACAGAAAGGAGCAGAGTTATAGGTGAGCACGGGAGATATCATAAAAATGCGCAAAATGACGGTGTTCTTGCCCAAAAGGAAGGGAATAAGCCAGGACAAATTCCTTCAGGCAATATAAGCGCAGAACGAAAAGCTCAGTACCAACAATTGGAAGGACACAGGCCAACCCCTCAAAGCGGGAGTGGATGATATCTGCGAGGGGATGAAGCAGCATTGCGATACTATCCATTATATGTTTAGAATACCCGTGCATGGCCTAAAAAAGGAAGAAGGAAAAAGAAGGAGAGGGGATAGAAGCGCGCGCGTTCACAACCATTGAGGCAAGGGGTACCTCTGCCAGAGAACCCCAGACTGAAAAGATGGAAGTTCAAGAAGGGGACCAAGTAGAGGAGATGCCTTCTGGAGGCAGGCAAGGATCCGCTGAAAGACCAATGTAATGGCAGGCCTTAAGACCGCCAAACTGAACATCCGTCATGCCAGAGGGCCCTCGGCAATTATAATAAGGGTCTTCCAAAGGAAAGAACTAGACATTTGTCTAATTCAAGAACCGTGTTTATACAGATAACGGGTAAAATGACTGCCCTATAGCGAAACGGAAGTAATATATCACGTAAGTGAGCAAACGCCCAGAGCATATATAGTTATAAGAAAGATATTAATTGCATTTATCTTTTAGAACATATGACAAGAGGCTTCGTTCCGATTCGAGCGTAGCTCGAATTAAACAAAAATAAGACCGAAGTCATATTACCCTTTGGTTACTTTGCAGGAGACGGGCCTTTATCGTCACCGGAAGTACAGGGGTTAATAAAATACTGTCATAGGAAGAAGCTTCCTCTGCTGATAGCATGTGATGTTTACGCTCACAATAAAAAAGGGGGAATAACCAAAGAGGTGAGTTACCCTTAGAATTCATTTTCAACGGTAATCTCAGTATATTAAACGTTGCACATACTCCTACGTTTGTAACTAAAACAAGAGAGGGAGCACTATACGTCACTAAGCACGCCATAATTAGAGAATCTGGTGATAGGATGGAGAGTATCGGATGAGCCCTCACTCTCCGACCACGGAATACTTGTGTTTTGATTAGAGATGACTTCCCCTAAGTAAATTCAAGGAGAAGGGAAACAGATTGGGAACAGTACGCCACCAATCTAACATTAAATGTGCCACAATCCAAGCTAGGAAAAGTGTAAGACCTATCTGGAGCAGAAGAATGATGTAAAAGATCTGAAGGAGGTAATATTTTCGTACCAATCGAGCTGTCGCGAGCATATTAACAAAGACAGCAAAGATGCTCCTTGGTGAAACAAAGATCTGTCTAAACTAAGACCCAAAACACGCAAACTCTTCAATAGAGCAAAGTGGAATGGAGAATGGCAGGAATACGCTGATAAACAAAAAAATGAGGAAAACAAAAGGAATGAACGTCAGAAAATTTTGAGATGAATTTAACACATCTGCTACGACGAGAATGTCAAAAAGCGGTAATAACACAAAAATGGCTTTAAAGAAACCGGATACAAGTTCACAGAGAGCGAGGAGAAAAAAAATGACAGGAAGAGATCACATCATACTTGGTTGGCATTGCTAGGAGAAACCTAGAACTGGTCACTTTCATACCAAAACTGGAAAAAAGGATAACACAAATCCTACATCCCTAAGGGCCAATCAGTCTCACTCCGTTCATGTTGAACGCTATTGAGAAAGTAGTAGACAACTACATCAGAACGAAATTCTAGAACGAAAACCGCTACATCCTAAGCTGCACCGATATGGATCAGACAGGTCTACGGGGACTGCACCAATGCAGCTGACAGAGTATGTACAGTATTCAATAAGGAAGGGCGAAATAGTGACCTGTGCGTTCCTCGATATCGAAAGAGCTTGTTACAACACGTCCCACAAAGCGGTTAGACAAAATGAGGAAATACCTTAAGATGGATGGTAGAGCTACTGTCCAATTGAATTCTAGAAACAAAAGTGGGCCAAAACATCATTCCAAATTACACAACGAAAGGGTGCACACGAGGAGGAGTACTTTACCGCTAATGCGGAGTCTAATAGTGGACACGCTTCTGTGCGGACTGACCGAAGTCGACGTAACAAGTCAAGGCTACGCCAATGATATAGTAATTATCACTAGAGGTAAACATACTCTGTAACCTGATTCAAAAAGGATGTACTACAATATGGAGTGGTGTAACTTAGTGGAACTTGACATCAACCCAAAGAAAACCACTCTTGCAGGATTTACCAGAAAAAGGAAAACTCGACCTTAAAACTATCGGTTTAGATGGTAAGCATATTGAATGGAAAGTTAACTATCTAGGGATTGTACTAGACAACAAACTTCTGTGGAGCAAGCAAGAGATAGAAGTCAGTCAAAAGGCCACAAAAGCTTTATGCAGAAGTGTTTGGGGGAAACGCTGGAGCTGAACCCAAGAAAACTGCGGTGGATGTATGGGGCAGTGGTCTGGAACAATAGAACAAAATTACCAAGCACCGAAGTCCAAAGACTAGTTAGGTGTAATGAGAACATGCCCAGCGGCAGCGATTGAAATCATCTTGGACCTTGCACCATTACACATAGTAATGGTAAGGCGATGTGGAGAATGGTAAGGAATGGAATCAGCAAACAAAAGCTTAGATTCCAAAAAGAAGGTCACTGAACCTGGGACAGGCCTTCGGATGAGATGAGAAAGAGGTATCACTTTGTGACAAACTTCATCATAAAGACATGTTGTAAGAGAACACAGCTACAACAGGGGTGCCATAAAATGGCACACGGGCGGCTCCAAAACGAGCGAAGGAACATGAATGGGGATGTGGGTTAGGAACCAGATATTCAGAAAGCCTAGGGACATATCCCAGCATCTTTCAAGCAGAGGTATATGCGATTGGGAAGTGAACATCGATAAAAACTTCCACTAAAAAGAAATCATCATAATAAGTGATGGCAGCACAGACATTAATACGCAAATCAGATCAATCATGGTCTGGGAAAGCCGAAGAAAGCTAAACAAATTAGGCGAAGGAAATAGAGTAGGCTCCGGGACATATTGGAGTAGGATTCCACGACAAAACGTCTTTGTCAAAACGTCGCCATTAAAACGTCGCCGTAAAAAAGTTACTGCAAGAAAACGTTGCGGTCATAAATGTCGTCGCACGAAAATGCCACTTCCTAAAATGTCGCCATCAAAAATGTCAACAAACTAAAAGGTCGCTACGCAAAAACTCGCCGTAAGAGCCGAAACACATTGAAAAAAAGTAAGACATTCGTTACCGGATCGCCTAACTTGATATAACACTTGATATTTTAACCCTAAATGAGGTTCTGATTTACTCAAACTTCATCTACGAGGGTTTACATTATCGCACTTTGAAGAACTGCACCAAAAATAAAAATATATTCAAAATTTCAACAAAAGTTTATTGTATTTGTAAAAGTCCACACCAGTTTAGATTATATAAATAAGACTACTGTAACATAATATTTTTTGAAATTATTTGTATCCAAACTTATAATAATAAGGTAATAAAATTGTCTTAACTTAACTTAACTTCCTTTCTTATCTCCGCATACCTCCCTAGCTTCCGCAAGATTCATATATTGTCTCTTGCACGCCCTTTTATTTTTAACCTTTCTTTCCTTTATCATACATTCTACTACATTCAGACAAGTTTTACCCGGTCCACCAAGCCCGGCCTTTTCTCTAACCTCACGCACATATATTCGTTAATATGACGTTGTACATTCCCTCAATTTGACGAAACCAACATAATGTACTCCTTTTATATCTATCCGTCATCGTCTTTTTCTACATGCATAACGACTCTGTCATTATACATTCATTCTTTATTTTATCCCTTCTCGTTTTACCACATGCGCTTCTCAGGAATCTCATACCCACGGTATTTATTTTCCTTTCGTGCATTTTTTGACATACCCATGTCTCACTTCCATGTAGTACTGATGGGACAAACACGCCATTATAGATTGCTCGTTTTGCAGTTAGGCTCATGCTTTCGTTTCTCATTATCGTCCACTTTCCTTCTAGCATTCACCCATCGTCCAATCTCGCCCTCCATTGTACCATGTGCAGTAAACATTCTACCCAGATATACCACGTCGTCCACTTGCTCCACAATTTCATCTTGCAGAGTAAATACTCTGCTCTCATCTCCACCTTCGCGATGGAACACCACAATATTAGTTTTGTTCAAATTTCTCTTTAGATCCATTCTCTCACAGACTGTATCAAACTTCCTCAGAGCGGTTTGTAGCTCATCCGCACTGTCACTTGATAAGACTGTGCCATATGCATACACTAGAAGTCGTACATTTACATCACCAAACAATACACCATTTGTGTCGGTACATGCTTGTCTAACACATTTATCCATGTATACATTATTATTATTATTATTGCCATTTATTGAACACTAAATAAAGTTATTTACAAAACAGAGTTAAACTTAAAATTAGTGTACAAAAAGGTCGAGGTTCAGTTTTGCCAATGTGAAAAACATTTGGAGACTGTTCTGCCACTTAAACCTAACAATAAAATTGTCATTACTGTCTGCTCATTAGGAGTTGGCGCAGACGAATTTTAAATTTATTAAATGGTAATAATTTTATCCTTTCAGGTATAGAATTATAAGTTATCGCTATATTGTAGGAGAAAGACTTTTAGGCATTTGTGATTTATGAGTAGGAATTAGAAATAAATTTTTGTTTCTTAAATTGAAGTTGTGAATTTCTGATGAAAATTCGATTTTATTGTACAGATAAGAGGGAGTTCTGGTATTAATTATTTTGTAGTATAAGCAAATTGAATGCAAAACTCTTCTGTTGCCCATGTTAAGCCAGTCTATTTCCTGGAGCTTGTAGTGGATTGACTCATGTTTTTTTATGCCAAAAATAAACCTGAGGCAACAGTTTTATATGCGTTGTAATTCTTTTAGAGTCCAAACTATCAATTCAAGGTCCATACACAGCATCACAGAAATTAAATTGGGACAGAACAAATGTGTCACACAGTAGTGCTCTAGTGCCACGATTCAAAAGTTTACGTTTACTATAGTAAATTTAAGTTTATAATAGCTTTTTTAATGCAGTTGGATATATTTTCTTAAATCTAAGCTTGGAATCAATTTCTATTCCAATATTTCTGCCCGTGTGAGAGATTGTAATATCCACGTCTTTGATTCGAATAACTACATTATTTTTTATACGTTCCTTGGAGATTTCTTTACCAAAAAGTAAATGTACCGTTTTATTTGCGTTAATTTTTAAATTGTGACACTCCGAATATTTAGCTAGGCAATTTACTTCTTGATTTATTAAACAGATGGCCGAGACAGCGTCATTTTCAGAAAAACTGTACTGTATTTGGGTATCGTCAGCGTATAAGCTATAACGGCAAAATTTTAAACAACTACCGAGATTACATGTATAAATACTATACAGTAGGGGATCCAGTATTGATCCCTGGGGAACACCTACATGAATGTCAAGTAATGACGATGCTTGATTGTTTGACATAACTCTTTGTTTGCGATTCGAAAGATAATTCTGTAGCAGAGCGATAGCAGCATTATCGAAGCCAACAAAGTGTAAAACAGCTAAGAGGGTTTCATGAGATATTGTGTCGAATGCTTTCGAGTAATCTAACATTATTAGTACAGTTAACATGTTATTATCAGTTGCGGTAAAGATGTCGGTAACATTTAGGAGTGCAGTCACACAACTGTACCCGGGTCTGAATCCGGACTGAACACTAGGAAGGATTTTCTATTCAAAAAGGTGTGTGTAAATTTGTTGAGTCATCACTTTTTCGAATACTTTCGACATTGAACAATCACGGTGACACCACACAGCCTTGTTGCACCTCTTGCTCAATATTAAAGTATTCAATACCACTTCCTCTCATCCTAACACATGCTCGACTACCGTTGTATACTGCCCTTATTCTATTTATTAGACCTTTATTTACGCCATATCCATTTAATATTTCTCACAGCTTCTCGGCATTCACCCTTTCGTATGCTTTCTCCAAATCTCCAAACGCACAGTACAGCTTCCTTTTTGCCCTTAAACACTTTTCGATCACCTGCTGGAGAGCAACCATCTGATCGACACATCCTCTCCCTGGGATGAAGCCCCCCTGCACATCCCAAATCTTAGTTTGTGTAGTTTATGGTACTCTATCAATCAGTATTCTTCCAAATACTTTACCAGGAATGCTCAGCAAACTTATTCCTCCGTAGTTCTTGCAATCACTCTTGTTCCCCTTACCGTTATACAGTGGTACAACGATCGCGCTCTTCCAATACCTCGGCAATTTTACACACATAAGGCACACATTGAATAATTCACACAATCTTCGTATGAGCTTTGCACTCCAATACCTTACCGTTTCACCAGTGATTTAATGTACGCGCTACCTTGCCGTTTTTCAACATTCCTAACGTTTTCTCTGCCTCATTTATTCCAATATCCTCAGTTTCATTCACCATTCCTTCTACATTCTCCTTAAGTAACCGTGCAGTCTTATTTTCACTACTGTACAGCTTTCTGCAATATTCTTGCCAGCATTTCCTCACTTCACAATCGTCCCATACTATTTCGTTTTTATCATTCATCACTCCTGCAGCGTTCTGTTTTGGGCCACGTTTTGTATTTTTGACCCATTTCCAGAAGAGTTTTTTTTCCCTCAAAATCATTCTCCATTTTCTCTCCTTCCACAGCAATCACTTCCTCTTTACTTATTATCACTGCCTCCTTCGCTTCTTTGTTTCTTAATCTGTACACCTCATACAATCGCCTTTTCTCAATCTCATTTTTTGCAGCAATCATTGCCATGTACGCATCTTTTTTCTTACATACTGCCTTTATTACCGACTCATTCAACAAGCACATGTTTTCTGTGTACCTACAGTCCCCTTCCACATATCCGCACGGCACAGTTTACAACACAGTTTTGCAAGCTTATCCATGCACTTTCAACGTTATTGTCTTTTATTTGTTCGTTCCACACTGCTTCATTCACATTCAACCCTTTACTCACAGCACCTGCGTATTTCATTCTTGCACCATTATCCACTAGTTTGTCTACCATAATTCAGGACGTTCGCACTACGTTTGATTTCCTTCTCTATACCTACTTTTGCCCTAAACATACTCTCAATATAACCAAAAAGCGGTCCGATCCACACTCCGATCCGCGCACTATTTTTGTGTCTTTCATCAGGTTTCTATGCTACACTATCAATTCTATCAAACTTATAGATACACTCTTTGCCATGTACACATGCACATCTTTATGTTGAAATCACGTGTGGGATACAAACAGGCTTTTCTCCACACAGATGTTCATCAGGCGTTCACCATTCTCATTGACTCATTGGTCTCCAAATTTTCCTAAAACGCGTTCAGTACGTTCTCCCTGAACACAAACCCACCCGTTCATATCCCGCACTATCATCACTCTTTCATTTGGCTTACATACGCCCAACACGTTCTCTTTCATTTCAGAAGTTCCCACGCTCCTGGTCTCTTTCTCCATTCACCGGTGTATAGCATGCAATAAGAAAAATTCTTCGAAACTCCACTTTTAATCTAACCCATACTACCCGCGGAGTACCAATTCGTACTGCTTAACACATCTTGCGCTCTTTTACTTACCATCACCCCAACTCCTTTTGCACCATGCACTTCAGTCTCAACTCCTGACCATAGTGCTAGGCTTCCATCCTCCATCTCCACAGCATCCTTTCCTTTGCGCTTTACCTTTGATATACACAGAATATCAAGATTTCTTTCGTACATTAGATTCGAAATTTCAAATTATTTACCATGCATACCTCTAACATTCCCCGTACCTACTCGCAATTCATTCCTTGAATAGTCGTCAGCAACAGGGCCTGTCTGCTTCGAGCTTGACCGCCCCTTGTAGTCAGGTTGATCCGAGGTAGTTGTATTGTTCTGTTGAGTAATACCATACCGAGCAGACCGGTTACTGGCCAAATCGTGCCCCAGACGATGTAGCATTCCCTACTGACGGTATCATCCTACTACCGGACAGTTATTTGTCTACTGCCTCGACACGTAAGGAAGTCAGAAGTAGAAATATAGACAGAGGCAAAAAAGATATAAATAATAGAGTGTATACTTACTGTATGGATACCTAAATGTACAAATATACATATACATTTTCACTTACATACACTTCAGTCACATCACGTTTCAACCAGATTGCTCCCTACGCGATTTCTGGCTCTCGCGCCTGTCACCAGACTTGCTGTTTTTTATTTGCTACCAAATGATTCAATTATTTTTAATTTAGCTTTCCGAGTTATAATTATTTCTTTGTTATTTAATTTAATATTTATTTATCAAATCTGTTTTATTATTGCCACGAAACGTGACAACTTAAACGTTTTTTTTTTAACTTAATTGAAGGGTAACAATAAATAACGATAATGCGCCTGTTAGCTCTCCAAACATTAATTGTTTACTTTTAGAATTAATTAATTGCGATTAAGATCAAACATAGTAACAACGGTAAAAAGTTAGCTTAGAGTTTGAATTTGCAGTCAAGGAAAAATATTGTATAAGACATTGCAACACACTGTTATAATTAAAATTAGTACCAAAAATTAAAATTGGATCAACCTTCACATTTGAAAACAAAGAGAAAAAAAATGTTCAAAAGCTTTTCCACTTAATACGGATCTGCCCTGTATAGTCACATCCATTGTATTTGTATATTTCAGAAAATTCTACTGTTTAGATTATTATTATTATTACTATTGTTTATTAGTAATATTCAAACCGATAAAATCTACTCAGTACCTTTCTACGTGTATTTAGATTAGATTGTTCCCTAACCCGACTTGCTATTATTTATTTGAGAAAAGAAATTATTTAATTACTTTCATTTAGAATTTAGATTACAAATTAGAGCCGTTATTTGTTTATTTTATCTATTTATTAGCTTTTTTTTTTACTTTTGATTACGGATTAGATCTAGTCATTTATTTTTATCATTTAAGTTAATAAAACAGTTCCTATGACAATGCTTACGTTTGAATTTGTTATAGAAAGGGGTTAATTACAAGGATGTATCACTACTATTATTTTTCCTACAGATACGTGTTTGTGATTGCTTTCTTTACCTCTAGCTACTGTGGCATAAAATAAGTTATTTTTTATTGTCATTATATTTCATCCCTTGTGGTGATAATTAAATCATTTTTAAAGGTTACTTTAAGTATGTGTCTTGGTCATTTGGGCGTCATTCTTGCTCCGCGATCTTTAAGATCGGCGACTTTTTATTGACATTCTAGGAAGTGACGTTATTGTGCAGTGACGTTTATGACCGCGACATTTGTAGCGGCGACTTTTTGGCGCCGACTTTATGGCGGCAACATTTTAGCAGCGTCGTTCTGTCGTGATATGGTCTGCCGTGTCCCCAAATTGTCACATTAATTATCCGTACTGTCAGATCTATTTCTCACAGTCGATAACTTTGGGGGGCATCTGCAGTAGTTCTTACAATTGATAAGCTCAAGATTCTTGATTTATACTTTACGAATGTCACTGGGTACATACAAGGAGTTCATTTGTGTGATTTCCCACCTTTCAGCAGATGGGACAGAACTTAGGAGTAGGATTTGAAGTGTTAGAAGAAATAGCGCTGACTGAATATGCACCCAAAGGATGTGTGACGGTATGTAGCTGTGGTCCAAGAAAACGTTTGGGTTGAATCTAAAATCCGACATACCCCGCGCGGCAGACGGGTTTACCTGGTTTGATAAATTGATAAATAACAAATGTTTTTGAGCTAATTTAATCTTAAAATTGTGACAACCCCGTAAAACTTTAACATTATTCTTTCCCATCAAAGCAATGCATTGTTCTATTGGAATTAGTAAGTACATAAAGTTTCTGTGCATATTTGGTCTCAAAATTATGACTAACATCATAAAACCAAAAAATTTCGTTCTTACCCATCGAAGAAACGCATTTGAGTGTTTCCCCGTAGAAGCTAGCGTATAAATCAAAGCATAAAATCATGCAAATACGGTCATACGCATAGAGGAAATTCATTTGGACGTGTTGCAGGAAAAATATACAAGGGATTCGTTTCAAAACCTTCCACTCTGAATTTCTCAAAACGTGAAGATTTTTTAAAGAATCCCTGAAATACATAAAAAGTTTTATCGAGGGGGATAACTTTTTAACCAAATACTGCTTTTACTTCTCAGGAGTTACCCTCTTCAAAATCTTGCATGGTAAGAGGTATCAAGTGATTATTTTATTTTGACCTTGATTTTCTTTACATCGCATCGGTCCATTCGTTTGGGAGAAAAGTAAGGAAATTTTGTTTTTGCTCTATGGAAGTCAAGACCCATATTCTTAATGTATTGTTATCTTTATTAAAAAGCAAACCGCCATAGAAACAATAACAGTTGCTGCAACAAAAGATTTCATAGCAAGTACCAAGACATTAATTTTAACCTAAAAGACCAATTGTTATAAACAAATATTTCTTTTACTGTAGAATATTGCTAGTGAAAAAATGAAGGGATTCAATTTGCTTTGAGTTTCTATATTGACAATAAAGCAAATAAGGTATTATGGGAGTGGTAAGTGATTTAACTAGATTAACTAAAATAGTCTATGCGCAAGAGTTAATAACAATAACAATAATGATTATAATACATAAAACAAAGAAAAGTATTTCTTACTTTTCTGGCAAACGAATGGACCGATTAAAAAAAAATAAACTTCAAAATCAAGAAACAATTTTTGGTTACGTATTTCAGCGATTTTTTAAACAAATCTTCAGTTTTCGAGAAATCTGAGATGAGAAGTTTTGAAATGAACACCCTGTATATAATGACACACCAAAAACAAAACGTATGTTCTAACTCAAATTTGCGCTCTCTATATAATATAAACGTCATGTTGAACAAATAGCGTACTTCGCCTATGCTTCCTTCAATACAAAATCAAACAATAACTATACAGTTTTCAAACTAAGCTTTCTTAACAAACGGAAATTTCTTAACGCACAGGAGGGATTCCTTTTTTAAATATAATAAATTAATGAAAATAAAAGATAGTTAAAGACGAAATTCCTTTTAAGGCGATGTAAACAAAAATAAAGCTGGTAAACGTGCTATTACTAATTATGTATAATATTAAATAAAAAAGAAATGCAACCAAATGCTTAAATATCCCCAAAGTAATGTAAATAAACGTATAAATAGAAACAAAGTCAAAATTTCAATACAAGTGACTATAGCCAAAACATTGACACGTTATAAATATCAGAAGGAAACTTTATGTAAAACAAATACGAATATTTAGTTAACAATTTTTACTTGTATCAGAGTGGAAATATACCTAACACAGTCATAAAGATTACATCATATATGATGGTTGACGCTTTAATCGAAAACACCGATATCCTGCGCGCATTAGTCAGATTAAGTAAAATTCAACGTGGCGCTTTATTGAAATCTCTGAATAGTAAGCAGGTGGAATGCATTTTCGAGTGTGCACATAACATTTTAAAAAGTCGTGTACCTCAGTCAGCTGATCAGAAGCAGCGACTCTCTCAACATAAACAGATTTTAAGGCGGCTGGCACAGAGAGGTGAATCTATAAAAAAGAAGAAACAGTTTCTCGTACAGAAGGGCGGAGCGTTTCCCCCGCTGCTGTTAGGACCATTACTTGGCGGAATTCTAGGTAATTTGTTTCAATAACCATGGATCACAATCTGAAGAAGATGTCACGCAAAACAACATATTAATGCAGTTGGGTAACGATATGGATAAAGTACTAAACACCAAAATGATCGACCATGACAAATGGCAGCAGTACAATCAGGCCCTTCAAAGATATCTACAATTTCCAATCAGTTACGTCAGCCCGCCAGTATAACAATCAGTGGCGATGAAGATGATATTAGGGATGCACCGAAACGCAAAGGTCTGGCAGACGACGAGATAGTATCAACACTACCTGTTTCATACAGGAAGAAAGGTGAGGGTTTTTTGCATATACTGAATGGGGGCGGTGATGTATTTTGGGATAAAAGGGGTACTGTCACAATAAAAGGTCAAATCATCCCTCATTCTAGCATTATCTATCTGATTCACGAAACGTTAAGACAGCGAAAAACTACAAACCCACATGGCTGGCGACAGTTTGCGACATACATTACAGAAATAAATATACCACGAGAGTTTATCGGAAATACTCGAAGACGTGATATTACTGTATCAAATAACATTGAACTGAGCCTCATAACTATATGTGAAAATTACGATGCCGATAGTGAATCGAGGAAACACCCCCGAAGTACCTTTCGAAGAAGAAGACTTTCACAAGATTGGGATACGTGGAGAGCGTAACATGGATGCTGTATACTATGATCCAGAACATCCTGTCGGGTTTGCGTATAAAACGTTTAGTTAATGCTGTAAAGGGTAGATATGGTGAAGTGTAAAAATGGCTGCAGGATCAGGAGGCTTATACGGTTTATAAACCTGTCAGAAAAAATATATGGTGAGTAACTTTTACGAACTGTGGCAAGTGGATCTTTGTGATATGCGAACTTTAAGTAAACACAATAGTGGATACAACTACATACTAACGGTTATTGACGTGTTTAGCAAAAAGGCCTGGACGAGAGTTCTTAAAACGAAGACAGAAGTATCTGTAATTGAAGCATCAGCGATATTTTTAAGGAAAGTGGTAATACACCGACAAATCTACAGACGAATAAAGGTAAGCAGTTTGTGGCGGTCAGTGTACAACACTTTTTCAAGAAAAAAAAATCAATTTCTATGTAACAAATAGCCCTGATGTAAAAGCATTAGTAGTTGAAAGATTTAATAAAACACTGAAGACAAAGATGTGGCGTTATTTCGCCTACTAAAATTCCTACAGGCATATTGATGTGCTCCAAAAACTTGTGACTGCTTACTACAATAGCCCTAATTTAAGTATAAAGATGGACCCTGCGGCTGTAAACGATGAAAGCATTTTGGAAGAGTGGAACAACCTGTACGCGAAAGGCTTGGGCGCATCACGTCATCCTAAATATAAAGTCCGTGAACATGTTAGTGTCGCCAGAATTAAGTACACCTTTGAGAAGGGATATGAAACGAACTGGACCGAGGAAGCTTTTACAATTAGTGCGGTGATAAAAAGAAGACCTCCAGTTTATCGCATAAGCGATCGTAATAAGGATCCTGTTGAGGGTACCTTTTACGAGGAGGAGTTGCAAGTTGTTACGGTTGATAAAGACGCTCTATTCAAAGTCGATAAGATTTTAGCTGAGAAGGGCCGCCGCGGGCGACATAAACAATACCTGGTCAAGTGGTGTGGATACAGTGAGAAATTTAATAGCTGGGTATTAGCTTCGCGCAGCTGAGAGATATATAAAATGGAGTTTATCTTACCTTATTAAGTAATAGTTCCATGACGTATCTTCCCGAAAATATGACGTCAAGTTTTATTACACAACTGCCAAAACGAATAAGATTAATAGGCTCATGGGTTGTAGGCATTTCGGAAATTCAGTACCCTTGTTCTTTTGCCGCTGTAAGTGCGACAGACAATTTAATTTATTACAGAACTGATCCACCCCTAGGAGAAAAGGATGTGTTAGAGACGATATTAAAAAAGGCTGTATCACATTTTTAACGCGACAACGAGAAATCCGTTTATACCGAGGACGGATCGTATGTGTTACGTTTTCTCTCGGGGAATTATGCCAACATAGAAGAAATTGCCAGTGAGCTGAATAATCACGAACTAATAAGTAAATTGTTAACAATTGAATACCATAATCTAACTAAGCGCGTCACTACGAAATTAAAAACCCTCCTCTCGCTATTCGGCTTCTCACAACGTTTAGCCTTACAGCTGGGTTATCGGCCGTACCAAAACATAGCTATGGAACCAATACCCCCGCACCACGCTAGTATATGGATAGGATTACTAACGCAAATGTGTGATTATTGCGATATCGTTAAACCGCAAACTGTGGGCGATGTTTTACATCCGCTTATGCGTATAATAAATATTACTATTGAAAACTACGCTTATGTAGGTCATAAACATGTGGTTTTTTCGCCTACACACATGCCCGTGGTGACACGGGAGTTTGAAAACATCGAGATTAATATAAAAACAGATACAGGTGCAACAATGTCATTCGAGTTTGGGACGTCGTGTCTGAAGCTACATTTTAAGAAAGTGCAATAACGGTTTGTCCTTATCAACAATATTATATGAATTAGGCCATATCACCATATCAACACTGTTACGGAATAGGAAGCTGGTTAGGTGGTATATTTAGACGTATAATACCGTTATTTAAGTCTGGTGCAAAGGCCGTGCGGAAAGAAGCTCTCAGAACGGGTGCTAATATTCTTGGTTACGCCATAGATTGATCGACCTGTTAAGGAATCGTTTCATGAAAGATTCAACGAGGCAGGTAGAAATCTTAAACGTAAAGTCTATGAGAAAATCGATAAAGTGGTGGAGGGTTCGGGACATAAAAGAGTACATCCGGCCGATAATAACCAGTTTCTACCGAGAGCTGTTGCCTCTAACAAGAAGAAACCTATTTAGGACGATATATCTTCAAGATAATGGCTTTTCTACATGCTCAATCATGTGAATGCGTGAAGTCCGAATTGGATCTGGTCGCTTTGTCGTCGAGGGTGATGAATGGATATTTTACAAACCCTTATCAGCTCTTAGTGATGACGCTCCAATAGAATTTGTAGTGCCCGGAAATGGAAACGATTACATAGATTTAAATCAGTCTATGTTGTACATCACAGCTAAATTTCTGAAGCAAGATGATACAGCACTTACTGATGCGGATGTTGTAGCACCAGTAAACAATTGGATGCATTCGATTTTCTCACAGGTGGCGGTTCACTTAAATCAGGAGATGGTGTCACAACCAAACAACACCTACGCCTACCGCTCATATATCCAAACGTTGCTAAATTATGGAAAGGAGGCCAAGAGTTCATATCTAGGTTGTACCTTATGGCACAATGATACAGCTGGGCAGATGAATATACTGGTAAACGCAAATAACGGTTTCTCGAAGCGTCAAGTACTTGCAGCGACCAGCAAAAAAAAAGAAAGGTTAAATTTGTACGATCAAGAGATACCTTTAGCCTAATGGCGGCTCACGATTCAACTTGCAAGACGCGAATTATGGACGTTAGTTTACTAGTAAGACGTATGCGAATCAGCCCCACCATTCTAATTGCACACGCTAAAGCTTTAGAAACAGCTGCGGCAAAATATCCTGTTACAAGGACCGACGTAAAAGTGTTAACTATACCTGCGGGCATACAGCGAAAATCACTAGATAATATCTTCCTTGGTCAGTTACTTAAACGATGTATCGTAGGTTTTGTCGCAAATAAAGCCTTTAACGGTGATTACCCCTCAAATCCATTCAATTTTCATTGTAGTAATATTAATTACATGTCGTTACATATTCACGGCCAACAAATTCCTTCCAAGGCCTTACAACCAGACCTTACGGCTAATGGTTTGTATGTAAGGGCATATCACACCTTATTCTCCGGTACGGGTATTCACCTTTTGAGTGAGGGCAACGATATATAGAGAAGCGATTACCCCAACGGATACTGTTTGATGGCCTTCTACCTAACCCCTGACTTGTATGCAAACGCTAGCGCACACTGGAATTTAGCTAGAAAGAGTTCTCTTCGCCTAGAAGTCGAATTTGAAGAAGCTCTAGTAGAAACCGTTAACTGTTTGGTGTACGTCGAATTAGATAACGTGATTGAGATCGATAAACATCGGAATGTGGTCGTGGATTTCGCCTGTTAAAAGGGACAACTCTAGATCACAAACTTCAGTATCCAGTAGCAAGTGAAAGAAGATGGACGCATACTTGGACGTACAAGGGTTTAGTGGTGTCAACAACGAATTGATACCGAAAGAAATTGCCGTGGTTACAGATCATGGTTGTTTATCGTTGATGCTGTTAAAACCACCTCGAGGTTACTTAATATCAAGATCCATGTCACAACAGATTTTTTTTTGGAGGATAATTATCACGGCCTGAAATGGTGGTTAGGTCACTCACACTACAACATTTTCCGTAAGGAGATGATGAAAGTGTTGCGCCCATTTAAAAAATTCACGTTAAGGGCAGTGAAAGGTTTCTTAACAAACCGATAGTGAACCTGGACGAGACTGGTTGTTCATCGATTAAACAATTGAAAGAGGAAGCAAAAGCGTATAGTTGTTTTAACCATAACATCCTTGGGACTATTTGTGCACTGGGAAATGCCTTACTACTGCAAGACTGGGTGCATACCAGTTCCAAAGATGTATGTGGCACAATTGTTGAAATGTTTGAAATCGATCCCCAATCACAAGAATGTGTTTCGGCTCGTATGTGCTTCTAATCAGCTGCCACGACACACACCTAGACCGTGTGTAATTATTTTAAACACCGATCCTGCAACCAAACCAGGTCAGCATTGGACTGCTATCTACATTGACGAGAATGGTTGATTCTTTTGGACGAGCACCGCAAGGGTATCATTTACGCCTCCTAGAGAAAAATTCTAGATGGTTCCATTATAACAAAACGAGGCTGCAAGATTACCATTCTAATGTGTGTGGATTTTATACGTTAATGTTTTTATATTTTAGATTAAATAATTTGTCAATATTTGATTTTGTAAATAAGTTTTTCACTACATCTTTAATTATAAATGACGAGATAATCAAATTGCGGTATAATACTTGTTTTTCTAATACTATTCTGGTCTGATAAATAAAACAGATTTTAATAGTTTTTAATTAAGAGTTCTGTAATACCAAAATAATCTTATTGTTTAAAAAAAATCGTAAAAATATTTCAGTTCAGTTCAGTTCAAGCTCCGTCTTACAAGTTAGCATTAGAGTCCCCGTACTATTTCCGCATCAAGGGGCGCAGCACTAACACAAGACCCTGTCTTATGAGGTAGCATTAGTGGTCCATACTATTTTCAATCAGGGGGGACTACACCAGTCTTATGAGATAGCATTAGGGGCCTTATTCAAATTTCAGATATCCCCCGTAGGTCCGGGCCCAAGGCCAGCCCCAAAAGCAAACTAGTTTCTCAAGGTAAACTTTCTCAAAGTCAAAAGTGAAAGGCGTGGTCATCGGAAATCCCCAGGCCTAATTACGTCATCGGAAATTCCCAAGCTGAATTATGTCATCGGAAATTACCAGGCCTAATTACGTCATCCGAAATTCCCGGACCTAATTACGTCATCGGAAATTCCCAAGCTGGATTACGTAATCGAAAATCCCCAAGGTCAAATGACGTCACAAAATCCAAGATGGCGGAAGGTGTCCCACAGCTCGGGGGCTTGTGACGTAAAAAATTGAAAGGAGGGTTTTCCCCAGAAAATCCAAGATGGCGGAAGGTGTCTCCCTTCTACTACCAACAGTGACATCACTAGACGGGTCACTAGAATTGAATTTATACTGATGTTCGGTTTCATTCAATCAATTGACTTGTAACTTCTAAACAATCGACACCTTGAAGAATGAGGGAAAGAAGATATATTAGAAAAGTAGTGAGATAAGTAAGTAATAAGGTGCAAACAACAAAAATATTTAATCGGGCCTGAACAACTCACAGAGTATAGTAATAATTACTCTAGCCTAGAGTCAAGCATCTTTAACCACCCCAAAACTACCATACTCAGTTGGTGGTAATGTCAGGGTATTTTGAACACCCTGTATACGTAGTGGGTAATTTTGTTTGTAGTTCTATGTACTTAGTTAAGATTCCGTATATAAATTTTTTTTTGTGGTCAAATTAAGTTTTATAGTAAATTTGTGTTTAATGTGTATGGTGAGCTTTAGATTCTTTGTTTGTGAAATTATTATTCCGAAATTTAGGTTGTTTTTCCTTATTATTTCTCGTTTATAGAAGTTTGGTTAACGTTTATTTGTAAATAGTTGTATATAAGTTTAATTAAGGTTTATTTCGTTTGATTTCCGAAAAATATAATAGAAAATGAAGTAATTTAAATGAATAGTATAGGTTTATCTGTATGATGTCATGGTCGCGCCATACAGACGCTTACGTATAGTTGTCCAGTTTATTATTAGGTATTTTGGTTTTGATTCATAGAGATTGCATGTGGGCCTTATTGTTCGTACTTTAAGGTAAACATACAGAGGCTGTATTCGTTGATCTTGCTGACGGTTAGTTTTTCAAAATTTACCGAGTCCTTACGGACGAAAACGAATTGTAGTACGGGTACTTTGGTTTCCCCTTCTGTTTTTTTAATTGGTGGAATTAATTTAGATAAGATTTTTTGTGAAGAGAGGGATTAAAAATCCAAGATGGAATTTGTTAATAATTTTTGGCAGTCTAAGACAGATCTCGTTTTCGAGTAGTTGTACGTTGCCGCTTGTGTTACGCTTAAGGGGGTGGTTGAGAACGTTGATACTTTGGACCTTATGGTGTTTAACGAACGTACTTTTGTTGTGTAATAAGGGTAGTTTAACTACTGAAGTAACCTGTGAAAGGGATTTATGAAAATTGTTCATTCACCAAAGGATATACCTAGTGCCGATTTCGAGTTTACGTAACAGTACCTGGAGGACATCTTCGTGTTTTCCTTAGTGCGTCGGTGGACTTCTGGGCTTATATCGCTTCTGCGGATTTTAAAATCATCGTTCTGGCAGTGCCTCTTAATTATCGTATAAAGCGTGTTTAACGTTAAAGAAGCTATCGCAGTATATTAAAATATATTTAGTTATTTAAACAAATTATTAAGGATTTTAGTGGAAAATAAAATTATTTAAAGAACATTAAAAGCTAAAAGTTATCAAACAATTTTGAACGCTCACATTATTATTGTACAATAAGTTTTGGTTAATGCAGTAACATTTTGACGAGTTAACTTAGAAGTTGTTCGTGTATAAAAGAATATCAGTCAACATTTATCTTCATCTTTTGCCGGACCTGGGAGTTTCCATTCCGTTATAGCTGTAGCCGATCACCTGGTTCGTACCATCCGTTGTAACACAGAGAGGTGTATCTAGACCTTTAAGGTATTATAACATTGTGTTTTTATTGAAAACTTTTAAGATTGTTGTGTGTTTCGAATTATTTTATTTGTTGAAGGTTTGAAAGCGGAGTTGTGTATCGTTTTTTTGTTAATTTAAACTGTGTTTTGAATTTAGTTATTGGAATTAATCGTAACTCTAACGCTCCGCCTTCACACTTTTTTTATTTTATTAGTAAAGGGCAATTGACCCTATTGTAGTGTGGGTATATTATCCACGGTTTATTTATATTTAGGTTAAACGATTTAGACTGGCTAAAGCAGAACTCTGATCAGACGACCTGACGCCTAATAAGCCTTTGTATTATTTTTTTGTTTTGTTTATACGCATTTTCGTATGTCTATATTTATACTGATTTTATTATTTTATTATAGCTTTGTTTTGTTTTATAAATGTGTTTTATTCTCTGAAAACCCTTCTGTGTTGCATACCAGTTTTTTTGTTTTTGCAAATTTACCGATAATTTAGTTATAACGTAACGAAGTTAGTTTTTATTATTGAGTAATAACGTAATTTTTGTTTCTATTTTTGAGTAATAGCGTTCTTAATATTTAGTGTTTTATTTGAATTTTTTGTGTTTTGTTTTGATTATTATTAACGTCAAATTATTTACACGGAGGTGTATTAACGTAACGTTATTGAGTGTTGATCACGCTTTTATTTGACAAGCGTGTAGTGTTTTTTTTAAGCCCGATTTTAGGTGGTTTGCTGAATTGCTGTCCAGCACACCTGGAATTGATTACGAATAGGTAAGCGCATGTTTTTTGGATGTTTAGACACGCTATGTACTCGTAATTCTGGCACGACAACCCTTATTTTGTCTATCAAATATCCTGGCGCCCTTAACCGAATTTATTTTGACTTCATCCCCTATTTTGACTGACGTACGATTTATTATTCTGGATGTGCAAAATTATTAACATCAATCCACGATCCACACGCTGACTAGTCGAGGCAAAAAGGGGCCAATTTATCTGTAATCCCGTTCTACCACCCGTTTATACCGTTACAGTAAATGATAAATGTTCATTCTGTATCGTTCAAAATGTGACTACGACACTCTCGTACGAAAAATTACTAATGTAAGATAATAAAGATTATATAAAGTCTTCAACTGGACGAGTGACAATTAAAATAATTCTAATTACAATTTCAAACAGTGGACAAGTCAAAATTTGCTTTGATAACAAAGAATAAAATTGGTAGCGTAACCACGCATTTTACTTTGTAGGTAATATCTTTTCATGTATGAACCTATGTAGCTCTGAAGCACAAAACAAAGTACTTTTGACAAAAAATCTTTCTCTACACGTACAACACAAAGTGCAGCCAATTAATCAGGGCCTAATTAAAAGTTCAAACAACTGTCTGTGTGAATTAACTAAAAGAGCAATTATACATATGCCAATAAAATTCAGTTTTCTAACAAGCTGAATTTTCTGAAAAAGTAAGATAATGAATTACTGAAAATGATTGAAAATATTTTATACAACAATAACAATTTGTAAAAAGCAGCCATAAATATATCGTGACAGCAAAGGGCATTAACATAAAATTCACATAAAACATAAATGGCAGTTAATAGAAAATTCAGCAAGTGTCTGGCAACTTTCGCACATAAAAATAACCAGCTTTATTTTTTTTTAAATTAATAAACGTCAATATTCTACACTTGCTTTCATACTTCAGCTCTATAAAGCTTCTGTCAAGTTTTATTTCAAAAAGTTTACTATGCAAAACATAGATGTGCGAAAATAGCTTCATTTGTACGCCAAACATAGTCCTCTTCATTTTATGACACCATTTTTCTTTCTTACAAGAGATACGGTTAGACTAAAAGTTCACAGATGATTGAATACAATTAATAGCAAATATTGTAGGAAAGTTCCAGATGAATGAGTATCTACGCAATCGTCCAAGTTATTCATTAATCACTGTTATAATCTATTATTACGACGTAATCAGCTTAAAATTGTTGAAATATGAGTTTATCGTTTCTATATTGATTATGCAAATTACTTGGACTACAAAGGAATCATGCATAAATTCTGTAATGTTTGCAAACCTTACCTACCAAGTAAATATTTTAAATTTACAATGTTTAATTTCTACAATTCCTGTGATTCTAATAAACGTGTAGGTACATACAATTAATAAAAAAATAAATAAATAGCTTATTAGTTAGTCTAACTCATTTGTCCTTCTGTATTTCAAATTTTTTATAATGTGTACGTAATTATCCATAGTTAAAAGCCAATTTAGTGGTTGAGGAGATTGTAATGATACGGGTAATTTAATTTTACTAACTTTATTTGTCGGTTTACTGTAATGTAAACACTAATAGTCAGAGATAGAAACACTTCCTCTCACGTTTATGATCAGATAATTGGTTTGGTTTATTGACCATAATAATATGTTATGGGATTGTTTCATAATATGTCATAATGGTAATTCGGTGTGGGTTAAGGCTAACATTATTATTTGTTAAATTGTTTGTTCAAATTAGATGATTCTTTTTGTAGAAATTAAAGCAGAAAACTGTTATTCAGCTTTAATCCCCAGAAGCGTTATACAGTTATTTCAAACAATAACAGCTAGAAAAGTGTAAAACGGCAAAATAACATGGTGTAAATTGCCCTTCATATTTTTGTCTTTTTACCTTCCAACCTACGTAAATACATATGTAGGTATAGAAGGTGGTGCAATCGACATTTATTCAGAATTACTTTGTAACATACCATTTTTTTGACCATTTAAAGGTTGAAAAGTGAATGATTCTACGGGTTTACTTTAAGCGGTCAGTAATACTAAAAAAAGGAGAAAGTAATCAGATGAAGCGGTCAGTAATGGACCACTTTCCAACCTGTGGGGGAGCTACTATCGATTTAAACTATTGAAAACTATCAAAATTAAATAAGCATATTCAATAAGTGAGTTATTGATAACAAGTAACGACAAAACCAATAGAAAAATAGTAAGCATAACATTTGTGGCTTCTCATTAAAGTAAAAATTAAAAGTCGCATAGTCACGACCTTCAGTATTAAACGAGAAGCAGTGATGGATGTGTTCCAAATTTTTTTGATTTCAACTGTATAATGTTGCTTGTTCTTTAATTGTGAATAAAATCGTATACAAACCTCGGCAAAAGTACCATTCCCCTGTCTCTAGAACTAGTTCACCTCGAGGCTTCGCCTCTCGGTTAACTATGCTTCTCTCGACAGGAATGGAACACTTTCCATCTCGCTATGTAATATACTATTTTTTCACTATCGTTAAATCGACTTATTAGCTTATTTTACAACTTCAGGCCAAGTTTCGCCAAGATCGGCCATGATGTCTGGATGTGTGTCTGTGTGTGTATCTGTGTGGAATGTGGATGTATGTTAGTATCCACGATAACTCCAGAACGAAAACACCTACGTACTTTTTTTTGTATTTAAGCTTTTTATTTCGCTTGGAGCTTGGAGGTTGCATAGTTATCCTAAAAAGATTGTTATTAAAATTATTTTATATCTTTTAATTTCCATTTTGTAGGTTGGAAGGTCATGCGGTGTCCCACACCAGATATTTTTGCGTCATGTTGATTTTTATTGCCTTACTTTGATATTTTGTATTTTAAAGATTAAAACAAAGAATTAATAATTTTCCTTTAATAGTTTTTTGTTATCTTACTCTATATCGTATTAGATTGCTTTTCTTTCTGTATTTTGCATTATCTGTAAATTAAGCAAGTTAAGAATGAACAGCATGGGGATATCTGTAACAGTATGACGTTTACAAATTCCAAATACATTTAATAGTTTTAAAGATATTTGAAAAAAAACTTAATTATGAAATTTCTTAATCTCTTTTTCTGGCCTTATAAGATATATTAAAATATCTGATGTAAAACCACACACCACCTTCCAACCTACAAAGTGGAACTTAAAAGAAATGAAATAATTTTAATAATAATTTTTTAGGATAACTATACAACCTCATTTATGTCAGAATGACGTTTAAAACTTCGCCAGATAAAGGACAATAAACATAAATACATGTTAACTTAAAAAAAAGTTCCAAAGCCGCCCGCTTCTATAAAAATATCGATAATACAGTTTAAACATTTTCATTCATATTTAATTAATTTTTAGACTTACCTTGCGTTATATTAAGAAACTTTATATAGAAAAGATATTTAAAATTAAATTTTCTTTAAAAATATGTCTACACTTTTTCTTATAAAATTAATCGTTATTCAGATATCGAAAAAATTTTAACTAACACTTAAATTCTACCTTCTAGAAATTTTTTTTTGCCGCTAAATTATGCGTCGTATCAAAAAATCGCATAAAACATAATTAATCGATATGTTTAAGGCATATATCCAGGTATTTTTATACCTTTAAGACATGCAGCTGTTTTATTAATATTTGATAAAAATCAATAACTGCCCTTAATAAACCCCCTTCTCCTCTCCTAGATTTCTACCAAAATCTAATCAGCTCCAGGAGAAGCGAAATTAGGCTCAAATACAGAATTTCAAGTACGTACGAATTATGGTTCTCAAGTTATCTTGGCTACTAACATACATCCATACACACATACCCGCACACAGGCACGCACGTACGCACGCATGCAAGAACGCACCCACGCACACAGGCACACACGCCCACACGCACACGCACATAAACACACGCACACACACACACACACACACACACACGCATACACGCACACACGCACACACGCACACACGCACACACGCACACACGCACACACACACACGCACACACACACACACCACACGTACACACACACACACACACACACACACACACACACACACACACGCACACACACACACACACACACACACACACGACACACGCACACACCACACACGCAACACGTACATACGAACACACACACACACACACACACACACAAGGCACACAACGCACAAGCGCACAACGCGCGATACCACGTACACACGCAAACGCATACCACAACCACATGCACACAGCAGCACACACACACACACACACACACACACACATAATTTCGCACACCACGATATCGCATACGACATGTACACAACACACGTACACACCATGGCTGGCCTTGGTGAGACTTGGCCAAAAGTTGTAAGAAGAGCTAATATGCCGGATAACCGATAGTGAAAAAAAGTCGATTGCATAAATTTCTGTACCTACATATGTAGGTGTACGTAAGTCAGAATGTAAAAACGTAGAGCGCTTTTCTATTACCACTCGTTCTGGTCTATTAGCCGGCATTAACTACAATTTTGTGCGACGTTTCGCTTCTGACCTACCATCATCAACTGTGTTTTTTTAAATAGTTGAAAAAGCTTGTGATAGCACTTTATTACAAATTCACCCATAGGGCACATGTATATGTTATCTGCAAGTTTTATACAAAAACAGCCATTTTATTGGTATGCATATTTTATTCATCAAGTAGCCATTAAAAACGGTATTTTTACCTTCCAACCTACATATACATATGTAGGTGTAGAAGGTTATGCAATCGAATTTTTTGTCACTATCGCTAAATCGACTTATTAGCTTATTTTACAACGTTTGGCCAAGTTTCGGCAAGATCGGCCATGATGTCTGTGTGTGAGTGGATGCATATTAGTATCCACAGTAACTATAATACATACGTACTTGAAATTTTATACGTAAGCCTCATTTCATTTCCCTTGGAGCTCATTAGATTTTGGGAGAAATCCAGTAGTGATTAAGGGCGTTTATGAGTGTCAATTTTTGGTTTTATCAAATATTTCTAAAACAACTGTATATTTACAAGATATAAAATCACCTAGATATAGCCCTTAAATATATCAATTAATTGTGTTTCATACAATTTTTTGATACGACGCGTAATTTAGCGCCAAACAATTTAAAATTTAAGCGATAGTGCAAATTATTTCATTACCTTAATAACGATTAATGTTATAAAAAAAAGTGCGGACATATTTTTTAAAGAAAATTAAATTTTACATAACTTTTCTTTATAAAGTTCTTTAATATAACGGGAGGTAGGTCTAAAAATTAATTAAATATAAATGAAAATAGATAAACTGTATTATTGGTATCTTATAAAAGATTGGAATTTTTTTTAAGTTACTATGTATTGATGTCTATTAATCTCTATCTGACTTGAAGTTTTAAACGTCATTCTGACATAGATTACTGTTTTTATTTTTACAATGTTGCCTGTTTTCATTATGGGAGTATAAAAAGAGGTTTCATAGCTATCCTAAAAAAATATAAATTATAATTATTATTATATCATTTCTTTTAATTTCTACTATGTAGATTCGAAGGTTATGTGTTGTTCCACACCGGATATTTTATAAATAATCTTCCAACACAAAATTACGTAAAATTTATAATAAATGTTCAAACAGGTTACCATAATTTTCCAAACATTAATAACTACCGTTTTACGGTTGGATCCAAAACAACTACTGCATGATCAAGAGCTTTTCAAAACAATGTCTATAATACAGTTTTGACATTTAGTGGCATTAATCAATTCTAATTTTTACCAAATTTATGTTCTGTATTTATTTATCTTGTTTCCCGTTTAGTATTTTACTTTATTTTGTTAACTATGGACGTTTGCGCTTCTCAAACGAAGAAAAATTTTATATGTACTGTAACTGAGTGAAAACAATGTGGAAAATCTATATTTAGACGAGTAGTAACCAATTTGAAAGAGTAAGCTTCTATTAAGAAACCTGCAATATGCTGCAATATTGAAAACGAAAATATTGTTTTGAAAACTGTTACAGAAAACCCTGAAACTTCCGTGAGAGACATTGAACACAATATTACTATACCAAAATCCGCTGGAAATTTTATTTTGAAAAAACAAAATTGGAACTCCTACAAATTCAGAGCTTGCCAGGGTCTTAGGCCTGGTGACGATGCAAGACGTAGAAATTTTTATAAGTGGTGTACAAAAACGTGTCAACAATAACCTGGTCAGATGAGAGTATGGTAACCGATAACGGTATTTACAATAGGCGCAATACGCGTTATTGGGTAGAAAAAAAATTTACATTTAAAGAGATCTTCTGTCACCGGGCAGATGTGAAAATTTTAAGTAACGTACGCCAGATAATTTTTTTTCTCTTCTTCGCCTTTCGAAATTTTGGTTTTAAAAGTCAATCGATTTAAAATGTTTTGTTTCCACGTGTTAATATTTGACGATTGAAACTGTTTAGAAGTTTTTTTTCTTTTCTTCGATAGTAGAAGACGTGCACCATCTCCTCCACTTTTTTACGACACAAGCCCACCCACTGGGACACCTTCCCCTCCACTTTTTGTACTCACCCACGTGGGAGGTGTATATTTTGAGGGTGGGGTCGGCTTCTTTTCGGGGGCCTTTTTCAACCCTTGGGCGGAGTTGAGCCCTAAGTAAGGTCCTTTTGGCAGTATTAAGAGCTTTTTGGCTGTATACCACTTGAAGGTTTGGCAATTGCGCGTACATGCAGTGTTCCGATTAGAGGGATTAAAAGTAGACCACGTCCCCACCTTTTAACCGATTAGTCGTGCGTGAACCGCCTCTTTGGCTTCTGATTAGTCTTTAGCCTACCACTCAGCCGCTGTGCTCTGATTGGAGGAGTAAGTCCCTGCATTATGATTGGTTATGGCGGGGAAATTTGGATTTGTATTCTAATAAGCGGCCCTAATACTAACTTGTAAGACATGTGTAGGTCTTCAGAACTTGTTCTCGGGCCTTCGCCCCTGTCGCGGCCCCCTCGTTGCAAATGGTATGGGGCCTTAACCTTATAAGACAAGTGCACAAGCAAGCTCTTGGGACTTGGCCCCTATCGTGGGCCCCTTGATGCAATTGTATGTGGGTTTTAATCTAGTCTTATAAAAAAAGTGTAGACCTTCGCCCCCTGTCATAAAAATTTGTACTCTAACAAGGTGGCCCTAATGCTAACTTTAAGACAGGACTTGTGTTAGGGTCTGCGCCTCTTGTCTTGGCCCCTTTGAGTTAAAATTGATTTTTAGCGCCATTTAGTTGTGTATTTTTAAACTAGCGAGTGCTTTCTGTAATAGAAGTTGATTATGCATGTTTCTCTCTTTCTGTCTCTCTCGCTTATCTATTTCTCCCTCGGCTTTTTCTCAAACGAACAAATCAATAAATCAGATCAATCTCAAACAATCAATCAACTAAATCAGTTTCAATAAAACCAGATCATACCTTACAGTTTACGAAAACCAACTTACAGTTAAAAAAATACTGATTCGGTTTAAGTAATTACAGCATGCTTGCCCAAAATCAGCCTCAGCTCAAAATACCAAATTGCTATAAGGGAAATAAAAGACAAAACGTTTTAACGGTTTATTATTATATGCGATTCAAGAACTACGAAGTTTAAAACCAACAAATATGTACCGCATGATGCTATTAACTAATTTTAAAAAATAGCGTAACACACCTTTATGTAATTAATTATGTAAATAAATGGGTAGAATAAGAGCTGATGCAGAGTTGGTTGATTTATGACACCCCCCTCCCCCATATAATCGTTATTGGCATTTTTGTGAACAATATCAAGTAAAATATATACTAAAATATAATACGCATACCTTCAGAAGTGTTTTTTCTTTCAACCGTTCGAATAATAACGGCGTTGGGGAACTAAACTGCACAAGTTGATAAAACTGGCTATTGGCTTTCCTATCATTAAGTAATTTAGAATGTAATATATACAAACCTAATTACCTATACCACCTTACAGCAACTCGTATTTACCTTTCCCTTTCGCAGACTACTTAGAGCGAACTTATATGAATTTATATAAAACGATGTTTTGTTTTTACAACATACATTTAAAAGATTTCACCTATATGTTAAAACTGCTTTTGTGGAATGCATTTGTTATTTAACAGTTATACAACTTCATTAAGATTGGAAAGTGGCGTCGTGTTAATTAATGTGTTTACAAATATTTTAAAAATTTGCAGTTGCAAAAAAACATTAAGGTCAAGTATTAGGTGAAATAATAATCATTTTTTACCCTAGCGTTTCATACAAACAGATCCTCTATCTAAACGGTCATCACCTTTACAATAGAAAATTATACCTGATTTATCTGTATGTTCAATTACTCACACAAACACACACACACACACACCCACAAATTACTTTAAAATAAGTAAATGAGCGACAATTAAGTAAGTTGGTAATTAGACAAATTATATAATCAAACTATTATTGTTAATGTACGATGCGTGTGTTGGTTTTAGTAAATATTTAAAATACAACAAACTAGGGTTATCTTGATGGAGATAATCACGCTAAAACAGGGTAAAATTTACCTGTGATTGCAGATTTTTTTCAGCTAGTATTTAAGTTCTGATGATAACAGAATTCTCTTTAGTATCGATTGGCATTTCGAGACGGAAGGTCAGTTTAAGCATTCCTTTTCTGCAATAGTAGCGGGGCCATCTAGTTGTGGAAAATCGTATTTTATCGTTGATTTTTTAAAAAATATCGAAACTGTCTGCGATATAGCTTTTGAAAAAATTATCTGGTTTTACGGCGAATGGGTAACCATTATTCAAAGACCTCTCAGTGTAATTTCAGAAAGGATTACCTGATATGGAACAATTTGAAGGAGAAAAACCGGTCCTAATAATAATTGACGATCTAATTCGCGAGACTAACGGTTCGGTGGTTGATATTTTTACAAAGGGTTGTCATCATAGAAATCTAATAATTTTATTAACGCAAAACATATTTCATCAAGGACGTGCAAAGCGAGATATCTCTCTCAACGTTCATTACACAATCTTGTTTAGGAATCCACGTGACAGGGCACAGATACAGCATTTAGTAAGACAGATTTCATCCGACAACCCGAAATTTTTAGAGGCAGCGTACCAAGATACTACTGCTAACCCGCACGGATATTTATTGTTCGATTTAAAACAGAATACATAGTCATAAAGATTACATCATATATGATGGTTGACGCTTTAATCGAAAACACCCATATCCTGCACGCATTAGTCAGATTAAGTAAAAGTCAACGTGACACTTTATTGAAATGTCTGAATAGTAACCAGGTGGAATACATTTAGAAATGTGCAGATAACATTTTAAAAGGTCGTGTACCTTTAGCAGCTGATCAGAAAAAGCGACTCTCTCAACATAAGCACACTTTAAGGCGGTTGGCGCAGAGAGGTGAATCTATAAAGAAGAAGAAGCAGTTTCTCGCACAGAAGGGCGGCGCATTTCTACCGCTCCTGTTAGGACCATTACTTGGCGGAATATTGGGTAATTTATTTCAATAACTATGGACCACAATCTAAAGAAGATGATTATTCCACCTATGGA
This sequence comes from Vesta saturnalis, assembly GCA_036346205.1. Lineage (NCBI taxonomy): Eukaryota > Metazoa > Arthropoda > Insecta > Coleoptera > Lampyridae > Vesta > Vesta saturnalis. The sequence goes on along the minus strand of JARFJB010002367.1, from coordinate 439,767 downwards.
TTTTAAACAGTGTCTGCAAGCGCCAGATGTCACGAAAAGCAACATATTAACGCAGTTGGGTAACGACATGGATAAAGCATTAAAAACCAAAATAACCGACCATGACAAATGGCAGCAGTACAATCAGGTTCTTCAAAGATATCTACATTTTTACAATCAGTTACGTCAACCCGCTAGTATAACAATCAGCGGACGATGGTGAAATCGGGGATTCACCGAAACGCAAAGGGCTAGCAGACGACGAGATAGTATCAATACTGCCTGTTTTATACAGGAAGAAAGGTGGGGTTTTCTTGCGTATGCTGAATGTGGGCGGTGATATATTTTGGGGTAAAAAGGGTACTGTCACAATAAAAGGTGTGACCATCCCTCATTCTAACATTATCTATCTGGTTCGCGAAACGTTAAGACAGCGAAAAACTACAAATACACACGGCTGGCGACAGTTTGCGACGTATATTAAAGAAGTAAATATACCACGAGAGTTTATCGAAAGTACTCGTAGACGTAGTGCTACTGTATCACCTATCATTGAACCGAGCCTCACAACTTGCCACGTGTCTAACCATCATATGGCACAAAAAAGGAATGGACTCGACTAAGCTCAGGCGTACGGTCGGAAGACCGCAGAACACTTGGATGTGTGGTTTTTTTGGAGTAATAGTTTAAAATCATGGTAATATGGTTAGATAGAAACCGGATATAAGTAGGCGCCACAGGCTTTAGTAAGGAAATACTCGACCAGTACTGAAAGGAGAGTAAACCCTGTAAAGCCTGAAACAGGATTTACCCAAAAGAGAAATAGAAATGAGTTAACAATTCCCCCGATAAAGTAATTTTATTGTCGATATTGTGACAAAAGAAAAAAAAATTAAAAAAATTAACATTCAACACCAAAGGCAGTAAGCCCGACGGTACGATATACCTGAATACTTACGTAACTAGCAAATTTATATATATATATATATATATATATATATATATATATATATATATATATATATATATATATGGGTATAGCATACCCCAGAACCCCAAAGAAAACAATATTTAAATTAAAATTTACGATGGCAGGTAGTGAGCCACAGCTTGTGCCCACGGCAATTACAATTTAAAATTTCAATTATTTAATAGAAAAAAAAATAGAATTATTATATGCCCCTTCCGGCCGCTGTAAGATCTTACTGATCGTTGCCTGAATTGGCCAATTTAACACATCATCACATTGTGATAAAAAAAATTTAATTAATTAACTTTCTTGCCTTACCCTTCACACAGTATAAAGCAAAACCCCATTTGTCTTTCAGTGAAACACTAATGATTTTGTGTTACATAGCAGTAATTGGAAAGCTTGTTCGGTCCACAGTAAATAACTACACTAACAATTAAAACTAATCAAGAAGTTTAGAGGAAGTAAAACTGGCCCGAACAACCTTGTCCACAGGACATAACACATAAAGCTTACGAGACAAAATTACAAATTCATATGAAATTAAACGTTTAACTTTGGCAATAGTTCACCGTATTACAAATAATCGTTACACCCGGTATAGTTGAATCAAAACAGGAGTTAAATCGTTGGATAAATGTAGTCAAAGAAGCTAGAATTAAATGGGTTAAAATGGAAGCTACATCTTGTTTGGGTGCGGTCTATCAAGTCACTTTTAATGATTTAATTAAAGTTTTACTTGTGATTGAGTGCAAAAATATTCAAAACTGATTACAAAATTAATATCAGTACATTTATTTTCGTTGTAGAAATTTACTAAGAACCACCTAGGTGGAAACACAATCGATTAACCAGATGATAAAGAAAAGGTCTGACCTTTACTGACGAAACTACTTATGTGATCTTGCAACCTTCATGTATTGTTCCAATTATCTAACAGCCTTCACGTATATAGTCACGAATGTCAGCAATGCTCTTACGCCTTCCAGCGATAATTATGTACTTTGGATGTAACGTAACAGTAAAAGGTGGCCAGAAAATTTAAGCAGGAATGCCGTTAGTAACGAAGGTAGTACGGAGATGCTAAAAGAAGGTAAATATAAGTACGTTGTTTAATTAATTATGACCGTTTATTCAACGTAATTTCGATTGAGGTGTCCTTATATGTAAAGAATTAGTATTGAATGCTTTTATATTCGAAAACCGAAGATGTAGACGAATGAATAATTTCAATTATATCCGCCTTTTAAAAGCTTTAGTAATGCTTTTACTTAACCCAGCATTACTTTAAGTGAGAATTATCCAAAAATATGATGCTTCAGCATCCAGTAACCAGAAACGAAAAATCTTCTAGAAAATCAACATCTACCATCAAGGGCGTTCTTAAAAAAGGAATAAAGAGAATTGGCCAACACTTTAAAAGCAATTTTACAAACTTAAAATTTGTTTTTAATCATTGTTGCCAAAAGTTAAAATGTGTAATAGAAAATACGTATTTTGTGAATATCCTTTTTTCTATTTGACCCTAATAGATCCCAGGTTCTCTTTTAACTGCTTTATATTAAATGATCCGAAGTCTTAGAGACGTCGCTGAAGGTACTAAATTTGACTTATTTTTAAGTAAGTAAGAGATGTGTACAGAAGTTACATACGTTAACTTAAATGCAATTAGAGGTGCGTAAAAATTTGCGAAATAGTGAATTGGAAGCAAATTACTGTTTTCTGTAAGTAAATTTGACAAAATGACGAACGTTATCAAAAAGAAACGTTTTCCAATTAAACACGTAACAAACTATAGGTGAGAATTACGATGCCGATAGTGAATCGAGAAGATCCTTTCGAAGAAGAAGACTTTCACTAGATTGTGATACGTGGAAAATACAACATGAATGCTGTATACTATGATCCAGAGCATCCTGCCGGGTTTGCGAGTATAACAACTTTAGTTAATGCTGTAAAGTGTAGATATGTTGAAGTGAAAAAATGGCTGCAAGCTCAGGAGGCTTATACGGTTTATAAACCTGTCAGAAAAAAGTTTCCCGCAATAGGTATATTGTGAGCAACATTTACGAACTGTGGCAAGCGGATTTTTGTGATATGCGAACTTTAAGTTAACACAATAGTGGATACAACTACATACTAACGGTTATTGATGTGTTTAGTAAGAGGGCCTGGGTAAGAGTTCTTAAAACTAAGACAGCAGCATCTGCAATTGAAGCATTCACCGATATTTTTGAGGAAAGTAAGAATACACCGGTAAATCTACAGACGGATAAACGCAAGGAGTTTGAGGCAGCTAGTGCACAAAAGTTTTTCATGAAACAAAATATCAGTTTCTATGTAACAAATAACCCTGGTGTAAAAATCTGTAGCTGAAAGATTTAATAAAATATTGAAAACAAAGATGTGGCTTTGTTTCACCTACAAACATTTCTACAGGTACATTGATATGCTCCAAAAACTTGTGACTGCTTACAATAGCCCTCATGCAAGTATAAAGATGGCCCCTGCGGCTGTAAAAGATTAAAACATTTTGGAAGTGTAGAATAACCTGTACGCGAAAGGTTTAGGCACATTACGTCATCTTAAATATAAAGCCGGTGAACATGTTAGTATCGCCAGAACTAAGTACACCTTTGAGAAGGGATATGAAACAAACTGGAGCGAGGAAGTTTTTACGATTAGTGCAGTGATAAAAAGAAGACCTCCAGTTTATCACACAAGCGATCTTAATAACTATGTTGCGGGTAACTTTTACGAGGAGGAGTTGCAAGTTCTTACGGTTGATAAAGACGCTCTATTCAAAGTCGATAAGATTTTAGCTGAGAAGGGCCGCGGGCGACATAAACAATACCTGGTCAAGTGGTGTGGATACAGTGAGAAATTTAATAGCTGGGTATTAGCTTCGCAGCTGAGAGATATATAAAATGGAGTTTATCTTACCTTATTAAGTAATAGTTCCATGACGTATTTTCCCGACAATATGACTTTAAGTTTTATTACACAACTGCCAAAACGAATAAAATTAACAGGCTAATGGGTTGTAAACATTTTGGAAATTCAGTACCCTTGTCCTTTTGCGGCTGTAAGTGCGACAGAAAATTTAATTTATTATAGAACTGATCCATCCCCAGGAGAAGAGGATGTGTTAGAGACGGCATTAAAAAAGGCTGCATCACATTTCCAACACGACAACGAGAAATCCATTTATATTGAGGACGGGTGGTATGTGTTACGTATTGCCTCGGGGAATTATGCCAACATTGAAGAAATTGCCAACGAACTAAATAATCACGAACTAATAAGTAAATTGCTAACAATCGAATACCGTAATATAACTAAGCGCGTCACTACGAAATTAAAAACCTCCCTCTCGCTATTCGTATTCTCACAACGTTTAGATTTACAGCTGGGTTATCGGCGTTATCAAAACATAGCTATTGAACCAATACCCCCGCACCCCGCAAGTTTATGGATAGGATTACCAACACAGATGTTTGTTTATTGCGACATCGTTGAACCGCGAATTGTGAGCGATGTTTTATCCCTGCTTATGCGTATAATGAATATTACTTCTGAAAACTACGCTTACGGAGGTCATAAACATGTGGTTTTTTCGCCTGCACACTACATGCCCGTGATGGCACGGGAATTTGAAAACATCGAGATTAATATAAAAACAGATAATGTTTAAGGCAGTGCAATAATGGTTTGTCCTTATCGACAATATTACATGAATCAGGCCGGTAACGGCATTGTATCCATCTACAGAGGCCCGCCCCATATCAACGTGGTTACGGAATAGGAAGCTGGCTAGGTGGTATATTTAGAAGTATAATACCGTTATTTAAGTCTGGTGCAAAGGCCTTTGGAAAAGAATCTTTCAGAACGGGTGCTAATATTTTTGGTGACGTCACAGAGGATCGACCTGCTAAGGAATCGTTTCATGAATGATTTCACGGGGCAGATAGAAATACTAAACGTAAATCCGATGAGAAAATTGACAAAATGATGGAAGTAGGTATGTTTGGAGACTTCTGGGACACACACACACCACCACCACAAAACCAAGGTCCCAAACCCCGCTTTCCTGTTCCACAACTACGAGGTCACCTATCATCACCACAAACCCAAGGCCCCAAACCCCGCTTTCCTGTTCCACAACTACGAGGCCATCCGACCCCGCTTTCCTGTTCCACAACTACGAGGCCATCCGTGTGACCTACCCCGCTTTCCTGTTCCACAATTACGAGGCCATCCGTGCGACCTATCATTACCACAAAACAAAGGTCACAAACCCCGCTTTCCTGTTCCACAATTACCAGGCCATCCGTGCGACCTAGGATAATAAAAGTTCGGTGGCACGTCGCACATGTTTTCACTAGAAGATAAACTAAGCGACTGGCACAAAATATTTTATTACATACAATATATAGACAGCAAAACAAAGTATGATTAAGTAATGTAGAAACATGTACAAATGTATTACTCAGATATATGATTTTCTTTAGGAATAAAACATTTTGATTTACTACACGTGCAAAAGGTCCTCTCCACTTCCGTTTCAGTACATCTGCGTGGACGTGGTGCGAGGAGCTGAGCATACGTGCAATGTGGTGCCCATCGGAGATGCTCCTGTAACGGATTGACATCTGGCTGCCATCGGGTTATTCACATGAAACATTCAACCGTATCGTCTGAAGATGTGGAAATGAATCCTGCTGCAGCAAGCGATGAGGGCGAGTGAACCCCAGACCATGTTCGATACGTTAGTAATCGTTTATCGAAACAATTGTAATACTGAGGATAATAAAAGTTCGGTGGCACGTCACACATGTGTTCACTAGAGGATAAACTAAGCGACTGGCATAAAATATTTATTACATACAATATATAGACAGCAAAACAAACTATTAATAATCAACATAACATACTTCCTACACAAATAACAAGAATCATCAGCATAAACATTATATAAAGTGGTTAATGGCGCTCTACATGATGAGCACCAGTATTCATCATGTGAAAGGTAGTACAACATTGTCCATCGCTCCATATGGGTGTGGTGGTCCACCACGCGGTAATCTCCTGGTTTCAACGTGGAGTAACATGCATAACATAAACACATCCACCAACCAGATGGTAGCGAATGTACAACGCAACTATGTGAGTAATCTTTCAAACTACTCCCGAGACGTGGTCAGAGATTCGCTTACCCAAGGTGTCAAACCATGCCGAATCCCACTTTACATCTTCGTATTGCATACGCACTACTGATGTTATGGAAGGCGGTAGTATTCCTTTCTTTTCAAAATTAACCCAGTTCGGAATTAATTGACATGTCCGTCGCACTAATATTAAAGAGGGATACTGGTTGGTACACTGTAGGAGTCTTCCAATCGTCTTGCACTGGAGTAACTGACATAGTGAAGATCGGTAACTATGGTATATGTAAAAACCCCTCCCTTTAAGTATATGAATAATACTGAGTGGGGGTATGTAACCGTGTGTAGTGACCTTGTTGTGGCAAAGTGGAACAACCTTGGAAATAAGTATGCCTAGGAATCCTTGAAGTAGTGGTGAATACAAGGTGGGAAAAAACAAAATGAGTAACAGTCTTGAACGACAAGCAAACCTTGAAAAGGTGTTACTGCTAAGGTTGCTGAAACAATGTGTGGTATAATCTTAGGTCACGTAAGTAGCCTTGAGGCGGACACATAGTGGGGAGAGTGTCATATATAAAAGAGAGGGAATGTATGTAAAGCCAGTATCGTAAATAATGGATAACATATTACGTCAAGCCATAGAAAAGGCGAAGATTATCGGTGCTATAAGATATTTTGCTTAATAATGTGCATTATTTCTTAAATAAAAGTAAAACAAAGTAAAGACGTACAAATTATATTAGAAACATGTACTACTCAGATATATGATTTTATTTAGGAATAAAACAAAACGGTTTATTCTAACCACATAGGAAGCATTCAACCGTATCATCTGCAAATGTGGAAATGAAGCCTCGTACAGCATGCGGTGGAACTATGCAAAAATGAAAACATAAATTAAAAAGTATATGATAATTGCAGTTAGAAATATATAATAGTGAAAAAATGAAAAGTTAAAGAAAATCAGTTTTGTTCATTAATGTTGATTAACTATTGAGGAAGAAAAAATAACACTTATTAGTTACACTTATGAAAAGCGTTTTTTTTGGCAAATCTTGTTTCTTTGTAACATGTAATATGGTAATAAAGAAATTATTGTATAATGGATAAAAGGATAAAAATTAAATTTACTGTAAATGTTAGATCATTTTAATTACAACTGTTAACTTCCTCGATGGATAGATAATCTGTAAATGCAAAAAAAATTAGTTCCTTATTAATTTACTTATAAAAAAAAGTAATTAGTTATGATGCTATAAAAATTCTGATAAATAAGTGTGGTGGAAACAAACATGTAGTTATAATGTTAGCAAAAAATAAGAAGCGCGTTTTTTTAATATGTGTAGTAATTACATTCATCAAGTATACAAAAAACCAGTCTCATGTCTAAATATGCAAATAAACGGTAATCATCATTGAACTTATGCAGGTGTATGAAAAAAAAACCAGTTATATGCGACAAATATATTCAACATACTATTGACATAATTATATAAAATGTATAATCACCTAAAAAAATGAAGTAAAGAACATGTTTCTTTTACTACTAGTAAATACAAAATATATTTGTACTTTAAGTGCTATATATTTATCTAGGAAGATATAATTGTAACTGAAAATAATTGTTGAAAAGAAGTGGTATATAAACAGCAACATTTTTATGTCTCTGATATGAAAGGTAATTAACATACTACAATGTAATTGTGACATTGGATGTAACCTCTCCATATATGGTGATATAAAATTTATTATTTTGAGTAGCCTTGTTTATTTTAATATAAATAGCAAGCATGTTTAGTGTGTTCGTTATATTCTACTTGAAGTCTATAGTAACAACAGGGTAAGAAATATTTTTTTATTAATTAATAATTTATTTAAGATATACTATTTATATAAGTACATATTATAGTTTCTTATTGCAATAATTATTTTAGGGATGAACAATTAGAAGAGTGTCCTAGAACGACAATCTCAATCTCAAAAGCATCATGGTGGATAGCGTAAAAATGTGAGTAGAATAGATATTATTCAATTATTTTTACATAGTTTATTGATTAAAGCAAATTAATTTTATAATCACTGTATTATATTCAAAAGAAGTTATAATATTTTTCACTAAATTTGGTGGACTTTACGAATATTACAATGTTTGTTTGTTTAAGCAATCCACAAAGATGTGCAGGAATCAGCTCTAAAGAGAGAGACACTAAAGAATATTGGTAAGTGAAAATGCATATATATTTTATCTATTGTGCTAGAAGTGATTACGTAGTAATTGCATCAATCGTTCGTCAAATGTTTAGAAGTATTTGTGACATATCTAGAATCATAATTAGGCTTCAAAGTGATATAAAAAGTGCTTTATTTCTAGTTACAAAGTTTATGACAAATAATTTAGTTATTGTTTTTGTTCATCATGAAAGATATATTACAAAAAATATATCTTTATAAGATGGATCAAGTGCAGAATGCAAAATGCTTAAGAATTTCAAGTGATTGTCTCTTTTACAGTTTGAAATATATATAAAGTGAAACAGATCCATTGGTATTTACGAGTTAAATATAAAGTTTGTTACAAAATCAAGTAAGACTGTTAAATATATATTATAATTTTTACATAAATATTCAAATTCGATTATAGGAGATTTACATAAAAAAATTCGTTGTGAGACATTTTTTATAAATCATGCATTTTATTACTTGTAAAACAACTTAAATCTTTTCAATTTCAAATTATATATTTGTGTAACTAAAAAGAGCAGTGTGATAATTTTATATTAGGTAGTCGAAATCATTGTGTAGAAATAATTTTTCTTAAGTCGTCTAATGTAAAATTGTTTTCTTTATAATCAATTCAGTTAATAAATTTCTTAATTTTTGTTTTACATTTAAACAGATCCTAAAGCAGCTATACAGATCTACTTCTAATTTCTGTATTATGCTCTTATAAAAAATTACACAGTGTACGGTTATCTAACAAAAGTATCTGGTAATTTATATTTGCAGATAATAATTTGATACCTATTATTTTTATTCAAAATTTCACATTATGAGGTGATTGACAGGTTTATAGTCATTGTGAAGTAATACTTGTTAAAGGAATTTAGTATAGAATTTTCAGTTTAAATAGTAATGCGTTTTAAAATAATTTTTCATCCCAATTGAACTATATAAAAAAAAAATTATAATTGGTTCTATTCTAGTTTAAATATATATCCTTTGTTATGTATTTAGGTACATAGTATTATGTATAACTATTTACATATTAGTGACTTAATTGGATCAGACTATTTAGTAGGCTAATTGCAGTATTTTATATTTGCAGATAATAATTTGATACTTATTATTTTTTTATTCAAAATTTCACATTATGAGGTGATTGACAGGTTTATAGTCATTTTGAAGTATTACATGTTAAAGGAATTTAGTATAGAACTTTTCAGTTTAAATTTAATGCGTTTTAAAATAATTTTTTTCATCCCAATTGAACTATATAAAAAAAATTATAAGTGGTTCTATTCGAGTTTAAATATATATCCTTTGCTATGTATAATTATTTACATATTAGTGACTTAATTGGATCAGACTATTTAGTAGGCTAATTTCAGTATTTTAGATTTGCAGATAATAATTTTACACTTATTATTTTTTTATTCAAAATTTCACATTATGAGGTGATTGACAGGTTTATAGTCATTGTGAAGTAATACTTGTTAAAGGAATTTAGTATAGAATTTTCAGTTTAAATAGTAATGCGTTTTAAAATAATTTTTCATCCCAATTGAACTATATAAAAAAAAAAGAAAAAATTATAATTGGTTCTATCCTAGTTTAAATATATATCCTTTGCTATGTATTTTGGTACATAGTATTATGTATAACTATTTACATATTAGTGACTTAATTGGATCAGACTATTTAGTAGGCTAATTGCAGTATTTTATATTTACAGATAATAATGTGATACTTATTATTTTTTTATTCAAAATTTCACATTATGAGGTGATTGACAGGTTTATAGTCAGTTTGAAGTATTACATGTTAAAGGAATTTAGTATAGAACTTTTCAGTTTAAATATTAATGCGTTTTAAAATAATTTTTTTCATCCCAATTGAACTATATAAAAAAATTATAAGTGGTTCTATTCGAGTTTAAATATATATCCTTTGCTATGTATAACTATTTACATATTAGTGACTTAATTGGATCAGACTATTTAGTAGGCTAATTGCAGTATTTTATATTTGCAGATAATAATTTGATACTTATTATTTTTTATTCAAAATTTCACATTATGAGGTGATTGACAGGTTTACAGTCATTTTGAAGTATTACATGTTAAAGGAATTTAGTATAGAACTTTTCAGTTTAAATATTAATGCGTTTTAAAATAATTTTTTTCATCCCAATTGAACTATATAAAAATAATTATAAGTGGTTCTATTCGAGTTTAAATATATATCCTTTGCTATGTATAACTATTTACATATTAGTGACTTAATTGGATCAGACTATTTAGTAGGCTAATTGCAGTATTTTATATTTGCAGATAATAATTTGATACTTATTATTTTTTTATTCAAAATTTCACATTATGAGGTGATTGACAGGTTTATAGTCATTTTGAAGTATTACTTGTTAAAGGAATTCAGTATAGAACTTTTCAGTTTAAATTATAAGTGGTTCTATTCGAGTTTAAATGTATATCCTTTGCTATGTATGTAGGTACATAGTATTATGTATAAATATTTACATATTAGTGACTTAATTGGATTAGACTATTTAGTAGGCTAATTGCAGTATATATATGATAGTTAATACTTATTGTATTGTTTATGGAAAACAGGTATCTGTTTTGATCTGGTTTTGAGCTGGTTTGAGCGGGTTTGAACTGGTTTGAGCTGGTTTGTGCTGTTTTTTATCTGTATTTGAGCTGGTTTGAGCTGTTTTTGATCTGTACTTGAGCTGGTTTGAGCTGGTTTGAGCTGGTTTGAGCTGGTTTGAGCTGGTTTGAGCTGGTTTTGAGCTGTTTTGAGCTGGTTTGAGCTGGTTTGAGCTGGTTTGAGCTGGTTTTGAGCTGGTTTGAGCTGTATTAAAGCTGGTTTGAGCTGTTTTTGATCTGTATTTGAGCTGGTTTGAGCTGTTTTTGATCTGTATTTGAGCTGGTTTGAGCTGTTTCTATAAAAAAAACAGATGCCTGTTTAAACTTGCTACAATACAACACCCGCATGGAGCCCCAATACTTACTATTTTTGATCATATATTCAATCTCTCTGAAGTGTCTCGGTAGTATAATGTAGTAGGGTATTGTTACGGACGCTCTTTTGTGTGGGGTGCGAAGAAGAATGAATTAATATCACGCGTGTGTTGTGCGCGACACTGAACACTAGGTTTTTACTTTTTTACTTTTTATTTTTTTTTATTTTTTTATTGAATTTATATTAACCGGAAGAAGAATAGTTTGGGTACTGACACTTGCTAGTTTCTTTGCTCTATATTCTCTCCATACTGAAACTAATATTAATAATAATTTGTATTATTCCTTTAGTTGTTTAACATATATTAATATTATGTACTAATTCGTTATTAAGAGAATATATGCTATACAAATACTATATTCCATAAATTAAAAAAATACGAGAATGATTATTTACTATTTTTTTATTAAAAAATTTGTACAAGACTTATTGCATTATATATGTATTATAAAGAGAGTATACCGTAGATAAAGCGCAGTGACATAATGATTTACAATGAAAGTAACAAACGGGTTGCATAGCAGGAAGAGGTGGACTTTCCTCAAGTTCAATAACAGGCTGGGTCACAAATTTTCTGATGTAATCTGCTTTCTCTCTGCCCTTGACATAGACAGAATCTGTTGACTGAATCAATCTCTCGAGTATTCTTCGAAAGTGGTGTGGTGGTGTATACCCTTCTTCCCATTTAATACAGTGCTTGTTTTGCATTAACCAAGTAGCTTGACGACGACTCTCTGCATCCAACGTATGCCAGGGATACGGTGATTTAAAAACAAAATGGGCAATTTGTTTCCCATTATAAATGGCGAGTTCTTTTGGTATAAAGCTTTTGAAATTTTAACCCTTGTACATCGATTATGACGGACATTGTATTACAACTGTCGTACTGCTTTGGTTAACGCGTTGTATGTAACTAAACGATCATGGAGTATAACACAGTATGCTGTCGTATTAGCGGGTATGTTGGCCGATGTTTCAAACTCCACACGAAGAACTACTGCTTTAGAGTGTAATGCTTCTTTTTGATTTGAGCAGTCGACCACCATCAGTGGTGCAGCTGTGTTAAATTGCGTGGGGGTGAGTAATGGTTGTCCATCTCTTTGATAATATGACATTTGGAATTTAGCAAACATTTCATACAGCGTGGCAAAGCAATTGTTATCATAATTAACATTTAAATTATCATACGGGTAACGGTCGGTGTTGAGGAATACCCGAATATTATTTAGTGCACATTTATCGAATTTACTCGCATCGTGCATAACATTATTCTCTCGCCCAGTTTGAAATCCTATAATAATGTATCTCGGTGTTTCAATACTAGTCGATGTTTTGATTGCCCATGTATGCTTATCTGTTGTTGGTATACGGCGGGATATATGTGGGTTTCCCAACTTCTAAATGCTACTGGAGTATTTACATTTTTATCAATGTATTTCGTTAACGCAATTCCTCCGCTAATGCTGGAACAATGTGTGGAACTTTCCAATATATCTTATCTATGTTAACTTTTAATGCTTCGTCCACAGTTGAAATTACTGCATCGGTATCAATATTACTACGAATTAATACAAGTTCTTGTCTAATGTTCAAAATCACTTTATTATAATCTTCAGCAAAGCCAAGAGCATTCGCAAAGGTACACAGACATTAAAATACCCTTGCTCATTTGTTAGTGTGCTGTTTGATGTAGGAAACCAACCTGCATTTTGATGGCGGGCAAGATCATTGGTGTCAATGATACTAATCCTTTCATTGTCGACGTTAATCCCACCTTAGTTACGGAATCTACCACTATTCCATTCATTTCATATCTAATTTCACTGAATAAAATGCGATACCATTATTAACGAACCTTGCGGTATTGGAAACAGTGCCATCCTGTCGCAATAATCTTCCCTCTACATAAACATAACTTTCTGATGGTAGAGTGCACATGTCTTCCTGAATGGGTATCCTGATTTCATCATTGTTTCCAAATCTCGTAGTATATGGTTGATGGGTGTGCAGTTCGGAATTGACTATAGCATTATCAACAACAACTTTTTCATTAACGTTTAATATCACTCATTGTAGTACTGTAAACCGAGACTTCCAAGAATGCTTTGTTCTGCGCTGTCAATGCTTTGGTCGCTGAACGCTTACTGACTGTACCCTTTCCACACTTCACTCTTTTATAGTTTGTTTTGCACTGGTTACATGCACATGTATTATACCGCGTCACCATATTTTCTTTAAATGTAGTCCTATCGTTATGACTTCTCCGTTAAAATTGACGAGATCTCCGTCTTGGTCTACTATTTTAAGTGTTATTGTTGAAATGGTAGATGTATTTATAGGTAAGTAGATAACATGTTGAGGTGATTCGATTATTTTATATCCCGCTGGTACACTGGGAAAGAATTGATGAATTATGTGTGATGACTCACCATTTTTAAAACTACCACTTGTTATATTGCACTCGATAATTAATGAGTTAATTTTGATAATGTTAATAGGGTTCTCAGAGGTGTACACTTTTTAGCTTGGTAAACACAGTTTTATTAAAGCCCAGCATAGGCCCTATCGAATGGACTACATTGAAACTAATGTTATGGGTTGCTTTCATGGTTGCTTTCATAGTATTATTATTTGCTCGTAAATCAATATACCCTTATCGTCTTTCACTGAGTCATTAATATATTTATTCACATCTGCGATTTCGTATGATCCTGGCGGTATTGTAATTTTATCTCTTCCAAATATGAGCATGTTGTTCTTTGAAGTAACGTTTTGTATAGTATTGAACGATTCAAAACTAGTTAACCCCATTACATATTCCGACTCATTATCAAGAAAAATCGGTGGATTAAATGTGGCTTGCAGGATACTGCTTTTACCGGTGAAGGTAAATGTGTACGACATCACGATCACGTAACAACTACTGACAATCAGAACGAGTAGTCGTATAAAAATCGTAAGACTAGATGACCACAGTTGTATGTATTGAACTCTTGAACCTTAGTAAAGTTATAATCAATTGTGTTTCTGCTACCATCACTTTTAAAATAGTGGACTAATTCGAAGGGTGGTTTAACATGTCCTATACTATCAAAATATGTATATGTCTATTACGCTTAATATATGCTGTCCAGTGTGTTCCCTGATTAGCTTGATTATCCAGATTCACAATACCACATTCATTCCTATGAATTCGTGTAGGTAGCTTATCTCGCATATATATCCCTCTAAAGTAGGGAATCTTTAATTGCTCAACAAATTTTGATAGCTCAACATTACTTAAGGCGTGGCGTGGTAGCTTCAGTGGGAGTTTTTTGAATACGGTTGTAAATATATACCCAAACCTCGTTTATATGGTTTTAGATATAAACCTTTTCCAACGGTTGCTGCTTCCATTGCTTGATTGTGTCGTTTGGTTTCTTCTAACGTTTTTGTCGCAGCTTTTGCGTCGGTAACCGCTTTTGCAACTGCAGCTGCACCGCCACCTAACGAACCTAAGGCTCCTAATGCTGCAAATAGGGGAATAAGAGGTATGAACCCCCCTCGTTTTGGTATAGGTAATATTCTGCTCTTGGGTGACATGATTTTTTTGTGTTTTAGAACGCTTAAGGCTTGGTGTATTGTAGATCGTAAAGATGATCGAAGTTTACCACCAACACGACGTCGCGCTAGAAGTACCGCTTTGTTAACTGAAATTGGTTTGGGGGTACGCTTTGCTCTTCGTGGTTTGCTTCTCATTCTATTGCTTGTCCGTGATCTTCCACCCATCCCCATTTTCCGTTTTCCTTTCATTATTCCAGCTATAGTTAATACAGCTGCTCTTTCTCCAAATGTAGCGTTTGAGGAACGAAATCTATTCCAAGCTTTTTGTTGCAAAGTTTTATCGGCAATGTGTCGTTGACTTAAATCGTTTGACTGGGAGTATGCAATATCGTGCTCTTTACAGGCTTCGTCCAATTCATTTATACCTTTGTCGCCGCGAGCTAGTCGTTTTTGTAAACGGGTACCTGGTCCGCAAGTATCTATACCCAGGTATATGCAACTCCACTGGTAATTTATTTATTAAAGTATTAATTAATCCTGAACCCCTTTTCTTCTTATTACACCGAGAAGTATACTTCATACCAGACTGGATGTCACTCCACTACTAAACTACTTTCATTGTATGACACGTATATATGTTAGCACCATACAATTTGTGGTTTAGTACTATGACGGCACCATACGCTTCATTCCGCAAGACACAGAATTACCTATTAAAATTATGACATAGCTGATAACAAGGAACTTTACTCTAAACATAGCGGTCTACTGAAAGGAGGATGTAAACGAGGTATAATCGTTGGTCCATCTGGGTGCGGAAAACAAATGTTATGATTACCTTGTTAGAACATCCAAATGGTTTACGTTTTGAAAATGTCTATATATATTGCAAATAATTATATCAACCTAAATACCAGTACCTACGAAATTTACTGACACCCATAAAAGAAGTCGGGTATTTCGAATACAGTGATAATAGTGATGTTATATCCCCTAGTGATTCCCGTAAAAATTCAATAATGATTTTCGATGATGTAGCGTGTCATAAGCAAAATGAAATAAGAGATCATTTCTGTTTTGGCAGTCATCGAAATAATGATTGTTTCTATCTGTGTCAAACGTATTCTTCAATTCCAAAACAGCTTATACGTGATAATGCTAATTTACTTATCCTTTTTCAACAAGATCACACTAATCTTAAGCATGTGTATGATGATCACGTTAATGTCGATATGTCCTTTGATAGGTTTAAAGATTTATGTTTTTGTTGCTGGCAAGACAAATTCGGATTTCTTGTGATTGATAAAGAAAGCGATGTTAATACAGGTCGGTACCGTAAGAGATTTGACTGTTTCATTGCAGTATAAATAATCTACTAGGACTGTCAACGTACAGTCGTAATGGAGGAGCGCTTAGTACAAGACATTTTGCGTGCTCGCAAGAGTGTGCAACAGAAATATGCGAGTTTGAAAGAAGATACCGCTCTTACAGAACGTGCAATAGAAGCACACTTTAAACCTATTACACAACCATTAAAACAATTAATTACTAAAAATGATGGTTCTCTCTTAAAATCTGAACCCCTTACGCCAGAAGTCGGAAAAAAGGAGTCCATTGCACACGAAAATGCAGTATTTTTACATTATACACCGAAATCCTCTAGAATACGTAAGGAGCCGCGTACTATTGTTCCTGACACCATTCCCACACCTCTACAAGAATCTGTAATTGCTGATGTCACACATGGCGACGAGGTGGAAATTCCTACTTTACAACAATTGAAATCGGAACTACTAGCTGCTGGATCTCAACCCGCCTTTGAAGATTATCTAAATCAATACCAAGGATTAGCTAAGTACTACGTTGAAGGTATATTTAGAGATACAGAAGACGAGTATGACTTAACATATGGCGTGCATTTCATTCCTGAAGAAGAGAAATTTTTTATAGGCGATGCTGAACTAGATTTTGTTGGAGAAAATTTGCGAATCGCTCTTCCCGATGGATCATCCCTAGATTATGAGGGAACACCGGAACAGACAACAGTAGATATTCCATTGGGTATCAATGGTAGATATTTCTTTCCTACAGAGGGAAAAATATTGCATTGTACGTGGTTACCTCGAGATATTCATCTTCGAGTGGATACTGTAGTATATACAACACCGCTGTTTCTAAATAATAAAACTATTCGTAAGGATGGTGTGATTCAACCTATAATTCCAAAAGATATCAATTTCGACAAAGAACAATTATTCATCCTAGAGATTCTACTACAATCCAAAGTAAAAAATGAGTAAATCCGATGTTGTTGAAGAACTGCACAAACCTGCAAGAATAAATTTTCCGCGACGTTGTGTAGTACTAAAAGGTTTAAATGATCTCTTTCAAGCTGATTTAGTGGAAATGATACCTTATGCTCATGTGAATAAAGGATTTCGATATATTTTAGTAATAATTAATGCCTTCTCTAAATATGTCTGGGCTTTCCCCATCAAACGCAAGAATGGTAAACTAGTCGCGGAGGTAATGATAAACTGCTATCTGGATTGCAAAAGATGCCTACGCATATACAAACTGATATGGGAACGAGTTTTATAATGCAGAATTTAAAAAGTAATGAAAAATTCAATATCAATCATTACAGTAGTTATTCCACCTTGAAAAGTAGCATAGTCGAACGTGTCAATCGTACCCTTAAAGCAATAATATGGAAAACATTCAGCATGCAAGGATCATATAAGTGGCTATCAATCTTGCCTCAGATTGTTACCGATTATAATTCAAGAAAGCATAGAACAACCGGATATAAACCGGTAGATGTAACGGAAAAGAATGCTGCAGATATTTTGCAACATTTAAAATGTCAGAAAGTTCTTGACCGTAAAACACCTAAATTTAGAGTGGGGAACATGTACGCATTAGCAAACATAGAAGCATATTCTCTAAGGGTACACACCTAATTGGAGTTACGAAGTCTTTCGAATATCAACAGTTAAACGTTCAAGCCCACTCACCTACACATTACGTGATAGTCGAGATGAAGAGATTCAAGGTCGGTTCTATGAGCCCGAACTACAAAGTGTTAAACATCCAGACATTCATCTAGTTGAACGTGTCATCCGACGTCAAGGGAATAAAGCTCTCGTTAAGTGGTTGGGTTTTGATACTTCTCACAACTCCTGGATTTCTACCAAAGACATTGTGTAATACGCTAATTAACCTTAATTATATATACTGTAATATTAATATGCAATAAACAGATCTTTTTACTTTTTTATTACTACTATCCTATACATATACATCACTACATACTACTAAAGCGTCTGACAAACACACACTCACGATGCTGTTTTTCGAGAATTGGTGAAATTATATTAGCACAGTCGCCTATTCTTTTTTAAATCGTGCAGAATCTCTAGCTAATTGTTCCCATTCTCCTTTTCGCGCATGCCTGTAAGCCAACTCCCATACTACTATGTAGTGAACTACGTTTTTGGACTCATTAATGCGCACCTTCTTCACTGGGTGAGTCCTCATCTGATGACTCAAAATTCGGTAAATATCTTTCTATTTCGTGTATAAATTGCTCCAATGATATTTCTTTAAGGTCTTCTATTAATTGCTTTATACAACAAATACACTCTATATCACCTACATGCGATGTTAAGTATTTTTCACAAAGGCGTATTCCTCCCCCATACTTATTAACTAGATTATTTAAATAGTCATCACTAAATCTACCCATTCCATACACTTTTTCATGATCAGCATCGAATTCTAATGCTTGTAACTGGCATATTAGTCTTTGGACTGCACTAACACAATCTACAGCTTTAGGCCACGACTCCGCACTATAACACATCCACATATTGACTAACATCTAATACTATCCACTATTGACTACAAGCGCGTTACCCCCCCCCTTTGAGTTATAGGATTGGTAAGATCCATATCCATATATAGTTTCTCCTTGGCAAATACTTCCATTTCCAGAAGGCAGGCTATGTTGACCTCAATACTTTATATTACATTGTAATATGTTAATTAAGTAAAGCAGATTGCACATAGAAGAAATGCACTCTTATAAATACAATACGTGACCATTTTTTAGTTATTTCATTTACGTCAGCAACTGTGACATATTTTACCAGTGTAATTTTTTGTGTGTGAAAAAATTTGGCTTTTTTCTAATATTCATTGGAATAAACAGTGTCTTTTATTTTTTTTCATATAATTTGGTTAACAATATTGTCTAATAACAAACTGTTTTTGCTATAATTTTGAAAAAAAGCCTCCTGTCTTTTGTGTTTTTTCAACTTATCACTTGAGTAATATTTTAATGAAAACTCGTTTTGGTTAACTTACCTCATAAAGAATTAGTAGAAAATGTTTTATGTTAAACGCTAATGCATCGATCTTTTCTATTATTATTTAGATAGTTTGACTAATTACTTCTTTCTTTTTACAGATCATCCTATCCAGGAATGCAGGAAGTAAAACTCTATTTCATTTTTATTGATAAAGGGTGTAGGTAAACAACTTATTCATTTTTTTTCTTGTAAACATCATTGACCGGTTCACAATATATAATTCGTGTAAGTGTTTTTTTCGATTTCAAACAAAACACGTTTTTAATATTTACTTATTATGCTTTTTTTTATACACACATGATTAAGTAGTCTACTATGTATCTAATTCCTTTGTTTCAATGGAAATTAAAAAATTAGATACGATGCAATTTACATATTTACGTCTATAAAAGGTCATTTTTTATCTGCATATAAAGCAACAGGTTTTTTTTCAAGCTAGATTTACTTTTAGCATACTTAAACTTACTTAAATCATTCCATAAGAAAACAAATCGTTAATTTATAGAATGATTTTGGACATACTCACTTTTGTCATTAAAATGTGTCATCTGAAGCTTCCTTTAGAAACGTAATACTTAGTAAAATACATGTACATGTTTTGAAATATTTAAAAAAATATATAATTTATTTATCTGAATAATACAATGTATCTAAAGGTCACCTGTTCCCGCAATACAGCTCATATTCCTAAAATTGTTTTGTTACTTTTGTAGTCTGCATAATTATACCTGTACATAAAATTTTTTATTTACTATTTCTTCATTATACTTACAGTATAATTAGATAAATACATGGTATTTGTTTTGCAAGTCATAGTAATTAAACTAATAAGTATTAATATTGTTTACAACTAGTACTGCAGTATCTGCCTGTTACAATGTATACGAAGGTTACTTGTCTAGACTACATCCCCGCAATACGGCTCATATTCGCTAAAAGTTGTTTGTTACATTGTATCATGTATACCTTGATTTAGGTCAATCCCAGACCAATCAGAAAACAGATTCGCACGTCTTCATGGTATATAAGAGCAGCATAAAACGCATTTCGACTCAGTTATACAGGATACTTCGCTTCGGTAAGCATATTGTACGAGTGAATGTGTGAGTGTGAGTGTGTGAGTGTGTGTTTCAGTGTGTGTGTTTGAGTATGTGAGTGTGTATTGCAGTATGTATTTTAGGGTTGGTTGTTTTAGTGTGTGTTTTAGTTTGTGAGAGCGATGAACGGCTCCTCATGTTGCCACCTAACACAACTTTTGATGTCTACGATGACGACTCATGTATACTGTGTGATGAGGTGTGCTACGTAGACAAGTAGTCTTTTTTTTACTGTATCTATTTTATCTATTGTACATATTGTACATATGTTGTACATATTGTATAGAATAAATTATTTCCTGTCAGTATCTTACTGTCTTCGCTGCTGTTAACATGTGTGACCCAAGCTTACTAACGTATGTACTAAATCAACATGGTTGATTATTGATATTTTTATGTATATATTGTATGTAATAAAATATTTTATGCCAGTCGCTTAGTTTATCCTCTAGTGAAAACATGTGCGACGTGCCAAACTTTTATTATCCTCAGTATTACAATTGTTTCGATAAACGATTACTAACGTATCGAACATGGTCTGGGTTCACTCACCCTCATCGCTTGCTGCAGCAGGATTCATTTCCACATCTTCAGACGATACGGTTGAATGTTTCATGTGAATAAACCGATGGCAGCCAGATGTCAATCCGTTACAGGAGCATCTCCGATGGGCACCACATTGCACGCTCCTCGCACCACGTCCACGCAGATGTACTGAAACGGAAGTGGAGAGGACCTTTGCACGTGTACTAAATCAAAATGTTTTATTCCTAAAGAAAATCATATATCTGAGTAATACATTTGTACATGTTTCTACATTAAATAATACTTTGTTTTCTGTTATATTGTATGTAATAAATATTTTGTGCCAGTCGCTTAGTTTATCTTCTAGTGAAAACATGTGCGACGTGCCACCGAACTTTATTATCCTAGGTCGCACGGATGGTCTGGTAATTGTGGAACAGGAAAGCGGGGTTTGTGACCTTTGTTTTGTGGTAATGATAGGTCGCACGGATGGCCTGTAATTGTGGAACAGGAAAGCGGGGTAGGTCGCACGGATGGCCTCGTAGTTGTGGAACAGGAAAGCGGGGTCGGATGGCCTCGTAGTTGTGGAACAGGAAAGCGGGGTTTGGGGCCTTGGGTTTGTGGTGATGATAGGTGACCTCGTAGTTGTGGAACAGGAAAGCGGGGTTTGGGACCTTGGTTTTGTGGTGGTGGTGTGTGTCCCAGAAGTCTCCAAACATACCTACTGATGGAGTGTTCGGGATATAAAAGAGAACGTCTGACTGATAATAACCAGTCTCTACCGCTAAGAAGAAGAAGAAGTCCTAAATGGATCTGTTCGCTTTACCTCCGACGCAGACAAGTGTCGAGAGTGGTGAATGGATATTTTAAATGTCCTTATCAGCTCTTAGTGATGACGCCCCAATAGAATTTGTAGTGCCCGGAAATGGAAACGATTACATAGATTTAAGTCAGACCATGTTGTACATCATGCTAATGTTCTGAAGCAAGATTATACAGCACTTACTCACGCTGATGTTGTAGCACTGGTAAACAATTTGGTGCACTCGATTTTCTCAAAAGTGGAGGTTTACTTAAATCAGAAGATGGTGTCACAACCAAACTACACCTACGCCTACCGCTCATATATCGAAACGCTGTTAAATTATGGAAAGGAGGTCAAGAGATCACATCTAAGTTGTACCTTATGCCACAATTATACAGCTGGACAGATCAATACACGGTTTCTCGAAACGTCAAGTACTTGCAGCGACTAGCAAACAAATCGAGACGGTTGGTCACATGCACTCAGATTTGTTTAATCAGGAAAAGTTTCTCATAAGCGATGTTGAATTAAAGGCTAAATTTGTACGATCAAGAGATATCTTTAGTTTAATGGCGGCGCACGTTTCAACTTACAAGACGAGAATTATGGACGCTAGTTTATTGGTGACACGTATGCGAATCAACCCCACCATTCTAATTGCACACGCTAAAGCTTTAGAAACAACTGCTGGCAAAATATCCTGTTACAAGAACCGACGTAAAAGTGTTAACTATACCTACAGGCATACAGCGAAAATCATTAGATAATATCTTCCGGGGGCAGTTACCTAAACGATGTATCGTAGGTTTGGTCGCAAATAAAGCCTTCAACGATGATTACCCCTCAAATCCATTCAATTTTCACCACAGCAATATTAATTACATGTTGTGATGTATCGACGGCCAACAAATTCCTTTCAATGCCTTACAACCAGACCTTACAGCTGATGATTTATATGAATGAGGGCGACAATATATCGAGAAGCGATTACCCCAACGGCTGGAATTTAGTTAGAAACGATTCCCTTCGCCTAGAAGAAGCTTTGAAGAAGCTGTCGCAGAAACCGTTAATTGTCTGGTGTACGCCGAATTCGATCACGTGATTGAGATCGATGAACATCGAAACTTCAGTATCCAGCAGCAAGTGAAAGAAGATGGACGCATACTTGGACGTACAAGGGTTTAGAGGTCTTGACAGCGAATTCATACCGAACGAAATTGCCTTGATTATAGATCATGGTTCGTTACTGCTGATGCTAATAAAATCAGCTCGAGATTATTTTATATCAAAGTCTATGTCGAAGCAGACAAGGGATTTAGAGGATAAATATCACGGCTTGAAATGGCGGTCAGGGTATGTGCCATACAACGATTTCCAAGAGGAGCTGGTACCAACTCTGCTGCCGTTTAACAAAATTCACGTTGAGGGTAGTGAAAAACAGCAGTTTTTAAGATTCCTTAATAAACTAATACTAAACCTTGACGAGATTGGTTGCCCACCGCTTAAAAAATTGAAAAAGGAAGCAACGGCGTACAGTTGTTTAAACCATAAGATCGAGGAACCTATGTCTGCTATTGAAAACGCATTACTACTGTAAGACTAATCAGCTACCACGACACGCACCTAGGCCTGTGCAATTATTGTAAACACGGATCCAACAAACAAACAGTCAGAGTTGAACTTCTATCTATATACACGAGAATGGTGATAGGGAATATTTTGATTCCTTTGGATGACCCCCGCTAGATTATCATTTACGTTTCCTTGAGAAGAATTCTAGATGGTTCCGCTACAACAAAACGGCGTTGCGGGATTACTATTCGGATGTATGTGGACCTTATACGATGATGTTTTTGTATTTTACAATAAATAATTTACGGCTGCTTGATTTTGTAGATAAGTTTTTCATTACATTTTTAGTTAGAAATGATGAGATAATCAAATTACTGTATAATACTTGTTTTTCAACCATTCTACTCTGATAAATAGAAACGTTTTTAGTACTTTTATTGTTTTAATTTGAGTTCCGTAATAAGAGGGGTGTGCACGATCAACTTTTATTACAGAAAACATTCGCTCGAATAAAAATAAATTTCGAAAAATGTACAAGAAACAATGCATGTATGATATAGATGAAATTATAATGGAAAGTGGCATAAAAAAATGCTGTCAATTTTTTTGACATATTTAAACGAAACTAATTTGGCGATGGTTGCACAGAAACGAAACGCTGTACAGTATTTTAGTGACCATCGTCTAATAGAGTAGAAAAAGTGAGAATGAAAAAGTGCTTTAATTTTTTCAAAGTAAAATAAAAACTCAAAAGTTTAGTTTTTTTGAAATATCTTCAAAACTGTTAAAATAATTTAGAATTTGTAAACGCTATAGATATGACCTAGTTATTATATAGCTTTTATCCCGTTTAACCGACCTTCTATTCGTTACCGTTACAGATCTTCCCGTTCTGTTCATGCTTATCTGGGACACGTGGTATAACGTAGCTTTCGAGTCATGTAAGATACTAGTTGTACACTACTATTTTTTAAATGTTACGCCACTGATATTTTTGACGTACCATGTAGTGTTCTTATTAGTAGTATTTGAACATGTAATGAAAACATTTAACCGTTTATAGAATTATTTTTGAATGAAAAATTAGACTTAGCTAGGAACGTTACGCGTAGCACTGGCACTTACTGTCTCGGCTATTGAGTGAAAGAGTCAAAGCGCGAAGCGGTAACACTGCAAGTTAGGACGAGTGAATATATTCGCGTTGTAAGGTAGAGGGGGTTTCTTACACAAAATTTGTATGCATATAAATGGAATGCTTTTATAGACAGTATGCGAAGATTAGTTTTAACGTCACCAGAGTAGCCGATAATCCTCCACATATCCCCCGAGAAAAAATCGGGGATAGTTAACTCAGACGTAAAATATTAGCGTTTGAGCTTTTTCAGTCGCTGAGTAAATCATTTTTAAAGTGACTTAGTACATTAAATGACTTCTGTTTTTATAATTGTCAAATTTGCTGATTTTATTTTCATGTCCCATTGTCGGAGCAAGAGTTGACTTATTTTACTACCTATGTGTCAAATTATGTTTAAATAAATGAAAACTGCAGTGTTACCTGAAAACTCACATATCTTTGTTGTTAAGAAAACGAAAGATATGAAACTATACATTTTTGAACAGAAGAATGAATGCCATCGAAATATTCCATTTAGAATAATAAATATTTTTTCGTTTTAATTTGACCAACATTAGTAAAACACCCTGTATTGATGGGATAAAATTTGAACAAACTTTAAAAAAAACTATTGGGTAAACGAATTCAATTAGAGAAAACCACATCTCCTTAGAACAATTAATAAACTGTGTATTTACATTTAAAATCTATCACTCTTCTTTGGGACACCCCGTATTTTTGCTTACTGAGTAATAGTCGGTGTATATTTAAAATAATACCAGGGAGTAAGACGAGTTTCGGTGCTTACATTCCACAATACTATTTACTGATACGGCAACGCTGATACCAGTTATTTAATTTTATTTAATCAACAAGTGGTTGATTAGTTTAGACTTACTAGTATTGAGTGAACATATTCAGCAAATTTTAGGATACTGTAGAGATTTAAAGTGAAAATTTCAGAAAGTAATAAACAAAGTAAAAGTGTTTGTACTTTACAAAGTTTGCTACCTCATGAAAACAATAGCTAGCGTTGCTATTAATTTTAAACTTTGTGTTTTCAAAATTTGTTTTAGTATTGTGTATTGTTTCGATATTAGTTAAACTGATTGAGCTTAATTTTCTCTCGTGGCACTTTATAAATTTAAGGTGGATTTTAAGAGCTTAGGTTCGAACTCAGCCTACTTATTAACGAGAATGTCTATATCTTTATTTCCTTCATCTGTGAGGATCTTTAACACCTCACCTGAAGGTAAGTTTAAATTTGGAAGACGTTTTCCTAATTCAGCAAGTTTTACTACAAATTTCGTCCGCGAATTGACCGAGTAACATATCTCTAAAAGTGGCGCAGTATTTGAAATTATTAGGTATTGTTCCACATTTCATTCAACTGTCACACATTTTATCTCTTATATTGGTATTCCGTTATATCGTTAGTGTTGAACATTCCCCTTTCTTGCACTTTTTTACATTTTCTTGGATATTCTTGGATTTGCATTCATTTTATTGACCTTCTTTCGTTTTTTTCTCGCATTTTCGTGCACTTTCTTGTATTTTTTTATACTTTCTTCTTGCATTTTCTCGCGCTCTCTTGCATTTTCTTGCGTTGTCTTGTATTTCCTTGCAGTTTCTTATATTTTCTTGCATCTTCTTGCATTTTCTTGCATTTTCTTGAATTTTCTTTTATATTTACTTAATTTTTTCGCGTTTTCTTGCACATTCTTGCATACACATGCATTTTCTTGCCTTTTCTTGTGTTTTCTTGCATTTTCTTACATATTCTTGCGTTTTCTTACATTTTCTTGCATTATCTTGCATTTTCTTGTATTTTCTTGCATTTTCTTGTATTTGCTTGCATTTTCTTGAATTTTACTTTTTATTTTTTTCGCGTTTTCTTGCACATTCTTCAATACTCATGCATTTTCTTGCCTTTTCTTGCATCTTCTTGCGTTTTCATGCATTTTCTAGCATTTTCTCGCGTTTTCTTGCATTTTCTTGCATTTTATTACGTTTCTTCCTTTTTCTTGCAATTTCTTCATTAGCTTGCATTTGCTTGCATTTTCTAGCTTTTCCTAGCATTACTTGCATGTTCTTACATTTTCGTACATTTTCTTTCATTTTCTTGCGTTTTATAGCATTTTATTGCATCTTCATGCATTTTATGGCATTTTCTTGCAATTTCTGTTATTTTTCAGCATTTCCTTGCTTTTTCTAGCATTTTCTTGCTATTTCTTGCAATTTCTTGCAATTTCCTGCATTATCTTTCGTTTTCTTGCATTTTCTTTCGTTTTTCTTCATTTTCCCGCAGTTTCTTGCATTTTCTTGCATATTCTTGCACTTTCTTGCGTTTACTTGTATTTTTTTGCATTTTCTTGCATATTCTTGCACTTTCTTGCATTTTCTTGTATTTTCTTGCATTTTCTTGCGTCTTCTTGTATTTTCTTGCATTTTTATGCAATTTCTTTCATTTTATTGCATTTATTTGCATTTTATTATATTTTCTTGCACTTTTTTGCTCTTTCTTAGCATTTCTTGCATGTTTATTCATTTTCTGGCATTTTTTTGCAATTTCTCTTATTTTCTAGAATTTCCTTGCTTTTTTTTGCATTTTCTTGTATTTTATTTGTTTCTTGCATTGTCCTGCATTTTCTTGTATCGATTTGAATTTTCTTGACTTTTCTTTTGTATTTACTTGTATTTTGCGCGTTTTCTTGCAGATTCTTGTATACTCGCGCATTTTCTTGAACTTTGTTCGATTATATTGCTTTTTCTTCAATTTTCTGGCATTTTCTTGCCTTTTCTTGTGATTTCTTGCAATTTCTTGCGTTTTCTTCCATTTTCTTGCGTTTTCTTCCATTTTCGTGCATTTTCTTGCAGTTTCTTCCATTTTATTGAATTTTCTTGCATTTACTTGCAGTTTCGTGCATTTTCTTCCGTTTTCTTGCATTTTCCTACATTTTCTTAATTTGCTTGCATTTTCTAGAATTTCCTTACATTTTTTCCATTTTCTTATATTTTCTTGTGTTTTCTAGTCTTTTCTTCATCTTCTTGCATTTCCTTGCATTTCTTTGCAATTCTTGTATTTTCTTGCATTTGCTTGCATTTTCCTGTATTTTCTTGTATTTTCTTGCCTTTCCTTGTCTTATCTTGTATTTTCTTGCATTTTCTTCCGTTTTCACGCATTTTCTTGTGTTTTCTTGCATTCTCTTCATTTCCTTGCATTTCTTGAATGTTCATACATATTCTGGCATTTTCTTGTAATTTCTTTTATTGTCTAGAATTTCCTAGCTTTTTCTTGCATTTTGCTGTATTTTATTTCAGTTTCTTGCATAGTCTTGCATTTTCCTGTATTGGGTTGCATTTTCTTTATTACACTTTCTTCCACTTTCGTGCTCTTTCTTCCATTGTCTTGCATTTTCGTGCATTTTATTGTATTTTGTTATACTTTCTTCTTGCATTTTCTTGAATTTTCTATTGTATTTACTTGAAATTTGCGCGTTTTCTTGCCGAGTCTTTCACACTCGTTCATTTTCTTGAAACTCCTTCGATTCTCTTGCTTTTTCTTCCATTTTCTTGCCTTTTCCATCGATTCCTTGCAATTTATTGCGTTTTCTCCCATTTTCGTCCATTTCTTTGCAGTTTCTTGCATTTTCTTGCATTTTCCTGCAATTTCTTGCATTTTCCTGCATTTTCTTGCAGTTTTGTGCATTTTCTTACGTTTTCTTCAGTTTTATTGCATTTTCTTACATTTACTTGCATTTTCTTGGATTTTCTTACATTTTTTCCAATTTTTTTCATTTTCTTTTATATTCTTGCATTTCCTTGCATGTATTTGCATTTATTGTATTTTCTTGCTTTTCATAGCATTTTCTTGCATCTTCATGCGTTTTCTGGTATTTTCTTGCAATTTCCTCTATTTTCTAGCATTTCCTTGCTTTTTCTTGCATTTTGTAGCCTTTTCGTACTATTTCTTGCGATCTCTTGCATTTTCTTGCATCATCTTGCATTTTCTTGCGTTTTCTTTCATATTCATCCATTTCCTTGCATTTTCTTGCATTTTCTTGTGTTTTCTTGCATTTTCTTGGGTTACCATGCGTATTCTAGCATTTTTCGCATTTCGTTGCATTTTCTTGCGTTTTCTTCCATTTTCTTGAATTTTCTTATATTTTACTCTTTTTCTTGCATTTTCTTATATCTTGTTCCATTTAATTGCAATTTTTTGCGTTTTCTTGCTTTTTCTTCATTTTCTTGCATTTCCTTGCATTTATTAGGATTTCATGCATGTTCATGCATTTTCTGGTATTTTCTTGCAATTTCTTTTATTTTCTACCATTTTCTTGCCTTTTCTTGCGTTTTATTGCCTTTTCTTGCTATTTCTCGCAATTTCTTGCATTTTCTTGCTTTGACTTGCATTTTCTTGCACTCTCTTGCATTTTCTTCAATTTCCTTTTGTATTTACTTGCATTTTGCGCATTTTCTTGCAGATTCTTGCATACTCTTGCTTTTTCTTCCATTTTATTGCCTTTTCTCGCATTTTCTTGAAGTTTCTTGCGTTTCCTTGCATTTTCTTACATTCTCTTCATTTGCTTGCATTTTCTTGACTTTTCTTACATTTTTTTTCCATTTAATAATAATATAATAATGTAATAATATGTTTATTGCTGTAGTACATGTTATAGAAATAAAAACACTATAAAAGGCTTTATTTAATAAAAAGAACTTAATTTTCCGTTTTAGCAATCCAAAATCTAAGTTCCTAATTTCTGTTGGTAATAAATTAAAATATTTCCCAAATAAATTAATAAAACTATTATGTGTTTTTGTTAGTCTATAAAAGTTTCTACATATATCACTACTGTTTTTCGTTCCATACTCATGAACAGTGGACCTAGTTGAATAAATATCAGAATGAGCTTTAGCATAAAGTATGCAGTTTAGAATAAAAATACTAGGAACAGTTAAAATATGAAATTTAATAAAAGAGATTTGCAATCTTCGGTATACCCAAGTTCCAGTACTAGAACAGCACGTTGAAGGGCGAAAATTGCGACGATTGAGAGCAATTACCCCAAACTATGTTGCAGTAACACAGATGGCAGTGAATAAATGAGAAATAGGCCATTTTTAGCATATTTTCTGAAATACTATCTGCAAGGCGGCGCATGAGATATATATTAGAACATAATAATTTTCTTGCATTTCCTTGCATGTCCTTGCATTTCTGGTATTATCTTGCATTTTATTGCCTTTTCTTCCATTTTCTTGCCTAATTTCTTGCATTTTCGTGCATTTTCTTGCAGTTTATTGCATTTTCTTGCAGTTTTGTGCATTTTCTTGATTTTTCTTCAGTTTTTTGCATTTTCTTACATTTTCTTCTTTTGCTTGCATTTTCCTGAATTATTATACATTTTTTTCCATTTTTTTGCATTTTATTGCGTTTTCTTGTGTTTTCTTGCTTTTTCTTCATTTTCTTGCATCTCCTTGCATTTCTTGTATTTTCTTGTAATTGCTTGCATTTTCATGAATTTTTTCGCGTTTTCTTGCACATACTTCAATACTCAGGCATTTTATTTACTTTTCTTGCATTTTATTGCGTTTTCATTCATTTTCTTGCGTTTTCTTATATTTTCTTGCATTCTCTTCTTTAAGATTTATTGCATTTTCTTGCGTTTTCTTCCGTCTTCTTGCATTTTCTTACATAATCTTTATTTTCTTGCATTTTCTTACATTTCCTTCCATTTTCTTGCATTTCCTAGCATTTCTTGCATGTTCATGCATTTTCTGGCATTTTCTTGCAATTTCTTTTATTTTCTAGCATTCCTTTGCTTTTTCTTGGCTTTTCTTGATGTTTCTTCCAATTTCTTGCATTATCTTGCTGCATTTTTTGCAGTTTCTTGAATTTTCTTACATATTCTAGCACCTTCTTGCATTTTCTTTCATTTTCTTGCATTTTATAGTATTTTCTTGCGTTTTCTTGCCTTTTCGTTCTATTTCTTGCAATTACTTGCATTATCTTGCATTTTCTTGCATTTTCTTGCGATTTCTTTCATTTTCATGCATTTCCTTGCAGGTTCTTGCATTTTTTCTTGCATTATCTTGCATTATCTTGCATAGTCTAGCATTTCTTGCTTTTTATTTCATTTTCTTGCATTATCTTGCATTTACATGTATTTGCTTGCATTTTCTTGAATTTTATTTTGTATTTACTTAATTTTTTCGCGTTTTCTTGCACATTCTTCAATACTCATGCATTTTTTGTACTTGTATTTTCTTGCAGGTTCTTGTATTTTCTTGCATTTTATTGTGTTTGCTTGCATTTTTATGCACTTTTTTGCCTTTCTTGCATTTTCTTGCAATTTTTGCAAATTCTTGCATTTTCTTCCTATTTTTTTGCGAATTCTTGCATTTTTTTGCATTTTTTGATATTTTTTTGCAATTTCTTGCATTCTCTCGTCCTTGCTTCCATTTTCTTCTAATTTCTTGCATTTTATTTCATTTTCTTGCATTCTCTCAGATTTTCCATCATTTTATTACATTTTATTGCATTTTCTTGAGTTTTCATGCATTTCCTTGCATTTTCTAGCAATTTCTTGCATTTTCTTGCATTTTCTTCCGTTTTCTTGCATTTTCTTGGATTTTCTTGCACTTTAACTGAATTTTCCTGCGTTATCCTGCATTTTCTTGCATATTATTGAACTTTCTTGCACGTTCTTACATTTTCTACCGTTTTCTTGCATTTCGTTGCATTTTCTATCAATTTCTTGCATTTTCTAGTATATACTTGCATTCTCTTGCATTTTCCTGCGACTTCCTACCTTTTCTTGCACTTTCTTGCACCATCTGCCATTTTCTTGGGTTCACTTGCATATTGTTGCATATTCTTGCATTTTCCTGCATTATCTTGCAATTTATTGCATTTTGTTGTATTTGATTGCGTTTCTTGCATTTTCTTGTATTTTTCCTGCTTTTTTGCACTTTCTGGCATTTTCTTGCATTTTAACTGCATTTTCCTACGTTTTCCAGCTTTTTATTGCATGTTCTTTCACTTTCTTACACATTCTTGTGTTTTCTTGCAATTGCTTGCATTTTTTTCACTTTCTTGCTTATTCTTACGTTTTCTAGTATTTTCTTGCATTTTTATTGCGTTTTCTTGCATTTTATCGCACTTTCTTGCATTTTATTGCATTTTCAGGCATCTTACTGCATTTTCTTGCAATTTCTTGCATTTTGTAGTATATTCTTGTATTTTCCTACGCTTTCTTACGTGTTCTTGCATTTTCTTGCATTATCTGGAATTTTCTTGCATTTTCTTCCATTTCCCTGCATTTTCTTGAAACTTCTTGCGGCTTCTTGCAATGTCATACGTTTTCTTTCATTATCTTGCGTTTTCTTGCCTTTTCTTGGATCTTCTTGCATTTTCTTGCAATTTCTTGCATTATCTTCCATATTCTTGAATTTTACCTGCATTTTCCTGCGTTTCCTGCTTTTTCTTGCACTCTCTTGCATTTTCTTACATTTTCTAGCATTTTCATGCACTTTCCTGTATTTTCTTGTATTTTCTTGCATAGTCTTGCATTTTCCTTTTTTTCCTTCATTTTCTTGCGTTTTCTTGCAATCTCTTGCGTTTTCTTGCATTTTCTTGCTTTTTCTTAAAGTTATTACATTTTCATGCATTCTTACATTTTCTTGCATTTTGTTGCATTTTCTTGCAGTATCTTGCGTGTTCTTGAATTTTCTTGCTTTCGTCTTGCTTTCTCTTGCATTTTCTTGCATTTTCTTGCGTTTTCTTGGATTTGGGTGCATTTTCTCGCATTTTCTTGAATTTTTTTGCGTTTTCTTGCAATTTACTTCATTTTCTTGCGTTTTCTTGCCTTTTCTTGCGTTTTCTTGGCTTTTGGTCCATTTTCTTCCGTTTTCTTGAATTTTCTCGCGTGTTCTTACACTTTCTCGCGTTTTCTTGCATTTTCTTTACAATGTCTTGCATTGTCTTGCATTTTCTTGCGGTTTCTTACAATTACTACCATTTTCTTGCATTTTCTTGCGTTTTCTTCCATTTCCTTGCATTTTCTAGTATATTCTTGAATTATCTCGCATTTTCCTGCATTTTACTGCATTTTGTTTAGATATCTTGCATTCTCTTTCATTTTCTTTTTGCATTTTCTCAAACTTCTTTCTTACTTTTCCTTACATGTTGTCGCATTTCGCAGTTTCAAGCATCTGCTTGCATTTTTTGCGTTCTATTTAATTTGCTGTACGAGCTAGTGTTCTCTTAAATGTTCAATGTCCTAACAACTCCTGCTCCACACCATTGCGTTTCTACTATTAATCACCGGCCACTCGCGTACCAACTCCAATATATTATCATATCTGCTTTGCTGAATTTTAAGTAAAGAATCGTGAGTGTCTACCTTTACCTTTGTGAAACTGTTAAGTCCTACCTTATATATTAATTCCTAAGCAATCTGATTACCTGACTGGTAATAATTTCCTGTTAATTTTCCGCCTGTTCCTAATTGTTCTTACTACAGTATAATATATAACTATAATATATAACCTGAATAACCACTACCTACGCGCCTACTGGGAGTTCGTGCCTCGAGGGGGTGTAAAGAACTATTTACCACCCTTACTTTGCCAACGGTGGTTTAGGACCTCAAGGATAAGTGATAGTGTGGAGGAATTACTTCCCAGTGATAATAGTAACCAGAAAGTCATCCCAGACACATCTACTCGCAGTTCGTACCTTGAGGAGTGTGTCTGTATTACTAAGTAACGTTATTTCATCAACGATGATTCAGGCCCCGAAGATAGAGTAATTGTGCGACGCGATCTATAACCCCATCTCCTTTCCCTGTGAATATTAACTAGAACGTCCCCCTTGTACATATACCCTGAGTTCACACCTCAAGGGGTGTAAAAATGATAAGCAATAGAGCGTTAGTGTATTATTCCCTTCTCCCGGAGGATACATCCTTATAATAATAATACTTGTATAAAACCTCTAGCATTAAACTTATCCAAATCCACCAAAACCACCATAAACCAATTAATTTCGTACTTAGATCAACACCTCACTCCTTCCTGTATGAATCCACCAGATCTAGTTTTCCCTCGATATAGTTCACCACCAATAATCATAGATTTCCCTCGATGCCGGGCGGGTCTTGTAACCATCAAACCATCCACCTGGTATTTTAAATTTACATTTACAAATTTCTATTTCAACTTTCACATTCAATCATCAACATAAATCACCATTTCATTTATTAGTCATCATTCAGAATTAAAACGTGTAATTTTATTACACATCCCGGTAGTTGAACATATTAACATTTCTTCAAGTTGGTATAATTTCGTTTGTTAAACATCAACCCGAACTAAACGTGTAATTTTATTGTACATCCCAGTATTATAAACACATTAACATTTCATTAATTTGGTCGAAATTCTATTTAGCATTAAATAAAACGAACACAATTTTGTTTTCACGAAAATTCCATTGAAAATCAAAGCTTCAACGTGTTACATTGAATCAAATCGATTCATTTAACAAAAAACCTTGTTTTATTATTTAAGCTTCCCCAACACCTGAAGTCACGAATATCTCAATCGCCTCTAGTTAATTGATCATTTCTTAATTCAACTTAAGACAAACACAAGGTTGAGGTACTCACCTAAATTGTAGCTTTTCATAATTCCCCAAATTTCAGACTTGCCAATTAACAAACACACTTCAAGTGCACATCTCGTTTTAATTTGTATTGTCAAACTGTGGATAAATTTTAAGGATCACCCTGTAGATAGTTTTTTTCGTTCTATTTTTTTAAATTCGAGTTTAAAACTGTAAATTTTTACGAGTTTTTACTTGATCACATTATTTTTGGTTTGGAGACGTTTATAAATAGAATTCTTAATTATAAAATTACGTTTTACCTGCAAGTGATACGGGCGTTACTAGTAGATTAAGTTTTATGTAAATAGGTGATTTAGATATATTAAGTTCTAGGAATGTTAGTCGAAAGAGTGAAATTACATTTTTTAAGAATTAAAAATTTGACGCATTGTATTTAATGTATATCCTTCGATAATAATTCCGGTTAGTTGAAATTGTAATTGTATACATTTTTTTCAAGCTCTGAAAGTTAATAAGTGTTTTGTTCCTGATAGCGTTCACGTGTAGTTTCGTTGGTGTGTGGACCCAGAGATCTTTCTGAATGTAGTATACCACTTCACTTTTGCTATGTTTTGTCATTGTAGAATGGGTGGAATTTATTTGAGCTACAATGAGTACTAAAGAAAAATAATTTAGCGATAACATTTTGTCCCGGTTGCGGGTAAAGCTTACGTGGCATTTTCATAATGCTGTAATTACTGTCTCTGTCTCGATTATCTTCGTATTTAGAATCGTTCTTACCGCGAGTAAAACTCAATCGATTCTTTTTTATGATGGGCCGCTTTAATTTTATGTAATTTGAAGAGGGACATATTTGGAGTATGGCGAATTCTAAAGAAAGTTAGAGTTAGTTCTATCAGAGATGAGGTAGCAGAACTCACTTTGTTTCGCGGTGCTGCCGCACCCACGAAGATGTTAGTTTGGAGTAGTGAACTGTTTACGCCCGTTTCGGGAAACTTAGAGAAGTTACTGTGGAAGTTTGTTTCCGTTACACCGTCAAGTGGTGCATCATATGGCTGCATTCTCCACGAAATAATTACCGTTATCGTTGTCGAGTGTCGACATTTTTTTTGTTCATGGGAGTCTGCGTCGTGTATAATAGTACGACCTTATTTCCGATGGAGTTATTTTTGCACCTAGCGTGCGGATTTATGTAAATTAGTTCTGTTGTTAGTTTTGTGGACGACTTCGTAGATACAGCTGCCTGCTAACAAACAGTTATTTCGCTGAAAATAGAAGAGATTTTGTATTCCTTTAAGATTGAAAAGATATCGAATCAGAATTGAGGTAAATTTTATTGTGCATTTACTTGTAATGTCTAAATGTCATGTATTTAAATATTAAACCTGAGCAGCTAAAGCTTTACAGTGATAGATAGGCAACACACTTTACATGTGACGTTACGTTTGGTTTATTATGTTTAAATTATTGCAATATTAAGATCATAGCTAACTTCATTTTGTTTAAACTTTTAATTTAAGAATCATTTTGTCATTTTTCGCGGTGCAACTAAAAGTACTCAGAAAATAGGATTTCACACGCTGTAAAAGAATTTTCTCGATATTTCCTGTTCACTTGCCTGTGCATGTGTGAATGATAGAAGCACATTTTCTGAGTTTTAACTCGTGCCAAGTTTTATTTGGGATATTCTGCTTCACCTAAAATTAAACAATTTAGTGGCTTACTACAAAGTAATTTCCTAAGTAAGGCTTAAATTGTAAATTGGAGACTCCGGATTGATGCACACATGAATCACGCTTAAAACTGACCAAAATCTCAGGTACCGTTACATTACGCCTTTTGTTGTTAGCCCTCTTACATTCAACGGTTTCTTTTAGGTTTTTTCTGGTCGCTAACCATCAACGTTTTTGCTTCAAAAGAAAGAAAGCATATCGAGTGGTAACGAGAGCTGATACTTCAACAAGTAAAACTTCAATTGACAATCACCAGTGAATTAATTTACCAAATATTCTACCCTTCGCCAGCTTCAAAACGTCTCGAAGTACAGTTTAAAGATCAGATCATTTCAATTTATTTTCACTACTACTGCCGTATAATTACTTACCTCGTACATGTGGTCATTCTTGAACTTACACTCAATCTATAAAGCACCTTAGTGAATTATCAAGTTGGTGTTAGAATTGGGCAATTACCTCCAGCAACAACGCCGATATGTATCACATTAACCGCATGAACGTTATATTTTTTTCGAGGTCATACGAAATTTTTGGTGTAACAATTTTTTTTCTGTTTTCTTTTGGAACTACTGATAAGCACTGTCGCTACTGTCTTGAGTGCACAGACATATGTATAGCAATTCGCTAATGAGTAGTAGATTTCTTTTGTAACATAAATTTCGCTATTAGTTACTATACAGATAGTTTCTTTGGTGTAATGTAAATTTTGCATAATTTAAAAATTGAAATCCATTCATTGAGTATTATAATCTTTTTTCCTTTGAGTTACATCGTTTAGGTGTTATTCTCAAGTAGGAATTCACATCACTATTTTTTTTTACTACTAACTCGGAAATCTAAATTCAATACTCCGGAGTGTCGAGCCAAATCTACTACTAAGTCATTTGTTTTGTTTCGGAATAGGGACTTAAGGGCTACTGTGCTGACCGAATATTACCAAAAAAATATCTCAGATCGGTTCAGAGCTCTAACTCTATCGTCAGGTGATTGATTTTCCGATTATAACTATATATGTATATGTGTACGTATTTTTTGTTGGGTTTAATTTCTATAGGTACTGCAGGACTATACTGTGTCCTTAACTTCAGTTAATTTTTGACGAGACCACTGCCTCGTATTATTTTAGTGTGTTCTAACGATTAGAATTCACCGTTTTAATTACTTTAGTTTGATAGACTTCACCTTAGGTTACCATTGATATTGAATTTTTTTTTCTGTTTTACCTTCTACCATTATAAGTCATAACAGATTGTGTTACATTACATATTGGGTTGACTATTATACATCTTAAAAATTATTATTAATTTTATTAAACAAAATAAAGTTTAGTAGATTTGAACCTAGATCTGTACTTTGCTAGAGTACTCTAGAAGTACAGCTCGTAGGTTCAAATCCTACTCGAGGTAAACTTTTTATTTATGTATTTAATAAAATTAATAATAATTTTTAATTACCTATTTACCTTTGAACTTGTTCGTTCATAACAAAAACTTATAATAATTATTATACATCTTATTTTTCATTATACAATTATTTTTCCTTACTTATGGTCGTGTTCATTATACGATTATTATCGACTTAATTTTCTTTTTTTTTCTCCCTTTTGTTTGTGTTTGACTGGTGTCCCATTTCAAACCTTGAGGGCTAAATCAAAGTTTGTGGCGCTAAACATACCTTCTTGTTTTTCTTCCTACTCCCATTTCCTTTCCCTTTTCTTACTGTATTTCCGTTTCCACCCGCGCATCCGATGCTCTACACTCTACACTTTCGGGCAGTGTGCAGCAAATTCTGCTATCACAATGTCCGAAGAACATTAATATATTTTGTGTTTATTTTTTTTATGCATTATTTAAATGTACTTAAGGTTGAATACAATTCTTTGTTGTTGACTTTTGAATATTTTAGTGTAGAATTGTTCTTTGTCAACCGTATTCAATTTTCCGAAATTATGAATTTCTATTGAGTGTTTTTTTTAATTATATATAAAGGTTAGATGTAATGCCAAAATTTTTAGGAACAAAAATTATATGTTAAATTTTGTGTGCGGATAATCATTTGTTTTGCTGATTTGACTACTAAATTTACAATAATTTTTAGAAAGGCCGAATAAGTATTGTATTGAATTGTATTGAGTGGTAATTTGAAGGTGGTGTAATGTATGTGTTTTTAGTTTATGGACTTGTGTATTTATTTTTATTGAGATGTGAACCCAAGTGTTATACGACATCTAATTGTGAGTTTGTTGCGCTATATTATTTTAATGAGATCATAGAAATTAACATAAATATTTTTGGTGTTTATTTGGGAAAATAAAGTAATAACGTTCCCAGGATTACATTGTTTAAGAAATTTTAACGTAACGTTTAAATGGTTTAATGCAATTGTTTTTTTTAATTTGAGCATATTTTACGACGCTTGAATTTAATTAATTACAAATGATTGTAAATAGATTAACGTGATTTTTTTGTTTGAGGAATAAGTATACTGAAAGTCAGATTTATTAAGAGAACTAACGTAACGTTAATTTATGAAGTAAATTGGTTACTGACCGACAGCTGATTGTATTTTTTTCCATACGAGGGTATTGCAAGAAATTGCAAATATTTTTGAAGGATTTTTATAGGTATCGACCTACCTATTGTAGACATCTTAGTGCTTGATTTGCTAAAGAGGTAAGCGAATTTAATTATTTGTTATGGCAGCTAGGTAACTTATTTTGGAATTTAAGTATTACATCCCGATATCAACGTTTGATAAATTTCAGGATTTCATACATTTTTGATTGTGATTGTTTAGTTTTTTGGTAAAGTATTCTTCGTTTTTAATTGAATAATTAAATTGCTGTATTGATCAGTTATTTTTTAGTCATTTGAGATAATAATTTTTGACGTAGGTTTATCGGGATATTTAATGAGCTTTAAGTTTTATTTTTACAATTTTGCGGCTTAGGATTTCGTTGAAGTTTAGCTGAACTTAGCGTAGAGATTTTTGGAATAGAATTTTTAGTAGTAGAGTAATTCATTTTTGAGTGAACGTTTTGGTTTCCTGTTAGGCCAATCTGAGAACAGTTCATGACGCTTTCCCGCTATAAATGTTTTTAACAGGTGGCGCCTTTTTGACATGTATACTCGATGTTGACGATTTTGGAGTTGCCACGAGTGCCCTTTGACGATCTGTAAGCAAGAATCCCGCGCACACCACTGAGCTATGTCATGGTACAAATTTACTTTATGGGATGGTTGCTCTAGTGAGTATTTAGCCTATAACAATATTACACTAATCACTCATTAATTTTCCATTTGCAATAAACCACCTGATAGTACATTTTAACCGCTTTATTTTTTAGCTGACGATTCCGACTAACCCGACCCGATATCAGGCGTACCATATTTGAATCCCGAGCTGTAGATGACGGACTGCTGCTGTTCCAGTTTAGGATATAATCAAATTTTTGTCGTATAATTATTAACAGCATTCTCAACGAACCAGCAACTACTGATACCTAACCCACTCGACCTGAGGTCTCAAAAGAAAAATCTAAAAACTAAAATTGTATTAACCGAGCGTCCTACAAATTTTATCGCACCTTCCCTTAGTTAAAGCTTCTCCTCGTATTTTGTTGTATTTTCTTGTACTTCCTAGCATATTCTTTCAATTTTTGCATTATCTAATATTTTATTGCATTCACATTTTTTTATTATTATTATTTTATTACACACATTTTCATATTTCCACTTTCTTATATTTTCTTGCATTTCGAGCATCATCCTGAATGTTTTGCACTTTTTTGCGCTTTCGTGCATATTCTGGTATTTTCTTGAATCCTTTGCATTATATTGCACTCTTGTATTCTATTACATTTTCTTGCAATTTCTAGCATTGTTTTGAATTTTCGTCCTTTTTTTTTCATTGTATTGCATTTTCTTGCACCTTCTTCCACATCTTGTATTTCCTTACATTCTTTTGCGCTTTTTTGCATTCTATTGAATTTTCTTGTAATATTTCATATCCTTTCGCGTTTTCTTACATTTTTGTTATTATTTTCTATTTTCATCGAATTTCATTTGTAGTGCCCTTTTCTATCTTCCCGCGTGTAGAACGCTGTCTTGCAGTGTATTAAATTGTGTTCGCTTCAATTGCGTTGGATTGTTTTAAATGGTACACATTCCCTGCATTGATTTACCTGTTGTTGTCTGATGGTGTTTTGAGTGGTTTTGATGTTGTATTGTGACATCTGCTGTACTGTCTCATATACACAATTTCAGTGCAGTCCAGTGTAGTACACAATACTAAACCTATTCTTATGTAGATAAAACAATGCGTTAGAGGACCAGGTTGTGTTAAACTATGCAGAAAAAGCATTCCTGTTTAATACGATACATTAATCATGGCATGAAATGGCGTACTACGATGCAATTTGGCACTTTAAAATGAAGCACAATTTGATGTAGTGTGCAGGTACAGCAACAGCATAGTTCTCAGTATATAAAGTGCATCGGTAGTTTCACGTAGTATCAGTTAACACCATATCAGTAGTACCCCGACACTATCCCCTCCACTTTTTTTACGTCACAAGCCCCGCCCACTTTCACTCTTTTATATGCCCACATGGGGGACCGTATTTTCCACCCCTATGGTGTCTTTTCAGATGCCTTTTAACCCCTAATTATTTTTGTTTTGATTCGCTTACTTGAGGGGCGTATTTTCTCACCCCTATTTTTGACGGCTTCTTTTCGGAGGCCTTTTTCAACCCCTAATTATTTTTGTTTTTACTCGCTCATGTGTAGGACGCGTTTTTTCACATTTATTTTTATGTTTTTTTTTCGAGGGTCAACTCTTGATGGAATTTTCAACCCTAGTTAGAGTCTTTTTGACAGCAATTTTTGTACTTGCTCACGTGAGGGACATATGCAGGTCTTGGGTTTGGTCTTGGACTTGGAGGTTGGTCTTGGACCTGGAGTTGCCCCTAGGGCTATTTTTGATGGACAGTTTTAACCCAAATTAAGGTCCTTTTGGTTGTATTAAGAGCAGTACCCCTGGAGTTTAC
Source organism: Vesta saturnalis (assembly GCA_036346205.1). NCBI lineage: Eukaryota > Metazoa > Arthropoda > Insecta > Coleoptera > Lampyridae > Vesta > Vesta saturnalis. The sequence goes on along the minus strand of JARFJB010002367.1, from coordinate 398,948 downwards.
GCAAACGCACACGAATACTATGTTGGAAATTGCATAATTACCCTAATAAGATATTATTATTAAAATTATCGATCCCATCGTTTAAAAATGGTCATATGCTATTGGGTACGTTCGGACGATCTTTTACCTGTACGAGAAATTTATTTATACATTGTATTTCTAATAAGGAGGCCTAATGCTAGCTTGTAAGACACGTGTAGGACATCGCAACTTGTTCTCGGGCCTTCGCCCCTGGCTGGAGATGGTATGGGGACCCTAACTTTATAAGACAAGCGTAGAGCTTAGTCCCCATCGTGGCCCCCTTGGTGCAGTTGTGTGCGGGTTCTAACTTAATCTTACAGCTCTAGGTCTTCGCCCCGTCATACAAAATTGTATTCTAATAAGGAAACCCTAACCTTGTAAGACAGGACTTGTATCAGGGCCTGCGCCCTGGCCCCTTCGAGTTAAAATTGATTTTAGCGTCATCTAGTGGCGTATAGACTAATGAACATTTTCTATAATAGAAGTTGATAATGCACACCTCTCTCTTGCTCTATCTCGTTTCTATCTCACCCTCTCTCTCTTTCGTCTCTTTGTCACACACACACATACACACACACACACACACACACACACACACACACGCGCGCGCACACAAACAAATCAATTAATTAATTAACCAATCTAATCTCAAACAAATCATGATCGGTCAAATTAACCAGATCAATCTCAATTAATCAACAGTAATTATGTCTTACAGTTTGCGAAAACCAGATTACAGTTCAATACTGAATACATTAAAGTCTAATTAAATATGACGTGAAATAATAAATAATTTCTACCCTAATGCAATGATCTTAATATATATATATATATATATATATATATATATATATATATATATATATATATATATATAAGGTCAGATTTCTGTTCTAAGCATATATGTATATATATATATATATATATATATATATATATATATATATATATATATATATATATATATATATATATATATATATATATATTGTACTTATAAAATTTACATTCAAGACACAAATATTTTAAAAAATCTCTAACGCAAAAAATTACTTTAAATAATTGAATCTGAGATTACATAAAATTGTATATAATTACGCACACAAACATACAGAACACACACACACACACACACACACAAAAATCAAAATCACAACACGCACCACGCACTATTAGCACGCACAGCAAGCATACGCAACGCATAACGCACGACACAATAGCAACGCACGCACAAAAATATAACACACACGCACACGCACACGCACACGCAATACGCAGCACAGCCAACGCGCACGCACACCAACACACGCACACGCACACACACGCACACCACACGCACACGCAACGCACACGCACACACACACGACACACGCACACACACACACACACACAGCCTTCACGTTATATGGATTTTATTAGTTGAGATTAATAGCAATGTTAACTACACGCTATAGAATTTCTAATCTGAAGTAAGAGTGACGTAATCTAATTTATTTGAAATTTTATAGAGAGCATCAACATCATCGAGACTTTGAGATACAATTACCTCATAGTCTTCACCTTGAACGATCATATTGTAACAACCTATAAAGCAGCTAATAACCCCTGACAGTTTTTATCAGACACTATTATTATTATTACATGGGCATGAGGTTATCCCTAAATTAACTGGTTTCAACATGGCTCTGGAAATACTGCACACTCTTCAATTTTTCAGTTCGTTCGCAGAAGCGGTACCGTATTCACTTCCTTCAATTTTATCTGCATTCTATTTCGATACTGTAATAAACTGTTACAACATAACCGTTCAAGATAATGATGGAAACGATGACCTGCATGAGCTGAATGTATCTCACATCTAAGGTGATGGTAATAATTCACAAAAGGGGAAGAAGAGCGATGAGGTAGCGAAGAAGAAGGACGAATCTCAAAACCATGATGATGATAGCGACGAATCACGGTTCAAGAAGAGGAAGACCTATAAAGGTTGTCATTAAATAAAAATGAACTATTGTTGTTAATAATAATAATATATTTTCAAACGCTAAGCTTTCTTTCAATTTTGTCAATAAACTTGTTTTTCCTAACGGTGCTCCCCCATCTTGATTCATGTTGGCAGCTTTACGAGTTTTCGGGTTAGCGTGTTTTTCGCAGGCGTATTTTCGTTTGTGTGTGTGTTTTCGTCTTTGCGTGTTTTCGTTTTACGTGTTTCCGCGTTCGTATGTCCTCGCGTTTGCGTATTTTCGTGTTAGCGTGTTTCCGTGATAGCGTTTTTTTTGTTTGTGTGTTTTTGTGTTAGCGTGTTTTCATTTGTGTGTTTTGGTGTTTTTTCGTTAGTGTGTTTTCGTCTTTGCGTGTTTTCGTTTTACGTGTATTCGCGTTAGTTTGTCCTTTCGTTTAGCGTTTTTCGTGATAGCGTTTTTTCGTTTGTGTGTTTTTGTGTTAGCGTGTTTTCGTTTTGTTTTGTGTTTTTCGTTGTCGTTGTTTTCGTTTTGTGTTTTCGTTACGTTATTGCGTGTGTTTGTTTTCGTGTTGCGTTTTCGGTTTGTTTTTGTGTTATGCGTGTTTTCGTGTGTGTGTTTTCGTTGCGTGTGTTTTGTGGTGCGTGTTTTCGTTTGTCGTTTTCGTGTAATATTTGCGTTTAGTGTGTTGTTGCATTTGCGTGTTGTAACCGTATTACGTGTTGTTGCGTCGTGGTAGTTGTTTATTGCTGTGTTTGCGTGTTTTGTAGTAGTTTGAAAATAATAGAGTGAAACTAAAACGTAATTTTCTGCTATGCCCAGTCTGAGTATTTATGTTTAATTAGAAACGTACTGTTTCGAAACAGAATGCAGTAAATTAAGAAATGAATGTCAGTGTTGACGAACTGAAAAAATTTGAGTGTGCAGATTCAGCGTGTGAAACGTGTATTTGTGTAACCTCATGCCGTAAATAATAAGTCTGATATGTATGTATTAGGCTTTATAGTGTTGACAATAAATCAGTTAATTGAAGATATACGCTGCTTGCTATCCAGAATCTGATTGATGTGTATTAGCTTTGAAATTCAGATTAATTTAGATAACGTCATGCTTTTCATGTAAAATTTAATAAGAGTGTAAACTGCTAGTTAACTGCTTTATAGCTGTACACATCATAGTAAGTGAAGACTTGTGGTGTTGTATTAGAATGTGATGGTGATGTCTTGAAATTTCAGAATGTAGATTAGATATTGATTAGGAAATTTGAATAGGTTACATTGCTTTGAATCGAACTGATAATTGTGAGATGTGTGTGTGTGTGTCGTGTGTAACGTGTGTGTGTGTGTGTAGTGTGCCTGTGTGTGTAGTGTGTGTGTAGTGTGTGTGTGTTTGTAGTTGTGTTATAGGATTGTTATTTAAAGTAATGTTAGGTTGAAATTTAAAATGAGTGTGTGTGTTTTGAATTAAATGTGGTGATAGTCATATAATGAAATAGTTCAGTAAAGGTTTTGTATTACGTTTCTAATTATTATGATCGAGAATCATTTATTCAACAGATAACTTTTGCTAGCTAATTGAACTATAAAAAAATATTTAGTTGAAATGTAATCTTTTAGTAATATGAATGTGATAAATACAGTTCGGTAAAGGTTTTGTGTGTTATGTTTAATATTAGTTATATGATGTGATATGTATATAGCTAGTTTATATACTTATAGTGTGTTTTAGTGAGTATGTGTGATAGTATGATATATAATATATTTAGTTGATAGTGTTTATCATGTATTAATGTAATCTCAGGATAAATACTTTAAAGTAATTTTGCCTTATGCCATATATTTTAAAATATTGTTTTTGAATTAAATTTATAAGTAAATATAATTGATATAATAAGTATCGGTAATCAGGTTTTGTGTATTACTATTTCTACAAAATTAGATTAATGATCGGAATGTAATAGCCAGTTTATATCCAACCATTCATAAAACGTGTTTAGTGAGACTACATGTGGACACGTGTATAAAAAATATTTCAGTTGAACATGTGTTATCATTATTAGTAACTCAAGGAAAAACACTTCTAAAGGTAAGCGTTTTATTTAATATATATATATATATATATATATATATATATATATATATATATATATATATATATATATATATATATATATATATATATATATATATATATATATATATATGTTTTTACTGATATTGCTAACAAAAATGTCGATAAAGATTTTTAAAATGTATTATTACTCTTATAGGATGACGTCATAAGATCAGCTCTACAAATAGTTGGTGCATATTCCTGGATTTTAAACTTGTTGTTATTGTTAATTCGCGTATAATAATGTAACCATTAAAATTTTTTGCCCTTTATTTCCATTGTATCAGTTTCATATTCTTAAAACCATGCTAATTTAATTTAACTCGATGTTAGATATAAGTAACTATTGATTTCCATTCTTTTTAATAGGATTTTTATAACTGTTAATGAACACGTCACTATAAAACAATTTTGTGTGTATGTAATTGAGCATGCAAATAAATCAGATATAATTTTCCGAGTGTATGGGTGGTGACTGTTTAGAAGGAGAGAATCATATATATATATATATATATATATATATATATATATATATATATATATATATATATATATATATATATATATATATATATATATATATATATATATATATATATATATATATATATATATATGTATAAAGCATCATTGCATTAGGGTAGAAATTATTTATTATTTCACGTCATATTCAATTAGACTTTAATGTATTCAGTTTTGAACTGTAATCTGGTTTCCGCAAACTGTAAGAGATAATTACGGTTGATTGATTGAGATTGATCTGGTTGATTTGATCGATCATGATTTGCTTGAGATTGATTGATTAGTTAATTAATTGATTTATTTGTGTGTGTGTGTGTGTGTGTGTGTGTGTGTGTGTGTGTGTGAGAGAGAGAGAGAGAGAGAGAGAGAGAGAGAGAGAAAGCCGAAAGAGAAACAGGGTGAGAGAGAAACGAGATAGAGCAAGAGAGAGGTGTGTATTATCAACTTATATTATAGAAAATGTTCATTAGTCTATACGCCACTAGATGACGCTAAAATCAGCTTTAACTCAAAGGGACCAGGGCGCACACCCTGATACAAGTCCCGTCTTATAAGGCTAGGGCCTCCTTATTAGAATACAATTTTGCATGACGGGGCGAAGGCCTACAGCTGTAAGACTAAATTAGAACGCGCATACAACTGCACCTAGGGGGCTACGACAGGGGCTAAGCTCTGCACTTGTCTTATAAGGTTAGGGTCCCCATACCATCTCCAGCCAGGGGCGAAGGACCGAGAATAAGTTGCGAAGCCCTACACGTGTCTTACAACCTAGCATTTAGCCTCCTTATTAGAAATACAACGTATAAATGAATTTCTGGGATAAGTAAAAGATCGTCCGAACGTACCCAATAGCATATGACCATTTTAAAGCAATAGGATCGATAATTTTAATAATAATATCTTATTAGGGTAATTATGCAATTTCCAACATAGTATTCGTGTGCGTTTGCCTAACCTCCAGGGGTACTGCTCTTAATACAACCAAAAGGATCCTAATTATGGTTAAAGATGTCCATAAAAAATAACCCTAAGGCCAACTCCAGGTCTAAGATCAACCCTCAAGTCCAAGACCAAACCCAAGACCTGCATATGCCCCTCACGTGAGCAAGTACAAAAATTGGTGTCAAAAAGACTATAATTAGGGTTGAAAATTCCATCAAGAGTTGACCCTCGAAAAGAAACCATAAAAATAAGGGAAAAACGGATCCTACACGTGAGCGAATAAAAACAAAAATAATTAGGGGTTGAAAAAGGCCTTCGAAAAGAAACCATAGGGTTGGAAAATACGGTCCCCCACGTGGGCATATAAAGAAGTGAAAGTGGGCGGGGCTTGTGACGTAAAAAAAGTGGAGGGAATAGTGTCGGGGTCTACTCATATTACTGATAATACGACGCAATACATAGTAATGGACTGCGTCAGATGAAAAGAAAGGTACAATATATTAAAAATTAAAATCATCAGGGAGCTATGAAAATCGAAAATGTAACAATAGATTTTAAAAACCATAAATTGATTGTCTTCTACCCATTTTCAGGTTCGCATCTTAGAATAAAAACAAAATTCTGTTATTAATGGAGATGTAACTGCGTTGAAATGATCACAGAAACCTTTTGGAATTCTGCACTATTTTATAGAAATTGAACTGAACTGAATGAACTTTAATCATTGATATTGTACATTTTTAAAACTGAGCAAGCAAGTTTTTATATTAGCAAATATTGTTATAATTTAGATTTTATCGAAATTACCTACTCAGATGTACGCATAAAACTGAAGAATCTCCTTTACAAACAATGCTGACAAGAAAGCACAGATTGAAAATTCCTTAATTGGTCATGACACGGTTAAAGGCCATTTTCCGTTAATTAATGTTTTGTTATTTCCTTTTTCCCAGTTACATCCTTGAGGGTTTAATTTTAAACTGTCATTAATTAAAAGTTGGCACATACAAAAAAAAAGACGAGATTCAAACCGAAAACGTTCATTACGTTAAATTTCCTTTCAAAATGTATGTTGGTGTTATCATAATGTTATTTAGACCATAAATTTTGTACAGCAGTTTGACGTCATAAATTTTCTGGCTCATTTATTCTAGCAGGTTTTACTTTAAAAATTTACTTCCCTTTTTTAAACCCTCCGTGTACGATCCTAGTGTGACAATGCATGTGGCGTAAAATCAATACATGACATATGTTTTTATTTGTTAAAAAATTTCAGTTTTAAATAATTTATTATAAAATGCAATTAAAACTTTTCATAATAAAATTATTAACTTTAATTTCAAAAGTTTGTTACTTCGAAAAGTTTACTTCCTTATAATAACATTAAAAAACATCGATCGCTGCTTGACACGTCTAATTTTGGATATAACCCTGAAAGTACTAACCGAAAGAAAATTTTTAAGTTCCAAACACGTTCAGAATTTGTCCATTTTGTATTCTTGAATTAAATTGTAAAACTTATAAGTTATGAAACTTGTGAGTTTTTCTATGCCATTGAAACCTTTTAATCCAAACTTCTTAGGTTTTGGTTTACTTCAAATTCAAAGACTTCTAAAACCTTTTGTATGTATAAAACTACATTTGGCAATAGAAACTAAAGCCATTTCAAACATGCTATTTCCAGTTTTATTGTGAAATTTTTAAGTTTCTGTCTTATTAGAACTTCAATAGAAATAGTAAGACAATATTTAAAAGGATTATAAACACATGTTTAATCATTGAGTGGCAAACCGGGTGACAAAACGAAGAAGTTGATTAAGCAGACAAGAATAGGTTCATAATGAATTAGAAACAGCTCGGATATTGAACCTTAGTTCGGTTCGTTGTGCGAAACGAACCTCGAAACAATTTATAAAATAATCATACCAAGTTATTACAATAGGTGTGACAAGAGCAACCAAAATTAAATTAGAAAACCATTTTACCGAAGATAGCCGTGGGTGACATCACAGCTTTAAGCTAGAACCGCCACACACTTGCTATACCTAGAACTGGCGCTACCGGTCAAATTGACCGCCGTAAGAATAGGCTGTTTTAGTAGTAATATAAGACCGATCTTAACTCAAAAAAGTCACTAGATTTGCGAGATCACCTTATGGCGGAAGTAACATAAAAGGTCACTAAAAAATAACTAAACATAAAGATGATATATTGAACAAGGTAACAACTTCTCCAGGATTCGTTCGTTTATGTTTTTCAATTACACTAGTAAGCAAATCGAAGAACTGCTTAACGGCAACTTTATTAAATCCCGTGGCTCCCGCAGCAGGCGTTGCCCCGGGCTTACGAAGGCTGAGTTCTGGGTATTTTCATACTTAACTTAACTTAACTTAACCTTCACGCCACTCCCTTGCGTTGTGGGCAAAACAATCCCTGCCTCTTATTTATTTTTCATTCACAATCTTTCTCCATGTTTTCCTATCTCCGCACACCTAGCTTCCGCAAGGTTCATACATTACCTCTGACATGCCCTTTTATTTTTAAAACTCCTTACTTTTCTTTCCTTTATCATACATTCTACTGCATTCAGCCAAGTTTACGCGACCTGCCAGATCCGGCTTTTCCTCTAACCTCACCCACATATATTTGCTTCGTTAATCTTACTTTGATCATTCTCTCAATGTGACCAAACCAACGTAACGTACTACTTTTACATCTATTCATCATCGCCTTTTCCTCGCCACACTCCATCATTTTGCATTCATTCTTTATTTTGTCCCTTTTCGTTTTGCCACATTCGCTTCTCAGGAATCTCATACTCACGCATTTATTTTTCTTTCGTCCTTTTTTTGACATACACCATACAGTACTGGCGAGACAAACACGCCATTATAGATTGCTCGTTTCGCAGCTAGGCTTATGCTTCCATTTCTCATTATCGGGCACATACTTTGCAATCACTTTCCTTCCAGCATTGATCCTTCGTCCAATCTCGCCCTACATTGTACGATCTGCAGTAAACATTCTACCCAGATATACCAGCTCGTGCACTTGATCCACAATTTCATCTTGCAGGATAAATACTCTACTCTCCTTTCCACCTTTCCGATTGAACACCACAATCTTAGTTTTGTTCACGTTAACCTTTAGGTCCATGCTCTCACAGACTGTATCAAACTTCCTCAGACCGGTTTGTAGCTAATCCGCACTGTCACTTAATGAGACTGTATCATCCGCGTACACCCGAAGCCGTACACTTACGTCACCAACCATTACACCATTTGTATCGGTACATGCTTGCGTAACACATTTATCCACGCATATGTAGAACAACCACGGTGACATCACATAGCCTTGTCGCACTCATTGCTTAATATTCAAGTATTCACTCATACCTCTCCTCACCCTAACACATGCCCAACTACCGTTGTATACTGCCCTTATTCCATTTATTGGACCTTTATTTACGCCATATTCATTTAATATTTCCCACAGCTTCTCCCCATTCACTCTTTCGTATGCTTCCTCCAGATCTACAAACGCACAGTACAGTTCCCTTTTTACCCTTAAACACTTTTCGATCACCTGATGGAGAGCAACCATCTGATCTATAGATCCTCTCCCTGTCATGAAACCACCCTGCACATACTAAATCTTAGTTTGTGTAGTTTCTCGTACTCTATCAATCAGAATTCTTCCAAATACTTTACCAGGCACGCTGAGCAAATTTATTCCTCTGTAGTTCTTGTAATCACTCTTATTCCCCTTACCCTTATACAGTGATACAATGATCGCGCTCTTCCAATCCCTAGGCACTTTTCCACACATAAGGCATACATTGAATAATTCACAAAATATTCGTATAAGCTTTGCACCCCCATAATTTATCGTTTCACCAGTTACTTCATCTACGGGTACGCGCGCTCCCTTGCCGTTTTTCAACCTTCCAGCCGTTTTCTCTACCTCATTTATCCCAATATCCTTCTCAGTCTCATTCACCATTCCTTCTAAATTCTCCTTATTTAACCCTGCAGTCTTATTTTCCACACTACTGTACAGACTACCGAAATATTCTTTCCAGCATTTCCTCTCTTCACAATCGTACCATATTATTCCATTGCTCGTATTCATCACTTCCACAGCGTTCTGTTTTGGGCCACGTTTTGTATTTTTGACGAGTTTTTTGTTTCCTTCAAAGTCATTCTCCATTTTCTCTCCTTCCACAGCCATCACTTCCTCTTTACTTATTCTCACTGTCTCCTTCGCTTCTTTGTTTCTTCATCTGTAGACCACATACAATCGGTTTTTTGCAGCAATCATTGCCAAGTACGCATCTTTTTTCGTACACACTGCCTTTTTTACCGACTCTTTCCACCAAGCACATTTTTCTGTCTGCCTACAGTCGCCCTTCCACATATCCACACGGCACAATTGACAACACAGTTTTTCAAGCTTATCGATGCACTTTCAAGGTCAGTGTCTTTTATTTGTTCGTTCCACACAGTTTCATTCATATTTAACTCTTTACTCACAACATCTGCGTATTTAATTCTCGCACCATTATCCACTAGTTTGTCTACCCTAATTCTGGACATTCGCAATACGTTTTCTTTCCTTCTCCAGACCCACCTTTGCCCGAAATACACTCTCGATATAACCAAAAGTGGCCCGATCCACACTCCCATCCGTGCATTACTTTTGTATCTTTCGCCAAGTTTCTAACCCGTTCATCATCACGTCCATCATACTTTCAGATTCACCTCTTTGCCATGTATACATATGCACATTTTTATGTTTAAACCACGTATTGGATACAAACAGGCTTCTCTCCACACAGCTGTTCATCAGGCATTCATCATTCTCATTGACTCTTTGGTCTCCGAACCTTCCTAGAACGCGTTCAGTATGTTCTCTCTGTACACATACCAATCCGTTCATATCCCCACTTTTTCGTTTGGTTTACATACGTTCAACACGTCCTATACTTCACTCAAGAAGTTCACCGGTGCACAGCATGCAATAAGAAAAATTCTTCGAAGCTCCACTTTCATTCTAACCCATAGTACCCGAAATGATACCAATTCGTACTGTTTAACACATCTTTTCGCTCTTTCACTTACGATCGCCCGAACTCCTTTTGCGCTATACACTTCAGTCTCAACTCCTAACCATAGTGCTAGGCTACCATCATCTATCTCCATAGCATCCTTTCCTTTGCGCTTTGTCTCCGATAGACACAGAATATCAAATGTCTTTCGTACACTACATTCGCAATTTCAGATTCTTTTACCATGCATACCTTTAACATTCCTCGCCATTCATTCCTTGCACAGTCGTCAGGAACGGGGCTGTCTGTTTCGACTTTGAGCGCCCCTTGTAGCCAGGTCGATCCGAAGCAATTGTATTGTTCTCTTGAGTAATACCGTACCACGCAGACCGGTTACTGGCCAAATCGTGCCCCAGACGATATAGCATTCCCTACTGACGGTATCATCCTACTACCGGACAGTTATTTGTCTACTGCTTCGACACGTAAGGAAGTCAGAAATAGAAATATAGACAGAGGCAAGAAAGATATAAATAATAGGATGTATACTTACTGTATGGGTATCTAAATGTACATATATACATATAAATTTTTCAATTACATACCCTTCAATCACATCATGTTGCAACCGGATTGCTACCTACGCGATTCCTGGCTCTCGGGCCTGTAACCGGGTGCTGTTATTTATTTGCGATCACATGATTCAATTATTCTTAGTTAAGATTTCCGAGTTATAATCATGTCTTTGTTATTTAATTTAATATTTATTTATCAAATCTGTTGTATTATTGTCGCGAACTGTGACAACTTAAACGTTTCCATACTCTAAGTTTTTTTTTTGTTTTCAATTGAAGGGTGATAACAAATAAAGATAATGGTCCCGTTAGCTTTCCCGACATTAATGGTTTACTTTTAGGATTCATTAAGTACAATTAAAATCAAACATAGTAACAAAGTTAAAAGTTAGCTAAATTTTGAATTTTTAGTGAAGGAAAAATATTGTACAAGGCAATACGCAACACACTAATTAAACTTAGAATCACATAAAGTGCCAAAACAAAAATGGGATCAACCTACAAATTTTAAAACAAAGAGAAAAAAAATGTTCAAAAACTTACCACTACATACGGATCTGCCCTGTATAGTCACATCCTTTGTATTTTATATTTGACAAAATTCTACTGTTTAGATTATTATTATGTTTGTTTATCAGTAATATTCAAACCGATAAAATCTAGTCAGTACCTTTCTATTTGTTTTTAGTTTAGATTGCTCCCTAACGCTATCATTTATTTGATAAAAGAAATTATTTAATTACTTCCATTTAGAATTTCAATTACAAATTAGAGCCAGTTATTTGTTTATTTTATTTATGTATTTGCTTTTTTTACTTTGTATTACGGATTCGACCTAGTTATTTATTTGTATTATTTAAACTAATAAAACAGTTCCTATGACAATGCTTACGTTTGGATTTGTTATAGAAAGGGGTTCATTACAAGGATGAACCACGTCTGGTATTTTTCCTACTAACGCGTATTTATGATTGCTTTCTTTACCCGCGCTACTGTGGCATAAAATAAGTTATTTTTATTAGTTCTCTATAATCCATTGTTATTGCAAAGATTTTTACCTGTTTCACTTCAGTCCTTAGACAAAAGGGTGGTATTTAATTACGCTTTAAGTTTACAATTGTACCGGTTTTAAACCGGTTTTAACTGGTTTTCATAAAGCCTTGAACCCAATCTATTCCCGCTTTCTGGTCTTCTTCATTGAAAGGATGAATGGTATTATTTCGTTGTGCTAATTTATCTTCGAATCAGCATTAGTATTTGAATCCAAAAGGTTGAGCCTTAATTCGACTCAAGTATGTCAGAAGTTCTTCTTTTTGTACTTCGATAAATACTCACCTATATCTGCCTAATTTCTTCTCTATATTGTGCTCCAGATTTTTTCGCTTATTTTCGACATTACCGAACAAGTGTAGTCTTTGAAACATCATACTGAATTGAATCTTTTAAATAACCTATTGAACTATCCACTACAGCTTGACCGCCTGTTCCACCGCTTCAGTGGACCAACTGTAATGGGGTTTTCGGTGGTGGCAAGTGAAGCTTACCCTCAACGAAATCCAACACAAAAATTAAGAGTCGTTTGGAAAAAAATATTTTATTTTTAAAAAAATTATAAGGTACGGTAGCTTTCAATTTAAGTGACACTCCTAGACGGGCTGCGGATGTCGATTGTCTTTCCAGGAAGTTGAAAAACGGATTCGGGCGCCACCCAAAGATAAACTATTGTTCAGGCGGCCTTTGGGTCCACTCCTGAAGGTGTACGGCTTCCAAGCGGTTACCTCGGGTTACCCAGTTGAGGATAAACTCAGGGTTGAATCTTCACGGTTGAAGGTGTACCTAAAACTTAGTTATTCCGGAGAAAAAACGGATACCATAGTAAACAAAAGTCACAGGTCCCGTTAACAAACAATATTCCTTCACCAATGATAGATGATAATGAATGAATAAATCCTAATAAATATGAACTCTGTGAATTTGCTTAAATTTCACGAATTACGGTTCCAGCAAAGCGGTGCTCGGTGGCCATGTAACTTTTTACTACTTCTCAAAATAAATTTAAAAGATCTTTTACACTTGTTTACAGAGCAAGTATCTACTAAGTTGAATTATATTAATAAATTTTTACTAACTACTCTTTACCTCATACCAATTCACACAATCCAATTTTTGTCTTGATGCTCTAACAGTGAGAACTAAAAAGATAATCAATTTTGTACTGGCACTCATATTTATAGAAAACGATATTTTGGAGTGGAATTTCCAACTTGGAGCGGTAATCCCGCAGCGTAACGACCAGTTTTAATTGACATTTAATCAACTACTGTCCTGACATGTATTTCACTATGTTAAACTCATTACTTGTGAGATAACAAATCGGTTAGTATCAAATTCAGTGAGTTTAGTCTAAAAAAATCTGGTTACTGTTTGGTACATCTGTCGGTGTTCGCGTTATTTAAATATACAAGATTTTATACCATAGTAACAGATTACATTCTGTTCATTGTAATTGAAGTGTATAGAAAGTATTTCCGGTTTAACTTCACGTGTTTATATCAAAACTGCTATTTAACAATGCAATTTTTACTTACTAAAATTAACTAATTTATGAGGACGGTGTTATTTATTACTTGCTTATATTAATTTAAAACTCTATTGATTAGATTGATCGGACTTCAAGGTCTCTCTGAATGTTCTGGTTTGTTATCTCCAATATTAATATAAACTAAATTATTACTTATTACATTTTAATTTCCTAATAAATACTTAATGAGTTCTAGTTTTGGAATAAGAAGAGAAAATTTCTATTTGTTATTAACGACAATCTCTTAGATCTTTTAATTGTTATTTAACATGAATCTCCTTGAATTCATTAGTGGAAAAAATGAAGAAAAAAATAATCTTCACACAACCCTGCTGACTCGTCTTCCTCTTGTATGTGCGAACCATTCTGGAGATAAGTATTCATTGTCATAGCAGGGATGAGATGAAAACAGGGCAAAACGGCACACACGGGGTAAAACGGACCGTTCCACTTTGCCCCGTTCCATTTTTCCCAACATACACATGTAAGGTAATGGCTGACTACGTACACATATGAACTATGAAATTAAGATTTGAACAGTATATTTTGGACCTATACATCAGATTTCCAATGCTATTAATAGTCTTGCTTTTACTTGCATTGAAAATTGCAATTTACACACGATATTGCGGCACATACGGATACACGTCGAACACAGCGTCCATCTGACTTCTGTTCCACATACTGATGTGGAAGATGTAGAAACAATGAAATTCTGAATATTTCCGATAGATGACAACACAAACAGCAACTTCGGCTTTGTACCGTTTTGCAGCGCTCTCCCCTATACGTAAAGCACATTAAATAAAATTGATAAAGAGAAGAGAGCGCTGCACATTACCACTGAAAAGGGTCCTGTAGATCGTGTTTGTCAAAGGCGCGGAAACAAATTGCAAGATTTTTAAATAGCACAACCTGTATACTATTACATTTTTGGATTCCTCTATAAACGTACTTTACATTGTTATTAGGTTTATTGACTTATTAATAAAGGTTTTAAGGTTAAAGAAAAAAAAACCTTATTTTCAAGAAAAAGGCGCTCACCTGAACAGCGGGATGACAAATTTATGTAATATGCATTTTTAGTACAGCCTTTAATACAGAATAATGTATTTAAATCTTAACTTAAAAAATTCAATACCATACAGGGTGTTCCATATTTCAAGACGAATTATCATATTTTCAAACAAGCGCAACACAGTTTTTTTAAATGGAATGACCTAATTATTGCCGGAACTCGATTCGGATTTAAATTCTCTATCAAAATGATATCAAGTTTGTGTATTATAATATTAGCTGCAATTGTTATGTTGAAAATTGTCGAAAAATTTGTTGGAACTTGGGTTAAAACAATGCAAATTTTTATTGATTAAGTAGGCTGCGAAGAATGAATATTTGAAGAGAAAACATTATTAGATTAAATTCTAATAATGTCCCCAATTTCTAATGAACATTTACTTATGCGATCACAAAACAACCTTATAACACCTTGTAGCATCTCTGGACTAATATTGTGAAAAGATACACCTATCTTTTCCATCATGTCTTGTTTCGTTGTTACAAACTCTCGGTATACTTGAAATTTAACATAAAAAAACTGCCAAAACTGTCAAACTGCCCTCAAAAAAATATGGACAAATAACGACAAATAACGATATATTGTTCCACCACATAGATTAAAGGTCCATTTACGTTGATAATTTTTTTATATCGGCGCAACCAACGAAACATCCTGTATTCGTTAGTATTTTTTATTATGAATTTAACCATGTATTACATTCTATGGTACTGAAGCTTAAAATTTCGGATTTCCATTTTTATATTTTTCATATGATACCAGTTAATATTAGGCTTTGATGAAATAACTCTTGTTTAACTCGTTACCATTACTTCTTGGGTCTCTTTTGGTTTGTTTAGTTAATTTATAATTATAATTAATCAAAGTGTATCTGAGGAAAGGCGAAGTTTTATAAACGAGGAAACGTTCGACATGTTGACATGCTACATGTTGTCCACCAGAAATTGTGTAGTTACTGAGCTGATGTATTTTGATAAATATCTTGAACGAAGATAACCTAGTAAATCGATTTTTATACGTTTGGAATCTAATTTAAAAGAATTTGGTTCATTTACATAACCTGTTCTATCCCGTTGTAACGCCTCTCTCTTTACAATAATTAAATTTAAAAGGGTTCAATTTAATTTACCTCGGTCTAGCTCAAATCGGGTCTTGTCTTAACAAGACGGGGGTGGTTCGTATCGTGGCGCTCGACACTGTACTCTTTGAATAATACAACAAAACCATTTTAAACGTATATTACCTATTGTTTTATAAATCTAAGATAACCTAACCACAGGAAATAACATTGATATAACGAAAATTACAATGTATAACAAAACAAATCTGATTGTGTTCCTGATCTGTTAGCACGTTTGGCTGGTCCCGTGGACGGTAGTGGTTCTCACTGGATCCTGAGCCGTTTCTGTGGAAATATAAATTATTGTGGTTCAATGGTTGGTGTGTTATGACCCAAAAATCCTACTAATGACAATTTAATTTTGTTTTACGACGTTCCTGTGTACACGGTAGCCTTTTTGTTCAGGTGGCGCTATGTAAAATTCTATATATTTTAGATAAGCTGAACGGACGCTTGGTGTCTTTAAGCAGGTAACAGAAAATCAATAATTTAAAGTAACCTTGTGCGCATGACTATTCTTATACGTGATTTGGCTTTCACACTTGGATGAGCTCAGTACTAATTCTTTATACAGGACAGGTTACTATTTACATGTATTAAATGCAAATTGCACGTACGCGTTTAATTATTTAATCTAACTACAAGCTAATCTCAGGATCTTCTAATTAATGGAGAACGTATTTACAGTAATGAAATGAATATCAACATTTAATTCTGCCCGAAAAAATGTATTAATTCTTATTATTAAAAACGTCTTTTTTGTTAAACGCGTATCCTTTTCGTATTAGCGAAACTTACTCTAACTAACAAATACAGAAGACGAGTTTATCACGATATTTTACGTTAATAATTATTAAAGATTGCTATTAATTGTTATAAACGAATTAATCAGTCGAGTTTACACGACAGGACTGCGCATAATAAATTGAACAATTCTGAGAATTGTTTCCGACGGAATGCAGGTGTTTCAAGTAAGTGATTTGAATGCGATTAGACGCAAGTACGTTTACTGTAATTTATCACGTAGACGCACCACGGTTCGTCTTTATATCTGGGGATCACGCTGATCTCTACGAATGCGGCTTCTGGTACTGAGATTACCTTTAGGTCAACGTCGCTTGTTGTATTGCTATTCTCCTCAGGATCAGGTCGGTGCATTGTATTGTAATGTGTAATATCTGGTTAATGGAGCCCTTAAGATTCTGGGTCCAAGCCATCGACTGCTATACCAAGTCTGAGCAGAATTTGAGCCAATACCCCAGCTGGAGTAAATGGAAGATGCCTTCTGGGCGTTAGCCCAAGTACACTTATGTGTATGTGTGTCGAAGAACTTCACACAGCCTGTCGTCACTTCAGTGTACTGGTTGCAGAAGGTAACTTCAGGCTATACAGCCGGCGTATACTTGTGTGTGTGTACTGAACGGTTAGATCACTTCAGGCACTGCAGCCCGTCGTTTCTCAGATGTCTGTAATGTTTTAGAAACTAATAAAACTTACGTGCATTAACGATATTACACAGACATTACAATACAATGCACCGACCTGATCCTGAGGAGAATAGCATACAAACACGACGCCTTGACAAAGGTAATCTTTAACCAAGGTTGTAATTATTAAAGAGAACCGTGGTTGCCACGGATAAAGAAAACACCCCGTCTTGTTAAACAAGAAACCAAACATTTCAGCAATTTAAATTAAATTTAAAACCCTTTAAATTCTTTATTTAAAGAAAGAATTCAAATAATTATTAAAAAAACCAAAAAATTGCCAAAGTTAAAAAGGTTTAAACCGAAAATACGAACAAAAAACACAATAAAAAATTAAACAATTTTAAATTAAAGAATTTCCTTCTTTGTAAACGCCCAAATTAAAAATTAATTACTTTTTATTAAATTAATTAAACACAAAACAGAAAAGAACCCCAAAAAACCCAGACACCATCACCAGGAAACCAAACACAAAAAACACCACCAAGACAAAAGACCCAGCAAAGACAAACGCCCGGCAGCAAACACAAGAAACACACCGAACAAACCCAGGCACCGTACACAGACAACAGACAAAAAAAGCAAAGGACAAACAACCAACAAGAACCACAAAACCACAGAAACCCAGGAACAAACACACCAGGACCACAAAACCGCAAAAGACAAGGAAACCAACAAGGAACAAACGGAATTTAGAGAAAAAAACAAAAACAAAAAGGAACAAAGAACAGGAACCGCCACAAGAACCACCCAGCAACAAGACCAAGAAACAGACCAAGGAAAACCACAAAAGAAAGAAACACAACAGGAAAACAGGAAAAGAACAAACAAATTGATTTAAACAAAGAAACAACCCGATAAGAAAACAGAAGTAACAACAACGGGAACAACAGACACAACAAGAACACCTTTGAAAACACCCAGAACACAAAAAAAAAATTAACAAAACACACAGACACACAAACACACAGACACACAAACCAGAAACAACACCACAGACACACAACACACAACACAACACAGACACAAGGCCAAGACAGGCACAAACACACAAAAACAGACACCAGGCACACAGGCACACAGACACAGAACACAACACAGAAACAGACACACAGACACACACAGACACACAGACACAAGACACAAGACAAACAACAAACACACAGACACAAGACACAACAAAACAGACACACAGAACACAGACACACAGACACACAAAGACACAACACAAGACAACAGGCAAACAAACAACACAGACCACAAACACACAGACACACAGACAACAACAGGAACACAACACAGGCACAAGACAAAACAACAACAGAACCACAGGACACGAACACAGACACACAGACACACAAGACAACACACAGGACAACAGACACCAGACACACAGACACAGACAAACACAAGACAATAACACAAAACACACAGACACACAGACACACAAGACCACACAGACACACAGGACACACAGACAAACAAACACACACAGACACAAACACAGACACACAGACACCGAACACAGGCACAAGACACACACACCAGACACAGACACACAGGTCAAGACACACAAAACACACAAACACAGACACCAGGACACCACAAGACACAACAAGACACACAGACCACAACACACAACACACAACACAACACAACACACAACACACAAACACACAGGCACACCAACACAGACAAACAGACACAACCATTAAGACACAAGACACACAGACAACACAGACCAACAGGACACAGACACAAGACACACGACACACAACACACAGGCACACAGACACATGGACAACAAACAACACAAACACAGGCACACAGGCACACAGACACACAGGACACCATAACACAACACACAGACACAACACAACAACACAGGCACACAGACAACAGGCACACAGACACACAGACACACACAAACACACACACAAAGGCAAACACAGACAAACAGAACACAACAAGACACAAACACAGACAACAACACAGACACACAGACACACAGAACACACAGCAGAACACAGACACACAGGACACAGAACACAAAGACACACAGACACACAAGACACACAGACACACAGACCAAAAACACAGACACACAACACACAAAACACAACACCAAACACAACACACAAACACAGACCAGACAAACAGAACACAGACCAACACAGACACACAAACAAAAGACTCACGGAACACAGACACACAGACACACAGACACAAACACACAGGCACACGGACACACGGACACAAGACACACAAACACACAAACACAAAAACACACAGACACCAAACACAACACGGACACAAACACACAGACACACAGACACACAGACACACAGGACACAGACACACAGACACACAACACAGAACAACACAAGACACAGAAACACAGACACAGGACACACAGACAACAGACACCAGAAAACAGACACACAGACACACACCAACACACAGACACACAACACAGAACACAGACACAATTACAACACAACACACAGACAACAAACAAGACACACAAAAGAAACACAGACAAGAACACAAACACAATAGACCAGACACACAGAACACAACACAGACACACAAACAACAAGACCAGGAACACAGACACACAGACACACAGACACACAGGCACACAGACACACAACAAGAACACAAAACAGACACAAACACACAAACACACAGACACAAGACAAACAAAACAACACAGACACACAGACACACAGACACAAGAACACAGACACACAGACACAAGACACACAGACACACAGAACAGACACACAGGCACACAGACACACAGACACAAACCAACAAACAGACACACAGGCAACAACAGACAACAGAACACGGCACAACACAGAACACAACAACCAGATCACAGACACAAGACACACAGACACACAGACACACAGACACAGAACACCAGACACAAACACAAGACACACAGAAAACAGACACACAGACACACAAAGACACAGACACACAGACACACGACACACAGACACACAGACACACAGGCACACAGACACACAGACACACAGAAACAGACACACAGACACACAGGCACACAGACACCCAGACAAACAGACACAGGCAAGACACAAACACACAAACACACAGACACAGGCACACAGGCACACAGACACAAACACGAACAGACCCACAACAACACACAGACACAAGACACACAGACACAAAGAACAACAACAGACACAAACACACAGAACACAGCAAACAGACAAACCGACACACAGACAAAGACACACAGACACAGAACACGAACACAGAAACAGGCACAAGACACAAGGACAACTACACACACAGAACACACAGACACAAGGCACAGACAAACAGACACAGACCACAGACACAAGACACACAGACACAAGACAACAGGCACAAGACACAAGACACAAACCAGACACACAATTTACACCAGAACACACAAACACACAAACACACAGACAAGGACACAGGACAAACAAGAAAGCACCGCCGAAACAGACACACAGACACACAACAAAGACCCACAAACCACAAGACACACCGACACAAGACAAACAGACCAAACACAGACAAAGCACAAGACACACAGACACACAACACACAAGACACACAGACACAGACACACAGACACAGACAAACACAGACAAACAGGTCAAGACCACAAACACACAAACACACAGACACAACACAGGCACACAGACAAGAGAACAAGACACACAGACCAAGACACACAGGACACAGACACACAAGACACAACAAGGACACAGACACAACAAACAGACACCACAGACACAACACAAACAACCCACAGACCACAGACACACCAAAACACAAGACCAGAACACGCAGACACAAACAAGACACACAACACACAGACACACAGACACCAGACACACAGACAACAGACAACAGACAAGACACAAGACACACACAGGAAAGACACACAAACACAAACACACAGACACCAGACACACAGGACACAACAAGAGATAAACACAGACTTTAAGACAAACAGACACAAACACAAGACACACAGACACAGACACAACAAAGACACACAAGACACCAGACACAAAAGACAAAACACAGAAACACGGCAGACACACAGACACACAGCACACAACACACAGAAACAGACACACAGAAACAACAACAACACAGACACACAAAAACACACAGACACACAAAACACACAGACACACAGACAAACATAACACAACAAGATCAGGACACACAACACAAGACCACCCAGGCCACACAGGACAACAGACACACAGACACACAGACCACAGACACCAGACACAAACAGAAACACACAGACACAACAAAGACACACAGCACACCACACAGACACACAGACACACAGACAAACAAGACACACAACACACAGACACACAAACACACAGACACACAGACACACAACCAGACACACAGACACACAGAACCCAGGCACAGACACACAAGACAGACACACAGACACACAGACAATAACACAACACAGACACACAGACACACAGACACACAGACACAACAAGAAGACACAAGACAAAGAACAACACAGACACACAGACACAAGGCACAAGACACACAGGCAAACACACAGAAAAGAAACGAAACCCAAAAAAACACTTTTGCAACGCAAAGAAAAAACCAGGAAAGAAACCCAAAAAGAACCGGCAAACAGAAGCCGAAACCCAGCAACCAAAAAAGGCAATTCAAAGAAGATAATTTGTTTCTTAAAACGGATTTTGTTTAGGTCGTCAAATAACCTAAAATTTTTCTTTTAAATTCCTTTTCATCAAGAAATAATTTATTAAAATTAATTTGTTTAAGTTTGGAATCCTTTCAAAAACATTCGAATTTTTATCCAAATTTTTCTCTTGGAAATTAACTGAAAAAGACCATTTTTTAAATTACCCTCAAGGAAATTTAAAATTATTTCCTTCGGATCTTTCCGGTAAAACCCTGTAATCAATTTTTGGCCATTTTTCCCTGTTGGGTTTTTAACTGAATTTCCTTACACTTTTTGGTCTTGAAACCTTGGTACCGTATCAAAATTGATGATATACGTTTTTTCTTCCACCAAAATAAGTAAACGGCAAGGCCAACATTAAGAGATATCACCCTTCCGAATTACAATTAGGTCTCAATTCCTTCAGATTTCCAAATATAAATTTTAGTTGGTTCAAAATACCAGTCTGGAACTTTGCTTTATATTATTTAAATTTACATTGAAAGAAATGGTTTCCTTTTAAGGTTTATGTTAACAAAGGATGTAACAAGAAAAGAACATTTACCCCCGGGTTAAAATTTTGGAAAAGTAAGAAACATTTGTATAGAATTGATAACATAATAAATGAATGCATTTTTTTTTAAATAACAGTTCTTTAAAACAAATGAAACTATCAAATTTTTTCTTAAAAATTTTCAATAGTTCAAAAGTAAATTGCTACGTTCTTAAATAGAACATCTTGTATATATTGATATCAATTTGTTCTCAATGTTCTTTTAACGTTAGATGTGATATACACAAAGAATTTATTTTAAGGTTTCTGATAAAATAAGTGTCCAATTTCTTGAAACAAATAAAAAGCGATTACTAAGCTTTTTTAAGGACCCTTGTATATTATAAATATTGATTTCTTTTTTAAAAAATAAACATCTCAAATTAATGCTTATCTGGTATTTAAGGTGTTAAAACGTTTTTAAAAGAAGTTAATAAACCATATTATTATGGTTAAATTAAAACCAAAAATCAATTGTGTGTTGAAGAAAATTAATTAACTTTAGTCGTATTGGTAATGTTTTATACGAAAAATCAGAAACATACAAAAACCAGTCGTTAGTCAAGAAAATTAACTGATAAACACTTTCAGTTAATAAAACGAAGGACTTTACACTGCAGCAGGATAATAAAAAATGGAATTTTAAACACAAATTAGATCATAAACAACTTCAAAATGGTTTTATCATACTTGTGTTTTGAAATACATTTATAAATAAGAACAAAAATTTTTTGGTTATTTACTAAACAGAAAACATAATCCAAGAAATTTTCTTTTCAGACCCTATGTTTTAAATTTTCTTATAAACATTCCTTTGGTAAAACAAATCAATAAATGTACAGATTTTTTAAAAAATTTTATGAAACCTTTTCTTTTCACATTAGGTTTGAAAGGACACTACCATTAATTTAAAAATTTTTCTTGTAACTGATTTTGTAACATTTGATTAAATAAGACCAAATTACCTATTATATGAAAGTTTTTTTAAAATTTTAATTTTTTTTTTTTTGATGTTCCATTATTTAGAAGAAATTAGTCAGTCTACAAAACAACAAAAGATAACCTTCAGATAAATAAATAGGAGAACAAATTTTAAATTTTTTGGAAACCTCGACTTAAAAATAAGTAGGATTAAGGGTTTGGACCAGTTCAAGGTCATGTCTGGTGGTGAGAAATGGCTTTTGGATCTTTCAAGGTCAAAATTTTGGAAATTTAAATTTTTAAGCTCTAAAAATAGAAATTGCATGTCAGATCCTTCAAGGTCACAGTCAAATTTTTAAAATTTGTACAAGGTCAGAAGCTAAAATAGAAATTCAAATGTATCATAATACAAATTCAAAGTCTAAAACAATTTTTCAAGGTCAAATATTATTGATAGGGGTGTCATATTACATTTCTTAGAAATATAAAAAGGTCAAGGTGAAAAGCTAAAAATAGAAAATCTAAGAATAAATTTTGGGTCAAACTTTTAGAAAATATAAATTTTATGGTCAAGGTCAAAGCTAAAAATAGAAGTTAATAATAATCAAAAATCTAAAGTTTTTTGAGTAGGTTAGCAGTTTTGAAAGGATGCATGTTTATAATAAAAAGGCTTCTCCGGGATTGCATGATTCAGTAAACTTTTTATTGCTAGAAATGGTGAAATAAAAGAATAATAAAGAGAAAGAAAAAAAATTATTAAGTATTGATGAGAGAAAGAAAGGCTCGAGGTGTTAATCAATAAATAAAAATTGGCGGATAGATTTAGGGCTGTATGAGAAGAAGAAAATGATCAACTTCAGTGAATGTGCCATGAAAAGTATTAAATAAGGTGGTTGTAATTTGAATGAAAGGTTTTAAAAAGTAAATAAGTAATTACAGTAGTTATGTTATATTGCATAAAGAAAAGGCACTTTAACAGTATTCATTTGAATAAAAAATAAAGTGTGTTAATATAAGAAAAAAAATTAAAAAAAGTGAAATTTAAACGAAAAATTTAAAAGAAGTTTCCGTATGGTTTAATTATTTTCATATAAAACGAGTTTCTTATTGATTTATTAAATTATACAAATTATGTAGGAAGAAATACATTGAACCATAATTACCCAATAAAAACTATTACAAAGAAAAGGTGAATAACATTATTTAGCTATTGTATGAAATGTTGTAAACAAAATTTTATGTGTGGAAATGTTTTAAAAGAAATATACTTTTTTTCATAAAGCAGTTTAATCGTTGTCAAAATTCTGAATTTTTGTATAAGACTAAACAAATAACAGCGCAAAGATAGCAGTTCCAAATTTTCTCAAAACTAAAAAAATGTGAAAAAAAATTTAATTGTTAAACAATTTTTTATATGTAAAAACGTTGATACTTGCATATATAATAAATCATAACTAGTCCTTTACCCAAAAATTCCAATTTTTTTTGTAGACTAAACAAATAACAGCGCAAAAATAGCAGTTAAATTTTTCAAAACTAAAAAATGTGAAAAAAAAATTTTATGTTAATTAAAATTTTTGGTTTATATGTACAAAACGTTGATACTTTAATATAATAAATCATAACACAGTCCTTTACCCAAAAATTCCAATTTTTTTATACTAAACAAATAACAGCGCAAAAGATAGCAGTTCCAAATTTTCAAAAAAAATGTGGAAAAAACTTTGAACAAACTACATTTTTAATATTTTTTAAATTAAAGCATCAAAAAAAATGTATGTATAAAAAATTTAACATATTTAATATTTGTAATATGTTTTTTTCTAAAGGATTTGATTTTTATGAAATAAAATAATAAACTCTCAAATGATCTTTACATTTTTACAATATCTTACAATTATTTTAAATGGATTGTACTAAATGAGAAAAGTAAATTGCAAAATGCATTAATTTATCATTGTTTGTAAATATTCAAATTGAAATTACAATAATTCTAAATAACTATAATTTTTTTTTTAAAAAATAGATGTACTTGAACTACAAAAATTATGTTTGAATGTAAAGTAAAGATTATTTTCTATAAAAATAAAACACTGATGGGTTCTTTTAATTAAATAACAAAATTTAAAAAAATTTTTTTTCAACGCATTGTATTTTAAAATAATTTATCAATTTCATGTATAAATTTATCAAAATATGAAAAAATACTTAAATTAACCAATTCCATTTTTAAACAACAAAACCAAAAACAATTTTTTATAAGCTCAGAAGTAACATTTACATGCAATTTATCCATTTTGAATAAATTTTTAAATTAACCAATTCAATTTTAAAACAAAAAATCACTTAAAACATGACTTTTTTAAATTTATTTTGATTAGACTAAATTTACAATTTTTAATATTACTGCATTAAAAAATTGTAGGATAATGAACCAGTTATTTTTTAAATTTTATCAAATAAAATTCTATTTTTATCTCAGTCACCAATTTAATTACAATTTGAAACATTTGTAAATGTATAATCAATTTTTATTTGTATTGCATAAATACATTAAAGTTTTCAGATTTACATGTTTTTTGAGAATGTTTTATTTTTTATTTAACAAATTTTTTTTTTCTGTATTATATTTTCCTTTTTATGCAGAAATTTTTTACAATAATTTAGTTTTTTTAATTATCATTTTTAAATTACAAATTATTTTTGTATTTTTAAAAGATTCAATTATTTTAACTTATTATAATTTTTTATGAACGAATAATTCAAAATTAAATATTGTAATTGAAAATTATTATTAATTTTATTAAAATTTACATCTAAAACTTGTTTCCAATTCCTTTACAATTTTGAAACAATTTAAAAATGAATCAATTATGTCATTTGTATTTTAATAAATACGGGTAAATTTTCATATTTACACTTTTAAACTGTTTTGACTTTTATTTAAAGCTTTTCCTTATTTAACTGTGCTATATTTTCATAATTTTATTTATACATGTAAAAAATAAATTTGTAACGTAACATGCATCAAAACTGCTTTCTTTGATGTGAGATTTTACAGAGTAAGTAACAGATTTTCAATTTTTTTCCTTAACGTAAATCATTTTTTCTAGCGCAAATTGAACTATAACAAGTTGTAAAATTTTTTATAATGAAAATTTTAAAATAATAAAAATATAAAACAATTTCATTTATTTTTTTAAAATAAATTTAATTACAAAAAAACATAAAAAAATTTATTAATTATTTTCATCTTTTATATATTTTGCACAATTTAAATATTTATTATTTTCAGTGTTTGGATACAGTTTTGAAGGTAACTATGAGTAATACCAGTAGTAGTTTGTTAATTTAACAAAAGTATTATTCCATTGTTAAAACCAAAATGAATTTGTAAAGCACATCCGTATAATTAACACTAATATTAAGCTATTGCAAGATATAATTCAAAATAAAATTTATTTAGAGACATGGAAAATTTCTTAAACTGAAAGAATTTATCATTGCTAAAGTGTTATCTTATGTTAAACGGTTAAAGAACCTTCAGAGAAAACAGGTAGTGGAATTGTTCACTAAAAAAGCGTACACCAAATTGGTTGGTACTCTAGATTCATGTTTTAATGGTAGGTTACTTACAGGAATTATAGTCAAATAGCAAACATTAAGGACCCTCTTATTTTTTTACAAAATGCATACAATAGTTTTGCAAAAGGTTAAATAATGCTAAGGCAACGATGCTAAAGGTCAATGTCCTTTTAGTCTGCAATTTTCAACCTCAAAATCATGTTATCGAGTTGAAGATTTTGCCATAAAAATTATGCCATCAATATTGACCAAACGTAAGTGGTATAATGAAAACGTTTATTAAAATTACAAAAAATTAGAGGAGTTTTCCGAAAGGGATTCCGGTTGGGCATTACATGAAAGTTTTACATTTAAAGGTGAATATTAATAGCTACCCATTTAGAGGTGGCCTTTCAACTTACGTTAAAGTTCCTTACTTCATAGCAGTAAAGCATGGGTAGTGAATGTTAAAAAACGATGAGTATTGCTTCCTGTGGGCCGTTGTTTCGGCATTATACCCGTGCAACCATTCAGATAGAGTTTACAGTTATCCTCATTTTAGAGATGTTTTGAATTATGATTCAATTCCCCATTTTATTAAAAAATTTGAAATTAAACAACCTCTCCATTAATTTGTTTTTGCATTCAGGGAAAGTTATATTACCATTGTATTAAGTGAAAATCAAAAAATAGTGTCAGGAACCATAAATCTTTTAGTACTTTCGCTAATTATCAAGCTGCGTTGATATTAATACAAAAAATAATACTGTTTATCATTTCTGGATTAAAAATATGTCAGCTCTTTTTCAAAAACAACTATCGAATAAGGAGCACAAGAAATTTATTTGTTATCGATGTTTGAACCATTTTCTTCAGATCCTTCTACAAAAACATCATTCACTCATCAACTTAATCAATGCTCTGTCAAGCTACCCACTGAAGCAGAAAAGTTTTCTGCAGTTCAAAAATTTCCATTCAGGAAAAGGTACCGTTTGTAATTTATGGGATTTAGAAAGTATTTTGGAAAAGTGTACAAATTTAACACATCGATAATAATACTTATTTTATTCCAAACATACACCCTTCAATTGCTTACTACTTAAAGTGTTCATACAATGATTCTTTATCTCGATTTAGGCTTTATAGAGAAATGATTGCATTCAATGGTTTGTTAAAGAGCTTCAAAGTATTGCACATTGGGACTCCGAAATAATCAATAAAATAATTCCTATGGAACTTTAACTCCCAATCAGGTTGAACACTTTGAAAGCACCACGATTTGCACATTTGGCGAAAACCATTTACAGATAATGATAAAAGTTAGAGACCATAACCATTTTACTGGAGCATTTCGGGAGCATCACATCAGAATTGTAACCTAAACTATAAAGACTCCCACATTCTACCAGGTTGTGTTTCATAATTTGTCAGGTTATGATAGTCATTTCCTCATTAGAGAATTGGCTACTTTCCCGGTGAATTTCACTTACCCATAAACAAAGAAAGATATATTTTTTCACGAAAGTAATAAAGGCATTAAAATTAAGTTTAGATTTATTGACTTTAGATTTATTTAAAAAGTAAAAAAATTTTACCCAGCTAATTGTAACAATGGAAGAATTTTCCTTTACTAGTTCGCAAAGGTGTGTTTCCTTATGAATATTGATACGTGGGATAAATTAAGCAGACCACCCTCCCAAGGAAGCGTTTTTCAGTCATCTTAATAATGAGGGAATCAATGATGCGGTTTTAAGTTTGGAACAAATTTAATATTAAATCGTTAGGGGATTACTCAATTTGTATCTAAAAACGGACGTTCTATTTTAGCAGACATTTTCGAAAACTTTCAAAACTTGTTTAAGTACTTCAAACTTGATCCTCTGCACTATTATACAGCCCCCGGTTTGGCATTCGATGCTATGCTTAAAATTACACAAGTAAAGTTAGAACTATTTACAGACATTGATATGCTAATGTTTATTGAGAGAGGAATTAGAGGTGGTGTAGCTCAATGTTCTAATCGACATGCTAAAGCTAACAATAAGTACATGGGAAGAAAATTTGAACCCCCTTCCGAAAGTGTGTATTTAATGTACTGCGACGTAAATAACTTATATGGAGCCACCATGTCAGAATTTCTACCATTTGGGATTTTTCTTTTGTTGATAATTTTGAAACTTTAGATTTAATGGACCATCCTGATGATACGGAAATTGGTTATATAGTCGAGTGTGATTTAGACTATCCCATAGAAGTACATGAGAGTCACAGTGCTCTACCATTGGCACCCGAACATATGGTTCCATCCATACCTGATTCCAAAATTAAAAAAAATATTGCTTACATTGTATCCAAAACGTAATTACGTAATTCATTACAGAAATTTGAAAATATATTTAAAATATGGATTAAAGTTGGTAAAAGTACACCGTATATTACGTTTTAAACAGTCCCATGGTTAAAAAATATATCGATTTAAATACAACCATGCGTCAGCAATCTCAAAATGAATTTGATAAAATTTTTATAAATTAATGATTAATAAAGGTTTTTGGGAAGCTGATGGAAAATGTAATGAAACGTTGGATATCTTTATTAACATTCAGTGTTTTAGACGTTTCAAAAAAATTTTTTATACAATTTTCATTACGGTTACACCTACCCAAGTTTAAATAATAATGCTAAGCTCTTGTACATGGATACGGATAGCCTCATATACGCCTTTTCGGTTCCTGATATCTATGAATGCATTAAAGAAGACATTGATAAATTCGATACATCTGATTATAGCCAACAATATCTTTGGAATTCCATTAGTAAATAAAAGTCCCCGGCTTAATGAAAGATGAAAATCATGGCGCAAT
The DNA here is from genome assembly GCA_036346205.1 of Vesta saturnalis. Lineage (NCBI taxonomy): Eukaryota > Metazoa > Arthropoda > Insecta > Coleoptera > Lampyridae > Vesta > Vesta saturnalis. Next base: position 368,856 of record JARFJB010002367.1, on the reverse strand, counting down.
TATATTTTGAATTTGTATGCTTAATGGTTGATAAAAAGTTGTAAAAAATCAAAGGGTTCTACCCGCAAGCGTCAAACAGATCACGATAAATGATTATAAACATGTTTTGTTTGATGGTAACGTAATAAGGCGTTATCAACATCTGATAAGGTCAAAGAAACATGATGTGTTTACAATCAAACAGAATAAAGTAATACTTAATCCTTTGGATGATAAACGATTAGTAAATTTCAATTTCACTGATACTAGACCTTGGGGATTTAACTTTACATAGCATTTTATTCGTCTTCTGTTTCAGAAAACAATTTTATGGAACAGTCTTGAAAACAAATTGAGGAAACTATGGTACAGTAGTGATCAAATCTACAGAAAATACCTGAAGCGTTCTTTGATAAGTCCTCTGAAAGCTATTTATTTGTACTGAATATATTACAATATATTGTTATTCCTGATGAGTGTTTTACTGGTGTGCTATAAACTCAAAGTGTGCAAATGAAGTTATTATTAAGACATTATTTGATAAAAATTAAATTAAATACCATTAAAAGTTTTAAAATTGTGGAAATTCATTAACTTTTGATAAAGTAGATAATCTTAGACGATATGAATTTACTTGGTAACATACCGCTTAAAATGTATCTATACAATTTATTATGGGGTTCATGATTCAACAAATGTTAAATCTAGTTAGAAAATATTGCTTACAAGACACTTTATTTATTATAACTGAATGTATTGAGAAAGCGGCATATTATGCTAACTACAAATGCCTCGATATTTTGATTGAAATATTATTAGAACAAAATATCAACTATAAAGTTTCAACCTGGGAAAACGAACAACAAAATTTATTACTGGATACTAGAAACATCAAAAATTGAAACAAATTCAAATTCCTGCTTGGGATGGATGTAGATTCGGATATGGCCATCCAGTAATTTAAGTGATTATAGAAGTACTTTAGGTTACTTTATAAGATAATGAAATTTTAAAAAAATGTAATATTTAAAAAAATAAAATACTATTATTTTTTGTGTGTTTTATTTCATCTAAGAGCTAATCCTTTTCTACAAACTATATAACTAATATAATTTTGTTTCACAAAGTACAGGTTAAATGTTATAAACAATATCATCCTTATTGATCCATGATCTTTCATCCAATCCCCACCACTTTACGAATAACTTATTATTCTTGGAGGAAGCACTTTTTCTACTAGATAACATCGGATACTTTGTTTTCTGTAATTCATGTTCATAAAAACCCCCAGTACATTTTCCTTCATGTCTTCCAGAGGTGGGTTAGTAATGCGAACTTTCACAATCTTAAATAGTTCACTAGACCAATTGGGTGTTATCCTTTGGCGAAAATACTTTTAAATTTACTGATTCGTACTATGTCACCCACAAATATCGATTCCTATCAATATTTTTATGTGAGTGTAAGCCTCTAGCTTTGTATGATTACCAACATCTTTGGGCTTCATTCCGATAGTTCTATGCTTACGATTGTTATAATCCATCGTTATGGTATCAATTGTATCAATCCATTTGTATTTACCTTGAGGCTGAATGACTTATATAGAGCATTTAATGGTTCTGATAACACGTTCCGCAATTGCAGCCTTCTTTGTGCTATAGGTGGAGTAGTGATAGACTCCATAACGCTGCATTAGTTTAGTAAAATGCTCATTGCAGAATTCCTTTCCTGCATCTGTCTGCAAATTGGTTTTCCGGCCTTTTTGAAGATTGTTTGCATGGCCTTGGTAACTTCTTGACCTGTTTTCGTTTTTAATCCTTTAGTCCAAAGTATTTCGAAAAACAGTCGATAACCACTAATATATACTTATAACCCTTATTTTGTTTGGCATATGTGTTAAATTCAGCTAAATCTGCTTGCCAAAATCATCAAAACCTCTAATTATTGTTCGCCTTCGTTTAAAATTTTTCGTGCAGGTTTGTGCAATTCGTTGACGAGTTGTAATTTGGACATGGTCTAATTTATCCAAATTTCTTTAAGTTGATGTAGTTTTTCCTCCAACCTAGATAAGCGTTAGGTTTCCTTTAAAAGCTTTCTGAACTGCTTGAACAAAAATCAAGGTATCCTTTACTTATAGCATCACCATCTTCTTCAGGGTCCGCCAACTGTGTCAAACGGTTTCCATCCAAATTGAACCTTGTTGATAAATAGTATTGCTTAGTGATGACATCTTGAGGATCTATGGGATTGGCAACATTGCTGAGTCTCTTATTCTCAATATCAAATTGATTATCAAATCAGTTTAAACTGAGGGTTAAGAATTGATACTGGACATATGAACGTCCAAATTTGTCAAGGGCATTTTAGTTTGACATGTCGACATCAATGCATTCTCATTTATATTGTTTAAAAACGGTTGTTCGGTTTTTCAATGTATCCATCTTCAATATTTTCTACAATTGATATTATGTCATTTACAACACCTGTGTTTCCGCCAATTTTTTCTGCCCACAATACCTCAGATCACGAATTAGTTCATGTATATCATTCCAATATTTATATTCAATGGGCCTGTTTGTTAATTCCTTAAAAACATAGCTCCACCTCCCTTGGGTGGGTGATGATGACAGCAAGGGTTTGATTATTTGTATACTTTTTGCCACCTTCGAATAATAAACATTTAGCCTCTAAAATATTTCTATATTTTTCTATCTTTTGAATTTACTAGATTTAAATTGGGGTTCATTCATAATAAGCAGATCATATAAACCTGGAGTCCCTTTATACGTGACACCTTTAATAATATATCGTTTTCCTTTAATTGTAAGGGGTATTACCAATTGTCCATTTTGTTTTGGTATCATAGGACTCCATAAGTATGATCAAATACCTTCAGGCCCTTCTTAATACGTTCAACTTATACGAGGTAATTCATTGTACTGCTCGAGAAATTCTTCTGAGATGGGTTCATTTAGGGAATCATCTTGCGATAAAGGTTCTTCTTCTTCCTCCCAGTATTAATCTCTCCCAGATGTATCTAAGAAAGGTGGAAGACCTTGGGGAGGATTTCTTTGAAAAAACGGAAGCTGAGCTAGTGGGCTAGTAGCACCCTTTCTTGAATCACCTAATGGAGTGAGACCTGGGTCCGTTGAACTTGAGCTAGCGGGCTAGTGGGGGGTAGTAGGTGCTTTCTTGGAAATATGAATAGGGGTGGTTTTTTGGGTTTAACTCAATGGCCTCCTTTTTAGGTGTTTTTTCTATTGATTTTATTACTATTTCAGTTAGAGGTTCTATTAGGGTTTATAAGTACTTTCAAATGTTCTTTCATTATCAATGCGAGCAGTTTTAATACTGTTATACTTTGCTGTATTATTTTACGAGCCTGAATAATTTTTTCTTTAAATCATTTTCCTTTTATCCATTGTAGTCCTTGCGAACAGGTACCGGTTTACCGAACAGGTAGCTGTTTACACTAAACAGATAGCTGTTAATACCTAAACAGATCAGTTACTACTAAACTACTGAAGCAGTTTAAGGTATTTATATTCATCAAATCTTTTCCTATAGCGACCAATTAATTCAGCATCCTTGTTTATGACCATGAAACCAAACGGATCTACCCAGCATTTTGAACACATGTCCCGAAAAATTTCATGCTTATGGTGGGACTTATATGATCCTCATACCATGTTTTAAGGTTTAATTCATCTTGCTCAAATAATATAATTAGATTCGCATTGTCACGAATTAATTGCTTTGGAATTTTACTGTAAGTTTGACCCAAATAGAAACAGTCAATATCGTTATGCCTACCCATAGAAAAATATGCCCTTATGTTATTTTGCTTTTCCAACATATCATCGAAGATAAAAATAGAGTTTGATTTTGCACAATTAGGCTCAATCACATCTTGATTATCACTGAAGGTAAAGTAACCTATATCCCTTCATTGGAAGTAAGATTTCCTGTAAAAGTTTGTACTTGTTTTGATTCAATGACTTAGAGTATACGGCCATGTTTAAATTTCAAACCATTTTTTCAGTAATCAGACTGATCATTGCGTTTGTTTTACCACAATTGGAGGGGACCACGTATACTATTAGGAAGTAAATCAAGTTTTGAAGTAATAGACTTTTCATCAAAGTCATGATTTTGAATTGAGAGTTTTTGTTTTGAGCAACCATTTCATCTTTAGTGGATGAAATAAAACTAAACCAATAATTAAACATTTTTATTTATATAATTGCTATATTACAATAAATAAATTTTTCACTTTCCCAGTAGTTGTACTCACATGATTTGAATTCAATAGTTGAATAATGCATCTTTATCAATTACTAAGTTTCTATTGTTAATGTGATCAAAATTTTCCCCGCTGACTTTGTATACCTTTACCTTGTTGAAATGCAAAATTATCCAACGTTTTTTCCAGTTGCGTTGATGTTTTTTTCCATATGTCTGAGGTTGCTTGTTTTAAAGAGGTAATTCATATAACTCCCATTGACGAAATGGAACAGTAATAATAGAATTTTTATTGATTCCTTGAAAAAGTTGTTTCCAGCATCACTAAGTGTTAAGTGTGGTACTTTCCATTGAATTTTATTTAAGGTTTTGCGGCATCACTTCACCATAGTAAAGTTTGTATCGCTTCTAGATCGAATTAAAATCAACTCTTGGCATATTCACGATTACCTGACGATAATCCTCCATTATTCCAAATATGTGGTTCAATGGTATGCATACAAAAAGATTTTTCTCCATTTTGCTCATCGAATTCTACTTGTAATGGTTCTTCATTCTTTGGTGACCATCCCAAATGGCTTAGTGCTTTGTTTTTGCTTGCCGTATAAGAAATATATCCCTTAAGCGTAGATGTTATCCTGGATTTCTCAAACATCCACTCTTTGACCACCTAACTCATAAGAAATTGGGGAAATTGTTGGTTGTTGCATGCTTTTCTTTCATCTTCTTTTTGAGCTCAAGTTTACCTTCTATGTACAGAAAACTATCATAAGTAGCCGTAATTAGATCTTGACTTTGAATTAAGATGCGTATTTCTTCGGAAGGTCCATATTTAGAAGATCCATAGGAAGATAAGTGTGAATATCTGATTTAATTATAGTATCATCAAAATGTACGTTTTGAAAGACGTTTAACGATTCTGCCATTGTGGTTGAGAACTTTTAAACCAATTGACGTTAAAAAGTATTTTCTGCAGATGTTAACCGCAATGAAGGTTGATGACTAATTAATGACTTACTGTGGGATGATGTCTTTTATATGAATTTTTGAAAGATGGAATTGGTCCTGGATTAATTCTCAGACCCATGTTCTTTTAGTTCTAAGCGTACGTGAATGGTTCACTTTCACCAAAGTCTATTAATTCACCCTTTTGATTAGTCAAATTAATTGTTATATTACTAAATGTCGGTGTTTACTTCTAAATATTGAGTATTGCTTGGAGTTTTATCTAGACGATAACCTTGGAACTGAAACATCAATCTCATAATACTTTTGCAGGTTTCCGTTTCGATAAGATCCCTTTTATAATGTTGCACTCTACGTGTAGATTAGTGTGTTTAAATTTGGATGTCTAACGCAGACGTAAAAAATATTTGGTTCTTATTTTAGACTCAAACCCTAGCATGCGCCAATGCAATTTTTTAGTAAAATCGATCTCAAATGAACTGTTTATCTCACATTTAAGTGTATTGTTGTTTGCTCTAATGATAAACTTTTCTGTGGGTATTTTAGATAATCGTTAATTTCATCTAACTGATATGCACAGTGTGGAATATTAATCACTTGCAAATGAGATGGATTTGTTCTAAAATAAAATCTATCGTTGCCTGTATAGATGTTTATAATGCTGTTGCAGCCGTAAAATCCAACCAATCCAATAACGTATTTTTTCTCCAAATCTAGCTCTATCGGTGGATAGAAGTTGTAGCTTTACCAACACCTTCTAAACTGAATGTTATTGACATAACTGAGAAAATTTGATTTTGATTATTTTAAAAATTGTAGGCATAGGTGTCCGCAAATAATTGTATTAAATTCTTGATCTTGGTTGTAATTATAATATATTTACACCCCGAAAGTAGTTAATCACTTCGATTGGTGGTCGAAATTACCGAAACTATCGTAATACCATACCTTTTTACCACGCTTTTTGTAGCAAACCCAATGGTACCTGGTTCTTTGGCTATCTAAGTTAATAATTCCAGATTCATTTTCCGTGGTAATTTAGGCATGCTATCTCTCATAAAAATATCCCTAAGGTAGGGTACATTTTTGGTGTATTTCTTTAAATCAATATAGGTTAACGGTCTTTCGGGTAATGTATTCAGTTTTTTGGAAACGGTTTTAAGTATAATCCACCACCACCAGATTTGTATGGTTTTAGATCAGTAATTTCTTATTCATGGAGCCTATAGCGACCGATTCCATCATGCGATTATGGCGCGATGCTCTTCTTGCAATTTTTAGCATTTTTAGCATCATTGACTGCTTTAGCAATTCCTGATGCACCCCAGCTAAAGCACCGATTGCTGATAATCCTGCGAATAACGGAATAAGAAATGGTAAAAACCCTCCTTGTTTAAATAGGGAATTACTCTAGGAACTTTAATGTTTTCTTTCCTCCTAAATTTTTACCACACGTTTTGCCGTTGAAAGCGCTGACTTTATTGTGTCTGTGAAATTTCCGTTAGGAATTTTTTAGCTATTGTTTTCGTAAATGCAATAAATTTCCCCATTGCATTTTCTTCTTCTTCAGATTAGATCGACGTTTACACCCCATTCCTAATTTTCTTTTGCTTTGATGGTACTGACTGCTAAAGCTGCAGTTCGTTCACCTAATGTTGCGTCTGATGATTTAAAGCGTTCCCAAGCTTTTTTTTTAAAATTTTATCTGCTTTATGTCTACTTTCTAAATCTCGGTAAACTCTGTAACTGATATCATGAAGTTTGCACTGAGCATCTAATTGATTAATACCGGGGTCACCGCGTGCGAGTCGTTTTCTAACTTTGTACCAGGACCACAATACTGGTAACCAGGTAAATGCAATTCAAACGGAAGTTTATTGATTAGAGTATTCACTAAACCACCACCCCAACTTTCTTTGCTTCTTAACTAAATTGTTTACCTGGATGGATAAAAGGGTATTTATACCTAAATTGAGAAAACAAATCATAGTTATTTCTTTATTTAGTAAATGCTATACATTAGATAAGCAGGACGATAATACAAAATTTCCATTAAACATACAGTGTTATGTGAATTAATATTATACTTAGCATTTATAACATCATCAATGTCTTTATAAATGTCATCATCACCACGGAATTCTTTCTCCAAACGACGGTAGTCAACAACTTGTTGTATGAACTTTTCATAAAAAACCAGATTGTAAGATTCAAGAAATTCCAATCTATAGCTTATTATATCCTTTAAATTGAATAGTTCTTCTTACTATTGATTGAATGTCAAGAACAGCAGTTGTAGTTTTCTATCATAACAGTTTTCAAAATTCTGTCATATCCTTTAATTAATTCCCAATTGTAATAAATACCAAGATTGCTAGATAGAGATTCATAATGTTGATCATAGATTATATCTTCTTCTTTGTTTACATTTGACCAATCAATTTTATTTTCAATTTCTTGGGATCGGAAAAATTGTAATTCTACATATGAATGCCATCTTAGAAGCTCATTCCATTCCTTCATATCCCCTACATTATTGCTTTGATCACAATTACACACCAATACGCACTACTGGTGCAAGGGAGGTGGTACTGTATCAATTTCCAATGTTTTGCATGATGATATCGTTCGATAGTTTATAATAAATACAAATTAAGTATTCATTAGCTGCTTGTTTATACACTTAAATAAATCAAGGCACCAACAACAAAGGTAAAATTATTTTCATATTGTTACTGCCAATGTGGGGTATCCATATATAACGGTGAACTTCTGAGTTTGGATCGTTCCAGAAATGATTTATTGCTGCCTTATAACACTTGTCCAATTTACTAGACTAAATGTTTAAGAAAATGATTTTTAGAAATCATGTGGTTTGGGTTGTACTATTAAAAAAAATGTTATGTTTGTTGTTTTTGACTGCACCCAAACTACTTATGAAACATCCTTCGTGTTTAGTGGTTTTAAATTCCTTCAATTCGTTTTTTTTCTTTAAATACATAAAAGCGTTGAGGGTAAATACATTTAAAATCACCGTTTCCATCACTATACGTTCACCATACTTAGTATTAATTAATTCCTTTCACTTTATACCTTTTTGATATTCGAGGTCCATGCATTTTAAAAAGTTTGCAATAGGTGCTTTGGTTTAACCCTGTTAAATTCCATGTTAACAATTACAAGTTGTTAACTGACTGATCTCAAACACCTCGCTGTGGTTTATATAAAAAAATGTCCTTGACAATATTACAACATGTTTAAACTTGTTAAATACACCACCCTTTTAGTTTAGAAATTATTTCACCTTGACCCAATTTAGTCAATTAAGCACCATTTGACCTTGGTCTACTTTTTTTACCTGACAACAATTTCTTCTTGTTTCCATGAATTGATTTTTATTTTTTATACTTCTAAGAAATGTCATGATACCCTACAGGTCAATAACCTTTGACCTTGACACTTTATTTTTAGATTTAAGAATTGTAATGATGATGACATTGAATTTTGTTTTTTATTTGACCTTGACATACAAATTTTCCACCAAAAGTTTGACCGCAGAAATTGATGGGATTGACATTGAATTTCTATTTTTAGCGAGCTCTAAAATTTAAATTTCCGCCAAAAGTTTGACCTTGAAGAGATCCAAAAACCATTTTCACCACCAGAGGGCAGTGACCTTGAACTTCCAAACCGGCCCTTAATCTACTAAATAAATACCGATGCATTAGACATTAATATCGCATGCAAAAAATTTGTTATGACTGTCTTGTATTGCAAATTATACCTGTCTGTAAAAAACATAGTAAATAGTTCCTTATTATTAATTTAAAAATAACTGTTTTAAACAAATAATCGTTATATGATTATTAACTGAAAACAAGTTACCTTTTAAGAAAAAATGAACCGATTCACTAGTTTTAAAACAATTTTTTGTATTTGGCTTGGTTTTTTCACCGCTTTATGTTTCATAAATTCTGCAAAATCAGAAAATCTTAATGGTAGAAATATCTTTTTAAAAACAATTAATAGAACGAAAATAAGTTTTCCGTTTAACAGTTAATACTACAAATTTGGTAAAGGAAAGAAAGCCGTAACTCAATTTAAAAATAAAGTTACCAATTATCTTTATATTTATAAACCCATTTCAATGAATACCAACATTTTAAGACTTAAAAATTGGTTTTTCTAAAAAAACCTAAATCAGATGTAAATTTTTAACGTATTTCAAAAGAACTATTTTCCATCATAACAACTTGTTATTAAATTTGTGCATTAAAAAATATACTACCATAAAAGAATTAAGTATGGAAAGAATTTGCACATTAACAAACAATTTGAAACCTTCAAGAAAAAATACCACCAACAACATATCAAATTTTGAAATTGCATGTGTTTATTTCAAACTAAGGAAATTTTTTTTATATGAATACAATTTTGAAAGAACTATCTTCTGTAAGAACTTTAAAATGAATTTAATGCAAACATAATTTTGAAAATGAATCGCCTTTATTTTTATATTAGACTTTCTGGTGAGCCATGCAGTATTTCCACATAAAATTCAGCAACAAACTCATGGTTTTACACATGTAGTAAAGGTTATAACATTAAAATGCCACAACAGTTGTACATTTACGGAATAATCAAAACTCAACGATCCAAAACAAAACGGTTATTAGAGAACGTGCATACACCATTTAATATTTTTACGTAAGGCACGTTGCAGTGATTACTAATACAAATTACAGCATTAAATTATTTAAATGAATATAAACAGAATAATATTGTTAATAAAACTTTGCTTGTTGTGATTATCCGCTTTCCATGCTGAAATAAACTTCATTACAACGAAAATTTAAAATTTCAATAATTTCAAAAATTTAAATAACTCACAGTTGATTAACTCACAATCACCTGCGAAGCACATCATTTATAAATTTCAGTTTAAAAAAAATCAAAAGAATAAAAATTCAATACATTCTTAATAATAATATCAAAATTAAAAACTTTAATAAATTACGTTATTAAACCCTTTGCTTTAAAATTAAATTTCACGCAACAAAGAAAAAAATTATTGAATTTAACTTTACATTGTATTGTGCTCATATTTCTGATAATTCAACAATCATATTTTCTCCATTTGGCAATATTAAATGAAAGAAAAAAATTAACACCTTTTATTGTACAAAAAGAAAACAAGAAAATTTAAAAAATGGATAATTAGGTTATTGATGATGTAGCCAAATGGTAATTTTTTTAATTTGGAAACAATAACTGTTAAAAATTGTTTTAAATTTAAAACGAAAAAATAACAATTTGTTAGGACAGAACTGTGTTAACAAACAAATGTATTATTGTAAGTGACAAAAAGGGCAACTCATAGTTATCTGCATTTTTTTTTTATTTTGCCTCAATTTTTTGCAAATTAAAAAGAAAAACATATTTTCTAATACCAAAAAAAAAGATGATTTTATTTTAAAAATAACAAACAAATAACATAAGTTTGACGTTATTGAATTGCTTGTAAATAAAGCTTATGGAACAAAATTTAAAGAAAAATTTGGTTTTTTGCACTAACAACATTCCACCCACATTTTTACACAAAAAATATTAAATGAATTATATTTTACAAGTACTGGTGAAACACCACACCTTCCAACCACAAAATGTAAATTAAAAAATGTAACATTTAAACGCAAAACATAACGTATGTCAAACAGATGTTTAAAATTCATACAGACAATTAACAAATCTAGACGTAATTAACAAAGGAATTTTAATTTTTTTTAAAGGATTGCAAAATTTTACGTTTAACGAAACAAAATTTGTAAACAAAAAATAACACGAACTTTAAAACATGCAATTAAAATATACATGAATACATCAAAAAATTTTTAAAAATATTGATAATTTTTTACATTTGTACAAAAAACTTTATAAAAAAAAAAATTATGTAAAATTTTTTTCAAAAATACGTTTACATTTTTTCTTATAAAATTCGTTACAGATAATGAAAATTTGATAACACTTAAACATCAGGAATTTTTGAAAATTATGCGCATATCAAAAAGCATAGAACAATAAACCTTTTAAAACGAAATATGCAGCTTTTAGAAATAATAAAAACCAAAACTCCCAAAACTTAAAAAATAAACAGCTCAACCGAAAACAGGCAAAACACAAAATTTTAACGAACACTAACTAAAAACATACACCCACAATAACAGACAAAACACGCCGCACCACGAACATAAGTAATCACCCACAGTACGACAGGACACAGCCACCATATGCCCACATACACACCTGAGAATAAAAAGACAACTGTTTTAAAATCCGTTTTATCAAAATTATAAAATTATTACAATTTAATTTTACAAAGGACCAAAACAGATGAAAACATAAAAGACAAAATTTACACACAACCACGCATTTTACGCACCAAAAACAGGTCGTACAAACCACAGGTAAACCTTTTATTTATTTAATAAAAATTAATTTTAAAAGAGTAACTAAACCAAAAATTGTCAAATAAACGAATTTAAAACCTATCGCAAAATAATAATAAACCACATTTTTAATAACATTTAATAAGACAACGTTATAAAATTGATATTACAAAACAATCCAAACCCACAATACATGGTTACGAAAATACCATTTGCATTGAACCCAACACACAAAAAAGGACCTCATAGAAACTTTGTTACATACCATACCTTAAATTATGGAAATAAGCAGCAAATACGAATTTGAAGGTGTAATCATTGAACCACATTTCAAGGTGCCTGTACGAATAAATTTAAAAAAGAAAACAATGAATGATTTTTAAATAATAATATGATAAATATTACATAAATTGAATACCCAATTAAACATTAACATTACAACATTAGTCGATTAGCCTCAGTACACCAGAAACAATTAAAGATACAACATTAATTTTTAAAATGGTATAACCAAAGGCAAACCCATTTGCATAAATACCAGAAGTTTTATACAAACCCTAATATAAACAATAAGCACAAAAAAGCAACAAGTAAGAATAAGGCAATTAAAGAAACAAAAAACAAAACAAATATATAAATATATATATATTTAAAAAAAATATATAAATTAAAACAAAGAAAATGAACGTAAAACGTATTAGTACCGCCTCATTTACCAATAGAAATGTAAAATTAAATAACACGGCTAAAATTGTTATACACTAAACGATTTAATGATTGTTTTTAAATTAAATAGTTAAAATAAAAACACACACTACATTGAGCATAGAAAAATGCCCCCAACGAAACCAAATTTTTGTAACGCATTAATTAACGCAATGTCACACTGATTGCCAATTAATATAAAGAAGTTGTATAACTGTTTTAATAATAATAAACACATATTAAGAATCCCAACAACACGACAAGGCCCCATTAGAAGCAACACACAATGCATAAATAAGTTAGGCACAATATGTAGATGGATTAAAGGAAACGTAATAAAATTACGCAACGATAAAAACGGACCTAACAATACATATTAAACATTCTATAAAAAAATACGATCCCACGTGGGCATATAGAAAAATTAAAGTTAAACATGCGCACAAATACCAAGATACGGACAATGTTACACACTCATAAGCACACACCACGCGACGCCACGCACACGCCACACGACGTAACCACGCCCACACGACACGCACACCAAAACACGCCACGCCACCACGCACACGCCAGCACACAAACCACGCACACCAACGCACACGCACACGCACACACCCGCCACACGCACACCACACAACACCACAACCACACCACACCACAAAACGCACACCACACCAAACCACACCCACCACCGCACCCACACACCACACCACACAACAACCACACCACACACCAAACACGCACAAACACCACACCACACACAACACCACACCACACCACACGCCACACCCACACCACACCACACCACACCACACCACACGCACCCACACCACACCACACACACACCACACCACAACACCACACCACACCACACCACACCACACCAACCACACCACAACCAAACCACAACCACACCACACCACACCACACCACACCACACCACACACCACACACCACACCACACCACCAAACCAATCACCCCACACGCACACGCACACAACACCCACGCAACGCAAACACGCACACGCACCACACGCACACGCACAGACACGCGCCAACCACACGCAACACCACACCCACACACACCACACCACACCAACAAAACCACAACACCACACCACACCACACCGGCACACCACACCACACCACATTACACCACACGCAACCACACCAACACCACACCAACACACACCACACACACCACACCAACCAAACCACACACCACACGCAACACGCACACCACCACACCACACCACACCACACCACACCACGCACACACACCACACCGCACGCCAACGCACACCAAACACCACACCACACCACACACCACCACACCAACCACACACCACACCACACCACACCACACCACACCACACCACACCACAAACACCACACCACACCACACCATACCACAGCATACGCACACCACACCACACGCACACGCACAAAACGCACCACGCCACAACGCCCACGCACCGCAACGCACACGCCACACGCACACGCACCCACACACGCACACGCACCCACGCACCACGCACCACGCAACCGCAAACCACACAACGCACACGCACACGCACACACACCATACACGCACACCAACGCACACGCACACCACACCACACCACACCACACCACACGCAACACCACACGCAACGCCCAGCACACCACACCACACGCACACCACGCACACGCACCACGCACACGACCACACGCACACGCACGCACGCCCACACCACACGCACAACCAACGCACACCAACCACACCACACCACACCACACGCACACCACACCACACGCAAAACACAACCACACGCACACACACACCACACCACACCACACCACACCACACCACACGCAACCGCAAACGCACACCAACGCACACAACGCACCACACCACACCGCACACACGCCACGCACGCACACCACACGCACAAGCACACAACCACGCAACCATACCACACCACACGCACACAACCAACACCACACCGCACCACACCACACGCACCACCACACCACACGCACACGCACACACCACACACGCAAAAGCATAGCAAAACCACACACCACACACACCAACCACACACCACACCACACCACACGACACGCCCACCAGTACACCAAAAAACGCCACGCAACCGCAAACCACACAACCACAACCACACGCCACACACACGCACACCACACGCACACCACACCACACCAAACACACACACGCCACGCACGTCACACACACGCACACCAACCAGCAAACGCACAGCAACGCACACCACTTAACAACACACCACACCACACAACACGCACACCACACCACGCACAACACCACACCACACGCACACACACCACACCACACCACACCACACAAACCACAACCACACCACACGCACACACACCACACCACACCACACCACACCATACGACCCCACCCCACCACACCAACACCACACCACACCACACGCCCACCACACACCCACACGCACACCACACCACACCACACCACACCACACACAACACCACCACACACACACCCCACACTGGAACACGACACGACACCCACACCACAACCACACCACACCACCACACACCACACCACAAACACCACCCGGCACCATAACCATACCACACCACAAACCACATACACCACACACCACACCACACACCCACACCACACCCACCACCCACACCACACCACACACACACACCACAGACACCAACCAAACGCACACAACGCACACCAACACCACACACACACCACAGGAAAAGAAACAGAACCCACACCACAACCAAGCCCGCAAAAGGTTTAAACCAAACGAAGAAAGCAAGAAAGAACGAGGCATAAGCAAGCAGGAACCGACAAAAAGGCAACGCAAGAAAGAAAAGGGACCGGAAACCAAAAGCCCGAAGCACAACGAACGACAGAAGTTTCAACGCAAAACCAAAACCAAGACCGCTTACGACCAATGCAAACCAAGAAGGCACACAAACAGGGCCCCAAAAACCGAAAACCCAGAGCAAACAGGAACGAAGAAAAAAAAGGCACCGCAACACGCAAAAAAAGAAAACCAAAGCAAGCAAAGCAAAATTAATTTTGCACCGAACGGCAAAGAAACCACACGACAGACCGGCCCCAATGCAAAACCAAGGAAGCACAACGACACCACACGACACGGCCCGCAAGAGACAACAGAAGCAACGACCCACCGAGCACAACGAACGAAAACCGAAGGAATGCAGAAATAAGCAAGGGAAACCGCCAAAAAACAGGAGAAAACCGGAAAGAAACGCACCCTTTACGCAAGAAAAACCAAAAAACCCAACCCACATACCCCCCAAAACGCAACCAAAAAAACCACAAAACCCCCACAAAGGAAACAAAGAAAACACCACCCCCAAAAACCAAAGTTTTAATTTAATTTTAGTGAAAAAAAAGAAACTTCAAAAAACAAAAATGCCCGTTAACCCCCGAATTTTGTTTAAATTTGTTTGAACCCATTAAATCTGAATTAATCCATTGAAACCAACTTTAAAGGCGGAATGTAAAATTTTTATTTTTCAGTGTGTATTATTAAAATTTGGGAAGGGCCTTTGTGAAATTTGGATTTTAAAATAAATAAGGCCGGTTAATTTAAATTTAAAAAGGAAAAGTTTTTAAAACACAAACGCATTTTCCCCAAAACCAAAAATATAATTTTGGTTACGGGTTACCAATCTTTTAAAAAATGAAGGAATTTTTAAAATTTTTTATTGGTTTTAAAAAAAAACACCCGAAAATATTAAAATCATTGGACCCAATTAATAATTTTAAGTTTTGTTTGTTTTTAATTATTAAATTTTAATCCACCGTTTCCAGTTTTTCTTTTCAGTGGGTTTTTTTGTAAGCTGACTATTCAGTATGCACAATGCAACCTACCTCACGGTTTAACACTAAGAGCCCATCTGGCACGTTTCGTGAGTGTAACTCAAAAACAGCTCAACTTTTTCAGTACACATGATGAGTGTCTTGAAGTGTATTATTTTTGAGGCATCGCGCCGCTCTGAAGAGGCACATCTTCGAGAAGGCTTCACAGATCTAGACAAAATTCGTCAAATAAGTGAGGGTGTTCCATTGTTCCGGTGTCCTCTAGGAGGCATCTCCCAAACGCCTTGACGGATACTTCCAACAATCGGCAAACACGCACTGAAAAGCAAAGAAACCAGGACATGCTATGTTCGACGCCGAAGGAGGCAAATCTCCGAGACCGCTCGACTCACTCGGACCAAATTTAACATGTTGATACGGTTGTAAGCGGATTTTGAAAAGGCCATTTGCGACACACAACGCCGGCGTCAGTTATACAATTTCTGCGAAACAGAAAGTCGGGCGAGGGAGAGAGAGAAGAAGACCTTCGATGGAAGCGTAGGCGGTAGGTCATATATCGATTTTCTAATGGATCGGACAGTTTTTCAGTTAATTCGCGCAAATTTAATATTTTTTTTTGTACATTGTATTTAATCAGGCACAATGTAATGATTGATACGTTGATAAGTTATAGTTTATAGCCCCAAATATATGAAGACTTTAAAAGTTAGGGACGTCATTCAACATGAGTGGAATCACGGCACACTTTCTAACTATTAGATACCATCGTACCTATCTTTGATTTTGTTCCTTACTTTCAGTATATTTGTTCCACAATTTTGCATTACCATTTATATTTAGAACTTTTGAAGATTTCTCAAAAGTGGAAAGGTTGAGTTTTACGCTGTCGAGATCAATTGTATGTTTGCTTTCGTTTGAGGTAAAAATGTGGTTCTCGTGAATGAAAGAAGAAAGCTTTGAATTTTCCTGGTATTCTAACTGCATCGCTTAATGCGTGGTTTTATTAAAGCTTAATATATTAATGAAGTTTGCTCTGGCTTTATAGATTTCCTTCTATTAATACGTTTCGACGGATATATGTTTTGAATTCACGAGGACTAGGTATGTCGTGGTTTTGATCTCAAAATATTACTAATTCTAATCATTTTTAGCTCCCTACAAAAATCATACCGAACGACGAATTCATTATAGTTGGTAACGCGATTTCAAAAACGATATCTTCGTATTTTTCTATACTGATGCGAATGTTAACCAACAATTTGCATTGCTACGACCTCTTATTAGAACACTAATAAGCTATTTATACTATTTTATTTATATACAACCTGATTAATCCAGAGTAAGTTTTAGAAGATAACGGTCTTACGTTTATTACTTTGAGTAATTTCTTTTAGACCTTCGTGGAGGCATATTGCACTCACATATTTACTATCGTGTGGACCTGCTCTAGCCACATGGGAACCATCGTTTGGGTACAGGCTAACCACCTGCTGCTCGACTGCCTATTTATTCATTTGTGAAGCCAATATTTGTGGCTATATGTTCTTCATACCTGCGGAAGCTATTTCAAACTAAGTGTTAAAATTTCTTTATTTTAATATTCAAGCAGTACAATCATAATTTGCCTACATTGATTTTAATGATTAAATAGTTTTGTTTTGCACGATATAATTGCTCTACATTCACAATTAGCTTAATTTTTTTATCCTGTGGTAAAAACAGTAGGGGGTCTTTGTAACCTTTTGTGAGGAAACAGAGTGATCATTATCCTGCCAAAAAAAAATGTATCGGGTTGATTTAAAAAAATGTATCAGAATACGTTTATTGACAAGAAATCTATGTAAATTTAACGATAGTTCATGTTCGTAAGGTATGTGGTCTACCATGCTGTATTAAACCGGGTATTTTATTGATTTACGTTAGTTTTCTTTTTTCGAAGTTCCTTTCAGAATTTTTTATTTAGATAATAACTTAACTAGAAACAAGGCCATATTTCCTTTAACCTTATTCATTTCTAAACTGGGTGTTGAAATTTCACATAATTCTTCTTTTACAATCGAGGGTCACAATTCTCCTGTGTATTTCCTTTTTTAATTTGGTAAATGTAACTATTTAGTTTACTTTATTGAATATTGTGTTCCACTTGTTATTATGCCTATGTAATTGTATGTGTTCTCTATTACAGCTTCACTTCCACTTTCGCAGCTTTGGGACTGTCTTATCCTAAACTACGTGGCGCCTGATTGCTTTCTTCCTTACTACACATATATTTTTGCTTTTCTCTCACACCCTTAAATTGACCTCTATGTTCCCCACCAATCCAAGTGTTCTCTAATTGCACGGCTTGCTAATCGTGGAGCCCTCTCTTTTTTTTGTATGCGTGCTCGCATACTACGAGCGTTTACCAGAATTAACACATCACCATTTTGGCACGTGACCCCCTTTGGAATGTTAATGAGATTTTAATTTCTGTTTAATTGCTTTTTAATGTCTCCATAAATTTTACCATCTAATAATGACCTTTTCCATTGGATTCTTTTGCCGAAGCTGTTTCAACCCCCATTCATATTTATACTTCATCGTCTGTTTTCATCGCCTTTTGCAGACCAGATTTACACCACCATCTCCTTTATGGACCGGTCTTGATTGCTTTTTATTACCAGTTTTTATCGGCTTCCTTCGCGTTGTTTTCTTCAAGCCTATTTTATAATCTTTTTAAATCAGATTTTTATTCTCTGCATCTTCTAAATTTATCACCTCTGCGGGTTGCATACCTCAAAGAGGTGTTGCTGGTTTCTGCATGTTGGTCCAACGTTGGTTTCATCATCTTGGTTTCTTAATTTTCCTTCAGGATTTTGGCCAATGGCCTTGTTACAGCATTTTGTTTGCAGCATTAGGTTCAAAGTCCTGGTGCATCATTTTTGGTTATACAATCCTACCTACCTGTCAGTAAAGAAGATTTCTGTTTTTGTGCGGCAAAGCATACTTATGCCTCCGGCAGATAAAGAAGTATTCCAACAACTGAAGCCGTTCAAGGTTAACCTCCAAATTCGACTACAACACCACGAACTCGTGCAACCACATTTTTAGGTTCTTTAAATTATAGTTACTAAAAAAATAAGTTACTACATAAAAAAACTTGGGTTGCTTGTCTTACACTTGTACATTAAAAATTATTTTGTTTAGCCGCATGTAATTAAAAAATCGCTTACTGCGAGAAAAATCCACGAGTTTATGTTTAATTACTAATGCTAAAACGTTTTTTTCCCAAAAATAAGTTGCATGCAATTTGAAAATTCGTCTATTGCGGGCAAAATTCTCAATTTTCTTTGTTCAGTTGCCAACGTTAAAATAGTTTTTCTAATAATAAGCAACATGAAGGTATAGTTATTGCAATAAGAAAGTCCTTATTTTGATGAGGGTGTACCATTGGTGGTACGTAATAGTTGCTATCGCGATGAAAAAATCGCAGTAAAATATAACTTTAACTTACTAGTAGGTTACGTACCGTTTTATTCAATAAAACAATAGAATGCTACTGTAACCCAACGGCGGACCATGCTTGTCCTTTAAAAACACTAATTGGTTTAGCATCTTAAACCATGTTCTTGGTTCAACGTTATTTACCCTCAGATTAGTGTGCACGTACATACCAAAATCAGACATGGTAACTAATTTCTATAAAATACACGCATTTGATGTGGAAAAATAGATATTTTTACGAATAATGTGCATAATAGGAAACATTAGGTCAGCTGTCCAACTAACACATACAGACATATTCTGTCGTAAGAACCTTAGATGAGTAGGATAATTTCAAGGTCTAAAACCTTAGATATTGGGCGAATTTCAAGAATCAACCCTTTAAAGGGACATGATTTTACGTGTAGGAGTTAAAATCTGTCAAAAGCCTTTTGGTGATTTAGGCAATGTTAAAAGTCAGCACTTTAGGTGTTGGAACAATACTGCGAATCATCCTCCCAAAAAAGACCTTTTTTTAGTGTTTGAATAAAAATCCGTTAAAGGGTCTTAGATACTGAAAAAGCTTGGTCCTATTGTTACGGTCCGAAACCGGTTACTTATTTTTGTCATAAACATATTAAAACATTTAGTGTCCATATTATTTCATAATTATATTCCGTTACTGTTAATCAATTAATCTATTTTGATTAACCAACATTGAGCGTTTACCTTTTTTAACGTCAATGGTTTTCTATTTTTAACATCTATGGTGAGATAGTTGTGCGGTTTGGCGCGAGTTAGCAGAAGCGATTTTTTCTGAAATGGCATAATACACGAGTGAAGAAATTAATTACATTTCTGCTAATTTATAAAGCATCCAACTTGATATGGGATTGAAATTGCTTTGTATTTAAAATATTCACACCCGGTTTACTGGGGATTCATTACTTTTTACTAGGTGCGTATAAAATATCCTCCCACCACGAGGTAACATTTTCTTTTATTTTTAGCTGTCTTACCAGAAACTGTTCTCCTTTTAAATATAGAAGGTCCTAGCTCACCGATATTTTTTTTTGGAAAAAGTTGCAAAATCGATAGAATCGAATTGATGAATGAAAACGATTTGTATTCAAACAGGTTTGTTTTAGAAATAATTTCTTAGATGTTATTTATACTATTTTTATAGATCGATTTATGTTTACGTTTAAGTTTACGTTTACATTTACTTATATTTTTTGTTTTAACCTTTGGAACATTAATTGGTTAATGGGGAACATCTATTGTTATTTCTGAAGGTTTACATGAGATGATTAACTGGAAATCCCGTAAAAGAACCTTTAAACCAGACCAAAGACAGGGTTTATCTTTAAATCTACCTGTATACATATTGCTCGGTGAGTATTTTAATGCTTCGGCTAGACTGGATTACTATTTCTGCTTACTATTTTGTGTTCACTGGTAGATTTAAATCTTATTTCACGCTTTTGTTAATTACCTTTAGCCAACCTAATAGTAAATAAAAATCTAGTAACCAGTTCTAAGGCTACAACTCTGCCTCGCCAGTTGAAAGCTAATGGCACTGAATTTGTATCACATTAATGCTTAGCTTAGCTAATTTTTGCACGTTTAAATTTTCTTTTCAGTTACTGAAAAGTACTTTTTAAGTTCCACATTACAGATTCTTTGATGGTCGTTATGTACTTTTGTGATATTTTCATTCTTTTGTAAAATGTAAGTGCAAATGCTTATAAGTAACACATTTTTGGTGTTCTGTAATCAAGGGGCATCTGATTAGGTAATGTTCATATCTACTTAATGATTATTTAAGATTTGAAGTCTATTAAGGTAGCATTTTCTATAACTATTAGAGCATATGTTTTTTAAACATTGTAATTAATTTATAATTAGTTGGTCTAGTTACCTTCTATCAGAATACTCTTTGTCTACTAAATAAGGGGGGACATACCAGTCTAATCAAATATTTGGGTCGTGGCTCTGGGATAAAGCAAACGTTTTTTTAATTGCCCTTAGGGTCAGTTTCTGTGTTAATTTAACTGTTATTTTTTTTTGTGGTGTAACCCTTATTGGTGCGACCACCATCATTAATCTTATTATTTTGTTAGTGTACCAACAATTAATTTAACAAAATAAATATTTAGTTTATAGTCTTCCAGACTGTTGGCGCCCTCTGTTTTATTTCTTTTAATTCTGTTAAATCCTTTCCCACGCCTCTGCCTCCGTATAAAAGAGCTAACCGAAGAGCATTCTGTCCTAAAGGTAGGTCACGTTGTACCACTTTCAGATTCATGTCAATCACCAACCTTTAAGTCATCTTGTTGTTTGCACACAACTACGTTTTCGTTGGACAGATAACCTAATGCTTTCGATTATGCGCATTCTTCATAACAAATATTCATTTGACCATATCAAATTCTGAACCTGCTTATAAGCGGATTCTTAAAACAAATGTATGCGTGTAGTACACAGAAAACGATTACTATATCATATTCTGATCATATAGGTGCACACGAATCTGAGGATACGAGATGCTCAACCAATATTATAGCCCAAGATGATGAACCAACTTGAATAAGACTTGTTTGTGTACCACGTAACTCAGTGTTAGGTCACATTTGTTTTTCTAACAAATCATCGTGACAGATCGTTGGGCCACATTTGCGATTTACTGCATTCTATGGAGGAAAACGTGTTTTCCAGAACTAGATTCAAAATGGTGCATGACTCACCGGTAGACTGCACGTTTTTTTATCGAGAACAGGTCTTTTGTGACCCAGCGGTGGACCGTGCGTGATTTTTAACGAATAAGCATGACCCACCGTTGGGTGACATTTGCTTTTTACTGCGTTCTATCGAACAAAGTATGCTTTCTATAATTAGGTTTAAAATGGTGCGGAGTCTTAAAGTGGTTTTTATCGGATAAGAACTTTCGTGTACCATCAGTTTTTTATTACACATCTTTTACATGCAACTTGTTCTTAAGTAAAGCTTTTAACGTTAACAACTGAACAAAAATTATGAATTTTCGTGCAACACTTAAAAATATATTGATATTAGCAACTAAGCATAAGAAATTCTGAATTATTCTTGTAGTAATTTTTTAATTTACATGCAACTTATTCTTTAGAATAGAAATTTTTGACTATAGCAACTAAATAAGCAAAAAAAATGACCACATGGATTTTTCACAGAAATACAGAATCTTCTTGTCGACAAATAGATTGGGCTGCAGTAGCCATGATGATGAATCTGGAGTCTTAATCAAGATGTTGTAAAAAAGATGCTCCTCGATAAGGTGCTGGATAAGATGCTGGAGCAAAGCACAGGACTAAACGTGCTAAAACCATAAGATGATTAAGTTGTTACACGATCAAACCGCACTACGCATTATGTATGCTTACTAAGGTAATCGGTTGGATAAGCTAACTGCAATGGAAAAAGGCGGGTTCGATATATGCTGTAAAATGGTTGAAATTTAAGTTCAAACACCTTGCCCTTAACGTGCAGTCCAAAAAAATGGTCTGTAGACGCCACCATAATCTAAAATTGTTCTGAAGCACACGGTCCTAGGCGAGTTGTTAAGTTAATCCTACCTGACTGTGAAAGATCATAGATAGTTCAAGTTCAAAGATTCATTTCGTACAACAACCTTTCACTTTAAAAGAGCATGTTAAATTTCGTCTGAGTGATCTAAATACACGTCAGTTCAATTTTAAAAATCTTTAAGTTCAATTAATATTGTTAAAAATAAAATTATCCAAAGCTTAAGAAAATTTTGAAACATACGTTATCGTAAACTTGAACGTTAACTGATCACTTTCAAATTTACCCTCGTATACGCATAAACTAATACTTATAACTGCCATACAAATTCTCAAATAAACATCACCCAATTTGGAAAAATAATAATTCAATCTATTAATTTTTAACCATAAACGTATTAACTCGTATCTTAAAAATTGAAAGACATAACAATCAGTGCGTCTTCTCAAATACTATTTGCAAATTTTATCGTTAAACTATATTAACGTTTGCAAGTATGAATCACTGGTATTAAAATCTGAAATTTTTACATAATAAATGAGTCGTGTCGAGTATTGTGTACACAATGACTTTTAATGAATACAAAGCAATTAAATTTTGTAATCCATCTGACTCAAAATTTTCAGATCAATCACATATATAAAATGTTAAAAGCTTTATTATTCTTAAACTGCGCAATCCTTTACGCAGAACAGACAACAATGATATCTTATAACATAATATTGGTTCCCTTTAAAGCTGTAGATTGAACCATGACACTAATGAAATCTTACAACGAAACTTTAGGGCGGGTGCATCACAATTTAAACAAAAGTTAACTAACCGTACTCAATTAACAAAATTTTTCAAGTATATTTAAATAAATTGCTTCCGTGAAGCAACATATACAAAAAAAACATTCTCATAAATTAATTCCTACTGCTTATGTTCTAGCACATATACAAAAAACAAAACAATGAATAGTGGTGGTGGAAAATGATTGTCGTAAGAGCTAATTAAAACGTACCATTTTAACATGTATAAAAATTGGCCAATTTGATTTACTAATTGCCCTCTTAAATGTTTGCTCTGATAATACTCAATACTGCCTACTTCAACTTACAGAGATTAACATTTTTAATTATGTAAAGGATAACTTTAAAAATTTCTTTTTATCGCACTGGATTTATACGCAATATTTTTTTAATTCAATGATTGCTGTTTAATAACGATATGTTTAAACACTTCTTACATTTTGGAAAAGTTTTCTAACAATTTACAACTTACATTAACTCCGTTTAATTGTATTCAAAGTGGAAAACCCAGCTCCTTTACCCAAGCCAGAGCGGGCAGTTTAGTAAGAAGGGTAACAAATAGAGATGGAATGTCGGTCAAGAAATCAGCAAGGGAGTATAGAAAGTCTAAGGATACAGTTTGGAAGGAATTGGTTAAGAATGGTCAAGAATATTGAAAAAGAAGGAAATATCCAAAATATACGTCAAATAAGTTGGCACGGATACCACGATGTTGTAGAGCATTAATGCGGATACATTTTGCCAACAACAAAGCCATTGTGATCGATGATGAAAAATATTTCACCCTAAGTAACTCATAAATTAAAGGTAATGATTGTTTCTATACTGATAACAATGAAAACTGCCCAAAGACTGTTAATTATACAGAAAAGACAATATTTTCTGATAAAATTTTAGTCTGGTGCGCGATTTCTATAAGAGGAATATCGAGGCCTTATGTGGGGATTGTAAAAGGCTAAGCACTGGATAGTGAGCGCTATATTCAGAATTGTCTCATCAAACTGAATGATTTTATGAATGCACAACATGCTGAAAACGATATAATGTTTTGGGTAGACTTATAATCATGCCAGGGAAGCTCAGAGCTAGCTCAATGCTCGTAACATGTCATTCCTACCATGAAACGACAACCCTCCTAATCCACCTCAGACTTGCCCAATAGAAGAATGTTGGGTACTTTTGAGTAAGAAAAGTGTATGATGGAGGACAAGCCGAAATTGAAGATCTGTTAAGGCGGAGAATTTACAGAAAGATTCGGAGATAGATATTATAGCCGCCCAAGACCTTGTGTGAGATGTTCGTAGAAATTTGCGTCTTGTTGAAAATCACGGACCACTTCATTTAATTTAAGTTCTCACTTTTGTTAATTATGGGTCTATTAATAGTGTCTGGTGTCTATAAGTTTAAATAAAACATATTTTTTTGTAAAATTGAATATAATATTTTGTGCCAAAACTTTTGAGACGTACGTTATAGTCTCAATAGGGGTGTCACAAAAACATTGTTCCTCATTCAAATGTAATACCTCCAGTTCATGAATACAATATTTAAACATGCTTTTACATAATACTCAACACTTTACTAAAATTTCAGTGGCGTAGCATTTACATCAACTTATATTATGTACACACAAAAAGTTCTCGTGCAAACTCACGTTCATACTTTATCAAAATACGTCCTACGCACAACACAAGACTGTACATAGTCAGTGCGTTAAAATAGTCTCACAAAGCAAGATGTTGACCCAAAAGTGTTGCAACTAGCTGCACCTTCTAAAAAAAGGTAGTAGCTTAGGGTTGAAAAATCGCCATTAAAAAAGCTGATTAGAAAAGAGATTAAAAAGCAATTAAGATCTCTCCATAAAGAAGACGAGGGCAGGAAATTTGGTCGAAAAAAAAGTAGAAATAGAGGATGAAAAATGGACTGAAATTATGGACTTAAAGATAAAGGTTGAAAATGCCGTAGTAACACCAAGCGATAAAACAAAGATAATTAAAACGCAATTACAAAGCATTATAAACTCATTAACAAAATGGGAAAGTCCAGAATGTCATTAAAAAGCCCAAAAAACTCATTAAAACTATAAAGGGGTATTAAAATTGAAATTAAACATTGTCTCAGATAGAGTGATTCTACTAATGAAAATACTATCCCTATTGTCATTGGGAAATAAGTAAATGGGATATCGGTACTGCACCGAAATATACAGTGAGTCCCAGAGAGTAGGTCTAAATTCATTTAAAATTCAAGAGAAACGCTCGGACACGTCGATTTTTATCTTTGAGTGCAGTTTTTTTAGTGGTAAAATTTTGTATATAGGGTGGCCCAAAAATAAGTTACGACCACCAACTTGATTTCGTCAAATTGAAATAGCTGTTTTTTTTTTCTTTTCTGAATCTGTTTTGAATTCTGAGTAAATCTCCTATACCTAAAGTCAACAGACAAACTTATTAATATAAAGTGTTAAAGGTCGTGTTTGTTGGGGAATTACCCGCTTTATCTAGAACTAGAAGTTCTACCAAAAATTATTTTTTATTATCACAATAATGTTACATATTTAGTTGTCAGAATAACAAACTTCATTCTTTTATTTTTTATACATAACATACTACTTCAATTAATAATTATTTAACAATTAAGTGTATTAATGAAGGCGATTAACGACGAGATGTTTCAACGTGTGCGTGCACCGAACCCGTTAAAAAGTCGACATCATTAATGGCCCATTAGTACATGAGTTCGTTACAAGATTTTTCAGAGAATAGCTTTCTTTAACTTTCCTGACAGTTCTCATTGCTTGACGCAATACATTCATTGCTTCATATTAACCAATGCAGCGCCTCCTATCAATTTCATTTAAATCGTTTATTAATAGACCCTACTAATGCATGATTTGGAGTTGCTTAATAATTCTCACGAATAAACTGTTCTCTGAAAAAAGTATTAAATTATACAGTGTGCAACCAAGTCTAAACACACCCTCCACCTTGAAAGGACGTGTTTCAATATGTTAATTTTATTGAACACTTTTTATTGGCAGAGGACACAATTTATCGATAGCTCTACACAACTCTCCATATGGAGTTTTAACTTCCACTGAAATGGGGTACTAACTTGTCTTCAATTAAAATCATTTTTCCAATAATCGCATTATCTTCTTGCGCTGTCCATTTATTGGGTTTTTGCAATTCTGTTAAATAGTCTTTTGACCAACGTTTCCAAAAATGCTGGTACAACATTTGACTATGTTGATATTTTGCCAACCGATTTATGGGCACGTCATCAAGGTCTGGGTCTGGTAAGGAAGTAAGTCGACGTCCAATTAAAAAATGTGAAGAAGCTAAAACATCAAAATCATCTAGGCTACTTGAAAGAGGAGACATTGGACGCGAATTTAAAACAGCTTCAATTTGTGTAAGTAACGTCATAAAACCCTCAAAAGTTAAGTGCCTAAACTCGCTTTAAATGTAACTTACAAGATTTTATTCCAGATTCCCAAATACCCACAAAATGAGGTTAATTTGCTGGATTGAATTTCCATTGGATTCTTTGATTTGCAAATTTATCAACTATTGAACTTGAAGAATTTGTTAAAAAATTTTCTTATTCTTGAAGCTCTTTGTTAGCTCTAACAAAACTTGTACCATTGTCCGAAAATATTCCTCTCCGAGATACAAATCTACGCGATGTAGCAATAAATGTGTCAGATGTTAAGTCTGAAACTATGTCTAAATCTACAGCTTTAGTAGATAGACAGACAAATAAGCAAACATAACGTTTTATTAATTTAGCTCCCCTTCCATCGTTACTTTTGATTAAAAAATAAGCACCGTAGTCCACACCTACATTACAAAATGGAGGAGATTGACAAATTCACTCTTTTGGTAAGTTACCCAAATTAGTCTATATGGTTTTGAAGCGTATCTGAAACACTTGCATTGAAAAAATACTTTTTTTACCAAATTTCTCCCTCCGATTATTCAATATTTTTCACGAAGTGAAACATTATGTCCAGGATATAGAAGCATTCAACAATTAAGATGGTAAGCGTATGTTTACCATGTAATAAAAAAGTATGCTTGCTATTATATGGAAGATTAGACATTTGTAATCTACCACCTACCCGTAAGATATTATTTTCATCCATAAATTGACTCAAATGATTGATTGGTCTCGATTTAACGCTTTATATTGTTGCAAATATTTGATTTCTTGACAAAACGTATCACTTTGCACAATTTTTATAAGAATATTCAGTGCATATCTTAATTCCAAAACACCTGGTATATTATTCTTGGTGTTATTACTAACAATATATGTATTTAAACCTTATACAATATGCAACAGTTTTCTCAAGTTTTAATAATGAACTGAATCTCTCAAATGGAAACCATTTTGAAATGTTTGCCGGGCCCTCAGCACTTACATGAACTTGCAGTTTCAGTTCAGGTACTGTTTCTAACATAGCAGGGCTTAAATTAGGGCATAATTATGATTCAAATTCAAGCCACTTAGGGCCATTCCACCAATTAGAATCATTAGCAATTTTTTCTGGATATGCATCGGAAAGTAAATCTGCTGGATTATAATCAGATTTTACATAATTCCACGATGCTGCTGGATTCAAATCTTGAATGAATGTTACTCTATTTGCAATAAACGTTTGTAAGAGATCTGGAGAAGTTCTAATCCAACAAAGAACTACTGTGGAATCAGACCAACAATACGTCGCATCAAAATGATTTACACTAAATTCCTTTATTTTGCCACTAATTTTCAAAGCAAATGTGCTCCGCACAATTCCAAACATGGCACCGATATTATTTTTAAAGGAGTAACTTTAACCTTTGAACGCAACAAGGATACTTTTATACCTCCAGTACAAGAAATGCTTTGAAGATGTACACAAGCGCCGTATGCTTGTGTTGAAGCATCTGAAAATCCACGAATTTCTGTTCTAGATGGATTTTTTAGAAGTCTTGTAATTTCCAACTTATTTAAATATTGTAATTGATTTCTCAATTTTTTCTAACTTGACTCCAATTCCATGGGAATTGTTTCATCCCAGGCTAATCTTTCATACCAAAATTTTTGTAACAAAATTTTTGCTGAAATAATACAAGGTCTTACTAATCCCAATGGATCATAAATTTTTGATATTTCTGATAAAATTATATTCTTGGTGTATTTCTTGCTCTCCTTTTCCAACATTATGTTATATTTTAAAGTATCTAGTTTATAAGACCAATATACACCGATTGCTTTATTTTGATCTTTTTCGTCGAAATATACATCAATAGAATTGAATTCAGCAGTTTGAAGATCCCTTAAAACACATGGATCATTAGAGATCCATTTCTTTAATTGAATGCATCCAGATTTTAATATTTGACTAACGTCTTTAGATAACTGAAAAGCATTTTCTGTAGTTGATGTACCACTCAACATATCATCTACATAGAAACAACAGGATAACGTTCAACATTATTTAAACCTAATTGTTTTAAACACCTAATTGCTAAATATGGTGAAAATCTCATTCCGTAAGTAACTATATTTAATGTATATTCTTGGACACCTTGTAGGATCTGAACGCCAAAGAATTGTTTAAGGTGTCTATCACTAGGATCTACATAAATGATCCTATACATTTTAGATACATCTGCACAGATAACTGCTACATTGTGCATACAGAATCTTAGAAGAATGCCAAAAAGATCATAATGAAGTTTAGGACCAATATGTTGCAAACCATTTACAGACACACCAGCAGTTGTTTTTGCAGAACCATTAAATACGACCCTTAGTGTGTAAAGAAAAATGTAAACTATAATAAATTTTAAAATAATAATAAAGTAAGTTATCCAAAAAATACTAACCTTACACCACTTATAATTGTGCCTTTGGCTCATCGGTAGATTAATAGGGTTGGTCCACTAAAATGATTTGCTTAATTACCACTTACCATTAATAATAAAGAATGTAAAAATGAAGTTATCTCGGCGCCAAATTGTCTTTTAAATTATCGGGACAATTAATCCGACTTGACAAAAATGTAAAAAATAACAATATATAGACTATGTTTATTGAATTAAATGTAATGATGAAATAATGAAGGTCTTAAAATTATGCTTAAAGTACTAAATAAATCACTAAATAAATACCTTAGAAATTTTGTACACAAACTTTTCTTTTTGACAACCACTGGTATCTAAATATGAATACGGAGAGGTTCACAGGATGAAGTCATTCTTACGTCAACATGGTGCAATCTTGACAATGTTATCAGCCACACCCCAAATTGAATTTATCTTTATAAAAATCCGTATAATTTCTTCTTAAAATTGTTAAATCCACATCTTATTGCATTAATTGGAAGTATCCATTCAAAAAAATTACAATCATAAAACGAAAAAATGTACGCAACCATAAAATCAAATGCGTACTTAAAATTCAATTACGTTGTAAATTGAATTAATGATATACGTGTAATTAAAGTAAAAACGTTATTACAACGTAAAGGAAAACCCAAAGAAAAACGTAAGGAAAACAAAACAAAAACGCCTAAAAGGAACAAAATGCTATAAATTTTATGTAAATGTATTAAAAATATCTCTTACCACCAAATTGATGGCGTTTTGCACATAAATTTAAATAAAATCAAAAAGAAGCAGCTTCATGCTTCGACATTAAATAGGAAGTGCAAATGGAGGATTTCGAAGTAGATGATGAGGTCATGTGTACAAGATATCAGCAGATTAACTTAACGCAGACGCATAGCGTATCAGATAAGAAATGAATAAATTTGAAAGTAGGAATGTAAATCTTTACAAAAGTACATGCACTATGAAGATATGCAAATTAAGTTGCCTACCTCATACCAATATCTCGTTAATTAAAATTTTCTTGTATTTAGAACTAAATGAAGGAAAGATCTTAAATTGAGGTATATTTTGTACAACACTAAAAAAGAGTTGTTACAAGTTGAACTACCTTCTTTTAACACACCGTGATGTGGTAAATAATAAGAATTAAAATTAGAAGAATTACAAACTGACATATGTCCCAGTTGTTCGTATTCATTTATGAAATCATGAACATCATGAAATCTGCAAGAATTTGATTATTCTCTAGCTTTCCTTCTAATGAAAATAGTTGTTTCAATGCTAACTTTTTCATGTTACCCAGTTCATTTGGAAACCGAATTATTAGAATTTTTAACATAAATCTAACATGAAGCGCTTTATGTTTTCTGAAAATAACTTTTCACATTGCAATTCATCAAAGAACAAACAGTTATTTATGGAGGGAATTTCCTCAATTTTACAAAACTTTTCGAATTGAATTTGGAACATCAGTTTTAACAAAATGACATAACGAAACATTTTGCCCAGTATCCTGTCATAAACCATCCTAGTCTGGTTTTTTGCAACATCTAAAAGTACTTGGACATCACCTGAAGTGGCAAATCCAAGGTCAGCTAATTTCAGATGACTAGGTATAACAAGACGACTAATATTTATATTTTTTTATGAAATTGATTTACTGATTAAAGGAACCGCTAAACATGACAGATTGCCGAAAATTATAATGCATGGACATAAAATTTATGTAACATTTTCCTTTAATCCTACATTCCATCTGATTAATGCAAACAATCGACAAAATAATTCCTTGTTTTTGCAGCCCTAGTAAATCACAAAATTCGGTTGTTATTGAATTAGACTGAGATTTGTTTCCTAGCAAAGCTCTACAAGTCTGAAAGACATTGTTTCTATCACGTACTTGTACAAGAGCTGTAGAAAGGAATAATTCCTTCGTTAATGAATTGTTATAGACATTCATTTGTATAGAATTATTAATCAATTGTTGATCATCACACTTTTGTGGATTAGAATTATTGTTATTGACTGTAACTAACGATTTCCTGTATGAGTTATATCGGACAGAGTATTTGACATTAGTTCATGTTGTTTACTTGTACTGGCTTTATGTTTATTATCCACCAAAGAAGTCTCAAAATGTAATAAAGTATGGTGTTTTGATCCACATTTTTACAACATCCTGCATTACAAAATTTACCCCTGTGGTTTCCTTTTTTCAGACCATTAGCACATAAGCCTAAACGTCTGACTTCATTATATCAATCAGAAGCTGTAGCTTTAAAAATTCAGCACAATTAATTATAGGGTGTGCTTCTTTGCAATACACACATGTATTATTACCAATTATTAGAAATGACTTTGAAGTATGTTTATGTTTATCAAAATTATCCTTTTTTTCATCTTTCCAATGGCCTTTGGAAAACAAGCTCTCAGAACCGGTGCTAACATTCTTGGTGACGTCATAGAAGATCGACCTGTTAAGGAATCGTTTCAAGAAAGATTTCACGAAGCAGGTAAAAATCTTAAACGTAAAGCAGATGAGAAAATCGATAAAATGATTGAGGATTCGGGCTACAAAAGAGTACTTCTGGCCGATAATAACCAGTTTCTACCGAGAGCTGTTGCAGCTAAGAAGAAGAAACCTACTTACGACGATATATCTTCAAGATAATGGCTTTTCTACATGCTAAATTATGTGAATGCGTCAAGTCAGAATTGGATTTGTTCGCGGATTTGTATCGAGGGTGGTGAATGGATGTTTTACAAACCCTTACACGCTCTTAGTGATGACGCTCCAATAAAATTTGTAGTACCCGGAAATGGACACGATTACATAGATTTAAGTCAGACCATGTTGTACATCACAGCTAAAGTTCTAAAGCAAGATGATACAGCACTTACTGTTACGGATGTTGTAGCACCGGTAAACAATTAGATACATTCGCTTTTCTCACAGTGGAGGTTAACTTAAATCAGAAGATGGTGTCACAACCAAACAACACCTACGCATATCGCTCGTATATCGATAGGCTGCCAAATTGTGGGATGGAGGCCAAGAGTTCACATCTAGGTTGTACCTTATGGCACAATGATACAGCTGGGCAGATAAATACACTGGGAAACGCAAATAACGGTTTCTCGAAACGTCAAGTACTTGCCGCGACCAGAAAACGAATCGAGATGGTTGGTCACGTGCACTCAGATTTGCTTAATCAGGAAAAGTTTCTCATAAGCGGTGTTGAATTAAAGGCTAAATTGGTACGACCAAGATACCTTTAGTACAATAGCGGCGCACGCTTCAACTTACAAGACACGAATTATGGACGCTAGTTTACTGGTGAGACGTATGCGAATCAATCCCACAATTCTAATTGCACACGCTAAAGTTTCAGAAGCAACTGCAGCAAAACATCCTGTTACAAGGACCGACGTAAAAGTGTTAACTATACTTACAGGCATCCAGCAAAAATCATTGGACAATATCTTCCTTGGTCAGTTTACGATGTATCGTAGGTTTTGCCGCAAATAAAGCCTTCAACGGTGATTACCCCTCAAATCCATTCAATTTTCATCACATCAATATTAATTATATGTCGTTGTATATTGATGGCCAACAAATTTCTTCGAAGGCCTTACAATCAGACTTTACAGCTAATGGTTTATATGTAAGGGCATAACATACCTTATTCTCCGGTACGGGTATTCACTTTTTGAATGAGGGCAACGATATATCGAGAAGCGATTACCCCAGCGGCTACTGTTTAATGGCCTTCGACCTAACCCCTTCCCTGTTTGCAAACGCTAGCACACACTGGAATTTAGTTAGAAACGGTCCCCTTCGCCTAAAGGTCGACTTTGAAGAAGCTCTCATAGAAACCGTTAACTGCTTGGTGTACGCCGAATTCGATAATGTGATTGAGATCGATAAACATCGGAATGTGGTCGTGAATTTCGCCTGTTAACAGGGACAGCTCTATATCACAAACTTTAGTATCCAGCAGCAAGTGAAAGAAAATAGACCCATACGTGGACGCACAAGGGTTTAAAGGTGTTAACAACGAATTCATACCGAAGGAAATTGTTCATGGTTCGTTACTGCTGATGCTGATAAAGTCACCTCGAGATTATCTTATATCAAAGCCCATGTCGAGACATATAAGGTATTTAGAGGAAAAATATCACGGCTTGAAATGGCGATCAGGGTATGTGCCATACAACGATTTCCAAGAGAAGCTGATAAGAACCCTGATGCCATTTAACAAAATTCACGTTAGGGGTAGTGAAAAACAACAGTTTTTAAGAATCCTTAACAAACCAATACTAAACTTGGACGAAATTGGTTGTCCGTCGATTAAAAAATTGAAAAAGGAAGCAAAGGCGTATAGTTGTTTAAACCATAAGATCGAGGAGCCCATGTGTGCTCTGGAAAACGCATTACTACTGCAAAACTGGGCGCATACCAACTCCAAAGATATATGCGGTACAAGTGTTGAGATGTTTGAAATCGAACCCCAGCTACAAGAATGTGTTTCGACTTGTATGTGCTTCTAATCAGCTACCGCAACACGCACCTAGCCCTTGTGGAATTATTGTAAACCGGATCCAGCAAACAAACCAGGTCAGCATTGGACTGCTATCTACGTTGACGAGAATGGAAGCGGGGAATATTTTGGCTCCTTTGGACGTCCCCCGCTAGGTTACCATTTACGTTTCCTTGAGAAGAATTCTAGATGGTTCCGCTACAAGACGACGCTGCAGTATTACCATTCGGATGTGTGTGGACTTTATACGACAATCTTCTTGTAGTTTAGAATGAGAAATAATTTTACCAATGCTTGATTTTGTAAATAAGCTTTACACTACATGTTTAGTTATAAATGATGAGGTAATCAAATTACTGTATAATACTTGTTTTTAAACCATTCTACTCTGATAACAAGAGAAAGGCGTGCATGATCAATTTCTATTACAGAAATGAAAAAATCTGCAATCACAAGTATATTCTACTCCGTTTCATCGTGCTTATATTTTAACATTAAGATAACCCTATTTTGTTGTCTTTTAAATATTTAGTAAAACTAACAATAATAGTTTTGATGTATATCTAATTATAATGTTTAATTACCTGCTTACTTAATTGCTACTCGTTTATTTATTTTAAAGTAATTTGTGAGTGTGCGTGCGTGTGAGTAATTGAACATACAAATAAATCAGGTATAATTTTTGAATATAAAGGTTCTGACCGGTTAGATAGAGAATCTGCCTGTATAAAACGCTAGGGTAGAAAATGATTATTATTTCACCTAATATTTAGACCTTAATGTTTTTTGCAGCATTAAATTTTTAAAATATTTGTAAGCACATTAATTAACATGATGTTGACGGCTCATTGCTACTTTCCAGTTCATATAAAATTAAATTGCATAACTGTTTAATAATAACAACTGCATTCCATAAAAACAGTTTTATCATATAGGTGAAATCTTTTAAACGCATGTTGTAAATAACAAAACATCGTTTTATATAAATTCATATAAGGTGGCTCTAAGTAGTTTGCGAAAGGGAAAGTTAAGTACGAGTTGCAGTAAGATGATAGAGATAATTAGGTTTGTAAATTTCCATTTCTACAAATTACTTAATGATGGGAGAAACCAATAGCCAGTTTTATATCAACTATTCATAAGTAAACACACAAAACGGGTTTAGTAAACTGTATAAAATATTTAAATATTTAGTTTAGTTCTCCAACACAGTTATTATTAGAACACTCGAAATAAAAACACATCTGAAGGCATGCGTATTATTTTTAATATATATTTTACTTGATATTGTTCACAAAAATGCCATTAAAGGTTTTAACGTGTTATTATAGCAGGAGGCTGTCGTAAACCAACCAACTCTGAATCAGCTCTTATTCTACTCGATCTCTACTCATTTGCTTTGTTAATTAGATAAAGGTGTTAGTGTTCCGCTATTTTTTAATAAATTAACTAATAGCATTATGCGGTAAGTATTTGTTGGTTTTAAATTTCGTGGTTATTGATTCGCATGTGATAATAAACCGTTAAAACCGTTTGTCTTTTATTTCCGTTATAGCAATTTGGTCTTTGCAACTGTGGCTGATTTTGAGCAAGCAAGCTGTAAGTAATTAAACCAAATCAGTATTTTTGAACTGTAAGTTGGTTTTCGTAAACTGTATGGTATGGTCTGGTTTTCATTGAGATTCATTTTGTTGATTGATTGATTTGTTTGTTTGAGAAAGAGCCGAGAGAGAGACGTGCATGATCAACAGCTATTGCAGAAAATGTTCATCAGTCTATACACCACTAGATGGCGCAAAAACAAACCCTAATTAGTGCTACCGTTAAGTGACGCTACCTTTATTACAGAAAAAATATTCATTAGTCCATACACCACTAGATGGCCCAACAATCAAATTCATGTTTCGTAACAAGGGGGGCCACGACAAGAGGACGCAAACCTAAGCCTTATAGCTCTCGTACAAGTTAGCATTAGAGTCCCTCATTTCAAATTTCCTACCGTAACCGTTGTAGAGCCTTAAGCTTCCAATCAGAACCCGGAAGCTGGATGGGGCTAAGAACCAATTAAAAACTAATCAGGTGAAAGGCTGTCCTTAGGACCTCCTTTCAGAACATTGTATGCGCACGCATTTGTCTACCTTCCAGGAGCTGAACTGCCAAAGAGGCTCTTAATACAACCAAATTAGGGTAAAAATTCCATCAAGAGGGTGAAAATGGCCCCGAAAAGAAGCCGTAAAAAAATGGCCGACAAAAATACGACTCCCCACGTGGAATTTCATGCAACAAATTCTCAGCCTCTTTTAATCTTATTCTTAATTCAGTAATTATAAATTGATCCAAATTTTTATTTCGTCATACTTATTATAAAGTTGCTGAACGTATTTATTAAAATCTGTTTGTCTTGTTTTTAAAATACCCCGTTTTTTAATTAATGGTTTTAATGCAATATCTAAATTATCATCCACGGCTTATAACATTACTTACAAAAATTGAATGTTTTCGAAAGTAAAACAACACTAATGAAACGTATATTTTGAAATAAAAAATGCGTCCACTTACTTAAAGCTTTAACCAAACCTTCTTTTTCATGTGCTAATGCAATATATCTGCTTCTACCTCTGATGGTTCCACATGATACCAAACTGGTAGGCAGCCACGTGTTTCACAAAATGTCGAAACCAATATTTTCTGTCCACACCAAGTATAAATATTTCCTTGAACAGAAATGCTTCCCACAATTTATTTCCGAATCCAAATATCCGGCTCGAAGGACCATTATGTTGGGGAATTACCTGCTATTTTTTACTTAATGAAAATTGTTTTATCTAAAACTCGAAGTTCTACCAAAAATTAGTTTTATTATTACAACAACAATGTTACATACTTAGTTGTGAGAATAACAAACTTCATTTTTTTATTTTTTATACATAACATACTACTACTTCAATTAAAAAATATTAAATTATACAGTTTGCAATCAACTCTAAACAGTGTTTTAGTATTAAAGTTTAAATGCTTTAAAATAATTCATACATACACAATTCACTTTTAATGTTGTGTAAAATAGTACGATTAAAAATACCTAGTAATAGTTATTAACACCTTCACGGGCAGGACGTCGTACGAAGTCCGACTAGCAGGGACATGTCGTACAACGTCCCATTTCAAACTACTGCTGGGAGCTTGACGTTGAATAAGTTTTCCATGCCTTTAGGCGTTGCCCGGTTTATACTGCCCCAGAAAAAATAATAATGTTTTGTAAAATGTCCATCTATATATTTTAAATAAGGATTAAATGTCGACCTTCTAAACATCATAAAACATTCAAGTTTGTAGATATTGAAATAATAACGTGCTAGTTTTCTTTTGGAATATTTGCGACATTTCGATGCAAACAATTGTATTTAAAGGTAAATATTCTAATGGTATTCAAATAGGGAAAGTAATAGGCCGTTTTTGCTAAAAATATTATCTAATATTTACAAGAAGTAAAAAAACTAATTGAGGTAAATGTTTCCAAAAATTTCTTGTATTATTGGAGGTTTTAAATCGTCAGAGATTATTTATCCGTTTTATTTTTTGTGGAAAATTTTTAAAAATAAAACTGAAACATTTGATATCAGTTTATGTGCCCAGGCCCGTTCCTATAGGTTTTAGCGCCCTCGTGCAAAACAATTTTAGAAAGTAGCATGATGAAAATAAAATATCTTGTTTTAGTATATACTTTTATTAAAAATATAAAAACAAAAAAATTTTTAATTAACTAAAGGCTTCGCCTTGTCGTAACTACAAATCTCTTCTTCCGCCACTCGTTCCATCTCATTGTATATTGTGCAGTTTATTATTATCTCGACATCTTTGAATAATTTTTTTTCTTGATATATCTCTTGTTTTCTTTCCCTGTATCTTGCTTTCAAACACTGTTTTCAACTGCCGATTATATCTTATTAGGTGATCAATCAATTTGGTTTATCTTTTTAAAATTATATTCATGAGTGTTCTTTTTTTGTTGACTTCCTCGAGTACTTTCTTATGCGATTTCTTGTCTGTCCATTTTGTTTTTGTCATTCTTCTCCACATCTACATTTCCGTAGCTTCTATCCTGTTTATCTCGTATTTTCCCATTATCCATGTTTCGCATCCATATGTTAGCACGCTCCATACGAATGCTTTCGTGAATTGTTTATGTGATTCAATGTTCGTTGTTTATTAGTTAATATGTTCTTTTTCTTTTCAAATGTCTGTTTTGCTAGTGGTATTCTTCTTTTAATTTCTTTGGAGGAATTGTTTTCACTTGTTATTACCCTTCCTAGGTAGCAAACCTCTCTGACTAGTTCTCTCTTTTGCTTACTGATTCTTATGTTTGAGGTTATGTTTTGATTTGTTTTATCTGATAGCATTACCTTCTTTTTGTATATTTATTTTAAATTTGTATTTGTTTAGAGTATTATTTAGTACATTCAACATATAATTCATATCCTTTTCCTACTCCGGCAAAACTGCTATAAAGTCAGCGAAACGGATGTAATGTATTTTTTAGCCTTTATTTCTGTGCCTCTTATTTTTACTTTGAGTATATTGCATATTACTTCTAACAACATGTTAAGGAGATGCGGCAACAATGGACATCCTAGCTTAACTCCTTTCCTGATTTTTGCTTTCATGCTACTTCCATTTATATTTATGGTTATTTGTAATTTATACAGTTTCAAGATAAATCTTATTCCAAACTATTCCTTTCTTTTTCAATACATCGAACATTGATTTCCATTCAACACTATCAAAAACCTTTTCCAAGTCTATGAAGGTGGTATATGTCTAGCAACTTCTGTTCTTCTTTCTAGTATGTAATTCAGCACTCTCTTGTTCCTCTCTCTTTCCTAAATCCAAATTGATCTTCGTCTAAATCCTCTTCTATTCGGCCATTTATTCTATTTTTAATCACATTCAAAATAATTTTTGAGGCGTACGATAGTAATGATACAGTTCTATATTTCGAACAGACATTTTCATTTCCTTTTTTTTTGGTATCATTACTAATGAAATCAACTGGTAGTATTTCGTTTTTATAGCAATCATTAAAAATCTTAAAAAGAAGGTTTTCTGAATCTTTATCTCAATTTGCATCTTGCGATATCTCATTTGTAGGCGATTTCAATGTTCATAACTCTAGTTGGCTTCAGCTTTCATCTACTACAAATCCCGCAGGTCATAGTGCAGAAATATTTGCTATTTCATGTGATCTCACACAAATGATTTCTAAACCCACAAGAATCCCTGATAACACTAATCATACTCCACATCTTCTAGATCTCTTTCTTACATCAAACCCTCTTGTTTATAAAACTTCCGTTCTTTCGCCTTTAGGTCTTTCCGACCATTGTGTAGTAAAATCATTTCTACTGTACCTAATTCCACTGTTGTTCGCAAAACCGATAGAACCTTGTGGTGCTTTAAGTCAGCTCGATGGAGTGATTTACGGGATTTCTTTGCAACCTTTCCATGGCGTGAATATTGTTTTAAGTCGTACTCTTCTTCGGACATCGCTCTTTTAGTATCTGAAGTCATCCTCATGGGAATGGAGTTATACATTCCCAAAAAAATACCGTATAGGTCATTCACGTTCCCAACCCTGGTTCAATAAGGCTTGTGCTGATGCAATATCTTTAAAAAATAAATGTTACACTAATGGAAATCTAATAAATCGGTCGACAGTCATGTAGAATACGTTGGTGCTAGAAACATCTGCAAAAGTGTCACCACTAAAACTAAAAAGTTGTTCGAACAACGAAAATGCAATGAGCTAGCTACATCTCCTTTAGGCAATCGTAAATTTTGGTCTTTAGCTAACGCCATTATTAGAAGCTTTGGAACATCTTCATTTCCCCCTGACGTCTATTGACGGATCGGTAGTTGTTGATTCTGTAGACAAAGCCAACGTTTTTGTGGATTTGTTTGCATCAAACTCGTGTCTCAATGATTCTGGAAAAAATGTGCCCCTAGTCAACTCTTCTTACGCTATGAAACCAATTCATTTTCGGTAGGCTTGATCTCAATAAGGCGACTGGCCCGGACGATATCCAAGCTATTGTCTTAATGAAACGTTCCCCCGAACTAGCACCAGTCCTATCTAAGCTCTATACGATCTATATGTCTTCTGGGGAATTCCCTTCATCATGGAAGTTAGCAAGTGTTCAACCTATTCCCAAAAAATGCGATAAGACCGATCCCTCAAATTACCGACCAATTTCCATCACTTCCATTTTGTCTAAAATCATGGAAAAAGCCATCAATCAGCAACTGCTCACGTTCCTTGAAACTATCAAACTCCTTAGTGACCAACAATATGGGTTTAGGCAAAGTCGTTCAACAGGCGATCTTCTTTCATATGTGACCCAAGTTTGGAACAATACAGTAGAGCAGTCCGGTGAAACAGTTGTAGTCGCTTTAGATATCTCAAAGGCATTTGACCAAGTTTGGCATAAGTGTTTACTTGCCAAACTCACCTCGTTTGGGTTAAATTATACGCTCATCAACTGGGTTTCTAGTTTCCTTGATAAAAGACGAATACGGGTCGTAGTTGAAGGTCTTTTTTCAAAAGAAGTTAACATTATTAACGCGGGCGTACCACAGGGATCCGTTATAGCGCCTATACTTTTTCTACTGTACATAAATGACCTTATTTTTTCAACAACTAACCCCATCTATAGGTTTGCTGACGATAGTACTCTCCACTGTAGTTCATCTCAGTCTACTCATAGTGATATTCCACGCTCTATGTCAAATCAAAAAATTAAAGCTGAAATAGCAAATTCAATCAACAAAGACATTCAACGTATTCTCGAATGGGGAAGCAATAATCTAGTTAAATTTAATGCTAACAAAACTCAGTGTTGCCGTATGTCCGCCAAGAAAGGTCGATCGTTTCCTGTTGTAAGTATGAATGGCTCAGTTCTTAAGTTTTCAGACTCTAGTACTCTGTTAGGTATGACTATATCTTCAAATCTCTCATGGGTTGACCATCTTCTGTCAGCTACCAAAACAGCTGCTCGTAAAATAGGCTTTTTGTACAGATCTAAGCAGTACTTTACCTCTCGACAACTCCTTCCTCTGTATAAGGCCCAAATTAGGCCTCATCTGGAATATAATTCTCACCTCTAGGTTAGTGCTCCCCATTACGCTCTCGATATCGTTGATCGTATTCAAAAGAGAGCGATTAGGCTAATAAATGACCCGCGATTAACTTCTCACATACAGTCCCTTGACCATAGAAGGATGGTTTCAGTTCTTTCTTTGTATTATCGTTATTACAACGGCTATTGTGTTGCTGAATTATATTCTTTGATACCATCTCGGGCTATCTTTGCGCGAAACACTTGGTTCGCTCATTCACATCATCAGTATGCAGTACAAATCTCCACTTGTCGTACCAAAGGGGCGCAATCCACATTGTTCTACACGGCTTCTAAACTCTGGAATGATCTCCCTAGTTCCTGTTTTCCTCTCACTTATGATATGAGAAAATTTAAGGTAGCTGTTCATAGGCATCTATTGGCAATTCATTATCCCTCTATCCATCCTCCTAAGTATTCCTGAGTGCTTTAGCACGATAGGCCTAATTTAGCCTGTTCAGGTCCGAAACCATAAAAAAAAAATTCTTTAGAATCTCTCCAGGTATGTTGTTATTTACTGCTGTTTTGCTATTTGCAATGTTATTTATAGCCATATGGAATTGTTTTCTGATAATACTTGCCCACTTCTGGTTTTCGATTGGCGCGTCTTCGTTTTCTACGTATAGTTGTTAATCTACAATATCTTCACCATTACACAAACTATCTATGCATTCTTTCCGTCTTTCTATTACTTTTTGGTTGTTAAATAATGTTCTTCCATTTTTATCTTTGACTACATTACTTTTCATTTTGGGTTCACATTGCAGTTTTTTAACCTTTGAGTATATATAGTACGTATGATTCTTTTTTAAGTCAGATTCAATGTCCTCACTAAAATCTTTCAGCCATTTTTCCTTTGCTTGATTACAAGTATTCTTCACTTCGTTCTTGATTCTTTTGAATTTATTAGTATCCTTGTTTCTCCAATAGTTTCGTTATTTTATAAGATCTAATACTTGTGGTGTCATCTATGGTTTACGTGGCTCTAGTTTAGTTTTTCCTAATATTTTCTCAGCTGAATTAGTTGTGTTTATTTTTAAATCTTGCTATGTTTTGCATTCTTTGTTTATTTTTGCTATTTTTTTAAAGCGCCATTAATTTCAAAATCTTTCAGTTTTTCGATACACCATTATTCCTTTTGCTTTGTAATTTGTTTCCTTTTTTATATTTAATACGGGATTTTTCCATAACTAGGTTATGGTCGCCATCTCTGTAATATCCTGGGTATGTGTGACTAGACTTTTTATTCTGTATTTATTCATGCTTGTAATTAAATTAATCTGATTTCAGTTTTTATCTTCAGGCGCTTTCCAAGTGTATCTTCTCCTGTTTGGTATTTTTTTGGGATGTGTTTGTCATTATAAGGTCGAATTTTTAACAGAACTCAATCCATTTGGTTCCTCTATTATTGATGTTACCAAGCCCGTATTTTCCCATGCACTCGTCTTTTGCAGTTATTTGATATGCAACTGATGCATTAAAATTTCATATTATGAAAATGTTTGATTTTTCTACCGTCATTTCGATCATTTTTTCTATTTGTTCATACATTGCTTCTGTCTCTTCATGACCACTGTTTGTTATTGGGAAATATGTTCGTATTATGTATAATTTGGTTGGGTTTGCTTCAATTTCGATCATTATGATTCTGCCATTTACATGGTATGTATATTTTTTAGATTCACTTTCCATGTTCCTTTTAGTACCAACGCCACTCCATTTTTCCCCTATGTTCACCTGCACGGTGAATCATTCTGAATTCATTTGAGAAAAAGTTTCCTTTTCCCGCACATCTGGTTTCGTATAATCCTAGAATGTCTAGATGAAGATAATTCCCGCCCGAACACTAAGTGACCAGCGGTGTTGATGATCAACAGGAATTATAAATCTGGAATTCTCAGTATCGTAATAGTGCAAATTATGTCTATTAACGTATCCATTTTTGTGGAAAGTAGCTTCATCAGTAAATAAGATTGTGCTAAAATAGTTTGGTTTTTCTAAAATTTTATTTATGGCCCATTTGCAAAAGTTTAATCTATTAAAGGAGTCATCCTCGTCTAATTCTTGTGCAATTTGGACATGGTATGGATGATATTAATATTTTTTTATAATTCTATTAACTGATGCTTTTGAAACTCCAACTTTTAATTCCAATTGTCGGCAAGAAACATGAGGATTTTCAATCACGGATTGAAGAACTAAATGTTCATTACCTTCGTTAATTGCGGTTCTTTCTCGTTCTAAACTCTCTTCGGAATGACTACTGCCTGTTTGCTCAAAACGCTCTTTCAATCTTGCAAATGCTGAAACTTGCGGGTGTCGTGCATTTGGAAATTTTTGATTATAAACTCGATGAGCTGGAAGACTATTTGTATCCACAGCTTACTTTGACCGACTAATGTTACTCTTCATCAGTGTTATCAACGAAAAAAATTGAACAAACTTAAATATCTCCGAAGCTATTAATAATAGGTATAGAATATATTTAATAGAAATGAAAGCCGATTAATAGACAAAGATAAGGCATTAAAAAAATATAGGGTGTGTCATTTAAAACAATGAAGATATAGCATTTTCAAATTTATGTTATTGATTTAATTTTTGTGATCACCGTGAATACTGAAATCCAATTTTGACAAAAGATTAAAGTAAGCTCATGTATGAATAAATTCTATACCAAAGATTATTTTTTTGTTTTTAAAAATAACTGAGATACGCGTACTTGAATTACTACATAAAAATGTCAGTTTCTGGTTAACTTTGAAAATATCTCAAAAACTGCAACATTTAGCATGTAAGTAATTCTTATGGATCAAATGTAAAATTAT
Source organism: Vesta saturnalis (assembly GCA_036346205.1). Classification (NCBI taxonomy): domain Eukaryota; kingdom Metazoa; phylum Arthropoda; class Insecta; order Coleoptera; family Lampyridae; genus Vesta; species Vesta saturnalis. Next base: position 324,416 of record JARFJB010002367.1, on the reverse strand, counting down.
AAAGAGAATCGAAAAATAAAATAATATATAGGGTGTTCTATTTAAAAATCAAAAGTTCTCTATTGTAACCTTCGTACTTAAACTTGTCTTCTAAGTTTAATGCTGATATCGACCGAATACACATATTGAACAGTATACTATATATATATTCATATATATATATATATATATATATATATATATATATATACTACCAGAAACAATTGAATTTTACAAGTTCTACAATTCTTGTTAAAAACCAACTTACCTACTTTTTTTTCTTTACAAAATTAGTTACAACTTATGTGCAACGAAAGCTAGTTAATTCAGTTTTATTCGCCCTCTTGTAAGCACATTCCGCTTGTACCTGACCTGTACATGGTCGGCAATTGCTCACTATATTTACGTTACTAAAATCAATTCTGAAAAAACAACTTGGGAGATCCTTAATTAATAATGAAACTCTACAGTTCGGCAACACTGTTCTTAAACTTTATTTTGCAGGCTGCTACAATTCTTTGTCTGTTTATACCACAACGATGGTTATAAGAAAGTGGTGCTGGTTGATTGGGTTTTAACTGTTTTGTTTTGTTCATTACCTTTCATGAACTTTTAATTTAGTTAGAATGAATTTTTAATTTGTTTTTATTATGCATGCATGCCTTTCTAACCTTAAAAAATTTTGCTTTTTTAGTTTGTCTTTTTTTTGTTTGCTTTACTAAAACCGAGTGAAATTTTAGTTGCTCGGTTTGATGTGGTATAACAGAAACAGTTTTAAAACCTATAATTTTCAACGAAATGATTCTCATTTTGTAACATTGATATTGAAACGGCCACTAGTAAACTATTGAGCTGAACGAAAACCGTACTCAGACGATAATGTAGGTATGAACAAAATTGAACCATTCACAGCTAAAAATTTACTATTAATTGCATTATGTAGACGACGATAGACCATACACACAATAAAGGCACTGACTGTACTTCCCTGATTACAGCACTAACCTGTATTAAACAGCTGATGTTTACGGTAACACGTAAATCTCAAATTGACCATCAACGAACGAGTGCTCGTACAATTCTTCAATAACCAATTCGTACCAGGGGAATTGTACAACACGTAATCCTTATTCTATATAGGTACAACGGTCAATTATAATATACTCCGAAACATATATCTTGGGATACGACTTTATATTAGAATCGTACCGCGAAATTATAAACCAAAATTGAAATTGCATCTGCAATTTAAGACCAATACAAAAAAAGACTCTATAAGGAAAACAAGCTCTTCATCGAAGGGTTTCAGATATGGAAGCTGAGATAGGGTATTATTAACTTTTTGATTCTCCGGAGAGTACACGAATTGAAATTTAATTAAACTATTACATGGTAATCTTCAAATCGTTTAATGAGTGTAAAGGGGCTTAATCCCTTATATAAAAAGATAACTATGAATTAGTTAAATACCCGATACGCCTTGTCAACAAAATTGTTCTAGAATTACTTAAGATGCCAACGAAAAAGATAAAGAATGGTCACAAGGCTATTCAAAATTCCCACTGTCACAAGATAATTTTTAAATTTGTCAAGTAGTAGAAAGAATGTTACATGAAGATGTAGATTCCTATGTGCCTTTTATTTAATTACAGAAGCCTGTATGTTTGTTAACATAAGGTCTTATTTTCCTTAATGATTATTTCCCCATAAGATGACGCTACTTTAAACTATTTAAATTTATAATTTATCATTTCAATGTATGTTTATGAGTGAACGTAACTATATATATATATATATATATATAATTTCATGGATAATTTTACACTGCGACACTAAGGTTTCTTATGTTAAAATTTTACACTGACCTTATCTGATATTACTTAACGTTTTCCCTAGAAAGTAGGGTGGATGCCACCACGACATCTTTTAGTTTTGTTTATACAGGGTTAGTTCAAGTCTTTGCTGCTAGAGGGTGCTTATTTATTTACATTTGTATGTAGGTAATTTAAAGATTGTCAAGGTGGCACCCCCATAACTTCTGTTACTAGTGGCATCCGACACTTGTCAACATTGCAAAATTACATTGATAGGGTTAACTGTGTGCGGTAATTGCGTACCGATTATAAACTTTTAGAGTAAGGATGTCAGACTGGTACCAAGTGCCATGTAGTTATATCAATATTCGAAATTAAATTATTTTGTAATTTTCTTAAATATCCATTAATTGGCATTCATTTGTAATATACAGGGTTCCCCATTTTAGACTATACAATTTAAAACTCGAATAAAAACTTTCTAATAAAAGTAAATTAACTTTTTAATGGACTAATATGTAGCTTATTCTTTGGGATTTATGACTAAAGTAAATAACAATTCAAGTTTTAAAGATCATATCTTCCAAATGCCCTCCTTCGACTTCAGGGCATTTTTGAATTCTAAGTTCAAAATTTATCATCACTCGGCGAAGCAAATCTCCATTTATTCCTGCAATTTCATTTCGAATCTGCTCCTTCAGCTCCGGAATTGTTGGACGACTTGCAAAAACTTTTTGCTTTAGGTATCCCCAGAGAAAAAATCCCGTTAAATCAAGCAATTCAAATTTCCAAATCGAAACTATACGGCCGTCAAAAAATCTCGCAAAATTCTCATAGTGTTTCTGGCTGTGAGCCGTTGCTCCATCTTGCTGGAATAATATGGCGCCATTTAGTCCTCGTCTAATTAGTTCTGGGATAAGAAACGTTTGCAACATGTTTATGTAGCGTTCGGAATTAACTGTAACAGAACGGTTATTTTCATCCTCAAAAAAATAAGGACCGATAATTCCAAATGATGCTACACCGCACCAAACAACGACTTTTGGACTGTGGAGGTTTTGGTAAACAGTTCGTGAGGATTTTCTACTCAGTATCTAAAGTTTTGCTTGTTAACAACACCGTCCAAATGAAAATTTGCTTGTCGCTCATTAGCAAATTATGAATTTCTCCACGATGCTGATGTAAAATTCTTCACAAAATGTCATCCCTGTTTATCTAGATCACTGAGGTTATGCGCCATTTGATATTTATAGGGTGAAATTTTATATCTTTATGCAGAATTCTGTGGAGACTTCTTAGATATTCCTAGGGCAAGTGATTGCCGATTAGCCGATCTCTTAGGACTTCTTGTAAAGGCAGCTCTCACTCGTTCAATATTTTCAGGCGTACGCACCGTTCTTCGACGTCCAGTTTTTTTAATGTTTTGCACAGAGCCATTTTCACGCCAATGAAGAACCCACGCCGCAATTGTAAAGAGTGTTGGTGCATCGCCCCTATTATTGTTTCCAAACTGCCGTCGAAATGCACGCCGAACTTCTTCAAATGAACCAGTTCTAATGTAGACTTCCACAGAAAACACACGCTCTTGAATCGAATAATTCATAATGCAATGAAAATTGTTAAACAGGAGCAATTATATCGTTTGCGTATAACGCATATTTGACAGAAACGCTTAAGTCGTTGTTTATAGACAGGCGCCTCCTTGATCTTTAAAACTTGAATTGTTATTTACTTTAGTCATAAATCCCACAGAATAAGCTACATATTAGTCCATTAAAAAGTTAATTTACTTTGATTAGAAAGTTTTTATTCGACTTTTAAATTGTATAGTCTAATATGGGGAACCCAGTATAATCTTATTCAATTTTCTGATTTTTCTTCGATTTAGAACGGAAATAAATGTATTCATACAATCGTTGCTATTTGAGGTTGGTTATTTAGTTGCGAATTACATAATACTTATAGAATCCAATACCTCATATGACCTATTTACATAAGACAATTATTGTATTTTATGTATTATAATTTATTAATACATAACTAAGTGTAATGTGGTTTTCATTCCAATGGAAACATTTAACTTAAACAATAAACTAAACAATAAATGTGGCAATCCTCGGACAGAACCATTAGGCAGGTTCGGAGGGAGAGATGTGCTAGGGGGTGAGTTTGCACCCCCTGCTATGAAAAAAAATTCCTAATTTTATATCTACCTATAATAATTATAAGGATGCACTGTTATAAATTACATTGTATTAGCTAATAGTGTAATGAGCATAAGCCCTAACACCTATTGATTTATGAGTTTACTGAAGCGATTACAAAAAAGAACATTGAATTCGCTTGCTCTGTATCACCTTTCAGGTCCTCGATCTCTTTTATAGCCCTTCGCTTACGGTCTCGGACCTGTAAAGTAATATGAGAGGTCACTTGTATCGAAAATAGCTATTTAAATGTGTACCCATAACTATTCTTTCTCCAGAAAATGTTACAGTGAATTTTTACGATAGTTTGTGGGAAGCCTTGCTTGTTGACAACTTACCATCCATTTTAAAAAATACCATTGCACAGGTTAAACCTAGGTTCAGCATTGAATATAGGTTTATGTAAATAAATGTTAGGTTACCTGTCTTACAATCTCGGTTATGTTCGGGGAGGGTTGGAGTGGGGGTCACCGAAACAGTCTTCGCGGAAAGCCTCGCGTCACAAAATTTTACCGCTTTTCATAGAAACAACGGTTCGTTTTAAATACTCATATACAAGCCCTCTTGCTAAACACATCTATAACCGCTAGTATGTAGCTGTACCCATTACTGTGATTACCTAAAAATCACATATCGTATAGACCAGTACACCATAACTCCAAAAAATGTTACTCGCAATGTACCAGTCTCGAGTAAGATTCTCGCTGTAGATTAATGCGTGGTGTACACTTTTTTGTTATTTGTAGCAACCCTCTAATATCTCTCCTTGCCGTACATTTTATAAATCTAAAATCCTTTTTTCGACAAGATGTATTTCAGCCGAGACAGAACCTGTATGTAAATCCGTCTTATGTAATAGCATGGCATGGCAGACCATTACCGGTAAAAATTCGAGGACTAAAAAGATAACGTTCTAATAAGAGGCCGATATACTTAATTTGATTATAACCCCTTTTTGATAGAAGTACTTCAGCTAAGATACAGCTTGTATGCTGTATAGAGGCAAAATGCAGCATAAATAAGGAGGAACGAGACATTTTTTCGGCGAATACACCGCTATATTGAAGATGCTGTCTTGTTTATTAGAAATCATGCTACTGATCTGGAATTGGATAATCTCAAGAAAGATCTATGCGGTACAGCTTGAGGGGAGAAGAAGAATTGAAAGGCTATGTAGTATTTCAAGGTAGTGTGGAGAAAATAATTAATTTTAAGAATAATTCCATATCTGTGTAATAATAATAATAGCGGCAAATATAGATTGTATATTACCCACTGCATGTATTTTTTAAAGCATAATTACAATCGAATGAGTATAATTATGAAGCAGTATGAGGGGTATTAGCTGTTTTTACTTGTTAATAAGCTATTACAATATAATCGCTCAAGATGAAAACGGTGAAGATGATGCTGAAAGTGACGTTCTCTATGAAGATCCAGATAAGTTAAATTACGCTACCCTTAATTTTGAACATAAATGAACGTGCGCCCATCCCAAAAGTGTTGACTGCCGACAATGTTTTCACACTAACATTTAAAATAGGAGATTGTGGATTACCTAGGTTCAAGGATATTTTCTACAGTTAGCACCTTTTTGCGACCCTGATCTACATAAATGAAGAGTCGTTAATTTTAACAGTTATAAGGTTTATGGCTTTCAATATATTTTACTGTTTTTTAAAGAAAGTATGAGATCCCATATCAATAATCAATTAAACGTAATTTAATCTAGCTGTTAAAGGTAATGCAATTGATTTTAAAAAAGTCATCCCTAAGCTAAAACACACCATTGTAGAGTAAAAAAAACAAACAACTGTAATGCATATGTGTAACCATTTAATCATTTATTTTCAGCTTAGACCTTGTACACACAATTTTAACTGTCAACCTTCAATATTTACTTTTAATTAATAACATTATTAAAAGGAGCACGCAGTGAAACGTAGAACAGCCAATAATGCATATGTGTATTAACTAACGTATTAATGCAATTTTATTTTCCACTTAAACCTTGAGCATATAATTTAGCAATCGAGCTTCAATATTTAACTTTTAATTGATAATTGGTGCCACTATTAAAGGGAGTACAGAATAAAGCGTAAAACAGCCTATAATCCATTTGTATAACTATTCGTCATATTAATGCATATAATTTAACGTTCTGTGGATGGAAAATCGTTTAAAGCATGGTAACTTAATTACTCATTTTTAATTATGTATAATGTTGAAGGTGACTTTCTCATGGCAAAATAAGTATATTGTAAAATAACGTAGGTTTTAAAAAAATGTAATGTATTCTCTCCTTTATAATAAACCCTATTACGAAACACATTGTAAAACAGTTATCTAGATCAGAATGGTATTTAAACCTCAGATAGAAATTAATTAATAGTCATAAATTCAATATGATAACCTCAGATATTGAAAAGTGTATGCGCTTAAACTCTTAATGATTGGTAGAACATAATCGTTTAAGGACTAGGTTTATTATTGAATACATTCAAAACAACCCTAAAAATATCTAATATAACTGATTAAATAACTTCGTTTGAAAAACACTTGTCATCATCTTTACATGTTAAAATATTAAACCGTCCCATTATTGAATACATTTTTGCAGAAAACTTCAGTGAATTTAGGACCTGTTTGAGACTAGGACCCTTATTAGATACAACCATGTTAAATAATTCTTGTAAGGTAAACTAGGTTCAAACTGTAGATGTATTAAAAAAATATAAGTACCTGTATTTAAACAATGTTCATTTTTGGAAAATTCAAAGGCCCAATAAATATGAAAACAGATAATAAAATCTTTTTCTCAGGTGAAAATTACGATCCAACGTAGGCATATATAAAATGAGTAAATGTTTCGGTAGTGACGTCACAAGAACAAATGGCGGTTGGTCCGTACGCATATATACGTAACGATTGCCTCAAATGGGACTCGAACCTACGACCACTACTTATCTAGAATAGGGCTCTTAACCATCGCAGCTATCGAGGGAACTAACTAGTTCCTCTTAAACTGTACGTACCTTATAAGTTTGATGTTATATAATTCATATATATTTATGTAACCAGTGACTTTTGGTAAGCTTGAATTTTCCAGGTTTCATACAGACCCATAGGACTGGAATAATGAAAAGTTGCTTTTAGCAGTTAATTAATATAGATTAAAGAAGAATTCAAATGCATGTAATGACAAAGTCAAAGTAATATGCAAATTGTGATTTAGGCACCTTGTCACAAAAGTGGACGGTTACATAAATATATATGAATTATATAACACCAAACTTACAAGGAGTAATACCTTTGTATTTACTGCATTTTCTAGTTTTAAATAAATTAGAAAAATATCAAGTCACTTTATTTAAAAAATTACCTACCTTTGAACTTACACTAAAATAATTCAATAAATATTCATTTATAAAGGGGTGTCACAGTACTTACTGCACATCAATCGTAAAGATAATAAAATAAACAGCAGACCGTTTTACGGAAATTGAAGGTGTCACCTTGGTAGGTAATCATTATCAGGTATACTGAAAGGTGCCACTTAAAGATTATTTATAGCTATGCCACTTTTGTAGTTTTTATACTTATCAATACATAAAGCGGTGCAAATTGCTTTAATCGTAATATATATATATATATATATATATATATATATATATATATATATATATATAACCACAAACCAAATGAATGTTGTGTGTTAATGAATGAAATTTATTTTTTTGGGTTGAAGCATTATTTAATTATTTGAAAAAAAATAAGAACACAGCGAATGAGATCAGTTGCCAGTCACGGAAAGGTAAGGATTAGATAGTGAAAGAGACTGAGCTTCCATCTTCAGCACTTTATGATTCGAGTGTAGACGAATTTAAGTACAAGTCAGTGGGGCCTGGAATAAATTATCGTCTTTTTAAGTTTTTGTTTGAAAACAACCGCACAGCCTCTCCGGCTACAGATTAAATCATAACGGAAATAATATTATCGCACCTCTGATAGGTCTGTCTGACATAGTCCAAAACATCAGTGTAGAAAATATTTAACTGCCCTTAAATTTAGAAAAAGGTGTAATACTGTTTTGTCAAAAGCGTATTTGTAATATTTTAAGACGAGATTTTTAAGATTTTTAACTTCTTGTAGATGCAATTAATACCTTGTATACTGCTATTGCTGACAAGTTTTCCATGTCCTTATCAAGGGAAAAATTCTTGAAAGGAGTTTTAACACGTAACTTTCTTTAATCAGAATGTGTAAAATGTGTTAATCGTTTTTGCAAAAATATTTTTTTTCAAAACTGCGTTGTGCGTAAATGTTTACTGTCAAGGTAGGTTTTTGTCAAACAGGTGACAATAATTGTTTCGTCACATCCTATAACAACACGGAATTTTTCTGTTTGTTATCATTGTAAAAAGGGATTGCCGAAAGGATTTAGTAAACAGGCAAGATGATTTTGTATTTTCAGTAATGTTACTTGTTTGCTCGTTTCATAACTTGTTTTTGTTGTACATTTTGTTGGTATTTTCTTTGTTCACTAGTTTTTACGTTTGCGTGTTTATATAACAAGATCTTTAATTACTAGGATTATAGAATTATACAGTATTTCGTAAATTATACCACTTTACCTGTGATGTGGTCGGAGTTAATTGAGACAAAGTGGGCGTGAATAACAGAATTCAATTCAGTAAAAAAATAGATCAACCCTAAACCATTATGTGTGATTGAACTGGTTCGCAGGCGACCCGCTTGGCATCTGGACAAACGTAGTCCTTTAACTCCTGAAATGTATGGATGGTTGGCGGCTTACTTATTTCTGCATGGAGAAACAAACATTTGTGGATAAAATCTAATTATTGGTGTGGTGATAACATATTTAGCAAAGGCTTGAGATTGAAAATAATCGTTTAGTCAGTGGAGGAAAAAAGAGCGACTTCTTATACTATTTTACCACTATTTGTAAAACGAGATTTCAATTTTTAGGGAATGTCAACGATTGATCATTTTTATTCAGCAATTAAACTTTTTTAATAAGAAAATTAAAGACATAATTTTGAAAAGTATTGAGTCGCCTAAATTGCTTGCTTTTTGCACAAGATCTAGTGCAAAATCACACTTATGTTACAAATTGTTGTATAAAAAACAGCTTTTTTTCTGTTTCGACATGGCCCACTATATAATAAGCCTAAATTAATTTTAAGCGCTTATCCAATTTCACATTAAACTACTTGAATCATTTGAAATTAAATTGTTTTAAAAAAAAAGTGCGTTAGCGTTTATTAGAAATTAAAACTTGTCCGGTTTACGTACTTTTTTTAATTTCTAGAGCTTAGTTATTAATCTGAAAAAAGTCATTAAGGAGACCTGTTCTATAATTAAATATCTTTCATGAAAGTTTTTCCGCTATTTTCAATTAAAGTTTCGAGATAGTCACTACAACTATCTTTTTCGGATTTTCTTAATGAACTTAAGAGCAGTAATAACCCTCTTGAGGTATTTCGAAGATATACCGAGGATATTGAAAGTTTACCGAAACTGGTCATACCTTTATTTTCGCAAAGATCTACCAAAGAAAGGTGTAAACGCTTAATCAACTATATTAAAAGAGATCTAGATAAAGCGGACAGATCGGTTTCTCCAATAGAATCGTTAGCAGCAGCGTCTCCACACCGAAGACTTTCGACAAGTAGTGTTCTAAGCACTCACTAAAAAAAAGATTTAATCGACATGGCTAGATCAAACTTAAAGATAATAACTCTAAACGCCAAGAGTTTAAGGTCTGATACCAAATGCATGGATTTAATAACTTTCCTAGAATTTAATTATCCTGATGTAATTTTACTGCTGAGATATCTTCTATAGTTCAAAATAGCTCCTACGTGTTCTTTATGAATCCATGTAACATAAATTAACTTAAAACATGAACTTTTACTAGAGTGGTACTTTCAAAAGTTAACACTAACGAGTAATAAACATGACTTGACCCTTACTACAGTGTGCAGGGTCCGTTCTAGGGATTTATCTAGATCGCCAGAGAAGTCTACCAAACACTATACAGGGTGTCCCAGAAACACGTGGCAGACCAAACTTATGTTTTTTTCAAATGGATCACCCAGTATTTTTTTAAAGAAATGAATAGATCGCATTTTTCTGATTTCAAATACACACACACACACACACACACACACACACACACACACACATATATATATATATATATATATATATATATATATATATATATATATAGTTGACATTTGGTTCAGCCGTTTTCGCGCAATTCGCAATCTAAAAATTAGAATTTTGAAATTTTTCCAAGTCGCAGTTACCATGAAAATTAATTACCCGTCTATCAATCATCGTTAGAAAATGATATAATTATTATTTCTAAACTTATTGAAAATAATAACGATAATATTAATAATAATAATAATAAAAATACAGTATTATTTTTAATATATTATTTTCTTTGAAATAGTGAATCAGCTGCATTTAAACAAAGCATACCAAAACAAAAACTAGGATTTTTTTTATATTTACAAATGCTGAATATACCCGCCGTTGTTTTGAACACACTTCCTGTATTATATATATATATATATATATATATATATATATATATATATATATATATATATATATTTGAAATCAGAAAAGTGGTTTATTCATTTTAAATATATATATATATATATATATATATATATATATATATATATATATATATTGACATGTTATGTCCTTATTGACCTGTTTCACATATAAAAAAATATATAAACAAATTATTACATAAATAAGCACATTAAAACATCAATAACAACAAATCTGAATTTTATGACATTATTTTAAAGAAAAAAATTTCATGCTATCAATATTTACAAAGCCACATATAAGTTACAGGTAAAATAATTGAGTTTTTTTTTGTTTTACATTTTTTTTATATAGATGTCAAATATTTTAAACATAAAAAAAGGGAATATATTTTTAGTTCCATATAAAAAAAAAAAAGAAAGAATTTTTTTTATCCAATTTTTTTTTGTACGTGGGCTTGTACTTTTTAGAAGTTTTCATAAACGTTTATTTTTACTCTTGTTACCTAAAACAGACTTTGTTAATTATTTCTATGAAATAAGAATAAATTTTTGGTTGGTTAAATTATATTGTAAAGTTAATTAATTTTGTTATCTAAATGGTTAAATGTTTTAATTTAGTTTAAATCACATCAGATTTAAAATGTATTTTTCAAAAAGAAAAGTGTGACAGATTAAGTTAAATAGTTGTATTTGTAAATATTATGCATGTTTGGTATCACTTAAGAGTTTTTCTTTACTTTTTGATAAAATTTTATATGGACATTCACATTATTAGAAATTGCAATAAGATGCGTTATGCTTTGGTTTTCTGGTTTCATCGACAATAAATGTATTATAATTAATAATAAGAAATAAATTCATACTTTAATTGCACTTACCATTATAATTATTGTGTATGCAAAACAAGTTAATGTGTAGTAGCGGTGATTGTAGAATAAAGGTTGGAATGGTGTATGTACAACTTGTGACAAGAAGAAAAGGACTAAATTAAAAAACTTTAATAAATAATATAGTGTTGTTCCTACTAAGTGATAGATAAAAAGTAGAATTTTTAAACCACTGTCACACTTTCAAAATGGGTATGTTGATTTACTCGAATATACGATTACAATCACTGCAGTAAGATTTGTGAAGGTACCATAATTTTCACAATCCTTCCTCAAGACATTCCTGGTCATCTACGATTTGTATAAAACAAAAAGAAAAGGCATTATTAACAATATCGTACCCAACACGTGGTGGAGGACAGCATAAAAGAATTTGTTTGGTCAATCAAGGAGTAAGGGAAGATTTAATAAGCATCACTTACCTGAAGAAAAGAAAAAAAAGAAAATTTCCACTTGCTGCATTCGACACCTGCTAGCGGGCATAACCATATGACTACAGGATCAGTCCAGTGACGTTTGTTAGGTAGGTGAACTATAAATTTAATTAGGAATAAGTTTGTTATTTTATTGTTTTCCTGTGAAATCGTCCACGTCAAAGAATTAATTTTTTTTATGACGATTAATTCACTCGCATTATTAAGATTCACTTGTTCCCTGAGATTATTGTTTGAAATTCATTTGATCCATATTTAATTTCAACAAGTAAAATTTTTCATTTATTTTACGTAATTTTGTATGTGTCAATAATAGTTTATTGGATTAACTTACTTGGTCAAATCAGAGTTGTTGGAATTGAAATATTAAGCTTAAAAAAAAGAGAAAATTCTAAAACAATTTACCTGAGATTTATACAGGTTGGCGCTCAACATATTAACTGTTATTACAACAAATTTTGAAAGTTGTGTAGTTTTAAATTTAAAACCAAATTAACAAACCATAAAAAAAAATTTGTAAATAAAATTGGGGGGAAGGCAAGGTTTATTTGAACCTCTCATAACAATATATATATATATATATATATATATATATATATTTGAAATCAGAAAAGTGCGGTTTATTCATTTCTAAAAAAATACAGGGTGTTCTATTTGCAAAAACACAAGTTTGGCCTGCCACGTTTTTCTGAAACTCCCTGTATAATGTTTGATAGACTTTTTATGGCGATTTGAATAAATCCTTACAACTTTGGTATTTCCCTATCTATCATAGTAGAGATAGGATACGCTGTATAAATCTAGTGTTAGGGGGAGATTTTAATTGTACTGAAAACCCAGCAATTAATCGAAGCGGTTCAAGTGAGAGAGATCCAATATTTTCAAACAGTTTAGCGGGCGCTTTAAAAAATGGAAACCTTACAGATTGCTGGCGCCCTTATAACAAAGGAAAAGCAGGGTTCACCTACTGTATATACATATATATATATAATAATCCTATTTCTGTATCTCGTTTGGATAGAATTTATTGTTGTAAATCCCTAATTTCATCTATAAAAACAACGCTTCTTCATGGTTCCTTCGACCTAGTTGTATCAGTTACGATTAGAACAACTAGGGTCATCAGTCGTCCAATCATACAGGAAATTTGATAACCGTTTATTGGAAGACAAAGGCTTCATCGAAATAATGTACACATTTTTATCCTCAAACTATCAATACCAGAGTTTTGATAATCAGGACGAAACCTTAGTACCATGGGAACGCCTCAAGTCAAACATTAAGATGTCGTGATCTTGTACCAAAGGCAGAACAGACAGAAAAAGTTTATTGATATCTGCTATTTACAAAAACAATTAAAAACCCTTAGTTGTAGTGAATCTAACATTGGAAAAGATAATTCACGTATCATACAGTATGCGTACAAAAGAATAAGCGAACATCAACTAACTTCCACAAATTATGACAAACTTATACACTGTGACCGCCCAACATCAAATCCTAAAACATAACAATGGAAGAATTGAGGATCCACAAATTTTTTGTGAAGTGCTGGGCAATCACATTCGTCAGGTGCACAAAAAAATCACTTACGAATTTTTCTTCCAGGATATTATGTGAATCTCCACCCATCGCTGAGAAGAAACTGTTAGATGAACTAATTACAGTTAAGGAGTTGACAGCAGCGCTCCATTTATTAAATAGACATAGTGCTCCCGGAATGGATGACCTAACGGCGCAACTCTATGTTTACTTCGGGAACCATATAAAATATAAAGTCTTCCAAACTGCCCAAGCGGCAGTTAAAAGAAACTGGCAGCCCAATTCCGTGCTGAAAGACTTTAATGCCAAAAAGAAAAGGTGATATACTAGAGTTAAAGAGATGGAGTCCAATCTCACTACTATGTATCGATTACAAGATCTTAGCAGAATCATTGCGTTAAGGCTCATAAGAGTTATCAACAAAATAATACATTCAAATTAGAGCTACTCTATACCGAATCGATCTATGTATGACTCCATCCATGTACACTGAGAGTTAATAAGACAAGCTAATCATCAAAGTGTTCCGATTGTAATCATTAGCTTAGACCCAAAGGCAGCCTATGACAAAATTTCACACAGTTATCTATTCCACGTGCTAAGAAAGATGACCTTTGGAGATCTGTTTATCAAAGGAGTAAAATTACTTTATGTAAACTCGGTAAGTCACGTGACGCTATGATCACTCCTTACCGGCGCTATAAATTTTGAAACTGGAATCAAACAAGGATGTCCTCTTTCAGGTCCTCCATCTCACATCGCTATTGAGCCGTTTTTATCTCTATCCAGAAAACTCCTGAAAGGTTTTCCAATCTCCCGATTCCCTAACAGTGACAACATAATTGTGAGCGTGTGTGCCCATGACGTATCGGTGTTTATATCGGATAAAACTGACTTTAAAACACTAAAAAAGTGCTACCAAGTATGTGCGGATTGCTATGGTGCGGAGCTTAGCTGGGAAAAGTGTACTGGATTCTGTGGAGGATTTTAGAAAGGAAAAAGGGAAACACACCTCAACATACAATGGGTGAACAGAATTAAAATGGAGTTAGTCCGTCTAACGACGAGGAACAGGATTCAATGCAAGAGTTTGCAACACTAAATAGATCTCTGGATGTCTCGCTGCAAAATGAAAACGGTCACTATCATCCTTATCAATTGGGGGCCTAAAAAATCTTCTAAATCAATACGTGACGCCAAAACTTTGGCGTGTATTACAGTGCATCACGATTACACTATAACGGCAGCTGGATTTTCAGGGAAAAATGGTAGAATTTATGTGGAGAGGCAAACATTGGACAGACCAACAACATCCATGTCTACCAATAAACCAGGGAGGTCTGGGTCTAGTGCACATTCCATCAAAAATTAAATGTTTCCGGATATGGCCAGTAAAAAAATTAATCGACAACACAGAAGCACAACCATGGAAAATAGTAATCAAAAACTTTAAAATGAGCTGATTCGCTTAATTTAACGTGGCAATGGTTTTTCTTGAAGAAAAGATACCCACAACAGCACCAATTTTCGACATTAATTCTCGAAGCAACGCACATTTTACAAAGCATGGACCTAACATTAGAACGATTTGATTTACTAAAGATCCCAATATTGGATTCAACATTGATATCGCGTGTTTATCACCCTTAATGATTTCTATCATAATTACATGTGGTTAGACAAAAACCTCCTGAGAACTCAAATGCTAACAGATTTAGAATTGTTAAAGAATGCGCCAATACACCACTGTTCAAGAATAAAGGATTATTGTAATAGAACAACGTCAGAGCGAGAGAATGTGTCAATGCACAGACGGAGCATGTCACTTGAGTATCGTAGTAGAGAATACACAGTAAAGACTACCACGCGAAAAAAATTGCTGCAAGAACTAACCATTTGATACTTTTATATGCCAGAAAATTATGAAGCAAGTAACAATTGGAATGAACATACTACCTATTGGGACACTTATTTTAACCCACTCACAACTGGCTTCACATCGGAAATCTCTTTGAGTTTTGCTAAAAGCCGGTTAGCCGATCCTATATTTCCATTGAACGTCAGAAAAAAATAAACAGATTTATGTCATTATGGTTCAGAGCCGAAATGTAACGCATTACATTTAATGATCAACTGCTCACATGTAGTTTGCAGTTTGTTTACGGAATAATTAAGAAGTTACTGAATATTACGATTAACGAATAACATGATCATATGTGGCATAAAAGGAAGCAGTCAAGTTCATCATTTGATCAATGTTCTAATTAATTTTTCTAAGACTACTGTGTACAGTATAACATACAGTAATATACGGAATAATAGCCACACGCAGTCTTTTTTAAAGTCATTTACTGATAAGTTAAAACAACGAATCTTGCTAGGCCTTTCATGGTATATGGGCAAACACAATTTCGACAACCTTATAGAACGTTGGGTATAGGCAACGCATTATTCATTCAGTCAATCAATAAAATATCGTGGAGCAACGAATTGCGATAAACAAATAGAGTACCGCAGTACATGTGTATACTTTAAGAACACATTAGTCATAGTAATTTTCATTAATTATTAACTGCCCGTTAATGTAATGCAATTCTACAATTTTAATAAGTAATAATAATAATAGAGGAGTAAAGTCGAAGAAGCACTTCCACGTGGTACTCCCTAGGGAACGCTAACGCTGGTCGTCCCTTTTGATTGTCTTGGTCCTTGTCAGTAGGTATGGAGGCACTTGAGGCAAAAAACACCTTATGAGGGGCACTTGAGTCAGGAGCTTCTGGAGCTTCCGGCCTTCGACTTCCGCAGTTTCTGGAGCTTTTTCAGCTTCTAGTCTTCGGCTTCCGGAGCTTCTTGAGATTCCGGTGTCGCATTATTGAGATGCTGCAATGCGCGGGGCCTTGCAGACATCATGTTTGTCGGCGTTGAAGAAGAACTTCTCGCCTTCCGCAGCTCTTTCAGCTTCTGGTATTAGGCGTCTAGACGGCTACAGTGATCTTCCAGACTACCTACCATCAAATTCAAGACGCCGCCCTTCGACGGCTTCCTCAGCTTCCTGTTGGTCATCGCGTCGACATCTTCAGTACCCTCATGATCCTCGACATCTTCATGATTCTCGATATCTTCAGCATACCCATGATTCTCGACATCTTCAGCATCGTCATGATCCTCGACATCTTCAGCATCCTCATGATCCTCGACATCTTCAGCATGCATCAGGGCCATGCGGGCATTATTTATGTGAGTATTGGTGTTGGGGGTAAGTTCAATAAGCATTAGCTCATGGGGATGACTAAGTGTGGCAGGTTACATGCTGCATAAGCGATAAGCAGGGGATGTGTGCATAGGGTTAAGCGGTAGCATGTAGGTGGTCGCATTAGCTCACGAGGTTGACTAAGTGTGATTGGTTGCATGCTCCATAAGCGGTAAGCAGGGGATGGTTACATAGGGATGTGTGCATAGGGCAAGTTATTCATACATCAGGAAGATTTTAGCATGAGATGTAAATAAACACACGATAAAACCAATTTATTGTTACAAAATACATTCTGCAAGAATTTCAGAATATCCTCTTATATTGAAGATTGTACACTTATTTTCATAAGTAATAATAAAATAGATAAATGAATATTAATTAAGACGATAAATGGACGTTTACTTACCAAGCACCATTTGAATCAAATTATGAGAACACAGGATATCCGATCCCTATTAGATTCATTCATGTGAGCACAGTAAACATTGATGCCAGGACATACTGAATTACCATATCGCTAAAATGTAGCATCACAATGCCACGTAATATCTAAATTATGTTTAAGATGGCTTGAAAATAGAATTTCACTTACCCTGGTAGTAGAATTAATAAAATTATATACTGTTAACAAGATATAACACTTTAATTAAGATGTTATGCTTATGACAGGAAACTGATATTCGCGTCGCATGTCAGTATCATTATCTGCAATACAATCTACTCATATCGTTAAAATGATTCAGCATCACAAGCATCTGTAATATCTAGAAATTAAATACCATACTTTAAGAAAATAGATAAACATACCGAGGTACTATTCATGTAATTCTTTTAAGTAATAATATTAGCTAAATACTGTATAAAGATCTCATATCAAAAATTGTGACATAAAGATTAAAGCAATGATGTAGGAAGCCTGCATATATCACGAGCGCATACTGATAATTTGCATGTAAGTAACGAATCGGCTAAAATGCAATCGGTTACAAGTCTCTTTTCTACAATATCTAATACATCAAAGTTTCAGAAAATAAATACACTACCAATAACAAAAAATTCATGCAATTAGATCTTTAGTAAAATTGATTACTAAATACTGAACAATGATACTCATTATATTAAAAGTTTGCGACAGAATGATTAAAACATTGAGATCAGTGAAGCTGATATCCGATCCTATGATCCATTCGAGACATTTTAATGCAAGTAACGATTATAAAATCGTTAAAATGCAGCATCACAAGCAAGTAAATAAAATTTAAGACAAATAAATCCATCAATTATATTTCACTTTTTTAGGAAAATAAAGATGTTATTATGTCAAGAGTTGATAGATAGAATGATTAAAACAAGATCATGGAGTGTTAGAAATCTAAGCACAAAGCTTGCATAATTCCAAAAGTAATTCAGAAAGTATAAAATTTAAAACAAGAAAGACTGCATAATTTAGTACTCATATAATATGATTACGTGTTCGAAATTTAACAATTTCGAATAAAATAAATTAAACATAGTAATTAAAGTATCGATTAAATATCATATACAATCTTATCGATAATTTAAAGACACCTAAAATTCCTAGTACATCGTTAGCAAATTGAATATATGTAGAATCAGTATAAATGGTTAAAATTAACTAAGAGTAAATAAAACATTTAAAACGATCAATATAGATGTTAAATGATAGATTAACTCAATGATGATGATAGAACATTATTAAGATCTCATTGAATTAGTGCAGAATAATTAAGAACATAATAGACAATAGAATCATAGATATTGGTGTTTAATGCAGTCAAATGATAGATAGATGCATATATGATATGTAACATAACAATTTCATTAATAAATAAATTAAAACATAGTAATTAAAGTATCGATTACAATAATCAATACTTATCTCTTACGTACTAATTCTAGAAGACACTCTAATCTAGAACATTGTAGAAAATTGAATGATAATGATAGAATCAGTAGAGGAATGCTGTTCGAAAATTGAATGATCGTAGAGATAGACAAACATTAGAATTAGCGTTGAATGATAGAACATAGATATGAGAAATTGGTTTAATGCAGAACGAATGATGGAATATAGAAGCATTAGAATTGGTTACGAAATGATATGACTAGAAAGTTGTAATGGTAAAATGTATAAAAAAGATAAAAGCATGATAAATTTAAGGTATCGATAAATAATATAGACTTATTCGTGTTGATGATACAATTTAGAGCATATTGAACTGTAAATGAAAATAAGATTGAGAATAACATCATTAGATGGATGGTCGGAAATTAATAGATGATATAAACATAGACGATTGTGTTAATGAAAATAATGAGGATGACTTAGATTCTGTAGTCGAGTTGATGATGTAAGATAGACATGTTGAATATAACGTAAAGAAAGATAAAGCATTAGAGTTGATGTTAAATTGAATGGATAGATGATAGAACATTAGAGATGGTGTTGAAAATTGATGATAGATAGCATTCGAGATTGTGTAATGATAGAACGTAAATATTAGATAAGATTGGAGCATTAGAGATCGGTTGAATGAATAGAATAGAAGCATAATGTGAATGGTAAATAAATGAATGAGATAGATAGCATTAGAGGATTGGTGTTGAAATTGATTGGATCGATGATAAATGAGATTAAGGAATGATGTTAATGAAGATCAGAATGTTAAATAGAGTAGAAGATAGATGAGCATTAGATGATTGGTGTTGAAATGTGATGAATCATATGAATGGTACACGTTAGAAGAACTATTGATTAGGAAATTGATGATAAGATGAGTATGATATGATAGAAGCATGAGATTGGTGTTGAAATGATAGAATGATAATGAGATATAGAAGCATTAGAGATTGGTGTGAAGATTGAATGAGATGATGATAAAGAGGTATTAGAGGATTAACGTTGAAGATTGAATGATTGATGAAAGACGCATTTGAGGATTCTATACATTTACCTATCGTAAAAATGCTTCTGTATCGTTTGACACGAACTAATGCTTAAACTCTATATGTACGTTCTACCATACCGCCAATTAGCAATGTTTCTATTCTAATGCTCATCATCGATCCATTTAATTTTCAACACCAATTGGTGCTCTTAATCATCGATTAGCATTCAACGTCAATGTTAATTGTTATCCTCTATCATTTACGTTCTATCATTCAACGCATTGCTGTAAAGCTTCCATCATCGATCAAATCATGCACAATTCTAATGATAATCATTTACATTTTATCATTCACAGATTATAATGCTTTATCATCGATAATCAATTAACAACAATCTAATGCGATATCCTCAATCATTTACTTCTACCATTAATGGCATCGATCCTCTATCATTCAACAGAATCTAATGCTTCTAACATCTACCATTTATGTTCTACCATTAAACACCAATCATCTAATGCTTCTATCTTCTCATTTACGTTATAACATACAACATGGTTTTGTCCTCTATCATTCAATCCGAATCCTCAAATGCCTCAAACCTCTATCATATATGTTCTATCGTTCAAGGCCAATTCTCTAATGTTTCTATCCTCTACCATCGATCCATTCAATTTTCAACGCCATACCTCTAAAGCTTCCATCATCGATCCATTCAATTTTCAACACCAATCCTCTAATGTATAATAAATACTCTATTATTTTTTATTATTCAGTACCATTTTTCTAATGCTTGTATCTTATATATTCAATCTACCCACATCAATCCTCAAATCCTCTATCATTTACGTTTCATCATCCAACACAAGTTCCCTAATGCTTCTATCTTCGATCCGTTCAACGCCAATCCTCTAATTCGTCTATTCTCTATGATTTTTATTCTACCATTCAATATGTTTCTATCTTCTATCATTCAACGCTAACGCTCTAATGATTCTACCATCCATCATTCACGTTCTATTATTTAACATCAATTGTCTAATGTTTCTATCCTCTGCCCTCGATCCATTCAATTTTCAACACCATTACTCTACTGATTCTATCATCTATCATAGATTTTATCATTCAACTCCAATCCTCTAATGCTTCTATCCTCTATCATTCAACACGAATCGTCTAATGCTTTTGTCATCGATTCTATAATACCACACGGACCTTCTAATGCTTCTATCCTCTATCTGTTACGTTCTATATTTCAACCCCTATCGATCAACACCAATCCTCTACTGCTTTTATCCTTTGTCATTTACATTCTATCATTTAACATGAATCCTCTAATATTTCTATCCTCTACCATTCAACACCAATCCTCTGATGCTTCCTCTATTATTTACGGCGCTAATGCTTCTATTATCGATCCATTCAATTTTCAACACCAATCCTCAAATGATTATTTCTCTATCATTTACGTTCTATTATTCAACATCATTGCTCTAATACTTTCATAATCGACCCAATCAGTTTACAACCCTAATCCTCTAATGAGTCTATCCTCAATCATTTACGTTGTACCATTCAATATGATTCTATCCTCCATCATTCAATACGAATCCTCTAATGTTTCTATCCTCTATCATTTACATTTTACCGTACAACATGCTTCTGTCCTCTTTCATTCGACACGAATCCTCTAATGCTTTAAACCTCTATCGTCTACATTCAACTCAAATTCTCTAAAGTTTCTATCCTCTAACATCGACCCATTCAATTTTCAACACCATACCTCTAATGCCTCCATCATCGACCCATTCAATTTTCGACAATAATCCTCTTGTGCTTCTTTCTTCTATCATCGATTCTATCATTCAACTCCAATGCGCTAATGTTTCCATCCTCTATCATTCACGTTCTATCATTCAACACATTTGCTGTAATGCTTCCATCATCGATCCAAACAATTTTCAACACCAACACTCTAATGCTTCTATCCCCTATAATTAACGTTTTATCATTCTCTAATGTTTTTATCATGGATCCAATCTATTTCCAACAGTAATCCTCTAATGTGTCTACCCTCAATCATTTACGTTCTACCGTTCAATATGCTTCTATCCTCTAGCATTCAACACGAATGCTCTTATGGTTCTAACATCTATCATTTATGTTCAACACCAATCATCCAATGCTTCTATCTTTTCTCTTTTACGTTCTGCCATATAACATGCCCCTGTCCTCTATCATTCAATACGGATCCTCTAATACTTCAAACCTCTATCATTTACGTTCTATCATTCAACGGCAATTCTGTAATGTTTCTATCACGGATTCATTCAATTTTCAACACCATACTTCTAATTCTTCAATCATCGATCCATTCAATCTTCAACACAAATCCTCTAATGCTTCTATCCTCTACATCATTGCTCTAATGCTTCCATCATCGATCCAATCAATTTTCAACACCAATCCTCTAATGCTTCTATCCTCTATCATTTACTTCTTACCATTCAACACGAATCGTCTACTGCTTTATCATTCATCTATTCAATCTCCAGCACCAATCCTCTAATGCGTTTATTCTCAATCATTTACATTCTACCATTCAATATGCATCTATCCTCTTATCATTCAACACGAATCCTCTAATGCTTCTAACATGTACCATTTATGTTCTACCATTAAAAATCAATCACCTAATGCTTCTATCTTCTCTCTTTACGTTCTACCATACAACATGGTTCTGTCCACTATCATTCAACCCGAATCCTCGAATGCTTCTATCATCCATCATTCACGTTCTGTCATTTAACACCAATTTCATATCATATATGTTCTATCATTCAACGCCAATTCTCTAATGTGTCTATCCTCTACCCTCGATCCATTCAATTTTGAACAGCATTCCTCGACTGATTCTATCATCTATCCATTCAATTTTCTAACAATTGTTCTAGGGATTAGATGTGTCTTCTAGAATTAGTACGCGATAAGAGATAAGTATTGATTATTGTAATCGATACTTTAATTACTATGAGTTTTTTAATTTATTTTATTAATGGGAAATTGTTAAATGTATCTAACACATAATCGATATTATATCGAGTACTAAATTTCATCTTTTGCGTTGTTTTATAAATTTTACTAATGTTCTAGAATTTTTTTAGGACGTATTAAGTATTTTTTTACGTGGAATTATCTAGTTTTTTTTAATTTGTCTACAACACCAAGCCTTGAATGTTTCTATACTTAATAATTTATGTTCTATCATCCAACACCTATCCTCTAACGCTTCTATCATCTATCATTTACACCAATCCTCTAATGAATAAGTATTGATTGTTATAATCGATGCAATATTGATCAAAAGTCTTAATTTATTTAAGCATCAGGCGTTATATAATAGCATTTCTAAATTCTTGACGTGCATAACCGATAACTATGGATTAGATGTCCTATAGAATTATTTCAGAATAATAGATATGTATTGATTATAATAATCGATACTCTAATTATATTATCCGTTTTAAATTTTTATTTTCTTAATGTGAAATTGTTAAATGTATCGAACACATAATCAAATTGTATCGAGTACTAAATTTTATGTTTTACAATTTTTACTTCAATTTAATTTTGTGTCAAAGTTTTAGAACTTTCGATTGTGATCCTCAACTCTTGACTCTTCATACAAGTAATGAACAATATTTTCCTAAAAAGTGAAATATATGGCATGAATTTATGTTGGTAAATGTATTTATTTTCTTAAACTTTATTTACTTTTTGATATTGTAGAAAGAGATTGAGACGCTGCATTTTAACGATTTTATAATCGTTACTTGCATTAAAATGATCGGAAATGTATCGGATCGGATATCAGCTACCTACCTTAATGTTTTAATCATTCTGTCGCAAACTTTTAATATAATGAGATCATTGTTAGTAATATTTTACTAAAATTGATTGCATGAATGTTTACTTTGGTAAGTGTATTTATTTTCTGAAACTTTATTTTAGATATTGTAGAAAGAGACGTTGCATTTTAACGATATGGTGTTCGTTACTTACAGTGAAATCATCAGTATGAACCGGATATCAGTTTCCTACCTCATTGTTTTAATCATTCTGTCACCCAATTTTTGATATGAGATCTTTCTACAGTATTTAGCAATATTTTTACTAAAAAGAATTACATGAGTGTACCTTGGTATGTGTATTTATTTTCTTAAAGTTTATTTACTTTTAGATATTACAGAGTTTGTGATGGTGCATTTTAACGGTATGGTAGTTGTACTGCAAAAATTATCTGGATGGAACCGGATATCAGTTACCTGTCACAAAACAATATTTTATTGATTAATTAATATTGATTTGTTAAACGTAATAATTTTAATAATTTTACTATCAGGGTAAGTGAAATTCCTATTTTCAAGGCATCTTGAACTTTTTTTAGATATTACGTAGATTGTGATGCTACATTTTAGTGATATGGTATTCGTAGCTGCATCAATTTTTATGTACTCACATTGTAATTATCAATAGGGATCGGATATCCGTTTCTCAAATTAATTCAAATGGTGCTTGGTAAGTAAACGTCCATTTATCGCTTATAATATCATATATTTTTTTTAGATTTAAGAAAATAAGTGTACAATCTTCAATATGAGAAGATGTTCTTTCTTTAGAACGTATTTTCTAACAATAGATTAGTATCATCGTGTGTTTATTTACCCTGCATGATATCACCCCCTGATGTGTTAACCCCTATGCATACATCCCTACGTAACCATCCCCTGCTTACCGCTTATGGAGTATGAAACCAATCACACTTAGTCACCCTCATGAGCTAATATGACCACTTACATGCTACCGCTTAACCCTATGCACACATCCCCTCTTATCGCTTATGCAGAATGTAACCTGCCACATTTAGTCATCCTCATGAGCTAATGCTTATTGAACTTACCCCCACCACCAATACTCACACAAGTAATGCCCGCATGGCCCTGCTGCATGCTGAAGATGTCGAGGATCATGAGGATGCTGAAGATGTAGAGGATCATGAGGATGCTGAATATGTCGAGGATCATGAGGATGCTGAAGATATCGAGAATCATGAAGATGTCGAAGATCATGAGAGTGCTGAAGATATCGACGCGATGACCAGCAGGAAGCTGAAGAAGCCGTCGATGATGGCCAACAGAAGCTCGGCGTCTGGAATTCGAAGGTAGGCATTTGGAAGATGACTCTAGCCATCTGGACACCGAATACCAGAAGCTGACAAAGCTCCGGAATCCGAGAAGTTCCTCTTCAACATCGACAAACAAGATGTCTGCAAGGCCCCGCGTATTGCAGCATCTCAATAACTCGACACCGGAAGCTCAAAAAGCTCCGGAAGCCGAAGACCGGAAGCTGAAAACGCTCCAGAAACACCGGAAATCGAAGGCCGGAAGCTCCAAAAGCTCATGCCTCAAGTGCCCCTCACATGGTGTTTTTTGCCTCAAGTGCCTCCATACCTACTCTTGTCTATCGTTTTTTGTCCCCTGTGATTCCGGGGGAAAAATTAGTGCACGCCCGCCCTGGAGATCGTTGGAGACGGTCAAAGAACCCACGCGTTTGCTGTGCGTGGTGATCCGTAAGACGGGTAAAGGGGATCCTGGTGAGTTGAAGGGCGGTCCTAGGTGTTTAGAGGGTCGTCTATTCCCAACAGTCTGCTTTGGCCTGGATTCATTCAAGACGGTGGTCCCTCGCTAGCCCGGAGGGATCAAGCGTGTTGTCAACTCTTCCTTTACTTATGCTCCCTTCTATGTTTTCTGTTTTCTGCTTTCGCTAATCTTCTTACCTTTGATCTTCTTTCTGTGGAGTTGACTATGGGCGAGTCGTTGCAAGGTAGGGAAATGCTCGTTTCTCTAAACTTGGGCGGCTATACTTTCTAGGTATCTCTAGCGTCAACTGGCTCTGACTTCCCATTTGAGGCTCCGGGGAGGGTGGAGAGCCCACAAAGAGGATAGTAAAGCTTTTTTATGGATGTCTGTCCTAAATCTAAAGGTTCGGTGAATGCTAAATCCACCACACAAGACCCCTTCGCATGAGGAGGACAGGTGGAAAGATCTCCTGTAGATAAACAGTCGAGTCCCCCTCTGCAAAAAGAGAAAGGAAACTAACATTGAATCAACGGAAGAAAAAGATGTTGAAACAGAAACGCAGCCAGACCCAATTAAGAGCGGAAAAGAAAAAGGTTTAGGAAACACGCTCGTGCCTTAACAGCATCTAAAGAACCTAAGGAAACTTTTAGTGAATTTTTTCACTTGACAAGTATGGAAAAAAATGAACTACTTTCGATATCTCCCTTTATTGTCCAAAAATGTATCTTTGAAGCAATTGGCCGGGAAGTACCAATTAAAAATGTGGGGCCAAATTTGGTCAGTGTTAAGGTAGAAACTCAGGTAGAGTTAAATAAACTAAAAGCCCTTGATACCATTGAAAATAAAGTGGTTTCCGTCAAATATGATGATCGATTAAATAAATCAATTGGAGTGGTATCTAGTATGGACCTAAAAGTATGTAGCGAAGAAGAACTTTTAGAGCATCTCCGGGAGCAAGGAGTTATACAGGTAGAAAGAAATGAAAAAAGTGAACGAAAACTTCATACCAGCTGCTTTCATAAAGGTAACATGTCTAAAAGCTAAACTTCCAGAATTTATAAAAGCTGCATACCTTAATTTAAGGGTAAGATCGTACATCCCAAAGCCCATGAGGTGTTTTAAATGCCTTCGTTTCGGTCGTCTGTCAAAATGGTGCTCTTACAATGAAGTGTGTGAATGTGCGTACAGCAAGATCACCTGTCTGTGAAATACCAGAAAAAGAAAAGGAGCTTGTAAAATAAAAGCAGTCCATGGGCTTACTTATAAAGAAGCCAGAACGATTGTATACAGCAAATCATACGTGCAATAGAATATATCATATGCCGATCAAGTATCATCTACCGTTAAATATATAATTCAAAAACAAGTAGACACCTCAAATACACCGCAACAAAACTGGTTAGATACTGAACATCAGAACACTGCTGAAACAGATACAGAAACAGATAATTCCGTACATTCTCACGAAAAAAAAAGAAAGGATGGGCGGCCGGAAGACCGCGAATTAGCCAGTGAAAAGATCCGCTTGTAACAACCTACAAAAAAAAAAGACCAAAGAAAAACAGTTATACCCGTAACTAAATGTGATACCTACATGTGATAATAAGCATTTATGTGGTGATAATTTTATACACGTATTGTTTTATTTTAAATTTACATATTTAAGCTTTTATTTATTTTCGTTATTTATTTATCGTATGTTTGTCTTTATTTATATGTCGTTTTATGACCAAATAAATTTAATGTTCAAGAAGTCCGAACACATCATCCAATTGAATGCTAGAAGCGTAAATACGATGAGCTGAGATATGTAACAAATCAATTGAATCCTATGATAGATCAAGACACCAAACTGTCAACAAAGGACGACCCTACTTTATGTAATTACAATATATAATTTATAAATAACTTATATAATACACAAAAGATCTCAAAATTACTCGAAATGGAAGAACTCGTGGTGTAGTGGCTACAATGGTGAGAAAAGACGTAGAAGCAGAGAATTTGAATTAATTGAAATAATCGCGTCAAAAAGGTTTCACGTGATAAATCTGTACTTACCCAATACATCATGAACAGCTACTGATATGCAAAACTTGCTTTCCCAAATAAAACAACCAAGTCTAGTATTAGGGGACTTTAACTGCCATAACACCGTATGGGGATCGTCCTTCACAAGTCCTAAAGGTTCAATACTAGAAGTAATTATAAATGACACGTCACTGGTGATATTAAACAACGGCGAGCCAACCCATCTAAATGAAGAATCTGGTGGATTTAGTGCAATTGACTTATCATTAGCATTCCCTAGAATAGTGTACTAAGTATGTCATGGAAAGTAATGGAAGACCTACACCACAGTGACCATTTTCCCATAATTATAGACGTAAATATGGATAAAGCAGAATATAAAATGCAACGTAAGCTCAATAGAAAGAAAGCAGATTGGGCCAAATTTACAAACGCAATGAAAAAACCTGAGACAAACCACAACGTAGAGCAATCCTTCAATAACCTGACTAATAATATATTATGGGAGCCGCACAAACTTCTATTCCATTGAAAGGGAGACAAATAAGCAGGGCACCAGTTTCGTAGTGAAACAAGGAAATAGCGGAGTTAAATAAAATAAAAAAATGACTTTTAAATAAATATAAAAAATTCTAAACATAAGAAAACCTGATTGCTTTCAAAAGAGCAAGGGCTAAGGAAAGATATGAAAAACGGAAAGCACAGCAAAAATCTTGGCGCGAGTACACCTCTAGCCTATCCTCTACTAGCCCACCAAATGAAATTCGGCGGAAAGCCAAACGAATCGTAGGTTCGAATGACCCCCAAACAGCCTACACTAGATTTAAACGGAGTAATAATAACAGATTACATTAAAGTAGCAATCGATTCGTGCAATATTTCCAAGACGTATGTAGCAGTTCCCGATAACCAGATACCATTTAGGTATAAAAATTCAACACGAGAAATGGAACAAATCGAGTTTGGGAACGACGCCGATGAAACATACAACCTACCATTTACTATGCTACAGATGGGAAGGGCTATACAACGAACAAAAGAATCTGCCCCAGGATATGACATGGTAACGTAAAGCATGATTACACACCTTCCATCTGAAAAGAAGCTTTGTTTGAAGTGTACAATAAGATCTGGCTGTCAGATACTTACCCTAACTGGAAACTGGCCACTATAGTTACCTTACCTAAACAAGGCAAAGACGCTACAAAACCTGATAGTTATAGACCCATATCATTAACGTCCTGTTTATCTAAAATACTGGAAGCCATGGTAAACGTCAGGCTAGTAGCGGTCCTAGAAAAAGAAAATAGATTTAGTACATACCAGGCGGGATTCCGAAAAGGATACACTACCGTTGATCAGATTCTAAACCTAGATCATATCATTAATAGAACGTTTACATACACAGAACACGCGCTGGGAATATTTTTGACAAACAAAAGGCGTATGACACAGTATGGAAACCATGGGTATTGCAAACAATCCACTGATGGAACCTCCGAGGGTATTTACCTAAATATATTCAAAACTTTTTAATGAACCGCAAAATACAAGTACCAATAGGCCAGACCACCTCGGAAATGCGTGTATAGGAAAACGGTATCCCTCATAGGTCAATACTAAACGTGAGCTTATTTGCTATTGCCATCAACAATATTGCAGATAGCATTAATGTTAACACACATGTAGACGATTTATGCATTATAGCCACAGGGAAATTTATTGAAAAAATGGCAGAAAATATACAATCTGACTGACGTTCTTGTGAAAGAAGCTCAATCTCGAGGATTTCAATTCTTATTAGCAAAAACTAAATGTATCCACTTTTGCCGACTCCGTAAAAAACACGTGACTCCAAAGTTATATCTGAACAACCAAGAGATACCATATGTAAAAGAATTAAAATTTTTAGGGGTAACATTAGACAATAAATTTACTTTAAAACGTCACATTGAAACAGTCGTCACAAAGTACAAAACTCTGCTGAATAGAATTAAAATACTGTCTGGATATACATGGGGCGCTAACAAAGAAACGCTAAAAAAATCATGAATGCCTTCATACGAAGCAGGCTAGAATATGGATCAGTGTTGTACAAATCGGTCGCAAAATCATACTTAAAAAAAAAAATGTCAATATGGAATAGTGCGCTATTAGCATTTTGTACGTCACCTACATACAGCTTGGACGTTGAAAATAATTATCTGCCTTTGGATTTAAGATTTCAACAATCCTTGAGGTATGGAGTTAAGCTATACACCAAGTCGACGCACTTCCTCCATAAAGATATACACCCCCCCACCCATGAACTACTGAAACTTTACTCAGATCTTCGGATCAACGACGCAATAAACGTAGAGTTTTGGCGACCAGAAAACAAATAGCCATACAATGGAAAGATCAATATAGAAGTAAACGATATCCTCATTAACATTAAGAAAAACAACCCAAAACCTTTTAGTATAACTCAACTTAACACAACAACTACATGGCAAATACAAGAAAAGTACACATCCAAAAATCTAACATACGTTGCTTTACCAAAAGCCCTTGAAATTTGTTCAATTAGCCAAGAGACCAAGATAAACATATATTATAATTTCCATATAAAAATCACTATCAATGACATATATGGCCACAACGATATAACTAAATTAGTTTTAGAGAAATGCAACCAATTGAAGCAAGATAGAAAGGACATAGACATTACTAGTATATCAACTAATAACCTTACAAAGGTTCAAAGACAAGCCACCAATGCAGCAATACTAGCCGAAACAATAATCATTGTCGAACTGCAGGATCTACTATTGTAGATTAATGGAAAACAATTAAGTAAATGGGAAATGAGGTGGTCCACTAATGAATCGCATCTAAAAGTAATACAACCTGACACAAAAACCAGCTGGCATAAAACAAGTATAAACCGAAAAGATTAGGTCATTATTAACCGACTTAGAATTGGCCATACACGACCAATGCATTGCCATGTGCTACAGGAGAAAAACAAAAACGGTGCGCCCAATGCAATGGGGTACTAACAATAAAACACATTATAGAAGCATGTCCCAACCTAAACCAATTCCGAGAAATACGTAATATAAGAACTATACAAGCACTAAACCAAAACGAGAAACAACAACAACAACAACAACAACAACAACAATAATAATAATAATAATAATAATAATAATAATAATAATATAATAATAATAATAATACCCCAGGGGTACACCTTGTCGTGGTGGGGGCCCAGTAGCCACTGTTGCCAGCAGTGGTGAAGCTAAGTACCCTACTCTGCATCTGTCTTTGTACATTTGAATGTCTAAGTGTTCTGTCATTTGTTCTGTGTTTTGCGAACCGTGCCGAGAAATAAATGGCCATACGAGACATGATCTTGAACGGTGCCCTCTGGATACCTGGCGACCTCCAGTTGTAATGTAGCCTTCTGCTGCTGAGGGCGTACTAGCAGTAGCGAGTTTTATTTCGTCCCATACTCGTGGGAATAATATGAGTAATTCGATTAAAAAAACCTCAGAGTTGTCAGTCTCTCAAAAAACTGGGAATACGAGTCTAGAAAAGGAGGCATCATTCCTTTCCAAATAAATAAAGTGATGTTTGGTCTAGTTGGATAAGTACGAAGTATAAAGAAAATCAGGTATGGAATTCTTTTGATAGAAACGGTATCAGCTGGTCAGTCTAGAAGACTACTTCAATCAAAACGATTCGGCTCATTTGAAATAGAGGTAGAAGCACATAGAACGTTAAATACATCTAGAGGGATAATATACTGTAGAGATCTACTAAACTGTACTCTTGAGGAAATTGCCACAGAATTGCAATCACAAGGTGCAACAGAGGTTATGAGGATGAAAACGAAAATAAACGGTGAAATGAGGGATTCTTCAAACCACGTGTTAACATTTTCCAAGCCTACACTCCCGGAAAAAATCAAAGTTGCGTTCTATTAGTTATCTGTACGTGCCTATATCCCATCTCCCCTGAGATGCTTCAGGTGTCAAAAATTCGGATATACGTCAGCAAGATGTGAAAACGATCAAATATGCGTATATGGTAAACTATTACATGAAGGAAGATCATGCGAAGAACCTATTGCCTGTGTGAACAGTGGAGGTAATCACCACGCACGAATTAGTGAATGTCCAATTTTTCAAAAGGAGGTTAACATTAAAACAATAAAAACACTGGAGAAACTGTCGTATCCAGGAGCTAGGAGAAAGGTAGAAATTTCTACTCCTATGCAAACCAAAAGCTACTCAAAGGCAGCGTCTACACCTCCAACACTTGACATAGAGGCCTTAGTAAAAGATCTCGTTCCATCTCTAGTATCTCTATTAAAAACTGTCTTTGTACAGAAACCAATGCTACAACAGATGGAAATACAAGTTGAACCACCTGAGCCGCCAGGCGATAAAAGAAAAGGAGATAATAGTGAAGAACCTCTCGGAGCAGATGATGGAACGATATTATCTACCTCCTCAGCAAGACCATTTGCCAGGGAGACAACAAATAAGTGAAGAGGGTGGCAAAAGGGGAGATCTAGAAAGGTATCCTGTTAACTGTGATATTTACCGGTGATATTTTCGATATAGTTGTTTGTGACGACTTTAATAATCGACTGTGATATTTTACATTTACTCTACTATTTTTCTAGTATTTTATTACTTTTTGTATTGTGATTGTTTTAATTTCATATATAAATATATATATATATATATATATATATATATATAATATATATATATATAATATATATATATATATATATATATATATATATTATATTTGTATTTATTTATAACGTAATTGGTACAAGTACAATCAAAGAGAAAAAAGATTACCAAAAGTAAATAAAACGATATTCCAAAAAGCGCAATATATCTAGGACCAAAACTGTATAATGCTCTACCTAGTTCTCTCAAAAGGTAAAACTAACAAAAACCGTTGGAAAATCTTGAAAAATGGATATTACATAACATACTCTCTTAAACAAAATATTGCTAATTACAAAATAAATATATCTGAAACATATCTAGTTATATATATATATTTTTTTGCTTACTACTACATTGCACCAAGTTCCAATTATAGAACAATAAATAATATAAACAGTGATTTAAATAGATTGAATAACTATACTGTAACTCTGGGCTGTATGCGTAGTGCATGGAACCATTTTCCATATAAGCCTACAATATTATTTTAAGATATTATTACTTTAAGGTATTAATTAGGGTGATAATACATATGTATATTATTATGGGAATAAAAACGTATTATTATTATTATTATTATTATTATTATTATTATTATTATTTATTTATTACTTAATTTATAAAACGCACAAAACTTGTTACACCCTCTATGAATGGCTACTAATCTCCAATGGAATTGCAATGGCTGTGTATCTCACTATTGTGATTTAAAGTTACTGTTAGCGGAGTGTGATCCTTTGTGCATTTATCTGCAAGAGACAAATTTTAGACCCGAAGAAATTTACTCACTGCGACGCTATAATATTGTGGGTAAAGATTCTGAAATAAATGCGAGGGCCAAAGGAGGTGCAGCAGTAATAATTAAACAAGGAATAGAGTAGAAAGAAATCTGCCTAAATATTACGTTTCAATGCGTAGCCGTACATCTTTTAGATTCGAATCCAGTAACCATCTGTAACATTTACCTGCCGGAATGAAACTGGAGCAAATCCGATCTAGAAGAAATCATACAGCAGTTGCCTACACCTTTTATACTCCTGGGAAACTTTAATGCACACAACCAAATGTGGGGCTCTAGCAAATGTGATGCAAGAGGTAGAATATTGGAGAGTCTTTTAGAATGCCAAGATATAATGCTCCTAAATTCTGGGGCAGCAACATATTTCAACTCTAGATCTAGAGACTTCTCAGCAATACATCTTACTATGTCCTCGTCTGGATTAGCACTAACACTGCAATGGGAGGTTCTGGAAGAATTACACAACATTGATCGGTTTCCAACACTACTATTGACCTTCCAGCAGAATACCCATGTGCTACGCCCTCAACACTGGTTACTTCAAAAAGCAAGATGGGATGTGTTTAAGGACTCCTTAACTACCCCAGATATAAGAGAAGACATCGCAGAAAGTCGAAATTTACCTGTAAACTGCATCCTACGAGCTGCTGACAAAGCTATACCGCGCAGCAAAGGAACTACCATCAAACGGATAGTACCTTGGCGGAATGCACAAGTGTGTGAAGCCGTAGGAAACAAAAAGAGAGCATTCAATTTGTTTAGAAAAACACAAAAACTTCAAGATTTAATTACTTTTAAAAACGCTAGAGGAAACGCACGCCGTGAAATTCTAAACAGCAAGCGCTCCTCCTGGATCCTATATGTGCCGTCGATTAATAGAAACACAACTGCATCTAACGTTTGCCGTAAGATCAGGGCGATACATGGTCGACGAATTTCTCCTCCACTATCACGCATTCGTTTACCAAATGGAGCAATCGTAGATGATCTGGAAATGATTGCGACTACCTGGCCAAGGATTTCCGAAATACTCTCGTTTTCATACTACTAAAAATGCATTAGAGATACCTCTAAACTTTTATGCGTCAGAACACATGGCTTACAATCTTCCGTTTACGATATCAGAGATCAACGAATCTCTCAAATACACAAAATCAGGAGGAGCTGCGGGCCTAGATAAGATTCAAAACGATATACTGCTGCATCTAGCAGAAGAGACAAAAGAGTACCTGTTACTACTATTTAATAACATGTGGCGTAATTGCACATATCCTAACGACTGGAGAGAAGCAGTAACAGTCCCTATTTTAAAACAATTAAAAGATCGTTTGCTTGATTCAAGCTACAGACCTATAAGTCTGACAAGCTACATAGGAAAAATTATGGAACGGATGGTGGACAAGAGGTTAATGTGGTTTATTGAGAAAGCAAGTTATTCGTAGACCATCAAGCAGGGTTCCGAAAATACCGATCAACAGTCGACCAACTGGTATTCCTTGAGAACACCATACAAGATGCCTTTGAAAACAGAAACCACCTGGTCGCTATCGTTTTTGACTTAGAAAAGGCATATAACATGACGTGGCAATACGGAATAATAAAAGAAATTTATGATTGTGGCATAAGAGGGAACCTACCCAAGTTTATCTCGTCTTTCCGAAGTGAGCAGAGTTTTAGAGTACGAGTGGGTAATAGGACATCCACAACAAAAGAATTGGAAAATGGGGTACCACAGGGGTCAACACTAAGCGTCACACTTTTTGCTATTGCAGTTAACAACATCACAAGGGGATGTGACCCAAGTGTCGAAAAATGCCTTTATGTATACGACCTAGTAGTATTCCACTCCGTCCCCACTGTTGGAGAAGCCGTCACTAAACTGCAACAACAAACCGAATAAAGATTTTACAAAGCCGGAAAATTATCGTTTAATTTCACTTACGTCTTGCCTTGGTAAAATATTTGAAAGGATGATTAACGACAAACTAATGTGGTATATAGAATCAAAGATGGTGCTGTCACGACGACAAACAGGTTTCCGTCATTTCCACTCTACGATTGATCTTCTTGTATTCCTGGAAAACAATGCCCAAAACTCTTTTCTGGAAGGGGAACATACGGTGGCAATAAGTTTTGACTTGGAAAAAGCATATGATTTATCGTGGAGGTACAACATTATCAGAAAACTGTACAACTGGAAATTTAGGGGTAATTTACCAAAAATTATTAAAAGTTTTTTGTCTAATCGTGCCTTTAGAGTCCAGACAGTTACAACTTTCTCCTTGTTAAGTATTCCGAAAATGGTATGTCCTAGGGATCAGTGTTGAGCTGCTCTTTTTTTCTGCTCGCGGTTAATGAACTGATGGGTACAATTAATACTCCAGAACATGCATGTCTTTACGTGGATGACGTAATTAAACTTAATTCAGAAAGTATACACCAACGACAAGTAAACATGCAAGACAGCATTAACAACTTAGTACAAATGGCAAAAAGTGCAGGTTTTAAAAAGCGATTCAGTACTCTCGACTTAGACACCAACATGTTGATCCCACACTATACACCAAAGGAACTGAAATAGTGTTCCAACCAAATATTAAAATTCTTGGAATTATTTTTGACAGAAGACTATACTTCAGAGAACATATCATTTGTGTTATCTACCATAGATTACGGCTTTATAGTCTACTCTTTAGCCCGTCAGTTTCATTTACAGAAATTGGATAGAATACATACCAGTGGACTTAGAATGTGTACTGGTGCATTTCGTACTAGCTCCATAGATGCAATACATTCTGATTGCGTAATTCCAAACTTACATCTGCGTAGACTGTAAATCACTAATTATCTAGCAAAAATAATAACATTGCCTAATCACTTAAACCATTATATAGTCCATGATCAAAGCTATCAAGAACAGTACCGACGTAGACCTACGGTTACAAGACCGGCCATAGTACGAGCAATTGAAAAAGCACATGAATTAGACATTACCATCCCTACACTATGTAATCTTTGAAACTGACCTCACCAAACATCACAGGCAAGAGACCACAGACCAAGAATAAAAACAGAAATTTTGTAACACAGTTAATAAATATCAATATGAGTTAATAGTGTACACGGATGGGTCTAAAACGAATCAAGGGGTTGGCAGTGCCATATTTGTGAACAGCAAAGAGCTATTATTGGACACTTAATCCAATGTCAAGTATGTACACGGAACTGGACGGGGTTTGGCAAGGGTTGTTGTACCGGGTGAACAACTAAGAACGGCCGTCGGCCATATCTCAGGAATTGATTATAGCACAGGTTCGGGAAAAAAATTTTTATAACAAAAGCGGCCTCGAGAAATGCCTGGAAATTATTTTCAGAATTTAGGTCCACCGTTAGAGGGTGTATTTGACAGTTAAAATTTTAAAAAGCAAGATTGTTCAAAATTTACTCAATTAAGGGGCATATTAAATATTATAATCAGATTCCTCGACAAATTCTGCATATTTTTTATTTGACAAGTTTTAGTCTATCTCTTCAAATAAGGGTGGGGAGTGGGAACCTTGTTACGAAAAACGCCTTTAATTCAGGTTCTGCTTGACCGATTTTAATAAACTTGATGTTGTTTGAAAGAGCTTTTGTTAAACAATAGAAAATTTGTAAATTTTAAGCAATCTGATTAATAACATAAATGCTAGAGGCGCTGTTTAATATTTTTTAATATTGTGTTTCTCTTTATAATTTTAAATGGAAGCATAAAATTTAAGTAGGTCTTTAAAAAGTAGACTAAATTAGTAATAAAACAGTGAAAACTGCAAGTCGATATCTTTTTCCTATCCTGAGATATCGCAAGAAACGGGTAAATGCGGGAATTGTTCTTCCAACGTCTAGTAGGCTAGTTCGCGTTAACGGAAATTATTAAATTTAGCCTGGATGAAAAGATCTTACATTGATCTGCAGTAATTTAAACTGTTATCATACTAATGTTATGGTTGCCGCTAGATTACCTAAATGTAATGCTGTCGCTACTAACAATGAGAACAAATTATAAAATAATAACGTGATAAATCTAACATTTTTTTAATTATATAAGAATATTATATTTGTTTTCAAGCGATGAGTTAGTAAATCAAAAGCATAAAATATCAATAAAGAACGATATTTGCCTAGCAACAACAAATACAGTTTAAAATATGATTTTCGATTTACTGATGACAACAAAATTAGTAAACAGGGCCATGTAAGATATAAAATAAGTTCCCCGTTGAAAACAAACAAGCTGTGATTTTCACGCATATGTCAAAAATTATTCATCGTGTTGCATTTAATAGACTTCCTTTATCTTTTCGTACCAAAATGATTCTTACAAATGAAGAAGCATTTGGTATGCTGACAGTTTATTGAGAAATGCAACCGTTGCTGCTAGAGTGTATGCACTGCAGTACCCAAACAGACAACATCACAGCAGAAGAGT
This sequence comes from Vesta saturnalis, assembly GCA_036346205.1. Classification (NCBI taxonomy): domain Eukaryota; kingdom Metazoa; phylum Arthropoda; class Insecta; order Coleoptera; family Lampyridae; genus Vesta; species Vesta saturnalis. Next base: position 287,124 of record JARFJB010002367.1, on the reverse strand, counting down.
TTTTCTCCGACTCGCACACCGTGTGCGTATTATTGGAAATGTGAATCTTCCGGTGTACCGAAGGCAACGCAGAGGTAGAACAGAGGAAAATGTTATTGATGTTTTAGCTTATGTAAATGTTAACCCCTCATTCAAGCACCAGAGCTATAGCTAGACACTTGGGTATATGTCGAACCACCGTCCAAATTATTTAATGAAATTATCTTATGCTATGTGAATAGATCTTAACTAACAAAATGATAATTAAGTGTGGCAAAGTAAAGTAAAAAGGTACCAATAATAAAAAATAATGAGAGGCCGGGCGAAAAAAATTCGTAATTACATTACGAGAGTTAATGCATTTACAGTCCTTTTTCGTTTACTAACAAGGAAGGACTTCAATGTGTCTTATTGATTTGATTACTTTATAATATATACTATTTTATATTATACCCATATCACATGGTCCTACACCATAGTTTGAATGCTCAAGATTTCGATACCGGGTTGTATTTTTGCAACTGGCTCTCAAATATGATACACGATGATCTTGAAGTACTTTCACGAATTATGTGGACAGATGAGGCTACTTTTCATAGTGATGGTAGTGTAAATAGACATAATATGCACTACTGGTCTGAAACGAATCCCCACTGGATGCAGTAGGTCCAACATCAGGGTCGTTGGTCTGTAAATGTCTGGTACGGGATTCTAGGTGGAGAAATAATTGGGCCTTTTTTTTAATGAGACTGTTAATGGAGAAAGATATTTAGATTTTTAAGCAACGAATTACCACTTATTTTAGAAGACGTACGCTTGGCCATTCGTCGTGACATGTTCTAGCAACATGATGGGTGCCCGGCACAGTATTCTAGAGATGTTCGGAATTTCTTAGATCAATCATACCCTGAAAGGTGGATAGGACGTGGAAGTTTATTTATTTGGACACCAAGGTCTCCAGACATAACTTGTTTAGATTTTTATTTGTAGGGGGAATAAAACATCTCGTTTATGCCGATAGACCCACAACAAGACCTGACAAGATTGAAAGAATACGACAGACAATACGAAGTATTTCAAGGGCAGAAATTGAAACTGCTGTTCTCCCCACCCGTCAGCGATTGATTTCATGCATTGAAAATGATGGACGACATTTCGAACATCTAGGGCGACACTAATTACGTAGTTATTTATTTAAGGTTTTAATTGTTAGATTTATCACATTATTACTTTATAATTTGTTCTCATTGTTAGTAGCGACAGCATTACATTTAGGTAATCTAACGGCAACCATAACATTAGTATGATAACAGTTTAAATTACTGCAGACCAATATAAGATCTTTTCATCCAGGCTAAATTTAATAATTTCCGTTAACGCGAACTAGCCCACTAGACGTTTGAAGAACAATTCCCGCCATTTACCTGTTTCTTACGATATCTCAAGATAGGAAAAAGATATCGACTTGCAGTTTTCATTGTTTTATTACTAATTTAGTCTACTTTTTAAAGACCTACTTAAATTTTTATGCTTCTATTTAAAATTGTAAAGAGAAAACACAATATTATAAAAAAATTAAATAGCGCCTTCTAGCATTTATGTTATTAATCAGATTGCTTAAAATTTACAAATTTTCTATTGTTTAACAAAAGCTCTTTCAAACAACATCAAGTTTATTAAAATCGGTCAAGCAGAACCTGAATTAAAGCCGTTTTTTCGTAACAAGGTTCCCACTCTCCCCCGCCCCTTATTTGAGGAGATAGACTAAAAGTTGTCAAATAAAAAATATGTAGAATTTGTCGAGAAATCTGATTATAATATTTAATATTCCCCTTAATTGAGTAAATTATGAAAAATTTTGCTTTTTATAATTTCAACTGTCAAATACGCCCTCTAGCGGTGGACCTACAATTCTGAAAATAATTTTCAGGCGTTTCCCGAGGCCACTTTAGTCATGAAATTTTGTTTCCCTAACCTGTGCTATAATCCATTCCTGAGATATGGCCGACAGCCGTTCTTAGTTGGCCTCCCGGTACATAAATCATCATAATCTGCACACGTGTTTTAATTGTACTGACTCGTTAAGTATCATAATGAGCCTAATGTATAATTATCAGATCGGTGACTCTTTAATGAATATGATTCAGGCCTTAATACACTCCATGAGTACAGGCAATAAATAAATCACTATAGTATGGATACCTGGACAAGTGGGAATATTGAGAAATGAACGCGCACACGCAGCTGTACGAATGGAATCTTCCCAAGCAGTATATGACGAAATACCTATTGAAATAAGCGATTACAAAAAATATATTAAAGAGAATTAATAGTATATGGCAAATAGAATTGGTCAAAGTCGGAAACAATTCTACTACAAACCAAAGAAAACATTAAGCCTTGGAACAGAAATCCACATACTGAACCGAATGAAAATAGGCGATACTAGACTCACGCACCTACACTTACTAGGAGTATCAAGAATGCAGAAATACCACTTATGTGATAGTAAATTATCAGTAAGCCACATTTTACTACAATGCCCTATGTATGAAGAAGCGAGGAGAGAATTACCCCAACCAAGGACACCAGCCGGAATATTTGAGGATAATACCATAAAGATAAATATTCTGATGAATTTAAAAAATAAACTAACTTATACAAAAATATATAATATATAGCTTTCTAATTCTGTAGTGGGAATAGCTAATGGCCATGTAGCCGATGCTATCCGAGAAGCAAAAAAAATAATAGTAATGATACACACGCACGCACGCATGTACGCACGCACTTAAGCACGCACACATACGTATACATGCAAACACACACTCACAGGCACACACACGCACACGCACACACACACGCACACAGCACACGCACACGCACACGCACACGCACACGCACACGCACACGCACACGCACATGCACACGCACACACACGACACACGCACACACGACACGCACACGCACACGCCACACGACACACGCACACGCACACGCACACACGCACACACGACACACGCACACGCACACGCACAGCATACACGCACAAGCACACGCACACGACACACACACACGCACGCACACGCACACACGCGCACACACACGCACACAGGCGCGTACACACGCACACACGCGCACACGCACACACACGCACGCACACACACGCACACACACGCACATAAACCCACACACGCAAACGCATACGCACACGCACACGCACACGCATACGCACACATACAAGATTCTAAATGCGATAAACATTCGTATTAATTTCAATTATCTTCATACACCTAAAGAAAAACGTTACAATATAAAGGCTTCCAAGATTTATGCTTTAGCACATACATTTACTTGAACTATACGGCATTTCTGACGTCTGGTACTAACGAATATCCTATAATACGAAAGTAACAACCAATATTCAATAAAACCCTTCACACACGTGACAGGGGAAGCTGAAGATCACCTTAACTGCCTCCAAATAAATTTTGGAAATATCAGAATAACTAAACTTTTTAATTTTTGTTGGTGAATTACTGTGCATAGCTATCATATCTAACAAATTAATAACATAATCATATCATGAGTGGATGGGTGCACAACTTATGTGGTGAGTGAAACCTTCTTTAATATTCTCGGTTGTGAGGGTCTTCATATGGTACGTAGTTAAAGTATCTGTGGATTTATTTATCTACTATCGTGAGAAGCGGACTTTCTTGTGCTACATGAAATTATGAGGGAGGTATGATCAGCCAATGTTTGTTGCCTTTATTTCGTATAGGTAAAATTTTTCTACTCCCAGAAGTTATTAGTCTTTAATCCTACGTCAATATCAAGCAGTAATTCATTACACTCGCAAAAGCACCCTTACGTAAAACAAGTACCTAATTAAATAGTTAATACCATAAATTAATTATTACGTGCAAACACTAATTAGTAAAACTATCAAATAATTACGTTATAATTGCGAGTGTTCACCTAATGATAGAGCGATACGTTAATTTAAGTTTCAACATTTCGGTATAAATATAAAATTACTCTTCATTTTAATCATGTAAATACACTGTTTACAACAGCAAAGATGTAACAGACATCAATATTTTTGTATTTTTGAATAAAGCTCACATACAGTCATCTGCATAGAAAATGAAGACGCCAACGTAAAACTAGCGTTATAAATTCTCTCAATGATTTTTAAATAGCCAATTTTTTCGGAAACCTTCAAAATGTATAAGTAATGAGCATAACATTACCAAAAAGCTGTAATTACGTGTGTGCCACATGCAATATCTCTATATTAAACCTTCAAACAACCTGCGTTCAACTCGGCTTTATTGCCAATAAATTTTCCATAAGTTAAAATAAAGGATTTTCTAGTGACAATTAGTGATTTTCACTTTACATTTAGAACGATATAAAGTGTCTAGGTCAGACAGTACTGATGATGTTTTTAACAAATGTACAGAAACTTTGACCTTAGGTTATTTATCGGTAAAAAAAGTTGTTTTATAATTAATGAGATGAGGGGAGGTTATATTTATCAAGAACATTTCTAGCTTTTATTTTTGTGTTAAAAAATAACAAGCTTAAGAGGGAAAATAAAACTCTTTAATTAAGCAAAACGGTTTTTCTCAAGCTTGAAATTAAATTAACGATTTTTACGAAGAAGCATATTTTTTTGGCTCTTATGAAGGCTAATACATCTTTTACTTTGTAGGTACTCTAGAGATCTTAAGCTTTTGGTTTTAGATTAAAGGCCTTTCCCCCGAGAGCACTATAGTTTCCATAAATTTGAATTTTCTAATTTTTATTTTATGATAGTTGACGACATCTTTAACTTTGTACGTTGATAAAGAATTACGCTAATTGGCAATTCGAGATTCTTGAGCTAAGGTAGTAATAAACTAGGCGCATTTATTGTAGGTTTAGCAAATAGATTGAAAAGAATTGGGAATTAACGTCTGGTTTGCACGTAACGTATAGTTTTATTTCTTCTAGCTTTTAGTACATGCGAAGTGAGTGAAGTTGAGAAAGTTTTCTTTACCGTTGACGTTTATTAACAACCCTTACCATTTGTTCATTCATCTGTGCTGTCTATACGAGGAAACAGTCTTGAGCGATTTAAAGTTAAATTGCTTTAATTAGTATTAATAACAATTACAAAAAAATTTAACAACAGAATAGACGTTTACAGAGACCGGAGGAAATCGATATAATTTTCCACTACCACCAGAGCTTATACTCCTAGAGTCACCCCCACTTCTTATCGCTATAATACGCTCACACCCGGAGTAGCAACCTGACTGGGAACGAGTTCGTGTTTTCCGTCGCCATTTCGATTTTCAGGGTGAAAACCGGAGTTTTCCGTTTGTTGAATTAAACCCTAAAACAAAATTCTTCTAATGAATACGTGTACGGGCAAATAAAAGTGTTATGCGAAATTTTTAAAAGGTGTTGTTTCTCACCCCCGCCAATTTCTCTAACTCTATCTAACTAAAAAAAACAACGAGAAGAACACCTGTGACTTGTGTTTTGTGCATTACACTTTTAATCATAATTGAAAACAGACAGATGCGTTATGTATAAATTTTACAACCACCACCAATATTTCCTACAATATAATTTTGGCATACCAAGGGAAGAGTAGCTTAATGTACTTTGCATTAATCATATAAAGGGTAACCAAAACAATTTCAATTATTTTGAGATTGTTCGATATTGTGTATATGAAATTTTCTAAATTATCAAGGTGTTTTCAGTATAGTGAAATTTGTGAATAGTGATTGTAAAGTGTGATTTGAAAAGTTTTGTTCTTGACACTTTAATAAGTGAGTTTAAGTGGTTAAAGAAGTAAAAAAAACTTGAAGGAGGTTCAACAAGTCGTTCGGCCTATTGAGGTAAAATAATTTATTTTTCTTTCAAAGAGTTGATCTTTAAGATATGTTATTATTCCTAACAACGCCTTGAGCGGCACGTTTGATTGTGTTCTCACGGTATTATAATAAGCCAAACAAATAGGGTATAGCTTATTGTACAGTTTAGGTAAACAACGGTTGTTTACGTATTGTGGATATTAGTTTAAATATTTGAGTTTTCAAGAAATTTATTGAATATCGGATTTTACAGATTGTTCTCGCACCAATACACAATCTCGAACAATAAAAATTCTGAATTTTGCAGAAAGGAAAATAACTAGAAATATAAGAATTTGTGTACAGAATTGTAAAATATACAGTTACGAAACCTGCGAGTGTAATTCAGTGCATGACGAGCAATCGGAAAAAATTCTTTAGTACTACCCAACATTTATATTTGTAGGGTTTTTTTAATATATTCTGCACAAAGTTACAAGGTATTGTTTAGCGTCGGTAGGTGTACAAATTAAGCAAGCGAGTGACAATGTTTATAATGAGATAAACAATATGCCTTCTGAAGTGATTTGTTTTAGTTTTATATAGAACTACTTTAGAAAGTCTAATATCTAGTAGATCATTTATAAATATTGAATGCTTTTTGGCCATGCTATTGTCAATCTAATTTAGGGTTTAGTGTGACCATGCAACTATTAAGTTGCCTATCCTCCGCTATTGCTATGCAATTAAAATTCATTTAAAAGGTCAGTACCTTTATTAACGTTTATTAATATTTCAACACAACTTGTGTTACACGACCGAACCACACTTGGCGTCGTAAACACGTACCAAGGTAAGCGGATTGCCAAGCTAAACAGCAATGGGACGGGTTCGATATAAGACGAAAACAGCTAAACTTTAAATTCAAATACCTTACACTTACCATAAAACAACAAATAACATTCAATCTGGGAAAATAGTCTTTAGGGATCACCACAAGCTATACTTTCTCTGAAATAAATAGCCCTAGATGAGTTATTAAATTAATCCTATCAGACTTTGAAAGATAGAGTTGTACCCTTTCGATTATATCATACACAATTCAATCTCAACATTCACACGTACTATACCATTTAACTTCAAAAGAGTACGTTAAATTACGTCCGAATAATTCTAATAAATTTGTCTTAATCCAAAAGAACAAACACAACCACGACAATTCAATTTTCAAAATGTTTAAGTCCAATTAACAACGCTTAAGGATATTTAAAATCAAAGTAGTAAGATGTGTGTACAGTTTCGAATTAATCCTCGCATAAATATAAACTAATGTTTATAATTGTCATCAAGATTCTGTAATCAATGAATATTACCCAACTTGGAAAAATAGTAAGTCTCATAATTTTGAACCTCCACGTTATTAACTTCTGTCTTAAAATTGAAACAGGCGTAATGATCAGTGCGTCCTTTCTGAATTATATTTTTTCTCAAATACTGGTTGCAATATTTATCATTAAAATACGATTAAATGTTTTCAAGTATGAATCGGTTTGAATCAAATCTTAACCGTTTATTTCTATCTACATAAATCAACCGTGGCCGATATTTTAAGAATCAGCTTCTGTACCTAAGCCTGATGTTGTATATTTAGTGACTGTAATACATAAACCACTTAAATTTTGTGGTGGGTCGTTCCCTAAAATAATTCTCAGACTGATCATATAACCAAACATCAAAAGTTTCATATCACTTTACATAAAAAAATAAGTACCACCAGATCTCTTTAAAACTCTAGATCGAAACATTACTTTAATAAAACCTCCCATTAGGTTGTTCAGGGAGGTATACCATAACTTAAATTAAAAAAAAAACAAGTTAAGCAATCTAACTCTTTTAACCAATTTTGCAAAATATTTTCAAACGTTGGATGATTCATTAAAGCAACACAAACAATAAAACCAATTCCAGAAACTTAGATTAAGGTCACTATCCTTGGTATAGTGCAATTAAATGTTTCGCTTGCATTCCTCCTTTACCGCTTGCTTTACTTGGGCAATACTTTATACTGAATGCATTCTTTAGTATTTGACACATAGTATTTCAACTTTACTTGATGACTAAGTTTTGAATTCTGTATAAATTAGTGCCATTAATAAATGCACATGTATTTACATCAGTATTGTTAATGCCCAATGCTGTTAACTTCAATTTACACCTTTACCTAGTTATATAAAGGATCACTTTAATAGTTTATTTTCTAGTGTAGCACGGGATTTATACACAATACTACCGCGTTACAAATCTGTTTAAACAGTTTATTTAAATTTTTGGAAAAAGTCTAAAACTACTAACAACTCACATGAATTACGTTACTTGTAAACGTTTTAAACATTTCATTCCCAATCGCGGAATTTATCAGAGACACAACTAAATGTTTAACTGCAGTACTGACTTTGTTTACAAAATAAATGATGCCTTAATAAAAACAAACTTACGCGTGCGCTCGCTCTATTTTAGGGTTGCTAACTGAAAGTCCTCTACCCTCTCTACTTACCTTGTCACACAAAAACATATTATTGTTTTCCCGCCTCTTTAAATTTATGTCGCATCAAAAAGTGGATTGTTAGTCGGTGTTGCGTATCATGGGATAAAATCACATCATACTAAGTTAGAGTACCAAGTAGCAGACTAGTATGCGGGTGGGTATAAAGATACGTTAATCTCAACCACCAAAACAGTTACGACAATAGAGCAACCAAAAAGGAGAATAGTTAGAACGTATCCAAAGTTAATCAACAAATCCCAGGCACTACTTGTATGAATAGGAGGAAAAGGAAAAGGCAACGTGTTTCGTTACCTCTCCAAGGGAGAGGGCGGGCTGCTTGAGTTTTACAAGCTCTTTCAGACGCAGTAATACTTACATGCACAAATTAAATATGTAGACATGGCGGGATAAAAGTACTTAGTGATTTAACCTTGAAATAAATGTACTCCTATATTTAAGTAAAAACTCAATACAAGCCAAGCTGCATAGGTAGCTTTATGTGAGTGCAAAAATGTATCAAACAGAGCCGTACAGATTGAATATCCAGAGAAAACATTTATAAATTAAACATCTTAATGGTTTAACCCAACCAAGAATAATTAAAGGAGAACGCCAGAATTAGTCAGTGTGTAAAATTGATTACTAAGTCTGAGAATCAATAAAAAAACTTATTTAAATTCTCCATCAGAGAGGTTCAACGGATTATTCAATAACTTGAGGTTTCCAGGCAGATAAGAACTAAGATTTCAAAGCCATAATAAAGGTCCCAGCGTTAAATACCTGTTACAATAATGTACACACATCTCACAACTTCTTGACAAAGTGATTTAGACCAGCGATATGCTATTCAATGCTTAAGAAGCACTTAACGTAACAATATGACAACCGCTGAGGAATTTATAAAAGATTTTCGATTAAAAAAATTCTGTTACACAGTAAATTTCCCATATACGATGCTCACTGGCGAAAAACGTAAGTCATAATAAAACAAAGTAGCTGAAAGGTTGCTTTTGGACTTTCTTGGAATTTCTGGTAAACGGTCTTAGGCTAAAGATGGTATCCATTCTGGAATGATCACTAAACTCAATGAGTCTAATCAATCTCAAAATAATTAATTCCTAACGCTGAAAGAAATTTTAGAATCATGAGAGCTTAATAATAAGAATGTTGATCACGCTCTGTATATTCAAATTTATAAACACTAACAGTGAAATTTAATTTGCTCTTTTCATACAAAAGGTGATTAAGGGATGACGGAATACTTACAGATCGTATGCGAATATTAAATAAATTACTGAATCCTCTTGCGTAATTTCCAAAACCACCACACCACACTCATTAAGTCTCTATTAAATGAGGGCTAAAGTAATTTATTCCACTCTTAAAATGTTGCTTTATAATTTCTAAAATTTTGAAATAATTCATCATGTAGCGTTAAATACTGAAAGTCAATAAACTGTAAAACTATGCCAGTGCAAATAAATACGACGAAATTTTGCATAATAACTCTGCTTTATCTTTTACTGAGATATTCCTCATTAAAACAAAGAAGTATGTAATACAATCATTAGCAAAAACAACTCTTGACAGTTACTTTTACACCATTTAAAGAATAACAGTAAATATTTCACTATCGTGAACTACGGTGAATGGTCACTTGTTCCAATAAATGAAATTGCTGAATTTTGAATGCGTATATTAAGTAAACAAATTGAATCGTTGACTAAACATTTTGCACATGTCCAACAAAGGTGGGTTTTTTATTAACTAATTCCTATACGTCGTGTCTAATTAAATTTAGTTAGTGCAGTATTATCTAATAGTACATTAGTAGATTGGTAGAAGCTCCTTTCCCACAATTTTACCGGACTTTAGTCCTATTTATATCCAAACAGATATCCACGCTATATAGGGCACTAAACACACTCTTAGCTGTCCAACACACTAACAGCTAGTTCCTAGAAGTGCACTAGGGACATCTACAGCAGCCCATAGGTCATGCGTGAAATTTAGGACTAAAGCGAGGCGGATAAACCACACCCTCCAAAGATGCCCAACATAACGTCGACTAATATCTGCATTCATATATTTGTCAAATTTCATTTGTAGAAGTTTTTGTACGAACTCGGCTTTTAGCACACTTCTTTTGCAAAACAATTGGTTAAAGAATTATTGTTTACACTCCATTTTCCCTATTATACGCGGTATCATTAAACCTTTGAAGGACAGTATAGATGTTATATTGAAATCAACTTACTATGTAGTTTCGGTCGCTTCTATTAAAGCTGTCTAAGACACGTTATTATTACAATTTAAAACGTTTTAGGAAATCTCTTAAAACCACCTCATCTACATTTTAATCATTGAGCTGCACATAAATTATAATAATGGATCCCAACCCCGGGTTTGAGTAACTTAAAAGCCACCACCTCAAAACTTACGCTTACGTCACTTCCCGTTTGGGAAATTTAGCCCTTATTGACGAAAATGTAATTTTTAATTGAGGCTCAGACATCTATTTTTCATGCTCAGTTAATTCTTTCAACGGTCAAATATTTTTATTACGTAAACAAGTTTTCGTCAAGAATAATAGAGGCGTCATTATAATTTTATCTAAGGAAAAACCCCCAAAAGACGTTATTGACATGATCTTAACGTTGCGTTTGCTTATATAATACCATACGAAGTAATACGTAATTGACTTAATACATCAAAATATTCTTTGAAAAACTTTGGAATGAAATTTAGTAGAAATTGGTGTAATCATTTTTAGATTTGTAATGTGTCGCTTTATGTTCAGATCTACATCATTATTATAGGCGTCACTACTTCTTATTTTTTGATAAGAACCAAGAATTGGCGTTGGTTGGTACATCTAACCATTAGACCTTACGAGCATAAAAATAAGTGTGTAAATAAGTACATTAAAAGAGTGAGTCATTACTCACAATAATAGAAGCTATAAACCCAAAAACACTCTTTTACCTTACGCTGTCAATTTTTTTACCTTTTCATTTCTTTGTAACGTTGCTGCATACATTATATTCCATTGGGTTTAGATAATGCTATTCGATAGTCATTTTCGTTCTCCGATCGAAATGCATTTTTGGCATTTGAAAGCAAAACTAGTCAGGAAGAACTTATTAAACTATTTCTTTAATTTTTAATTTTAGTTTTTGTTTTAAAAATAATTGCGTGAAAATCTTAAAACAATTTCAACATTACGTAACCAGAGTATCTAATCGAAATTTGTTGCTTTAGGACTGTAGATCGTCTTGTATTATTTTGAGAAGGTAAGATTTATGTAAAGAGGCTAAATTAGTCCAGTGGTAAAAGTTAAACGTAACGTAGCACTGAAAATGTTAAAATTTAAAGAGATAATATCGTGTGTGAGTACTCATTAAACTTCCACCTGGTGCGGGTAGGCCAGGTTCGCACCAAGTAAGATAAACAATCATAAGGGATAGTTTTTGTTTATTTTAGTGTATTGTTTTTGTCGTCCAGTTAAACTCAGTATTTTTGCATGTTTGGTACATCTTGGTTTATCATTAGTGATAATGGCGTACAACTTGGCACCCGGAAATTTGTTCAACTTTATGTGCAATATTGCGAAACACTATGTACAAGTAAATGAATGAATCAATCGAGTTACTTAAACGATATCTTTACGCATCAATAAAAATCATCACCCTCTCATGTGTGAACTTAACGCTAAATCAGCTCCTACATTTTACTGAAACCTTGTCTTGTTAGGAAAGTGTTTTGGTGGACTTACGAATTAAAAAATGTTTTTGTTAAATATTTAGGATTTACTGTCAAATATTTAAAACTGATCGTTCTACTGACGATTCTCCCACAAACTGAGATCCATCTGCGAATCTTGCAGTATTGATTTGCGTCTTACGCATAACTTCTCTCTTCTCTTTCATGCCTTTTTTGATTTATATATGTTCATTTGGTATGTGTTAATTAAACTTCTTTCATCCTTTACCTATTACTAAAAGGCTGTCTAACAACGTTGACACTAGTCTAGTGCAAATAATAGATATTCCAACCACGTAATCCAAGTGCTCTTATTTCCCCGCTAGTTGCGTGGTTAAAAATTTCCAGTTACAATTGCTGAAATGATTCAAATCTCGTAAAAAACTATACGTTTGTGTATTAATTAACAGTGGCTTTAAAAAATCAAGCTACTAAAAAACCACATGGTTTTATATAACGTAAAATGTTGATCACCCGAAGTTTCATCGAAGATCAAAAAATGTATCAAATTTCTCACCACCAACATACAATCGAGGAAATCGAACTATACTACATGTGCGTAATGACATAGAGTCTGATGTAGTAATTGTTGATCCGCATACTTCGTAACGAGAGTACTTACAAGGGATTCTGTGGTTAGCCAATACTCTGTATGCAGAATTTTGAACGATCACAACTTACATCCATACCACGTTCATAGGCACCAAGAAATACTTTGCGAATGATTTTTAAGCTCGAGTCATTTTTTGTAGTTCGTTAATACATAAAGGTCTACAATTTTGTAGGATAGTTTTATAGAGTGACGAACCTACGTTTAAAAGCACTGGAGAAGTCAATATTCACAATGCAAGCTACTGATCGCAAAAAAATCCTCACTGGCTACAAACTACTAAGATGTATGTAGTGTTGACACGTGTTGTGGTATACTTGAAGGGATATCATACGCTTTTATTTTTTCGAAGAAACCCTAAATGGGATACGATACGCAGAGTTTTTAAGTAACGGCTTGGTCAACCTACTGGAGAATTTCCCTCTTTAAACGTGAGCAAGAATATGGTTTCAGCAAGACGGCTGCCCAGCTCATTCTTCATTGGTCGCCAGGAACACAGTAAATCAACTATTTCTCAACAGATGGATTGGCAGAAGAAGGATAGTGGCATGGCCGCCTCTAGTTATTTTCCTTAGGGTCAGATCAAGGATAGTATTTATAAAGAAAAACCAACAAGGAGAGATGATATGAAGCTGAGAATTCGCAACGCTTACCATTTATTAAGCATTGAAGAAGTACTTCGAACAATCTACATTGTTTTAACTAACGCTAAATTGACTAATTGCTTTAATTTACAACCCTTGGCAAAATTTAGGTGCGATCAGCCACGATTGTGTGTGTGTGTGTGTGTGTGTGTGTGTGTGTGTGTGTGTACGTGCTTGCGTGTGTGCGTGTGTGTGCGTGCGTGTATGTATTTATGTATGCGTATGTACGTGTATGCGGCTGCGCATGGACGCACGTGCGAGCGTACGTGTCTGAGTCTACTACTACGTCCCACAAGCCTGAGCGTGCATTTCGTTAATGCTTGATTTATTATGTACATCCTCCATTAATCGTGTGAAGATATGTGCAGACGCAACTTATTCAGGTATTTTATACATCAATTTAAATGTAGGTTAGCAAATCGATATTGGTTTCACTGTCGTTAACCCGGCGTTAGTCGCTACATCAATTGTAACGCGCTTAGTCGCGCGTGATGGATTCCCTCACATTGACATATTCTGTCAAATTGTAACTATTTTTAGTAGGGACCTGTAAACTGTTAACTACCATATTATATTACACATAATATAGAATGTCGATGCACATAAAGAAGTTGGGTCAAGATCATAAAAAGTATAGCAAAATCTTAAAATCCATTTATATTCAAAACGCAATGTTTTTTAACAATCGACATATTTTTAGTACCTATGCTGAAAAATATTTATTATAGATAAATGAACAGCTTATTTATTATTATTTAGTCATGTTACACATTAGAAATTTATTCAAAATGAACTAAACAAGTAGGACAGCTAGTTGTCGAGTGTTCTATGCATATATGTTGTTGGCAGGAATTGCAATTTTTTTTAGTTTTCCTGTTTTTTCTTCGAGAGCACAGATAACAAAGTCCAGTCTGTGCTGATTCTCGTGTTTGAGGTGTAGGCAATTCAATGCCTGCTATCCTAGCGATTGATGCTCGGAGTATCGCAAGGTTATAAAATGTTATAATCTCCGGTTTAGCTTGATCTCCAGTATCAATATCTAATGCATCATCATCATCATGCATTGTAGATATAAGCAGTACATTCTTTCCCTTCCTTGGAACGTAGGAAACTATCATTATATCCTCTGAGAGTGTAAACATGCTGCTCCTAGCACGTCTTTCTTTTATATTGATAAATTCTGCAGGCAGTTCTCGCTTATTCTTGGGAATAGTACCAACGGTAGCTGTTCGATGATTTCTTAGAAGGTCTCTTGCTAATGGCAGAGATGTAAAATAATTGTCCATAGTTACGTTACGTCCTGTATTCAATATAGCTCAAACTATTCTCTTTGTAATACTTGCCGCCCTGTTGTCCAGCTGATAGGGTCCATGTGGCTGTTTACCAGCGTAAATTTCCAGATTCGATGAATAAAAAGTTTTGGCATCAACGAGTGCAAAAATTTTTATGCCATATTTTGCCGGTTTATTTGGGATATACTGGCGGAACTTGCATCGGCCTCTAAAAGAATCTAACATTTCATCTACTGTTGTGTATTCCCCTACTTCATAGTTTTGCAGGGTGCACAAAATCGTCAAACTGCTTCCTTATGGGTGCTAAGTTGTCAATAGTTTTCTTTGCTCCTGTCAAGAATATTATCAAACCGCAACGCGTTCAATAACAAATAGAACCTACGAATAGAGAGTGTAGCACGAAAACACTCTGGTGCAGTGCCATCGTCTGTCCAAAGCTCTGCAAGATTTACATGATTAGCCTTTTTTACCACAGCTATATAAAGAAGTCCTATGAGAGCTCTTATTTCGTCTACTGTCGTGTCGATGCAGTCTCTTTCGCGGGAATATCGTACTCGTACTCGAGCCAAATAAATGTTAGTATATCTTACAATTTCTTCAAGCGATTCTATAGGAAAAAATAGTTCCCAACATTCGATAGGAGATTTTGCTTTTCTGGCAATGGGTTTGACACCCGGTGAAATGGTAACAACATTATGCCTTTTTGTACGTCCGGCTGGTAGCTGAATATGCTTCAACCATTCGGTTACTTTGTCTTTTCCAATATACCTTGGGACACCTTTAGCGCTGACGTATTCGTTAGGAGGACGTATGTCCGGTAAGTCGAGTCGCCAGATTGCTCAGTCAGTCCTATGAGAACTATATTCGCTTTGACATTCACTTTCGATATCATCTAATTGTTCGCTTTCATTCAGGTGTTCAGGTGTAATTGCTGGTGCCGCATCTATAATAATAGGTAATAATAAGTACTTGAAACGAAAAAATAAACATATATTATAAATTAATAACAAAGCGTACGTACCTCTGTGTTCTTGTTGCTTTTTTTTCAGAAGGGCAAGCTCTACAAGTCTTTTTCCACGGGAATTCATGACTACAACAATAAAACTAAATTTTGTTCACTTTATATAGGTACTATCACTACTTTGCAATAAACACTAAATGAAACTAAAAAAATTTAAACTGTTAGAAAATCAAAACTATGGTAATATTCCACGAAGGAAACGTAAACATAACAACTAAGCGAAGTGTGCGTAAGCGAGACAAGTAAAACTAATTGTTGCACGGTTGGTCGCTAACTGAGCGAATCTCCGCTTTACCTGTAAGCCCCGCTTGAATAGGGCCTCATTTCGTTAGGGTGGGGCGTATCATAAAATTTAAACAATGACGTTGTAACAGAAGGATTGTTTAAGGATGTGATAGATTCTCTACAATTTATTTCGTCAAAAATTAAAGTTACGCGAAATATTTCAATAATGTGAGGGAATCCCTCATATAGCGACTAACGCCGGGTTAAATAGACTAATTTCCTGATTTTAGAACCTTTGGCAAGTTTTGATGTGATCAATATTACAGAATCTTACAGAATTTTCAACAGATGGTTTAAACTTATACATTAATTATGATACAGTTGTTTCTTGATGCGATAACTCAATGGGTGGTACATATTCCTAAATTAAAAGTTAATATTTTTTCAAACATTTTCAATGTTTGAATAGCGACTAACTTTATAGCAAAATATGTAGACACTTATTTAAGGATAATTAAAATTTACTTACATTTACATTATAAAGGTTCTTGATACGAAAAATAGCATCTAATTGTATAAGTCTACCTGGCATAAATCATCACTGTTTTTTGAGGGCAGTGTCTATTTTTATTATAAACGTATGGAAAAGAAATTGTATAGTTATCGTAAAAAAATCAGTTATATTTTCTTTACCTTATTTATAGAGGGGATGGTCTTGCGCTGTTCTACGTCAGAAATTTAACCTTTTAGGGTTAACATGCGGACTGCGAGTCCGCATATGACTTAATAGCCGATATTTTACCATTAATTCTGATGTCAGTGGTTACGCCCACGCCTAGCTTCATGTATGGGGGTGCTTTATTTAATGCAGTTGTGGTAGTTGTCTGGTGCACTAGGTTTGTTTGATAGATTGAATTACTAAGCGTGAGTCCGCATGTTATTCAAGTTACCACAAATATTTAGGTGGGCATAAATTTGTAAATATTATATTTCTAGCAAAAATAAATGTTTATATGATTTCAAATTATGAGTGGCTTGTTAAGGTGGTGTCTACCATCTGACATGTGTACTCGAATGATATAAACTTATTTTTGCACAGATATTTTGAACATGGATATGAAAAAGAACAAAAATACCTTGCAAAGTCTCATGCGAATGTTCCGACCGATTCTGAGCTATAAGTTTACTCGACGATGACGACGCTAATATGTAAGGAGATTTCGTGGAGAGACATGACTACGATACTGACATGGGACAACATAATGGGGAAGAAAAATAGGAAATCGCATAAGTGTTGGATGTTTCACATAGAGCGGCGCATTTCATTGGTAAGGATGGAAAAACTGAATGGAGAAAACACGTAGGAAACCAACGGATGCGAACTCGCGCCGAAAATATAATCGAGGAAAAAAGTTCTGGAGTAAGTGGGGAAGTACGGTATAAGAAAGGTGGTCAGAAATTTGGAGTTGCTTTTTACTGAAGATATTTTCCAAAAAATGTTGGATTACACGAGTATCTTTATTGAAATATGTTCCTACAATCCCAATAACAGATCTTAAAAAAACTGGTATTTTACAACTTGTGACACTTTTGGGTGTTTTATGTATGTAGCTGGGGTAACCCAAAATAACCACATAAATGGAGAAGATCCCTTTAGGACAAATGGCTCATCCCCAGATTGACAATTTCTATTGCAAGTTTTGGCTCGACATATCCATTTTTATGATAAACGAACGCGCTTAAGGAGGTAGAAACTATCATGAAATTATTCGCTTCTTTCCATTCAAAACCTAAACATTTTTCAATGTCAGCATATACTACAGTGGATAAAAATGGCAAGTGTTGCTTTAGGCTACACATTAATAATACATTCAATAAATATGGGATGAAGGTCTACGCTTTAGCATATGCTAAGTTTTTTTATGTGTAAAGAGCCAGCAGCCTTTACCAAATTTTTTTGAATTAATTATTTGCTAATTACCCTGTATTAATTAAAATTTTACAGGAATCATCAAATATTGGCTTTATATCCGTTCCGACGTAAATTTCAAAAACGTTGAGAGTTTTTACGTCAGAGTCCCTGCCAGTCTATTTCAATCACGACATTAGAATCCCAACCAGAAGCTGTCTCCGCCCTACGCTGGTTCTAAATAAAACCACGAGGCGTGCTACAGTCGCTCTTTGGAGACTCAGACCTGTTCCGGTTCACTCTTATTCCACTGGGTCCCTTTCGAGAGCCCAGACCGACCGTGTCTGCTCCATTTTCGACTCTCATTCCGTTGGGTCAACTCGATTCTTTCCGCTAGCTCTCTCGAGAGCCGAGAGCGACCTACTCTTATCTTGTACACCAGGGTTACTACTGCTTCAATCTGCGGTCACCTGCATGTATCTTAAACACACAACGCCACACTTACACCAGTAGGCGGCTTCACGTCGGCCAAAACAGGTGATGTAGTATTTTACTTACTCCATAGGATAGAAAGGTTTTCACCTAAATTCTGCCAATCCCTGGGGTATAAATTAAACAGCGCAACAAGTGCTTGCCCAGATTTTTGTAATTAATTCTACACCTACATACCGCACACCGACTCACGCAAACACGGGTACACTAGGCAAAATAATTAAAAACTTAGGTTCAGAAAGCCAACATGTTAAAAGCATCAAGCCGCCCACAATTAGACCATATTTCGGTTACCCAGCTTCGTAAATTACGAACCCAGTACGTAACAATGGGTAGTACATTTCAATCTCGTTAAATGCAATAAACCGCTTTCCTACCCACTCACTCATCATGAGATATCTAGAGAATAAACAACATCCTAATTTAACACCTTTATTAAATGCCGTCAGCCTGTTTGTTTAACAGACCTGAATATCGAAAGGTTCCGAAGATTTAAAGGTCTTACGCCGTTCCCAGGCTAAGCGAAACCTTTACTTCTTAACGGTCCTGAACCGGTATTCGATATTGATCGCTTATCGCTATAACCCAGACCTGAAGGAGAAACCCTTCTTGAAGCCTACCGTACCTGTAAAACGTTTAGTTTATCCTGTGTCTGAAAATATTTAAACTAAATCGTTCCGGAAGTCTTAAATACCATATCATTGTTATTATTAAAACCGGCCCTGAGTCAGAGAAACCCCAGGTGGCTACTATTGACGCTGTTGAAACCAGAAGCACCAGGAGCTACTAAGCAGTCACCGATTTAAGCGTGTCCGCACCCAGAATACAATAGGAAAGTATCTTGCAAACACCACCAAATCTGTTTTACTAAAACTTTCGCTAATTACTAAGAATAATTAAAAATATATTATTTGACCGTAATTAATAACCTACTGTAAGTAGCTAGTTAATAAAAACCCTGTAAATATTATTTAGTTTCTTTAACTTTCATTAAACTCGTACTCTTTGTAAAACACATAAAGAGAAAATTCTCGCTTTTTAAGTATCGATTTTCTGTTGACCGTAAAAGTAGGTATCACCCCATGACCTAGCCGATTATTATAAACACAGTTATAATAACTATATAAAATTTTGCTGCTGTCAGCTACCCGACAGGTCCGGATTTTACAATTTTGATTTTATTTCTAAAATAAATAAAATCTCATTATACCGTAATATAAATTAGGATCAGTTCTTTTCTGAGTGTATAAACATCTCGCTAACCGTATTTTCACAGAAAAGGTAAGGAAAGAAGCGGCCTGACGACGTTCGCTCCAGTCCTTACATAAAAGGCGCCCACCCAGAGAATACTGGACGAACCTTCGACATCCCAAAGGAGGCTACACGTCCTGATCATTGGTACTTCCTGATGTTTGGGTTTATTTTATCTGAAGTATTTTGTTAAAGTTTTACATATCGTTTTTATGTTGGTTATAATAGTATTAAGTGTAAATATTTAGATTCTATAAACCAAATAGGAATAATACACGTCTAAAACCCTTACAAGCATATTGCTCAGTGTGGACGAATCGGGCAATAGTGATGAACCCCAGTAACAACAAATAACTCCCCTTTTCATATGATTAAAACCCGGTTGAGCTAGACTGAGGCAAAGTAAAGGAAGCGAAAGTAGCTGACAAGCAAATCTAGAGTGGAGCACAGCCACCTGAACTGTATAGGGCTGCGATCGAACGACTCGCCGATGGACTATGGCAATTTTTTATTCTGCTAATATAACTGGTATAAATTCATTCGTGGTAAATAAATATAAATCAGATCCTCAAGTTAATGTGCCGAGAAGATTTTTTTCTAGAATACCTTGGTATGGAACTAGTAAACGATCATATGCAACGTCGTTTATTGAATATACTTATCCCAAGATCAATTAGGTCAAGAGTAAATAAAATTTGCCGTATTGAACAAGAAATTAATCCATCCCCGAATCCACAAACCCAGCATAGAGGCCGTTGCTTCTACTGTAGTAGGCAACAAAGTAGCCCAACTAGATGTACCTGCCAAAAATGCAAAAAAATTGTGCTTAGAACATTCAAGATGCATGTGCCCCGAGAATACAAGATGGTTTTTCCGAAGAAAGTAGCGAAAGCAGATCAAACATTTTTTTTATTATTTTTGTTTAAGTCCTTACTATTTTATAGTAGCTTTATTTTTGTATAAATTGGTCTTTTATGGGTACGCAAAGTGTGGAAAGTATGAATTTAAATGCAAATTTTGATAAATTTATTTGCATATACTTTTCATCCATTTTTATTATACTTCAAAATATCTATAAGTTCACAAATGATTTGTTTCGAAAATATCCGTTTTTTGGAAGCTTTTCAAAATTGCAGATTGTGAGTCCGACGTTAGATTTCTTGTAACATTGCTTCACGTTGTCATTGAAAGGTTAATTATTGCAATAAGCGCATGCAGACTCCTGAAATTCCTTTATCCGTTGTTTATATAGAAAAGTGTTTGCAAAATTATAACTCGCAAGGAAAATATATTTGATCATTTTTTGACGTTTCTAAAAACCAATAAAAACTTTCAATTTTAGTCATGTGCGCACGTTTTAGCCAATCAAACATTATTATAGTGGGAATAATCTACCTACATTAATACCGCGAGAATAATTTTAAATATTTTGTTTTTATTCAATGAAAACGTATTTTTGGATTTAACTTCTTTTCTCTTTTTTTTCTATTTATAATATTCCGAACACGCTAACCGCATATGCCTAGCGAAGATGGCCTGCAAAGGTATTAAGGAGTGTATTTCAGAGGCACACTTGTGTAATACCGACAGAACAAGGAAAGAACCGAAACTATTCTTCTATGCTGAAGAGGTCAGAAGGCAGAGACGGGTCATTTATAAGCCTTATAGCTCTTTTTTGGATGCGGTTCACCATATTAAGGGCGCATTGGGGAGCATTGCCCAGAACTGGGAATAGTATTCCAAGTGAGGTCGAATTTGAGCCTTATACAGTAATAGGTGTTGTTGCAATGTGAAGTACTGTTTAGATCTGTATAAAAAGCCCAGTTTACGGGCAGCTGTTTGGCTGGCTGACAAAAGGTAGTCAACTCATGAAAGGTTCGATGATAAGGACATCCCTTACATAAAAATAGAGTTTGAAAACTTGAGTTCTAAGCCATTCATATTTACAGCAGGAACTGATCGATCTTTCTTGGCGGACAAAGAGCAACACTGTGTTTTGTCGGCTTTGAACGTAAGTAGATTATTCCTTCCCCATTCAAGGACACATTCTAAGTCACTGTTGATTGAGGCTGCCATTTTCACCTTAACGTCCTGACTAGACTTATTGTTGTGGGAAAACTGATAAGAACTACAATGTAGAGTGCTGTCGTCTTCAAAGCAATGGATCGGGTTAGTTGTTGAGGAAATGAGGTCATTTGTGTATAGCAGGAAAAGTGTGGGAGCTATCACTGATCCTTGGAGTACTCCCACGTTAATAGTAGTTTCTTTCGAAAGAAAGACATCGACGACACCGCGTATACGTCTTTTGTCGAGAAGCCTGAATCTCTAATTGATGAGCGTATCAGATAAGCCGAACGAAGTGAGCTTGGCATCAATTTGAAAGTTCAGAAACCTTAATTTTTAAAATAAAAATATAATATTGAAAACGTGCTTCTTATTTTAACGTCAAAAATGATCTAACGAATACCACACGAGAGTTCGATAAATTAGCACACGTACATTAATAAATTCAATTATACCAAAAAAAAAAACAATGAAAGGGTTAAATATATCACAAAACACCATTGAATCGGGATAAAATGCGTACAAAATTATACATTAAGAAAAAATAAGTAAAAACCAGTTTGACTACACATAAACACAATAGAAAAAATCATGTATTCATGTCTACAATTGTGTCATAAATTAATTAGAATAAACGTATAATACCAAACATGTGGCCCTTTAAAACCAATCATGTTGGTCTTTAGGCAAATAAGCAAATAAAACAAGAAGGCAAACTAAGGTACATATAAAATGCAACAACAGTAAAATTGCACAGGTAGTAATAAGGTAAAGACAAGGACAAAAGAGAAAAAATAGGTGAGAAATTGACACAATTGTTTAGTGAATAATAAAGCACAAGACACCTACGCTACGTACAATTAAAATCAATTAAATATAAAGGGAAATTCGTTCGCAGGCAAACAATTCTAATTATACCTCGAATTAACCAGCCTGAAACAAAGACAACAGACGCGCGCATTAAAGCCTTGTAAGGGTAAGTTGTAAATAGATCATAGCATCATGACAGATATATTAATTTGAGTGCGTTAGTAGAATACAGCGTCCCTTTCTCAGGTTACAAATTCATCTATACAACAATAAAAACATTAAAAATAGAATTGGAGGTGTTTAATGTCATCTGGACCAGGCAACATGTAAACACCAAGCTTTATCCTGTACCCGTTCCTCCACTTCCGCAGATTTCCGCTTACAGAGCCCGCGTGCGAATGGAATACCTTTGTAAGGCAATGTTTGCTTTTTAATACGTTACTTAGGTATGTAGAATTGTTTGCTGTGGGATTTAATTAAATTAGAAGTACCTACTTACATTTGAATATATTCCCTTTAGCTCCAATACGACGAGTAAAAATACCCGGTTTAAAACTCGGCGCCGCGGCAATTAATTGTAGATTAATTTTTGGAAAAATTCACATTAAAACAGACACTAAAAGAAAAGAACCAGTTAGCGTTTCTATTTTTCTCAAATGTTTAGGACAAAAATATTTATAGACGGAACGGTTTACAATGGGAGTTTGTAATTAAAACAAATCAAAATCAAACTAACTATACTCACCCCCGAAAATCAACCCACGTCTTTCAAAAGTAATAAAAGGCAAGAAACATTACGTTGGAACAGTTTCATATTAATTATTGAACGAAATCTTAATTTTAAAAGTATGCATTCGTCCGTAACAAACCCTACATTTAGGTATCGAGTTTCAAAGTACCCAACAAAGACGTCCCTTGATCTGAGCTAACCACCAAACATACTGTTTTTTCAACCGTTAGCCAAATATTAGTTATATATGTTCCCATATTTCTTATATAAAAATACATAAAACAAAATATTCCCAAAGCATTAGCAAAATACGACGTATTATGAAGATATTAAAAATCCACTAATTATCTTTTCTAATCGCGGTAGCAATGGTGACTTGACAAACAGTTATTACAATAATAAGATTTTCGCGGTCCGCTACCTACAACGAATGACCAATTTTCGATTTTTAATTAAAAAAATGTATTCTTCAATTTTCCATAATTACCTAGCTATTATTTTTAATTATCCATTAAATTATCTCAACGAATTACACTCCAGGTTTTTTTTTCTCCAAGATAAAATTTCATTTTTAAACTCTAATTTCGTTTCTTTTTGGTAAATTGACTTCACAAATTACACAAATTCAGGTACCTTTAGCAATAATTTTATTATACTTAATCAACTATGTATTAATTAGTAATTTACCTTTTACTTTGAAATAGTAAAAGGTAAAATTACAAATCAATTTAGAATACAGACATTTAATTGCAATTAACCAGGTGTTATAAAGATTGGGATGAATAAATACCATCATAGTAACACCTTGTTATAATTATTGCTATAATTTGCTAACTTTAAAACGTGCATATTACACAATTCATAACTGCAAGTTTCATCAAAATTAATTTGTTTTCGTTATACCTACAGTTATTATTCCATATCCTCTACTTGTTTTTAAGATTAATATATGTTCTAGCACCATTCCCGGAAATTAGTAATAATAATCGTTAGTAGCAAAACTTAATCGATATGTTAACTGCGAGTCTAAAGTTACATAGACAATTTAATTATCTTACTAATTGATATCAAGTACCAACACAGTTAGTATTGTTGAGAAGTGATATGCTCTGACAAGGATATCAATTACTTCTCCATTGTACGAAAGATTCAATTAAATGACACCTAATTAGTGCTTAGCGACATTGAATTAGAAAAAAAAACGAAGATTCAACTTATTCTCAAAGAAATTGGTATACCAATTAGTTCTACAAGACGCGACAATGTTAATTACAAACGTGAGTAGATTTTTATAGCACTTTATGTAATTGCAATTCTTATGTATTATTCCTTTGCTTATCTAATTAAAAATATTTGTTGGTTTATGCATAAATGTAATTAAATTAGATATTATTTACTTATGTACTCCGCAAACATACAGGAAATAAGCCATGTTATTGTTAGTGTTACAACTAATATTTACTATTCACTATCTAATTTACATAAGCCGTGTAATTCAACTGAGCCATTTAATGAATTAAAACAGAATTTTGTATAAACAAAAAATTAGCATTTATAATTTGTCGGAATTGAATTGCAACAATCAAATTGATGTGTACGTGTTAGCTTTTGTATCAAACTACCTTCATACACAGTAAATTATTCTATAAACGGAAAGAAACAATGCCTTCAACTTTTTGTGTGGTTATAAATATTCGTTTCGAGTACAGTACAATAAAACGAGCGTTAAAATTATCAAATAATCGTAACAAAGGTAATTATTTCGATTACTACCAAAATAATTCCGCCGTATATCAATAGATTTCTACTAAAATAAAATAAAAGCTCATCATTTATTTTGCATAGTATACGAGGAACGTGTCGCCATTCAACATTGAAAAATTAATATAATCATATTATGTAGAGGATGTTTTATGTCATTTTAAACCTCCCCACGGTATTGCAAGTGATTAAAAAATCATGAAAAATTCGAAACTCTTGTTGAATATATATTACTCGGTTATTAATTTATTCCAGAATATGTTATTATAAAGTTAAAGGGTTGTTTAAATGTGTTCTGCTTTCTATCGATATTTATATGGCATTATTAAAATTAATTTGGTTTGTTTGATTAATAAATAATTATTGTAATAACTACGTTTTAGGTATTGATTTCAAGTTTCATTAAAATAATTTTGTGTAATTGGGTATTCTGGGTTATTTTGAATTTATGGTTTATTACGGTATACATCCGCAATTCATTGATAGTACTATCAATGTAACGGGCGACGAATTGCAATCAGCGCATGGGCGTGGGTATCAATCCGTCCAATTCATAAAATCTCATACTTAAAACAAAAGGTATTTTGTAAAATAAAAGGAATATACGCAATTTATTTCGTTACAATAGAAGACTGCACGTGAAAATAAAGTTTTATTTGACCTATTGACGCAGTACTCGAGCGAATTGGTTGCAAAATATTGTAGCATGAGCATAAATCAGAAAACGCTAATCAGTGGGGCCTGTGTACAATAAAGTATTTCCACAGCCACTACCATACTGTACTTCAATAAGTAAAATGCATTTCTGGGAGGAATTTAAGATTAAATTCTCTATTGCCTAAATTAATTTATTAATTAAAATAGATATCACATGCATAACCTCTTGTAAGAATCAGTATAACGTAGTCTAACTGAGTTATTGGAACAAACGAATGTATTCTCTATTCAAACGTTTACAACTTGCGGTGCGTTCGACTGCTTATGTACAACAACGTACCAAGGATTAATTTTAACAATATGTAAATTATTTAAAATATGTTTGCTATTATGTGTAAGACCTGTTATATGATCAAATCGCACTAGGCGTCGTAAAGGCTTACCAAGGTAAGCGGGTTCCCAAACTATGTCCAGTGGAAGTGGACGTATTCGATATAAGACGTAAAATGTTTGAAATCCAGGTTCAAATACCTTACAACGTTTAATCCGGGAAAAATAGTCTCTAGGCGCCACCACAATCTGAAATTCTTCTGAAATAAATAGTCCTAGGTGAGTTGTTAAACTAATCTTACAGGACCGTGGATGATAGAATTGTAGCCTACTCGATAAAGTCGTCCATAATTCAAGTTAAAACATTCAATTCGTACAACACCCTTTCACTTTAAAACAGCATGTTAAATTTACATACACGCCAAATCAATCTTCAAAAATCTTTAAGTTCAATTAACATTAAACATTAATTTATCCAAAAAATTTTGAAGCATACGTTAACGTAAACTTATTCATCCTACCCCGTATAGTCCTAACGCCAAAGTACTGAGACGTTATTTGAACGCTTCCAAATTTACCCTCGTATACGCAAAAACTAATATTTATAAATGTCATCAAAATTCTGCAATAAATGAATATTAGCCAATTTGGAAAAATAATAAAATACTTATCTTTATTGTGTTTTTAATGGTGTATTTGTATATTAATGTAATACAATCTAAACATTGCGATAACACTGACACTTATCTTCGTTGGTAGTAACATCTATTAAAATTGTTAAAGAAAAAGAAAATTGCACAAAATTGTTTCTACATCTTGAACAATTTTAATAGATATTACTACTAATGCATATAACTGTAAGTGTTATCGAAACGTTTAGATCGTATTACATTAATATACAAATACACCATCAAAATTCCAAAAAACGGTAAGTATTTTAATATGTGTAATAATAGTAAAACTTTACATTTTCATATTTCAGTCCTTGATGGAAAAATAATAAAATAACATTTAACCACAAAATCAATAACTCATGTTAAGAATTGAAAAACGTAACAATCAGTGCGGCTATCATGGTTCAGATATCCTTTCTAATACTGTTTGTAATTTTTGTCGTTAAAATGCATTTAAACGTTTGCAAGTATAAATCGCTGTGATGCAAATCTGAAATGTTTACCCATTAAACAAATCGCGAACCAACGTTTTATTACATTTAAACTGTGAAATCCTTTATGTAACTTCACTTAGAAAAGAGAGCAGTGAAATATAATAATATAATACTAGTTCTCTTTGAATTGTAGATTAAAATATCACTTTGATAAAGTCTTACAGGAAAACTGTAGGGAAGTTCCATCATACAAAGAAATAAGTTAACTAATCGAACTCTATTAACCAAAATTTTCAAGACTATTTACATACATTGCTTTCGTGAAGCAACACATACAAAAAACATTAACCTCTACTAATATTCTAGCATATATACAAACAGAACAATAAACCGTGGTGGCTGGAATTGATTCTCCGTAAGGCCTAATTAAAATTTACCCTAACGCTGTGGTTGAATTTTTTTAATTAATCCAAGTGTGCATGTAAGTAACGCTGAGCTGTCGCTGTAGAAACTTTCACTCACGTCTTTATAACATGTATAAAAATATAAATATATGTTTAATTCAGTATTACTAATATTAATTACCGTCTAGACAATAATTGTGTCATTCAACGATTGCTGTTTATTACAAACCTGTCTAAATACTTAGGCTTTGGGGAAATTTTTGTAAACACAATAATTCGTTTTACTTGTAAACCTTTTAAATACTTCATCCCCAAAATGGAGTTTTGCAGTAAACTAATATACAGGGTGAACCAAAACTCCCGGAACGTTCAAATATCTCGAGGAATATACTTCCGATTGAATCGTTTAAAAAAAACTATCCACTCGACCCTCCCAACACCACCCCCCGGGGGTGGGACGGGCGGAAACTTTGAAATCTTAAATAAGAACCCCCATTTTTTGTTGCAGATTCAGATTTTTCATAAAAAAGTAAGTCTTATCTGTAATGTTTTTTTGATTCGAGATAGATGGCGCTGTAGTGATCCTGCAAATCCTTACTATAAAATTTCCTATCCTAGTAAATAATTCCTTTCAAAACTGATTTCCTATTGCCCTTCACAACTGTTTTATCATTATTTATAAATGCTGTCAGTTGTACACTTCTTCCCACTCCATACAAACTTTCCCTATAAATACCAGACCACCTACTATCCAAAACACCCCTAGTTACTTTCACTTGTTACATTTATCACACTTATCCTTATACCTGAGTTTACCAAACCACCAGTATCCTGACCAGTACCTCCAGAATCTCAACCAGACCTATCAACACAAATTCATATAACCTGATCCCTTGCATCCCTTGATCCATATTAATAACCTAATGTAATCATCATTTTTTCATCCCCGCACACTTTTGTGTACCATCTTCTTGGAGGTGTTTCGCTCCGAGAAGGGTACGTAACAGTGCCTAGAGCAAGAAGTCCTTAATTTGACGGTGGTTACCCTCCTAAAAGCTAAATATTTCTATACTCAGGAATATCCGTTATCGCTATAAGCACCCATTTCACAAAAAAAAGCACGATCATTAATACCATCTTCTTGGAGGAAACACGCCCCGAAAAGGGTACTTAAAGGTTGTGTAAGGACGTGTTTGATTAGACGGTGGTTACGCCCCGGAAAATTACCTACATCTACTACGAGCACGTCTTCTTTAGCGATACCAACCCTCAAACCTTAGTCGGCAGTTGCGACTCCGAACCAGAATCCCAGTCAATAAATCTATATTTGCCCTGCATTCGATACCATTTCTCGCTTTGTAACAACCTTTTTTTGTGGTTGTATTAAAAAGTACATTAATTTAAGAATTGTTCATCTATTTGGCATAATATTAGAAAAGTTTTTAATTATTAATGTGTAGAATTGAAAACTGGCAATTTAATTGGCATTTCCTAGAACAAATCTTTTGGGTGTAATATTACATAAATAGTTTTAGTTCCCTTTCTTAAAAAAATTGGATTTATATTAATGTATCCGCGCAAGCGTTAAGATTTTTTGGGGAAATATACTTGAGTTATTCTGAAAGCTTTTCTTAATTCACTTAATACTGAATGTTAACCGCAATAAATATGATTTTTACTTAACTTTTTTATATTTTGGTGCCATCAGAATTTTGGTGGTAAGTTATTTTTTCCCATTATATTTTAAAACTAAAGCCTTTGCTTTTTTTTAGGCACCTTTCACTTCCTTTTTTTCACCTTTTACTTACTTTTTAAGTACTTATTTTCCAAGTATGCACCTTTTTTAATCATTTAATTTGTATATTTTAAATGGCAAGTTTTACATGAGATACCTTTACAACGCAAGTTCTACATTCTTTTACAAATAAATTTGGCGAATAAACTTCAAGGAAATTCCATATTTTAATGATAACTAAGCAAGACATTGACCGCACCATATGAACCATTCTGCTTCATAGTAACTGTAAAAGTGTATATAACAGTTAAAAGGTAAAGTTTTTTTTATAATTTAGTATAGTTCATGACCTTTGAATTTTTTCTCATTTTCAAACATTTATAAATAAACTTATGTAACTTGTTATTTTATTTTCATTTGTGTTAATTGTTTTTAGTATTCAATAACTAGGTTTTGTTGTGCCTAGAGAGATATACATATATAATAAAAAAAAAAGAAAGACAACATGGGGCTCGAGAATTTATTATTTTATTCATAATTTTTTTGATAACATTTTTGCCATTAAGTGAAAATAATCAAGCAGAAAAGAAGCAACTAGCATTTTTCAGGTAGGTTAACCAAACTCTAAATTAGAATCCACCCTTATATTCATCTACCGATGATCCGACGGCACTTAGCGATTATTAAAAGGTAATTTTTTATATTAATTAAATTATTTGATCAATTACGAATGGTATATTACATCATCTTTTTTTTGTGTTCAACAACTAGCATTACAGCTATATTATTATACTCCGTTTGTAATTGATATACTTTGACGCCTTTTAATAATTGTTGATATACTTTGGCTTAAGTTAATCGTATTATAGCTTTGCCCAATTTACTTTTAAACAACCAAAGTTCATACACCAACCGCGTACACCACCCCGCTGTATTAAACCACACCTTCACCCTGTATAGATCCACTCTTCTTTCATACCGTCATTCACACAAAACTACACTTATTAATAAACCTATTCACAAATTTAACAAAAATAAGCACTTGTTAACAAATCAGCTGTTTCTTATCAAACAGTAACTTGTACATACTGTTACAAGCACCAATTCAATACTCACCTATAGTTGATTCCGTTATGATCCTAACCCACATTACACACTACAAAGCTCACACCGACCGCCAAACCATGCGGGCCTCTTGCAGACCAGGGAGAGGGTGCCGACGGTAATTATTCGCGAGGAGAACTGGGTCATCTTCTCTAGAGAATTGGACCGACGAGGGATCGCCTTTACCCGAGCGAAGGCAATCAGCGAGAGATTCAGGGTACAGCCTGCCACAGCCAAGGACCGTGACAGGCTAATGCGTTATATGGATATGCATGGTACTCCGTATCATACCTATCAGACACGTGAACGTACGTTCAAGGTGGTTCTATGGGGAGCACTTGTAGAAGTCTACGAGAGCGAAGTTTGCAAAGAACTAAACGAACGCGATATTAACCCTTTCGGACAGTGTCACTGGTGCCAGGGATTCCGTCATACACAGCGTTGCTGTGGAGCGGCGGAACTTTGTGTCAAGTGTGCAGGCAATCACCGGCCAACTTCCGGAGAAGTCCGAAGTTCCCACGTCTCCCGAAGTCCCAGAGAAAGCAGACTGACGCACCACAGCAACAGCGACAGAAGAGAACGACGCCGAAATCCTCTCAACAACGAACTGGCCTTAATTACGCTAAAGCGACGGCGAGCGGTAGCGAGAAGGTGCAAGTACCAAATGCGGTTAGAGCCGCAGTTGAGAAATAGCCCGCTCCACCTACTTTAGGGATCGACGCCATTTGGCGAAGACCCTATCTATCAGCCGCAAAGTGGCACTAGCTAAGGCGCAATCGGCGACTAACCAGTGGGGAGTGACCCTCACGCACGGTCAGGAGGTGTCTGCCCTTTTTGGGTAAACACTTTCCGGAACGATGAAGAGAAGGAATGTCACGGATAAGTATAACAGTACTGACTTGCATTACCTGTCCTAAATTTAACTTCCTAATTGTTCTGTATCGCCTAACGATACAGAAACTATCCTACTACTGCACAACGGTAGTACCGCTATCGTTGTGCACATACATCATTCGAGAGACAACGGGACAGTCCACGCAGCACCAATACCACAGCTACAATTCCCATACAACAATAAACTATTTTTGAAACCAACAATTACACAACACGATGTCAACAGACATAACAATAACATAAACCCAACACTCACACAATCCACGTGCTGAAGAGGACGAAGACTACTGAGTGGCGCACCACCAACACATACTCTGTATATTGTATATTATATTTAATTTAAGTGTAATATGTATTGTGTTATATTCCTATGAATTGTAAAATATCTAAATTTTAATAAACTCTGTTGAATTGAAAATGTAAACTTTCACCATTATCACACATAATAAAATACTTATCTTTTTTGGGTTTATAAAAAACCCAAAAAAAGATAAGTATTTTATTCTGTTGAATTGAATTGAATTGACATTACACACACTTCATTACACTGCTATCATATTTTCACGGTGATTAACATGTTCATTAAAGAATTATTTAACGTGTTCGTAACACATCTGTTTAACTTTGTATTTAATAATGTTATCTATAGAGGGCCATACTGAATAACCAGAGAAACGAGTCAGTGGGTCCCGTATATTACCATAGCCAGGGAACACCAGAATGACCTTTAGTTTCATTTTTGTTTATTCATTAAGTCCATTAGAGTTTATTTTATTTAATTATCTTTGTTACTTTCTGTGTAGAATTGATTATAGTTATTATATGTTGTGACCGAATAAATGTGTTAGAAGACAACTAAGTTTTATTGACAAATCGGCAACATACATTACGCCAACGTAGTGAAACTGAAATCGACCAAGATTAAGGACAAAAGAATTATAATTTGTAAAATTGCAAAACTAAAAGCAATACAAGAGTAGCACCAACCAAAGGAGGAGTTGCAATTGGAGAAATAATTTTATCCTGATTCCGCAGGAAACATATGAAGACGGTCAATCATCGCAAGAAATACACTTTGAAATCTTGAATGGGAACCCCCATTTTTTATTGCATATTTGGATTCTACATAAAAAAGTATCTGACTTTCCCTGAGCACCTAATACATCCCGAGCACCAAATCGACCTCGAGTACTAAAAGGCAATCCCGAGAAATAAGATGGCTAAATTCCAACGTTAACACGAAGCACCTGTTTGTACTTTTGGTCAACCCTAAGTAATGGAACAATACCAGGTTAACAAAGATCACTAAGTCGAAAATTAGTACTGGGTTGACCACTGGCGCTAGATCAGTCACGAGCATTAAGGCGAAAACAAGCACCAGGTTGACAGGGAGAATTAGGTTGAATTCAAGCACAAGATCCGCACTGATTCCTAGTACGCTGTAGACACCAAAATACCACATCAACTTTAACTTAGTTTCTTTTGTTGTTTTTTCTGCGTGAAAAAACGAAACGAAGGTTTTAACTAAAAAAATGACAAGTTGCACTATAATAGTAAAAATAACTGCACAAAATACCAACAGGCTGGTTGACTTCACTTAGAAACTGCGTTTGGTGTAATCCAGGAACTACGGTGTGGACGCAGTAGTTGTTTCCTTTGGAGTACTTGTTATAGGTGAGTCTCATTGCATCTCATACCCGGAGTGCTTGATTAACGTGAACCCCGTACCTCTTACAATCAATGTGCTAGAATAACGTGAATGCCCTTGTCTCTCACAGCCGGGGTGCTAGATTAACGTAAGCCCCTTGCCTCTCACAATCCGAGTCTAGATTAACGTGAGCCCCCTTGCCTCTCAAAATCAAGGTGTTAGATTAACGTGAGTCCCCTTGTCTCTCATAGTAGGGGCGCTAGACTAACGTGAGTCCCCTTACGTCTCACAATCGGGGTGCTTTATTCTGGTGAGCTCCTTTACCTCTTACTTGTTTTAGTTTTTGTCTTGCTCAAATTGACTGCATCCCCTTTCTTGGAAAATGCCTAAGCTAAGGTAAACCTCATTTTGCATCTTGCATTAACTCTGCAATACTTACGGAGTTATTTCATTCGCAACATTACGTATTCTTTCTTTCAGTTCTTCCAGATCGTTGGATTTCGTTCAATAAACTGATTTTCAAATATCCCCAGTAAAAAAGAGGTGTCAGTACAGGTGGCGTTGGTGGCCATTCTATGGTACCTATTCTATCAATCCACCTCTGAGGCAAAACGTTGTCAAATTACCGTCGGTAAAGAATGGTCCGATAATGTGGTTACACAATATCTGCACAATGCTGCATATGATGCTCTTTCATCAAATGGAGATTCATAGTGGCCAGTGCCTTATGCTATGCCGGTTGACGGAGCTAGTCATAGTAAAGGGGCTTCGTCGGAGAAACAAGTCCAAAACAGGAATCGAATAACTCTGAATTAAAGTCATCTCTAATTAGTTTTTGCAGTAGTTTTATTTTACGTGGATGATAATGATGCTATTTCATAACTCTAAGCACAGATGATTGCCTAATTTCGGTTTGATGAGCTGCTTTTCGGCTTGAGGTATGAGGATTGTCTTCTAGATCTTTAACCGGTCCTGTTCGTACAAAACGATCAGATGTATGAAAAGCAGTCGATTAGAAATTGGTGCACGATTAGGAAACCATTGCCAATCCCATTGAATAAATTGGCAACATCGTTGTATGACCTTTCCTTGTCGCCATACCCTCGCATCATGAGAAGAGTCATCCGAGCTCGCTCTCTCTCTCTCCTCCCACTCCCCCCCTCTCTCTCTCACTCTCTCTCTCTCCTCCCTTCCTACCTCCCTCGGTCTCTACACCCCCCCCACTCTCCCTCCCACTCTTTTTGTTTTATGTTGCAAAATAAATGTCGAAGTAATTGTATTTACAATAACAATAACAATATCAATAATATTGTACAATTTACAATAACCGTATTAGTGGATAGCCTTTTGAAAAGGATTAAACACGTGTTTTTTGTTTTGTCAACCTAGCGTGTATTTCTTGAGATGATTGACCGTTTCCATGCGTTTCCTGCGGATTCGGGATAAAATTATTTTTCCGATTACAGCGCCATCTATCGCGAATAAAAAAAAAGTTTCAGATAGAATTTATTTACTTTTTTATGGAGGATCTGAATCTGCAATAAAAAATGAGAGTTCCTATTTAAGCTTTCAAAGTTGTCCCACCTACGGAGGTGGAGGAGGGGTCGGGGGTTGTACTAGGGATAGGTTTTTTAAAAAGATTGAACTCGTATTTCTT
Source organism: Vesta saturnalis (assembly GCA_036346205.1). NCBI lineage: Eukaryota > Metazoa > Arthropoda > Insecta > Coleoptera > Lampyridae > Vesta > Vesta saturnalis. The sequence continues at coordinate 252,637 of JARFJB010002367.1, read as the reverse complement.
GCTTTGTCGATCGGAAGCACATTTATCGAGATATTTGAAAGTTCTGGCACTTTTGATTCACCCTGTACACTGCGCAACTAACTATTTAACACAGAATGTTATATGCATTATAAAAATACTCTAAGTATAAATTAGAGCCCGAGTGTTTGCCTTCTACCCTGCCACATTAAAATTGTTTATTCTAAAATTATTGTTGCTAACTTATGTGTTTGAAAGGTACTTCTTTTAACATTTCCATGGTTATGATTATTGTATACATATTAGTTTCCCTAAATGACTAATCGATTGACCTTTTTCGTTTTTCGCATCATTTCTTACTTTAAAGTCTTACAATTTTTACCTTTAATAATTATATACTTCTTCATTTCTTAATCGATTATAAAACGCATTCATAGCAAGCTTTTAGTTAATTCCTTTCAAAATATTTCTCGTTTCTACGTTACCTTCGGGTTGTGAAATTATTAACTCGCTTAATTATTTCTTAATTTTTTTTTACTTGGCAGCATAGTTTTCTAAATTTTGATTTGTTTGACAATACAGTACTTGACTTTTAGGAAACAAAACTTCAAAATTCCTTATTAGTTGATTTATACTCTCGTACCTTTGGTTTAACCTAGTCTTTGCCAATTTTGTTACCCTTAAACATAATACAAATTTAATTAGAATGTCATAATTTCCGTATAGAATTGTAACGTATCTAATAACCGTTTTGTAACATTTTCATCTACGGTTATTTTTGGGATAAAAAACAAACGGTCTTTGCACTTAACACCTTCATGTTGTTATTCTCTTTTGTAATTCTCCACTTAAATTTAACCTGCATTAGTTAGTTTGTTATATAATTTGCACAACTTTCTTTGACTTTTTAAAATTTAAAATAAGACTAGCTTTTCCTAATTCAACTATACTGAACATATTTCTACCATTCCTACTATTTCGATCAGAGTTGCCCTCTGTTTCCCTACTATACTTTATAGATTGATTAAAAATAAATTAACATACTTAAACAAATTTTCTAGTTTGGCTACGTATTTTACTTCCTAGTTATTTTATTTATTTATTTATTTATTAATCCATATACAAGCTTTTACAAATTCACGATTGTAGGACCACAGGTATTAAACCTAAATCGGTCCACATAAAACAAATTACAAAAGCAAGACTAAACTTAGATATACAACAAAAAACAAAAAGATAATAAATTAGATTAAATTTACTTTATTTACTCTAACTCTTCACTCTGTGCCATGGTCATTATTTTATGTATGTATCTTTTAAATTGAATTTTGGAGTTGAAAAACATGTCTATGTGTGGTTCCTTATTTAATAGGTTAAACAGATTTAGTGCTTGAATAAAAGTTAAATTTTTGTATGATTCTGTGAGTGTTCTTTTAATATTAAAGATATTCGCCGAACGTACTTCTAAGGACCTAGGAACATGTAAAGCAACTTCACTTAGTAACTGCGGACAATCAATCTCATTATTCCACAGTTTAAAAATAAACATTAAGCTAGCGACTTTACGTCGCATATCAAAACTATCCAAACCAGCAATCTTCCTAAGCTCACTAGTAGACATATCAAGAGGACATGATGATTTTTTGCATTTAAAACAAATGTACCTCACCATATGATTCTGTATAATCTCAAGTTTGGAGACATCCTTTTTTTTATAGGCATCCACTGCACAGTGGAGCAATACTCTAGTCTGCTTCTACCTAGGATTGAAATAGCAAAATTATTGCTTTATGGTTAGCAAAGTCGCTTGTACATACATCTTTTAATAAATCCAATCATTTTATATGATTTTTTAGTTATGATATCAATATGTTCACAAAGCAAAAGTGAATTAGTAAATACCACTCCTAAGTCTTTAATACTACTTAGGTACAGATTCAAGGTAGGAACCATTAATACGATAGTTAGGTACTTAAGATTACTGTTGTCCCGCAATTGACATTGCTACACACTTGTCTACATTCAGTAACTATTTATTACCCCAATCTGCTAAGGCATTCAGATCATCTTGCAAAATTGAAATATGTTCACTAGATTCTATAACTCTATAAATTTACGATCATCAGCATAAATGAGACATAAGGATTTAAAAATATTTGGCAAATCATTTGAAAATAAGACAAAAATACCTGAGAGAGCAATAATGCTTTTCGATTCATGATTTAAAAATCTTACCTTTAAGGTGCGATTTTGTAAATATGTGGAGAACCAAGATAATACTAATTTACTTGCACTTAGCTTAAAAAATGTAGTTAAAAGTATGCCATGGTCAACCACATCGAAGGCTTTTGAGAAATCAGTATATATTACATCCAATCTGCCGCCCTGGTCCAAAATGGATTATGCATAATTAATGAAAACCATGAGATTAGTTTCTGTATTCCTATTTGGAATAAATCCATGCTGAAAAGAACTAAGCACATTTTTAACATTACACAAAAGCCTTGTATAAATAGCGTTCTCAAAACCTTTGCTGGGATATTCAGTATTGATACTGGTCTATAATTTCTAATTTGGGATTTTACCCCAGATTTATATACAGGAATTAACTTAGCAGCTTTCCAGAGGGTTGGAAAATCCTCACTACTCAAAGATAAATTGAAAGTGTAATGTAACGGTAATACTAAAACATCCTTGAACTCTTTACACACAAGTAGGGATCCCATCTGGGCCACTACTTTTTTTATTTTTTAAATCCTCAAAACTCTGCATAACATCCCTCACAAAGAGTAAACCAAAATTAAAACAATTAATTTCAATATAACTACAATTATTATTATCTAATATTATTTTCTCAATATTATACTCAGCTGGTTCACTACTATACACCGAGCTGAAATAATCAGCAAAAGCATTAGTTATATTCCTCGATATTTAACATTATTAAGAAACATTTCATCTAAAATTTTTGTCTTTTACGTTAACAATTTCATATATGACCAAAACTGATTTGCATCTGACCCTATGGACATTTCAATATTCCTAATAAATAGAGTATCATTAATCTTTTTTTTTAGAGATGGTCTTACTTTTTTAAAATTATCCTTAAAATAGGAAGAATACTTACTTTTTTTTGCTAATTTTTTTTAGTTTTCAAAAGTTTTATAATTTTATTGGTAAACCAAACTGGATATTTACTTTCTGGCTTTAGGTTTCTTTCCCTTAGGTATACAATCTTCAAAGACTTTATATATATTCAAATGGAAAATATCCACAGCTATATCCACATATCCAAGCAATTATATAAATTAGACCAACTTATTTCATTAATTTTGCTTTTTAAAACATCAAAATTTACTTTACTAAATTGAAAATATGTTAAATCAGAAACTTGATTATCAATATTAGCATGTTAGTACGGATTACTATATACATTGAAAGAAATATTAAGAGCAGGATGATAAACATCCTCCTTGACCAAAGGCTCAAGCTCATGGCTGACTGTGTAGTTTTTTATATTCGTAAACACAAGATCAAGAGTTCTATCACAAGAGTTACTAATATTGCTCACAGAGTCGAGATTACACAATGAAATAAAATTAACAATACTTTGTAATTTACAATTCCCCAAATTATGTGTATTGTTACTGGTATTATCATAGTAATGAAAAAATTAAAGCACACTAAAGTCTCCTATTATTATAATACTGTCATGAAAATTACTATTCAACATTAATTCCCCAAATGTCTCAAAAAAATCATTATAAACTGAAGTGTTACTATTAGGTCTAAAATAAACTGAACAAAAAACAGAGTTCCCTACATTGTGATTTATACTACAAACTACTGAATTGACTTGACTAGTGGAGTAGTAGCTGAGTACTCGTGGGTTAAGGGAAGATTTGATTGTTAACAGCACTCCTCCTCTCTTGCCACTACCATCCCCTGGTCTATCAGCACGCCACACAATGTACCACGAATCAAATATCTCATTATCACAGATCCCATTGTACAACCAGGTTTCAGTATAGATATGTAGGTATACAAGGCTATGCAACAATTTTTTTTCCACTATCGCTAAATCGACGTATCAGCTCATTTTACAACTTTTCGCCAAGTCTCACGTGGGTGTGCGGGTGCGGGTGCGGATGTGGGTGTGAACGCGGGTGGGGTGCGGGTGGGAGCGCGGAAACAAGAAGAATGTGGGTTGTTGTCTATGCTAAAAAGCAGACCAAGGTCAAGTGGTGCTTATATTGACTAAATTGAGTCAAGGTGAAATAATTTTCTAAGCTAAAAGTAGGTGGGTATTTAACAAGTTTAAACATGTTGTGATAGGTACTCAAGTCAAGGACACATTTTTGTCATATAAACCACAGCGAGGTGTGTTAAGATCAGTCAGTTAGCAACTTGCAATTGTTAAACATGGAATTAGCAGGGTTAAACCAAAGCACCTATTGCAAACTTTTTAAAAGTGCATGTGACCTCGAGATATCAAAAGGGTATAAAGTGATTATTGTGGCAGTAATTAATACTAAGTATGGTGAACGTATAGTGATGGAAACGGATGATTTTAAATGTATATTACCTCAACGCTTTTATGAATATTTGAAAGAAGAAAATCGAATGAAGGAATTTAAAACGCAACTAAGCCCGAGGGATGTCTTCATGAACAGTTTGGGTGCAGTTGGGAAAACTACAAACATAACATTTTGTTTTAATAGTAGTGCCACAACCCCACCAAATGATTTAACCAAAATCATTTTTTAAACAGCGTTTAGACCTAGTGCAATTTCAATCAAGAACAGTCGTTATAATGCAGGAAGCAATAACATCATTTCTGGAATTATCCAAACTCAGAAGTTCACCGTTATGTATGGGTACCCCACAAAGTGGCAGTAACAATATGAATAATAATTTTACCTTGTGCTGTTGGTGCTGTCAAAATCGTGATGGTGGTAGTAGCAGTAAAAATGAAGAGAAAGATGATGAAGGTTATTCTTCTAACACTGACAGGCAGATATGATTTATCTGAAGTGTATAAACAAGCAGCTAATGAATACTTACACACCTCAACCTTGTACCAGTAGTGCGTTTGGGGTGTAGCAAGTAGCAACTGTGATCAAAGCAATAATGTAATGTTGGATATGAAGGAATGGAATGAGCTTCTAAGATGGCATTCATATGTAGAATTACAATTTCTCGGGTCCCAAGAAATTGAAAATAAAATTGATTGGTCAAATTTAAACGAGGATGAAGATATAATCTATGATCAACATTATGAATCTCTATCTAGCAATCTTGGTATTAATTACAATTGGGAATTGATAAAAGGATGTGACAGAATTTTGAAAACTGTTATGATAGAAAACTACAACTGCTGTTCTTGTACATTCAATTCACATAGTATAGAAGAACTATTCAATTTAAAGGATATAATAAGCTATAGATTGAATTTCTTGAATCTTACAATCAGGTGTGTTTTTATGAAAAGTTCATACAACAAATTCTTGACTACCGTAGTTTTCGTGAGAAAGAATTCCGTGGTGGTGATGATGACATTTATAAAGGCATTGATGATGTTATAAATGCTAAGTATATTATTAATTCACATAACACCGTATGTTTAATGGAAATATTGTATTATAGTCCTGCTTATCTAATGTATAGCATTTACTGAATAAAGAAATAACTATGATTTGTTTTTCTCAATTTAGGTATAAATACCCCGTTTTATCCATCCAGGTAAACAATGTTAGTTAAGAAGCGAAAGAGTGCAGGTAGTGGTGGTTTAGTGAATGCTCTAATCAATAAACTACCGTTTGGATTGCATTTACCTGGTTACCAGTAATGCGGTCCTGGTACAAAGTTAGAAAAACGACTCGCACGCCGTGACCCCGGTATTAATCAATTAGATGCTCAGTCCAAACTTCACGATATCAGTTACAGAGATTACAGAGATTTAGACAGTAAACATAAAGCGGATAAAATTTTACAAGAAAAGCTTGGGAACGCTTTAAATCATCATGCGCAACATTAGGTGAACGAACTACAGCTTTAGAAGTCAGTACCGCCATTAAAGCAAAGAGGAAATTAGGAATGGGGTGTAAACGTCGATCTAATCTGAAGAAGAAGAAAAAATGCAATGGCGGAAGTTTATTGCATTTACGAAAAACAATAGCTAAAAAAATTAAACCTAACGGAAATTTCACAGACACAATAAAGTCAGCGGTTTCAACGGCAAAACGTGTGGCAAAAAGTTTAGGAGGAAAGAAGAACATTAAAGTTCCTAGAGTAATTCCCCTACATAAACAAGGAGGGTTTTTACCATTTCTTATTCCGTTATTCGCAGGATTATCAGCAATCGGTGTTTTAGCTGGCGGTGCATCAGGAATTGCTAAAGCAGTCAATGATGCTAAAAATGCTAAAAAATTGCAAGAAGAGACATCGCGCCATAATCGCATGATGGAATCGATCGCTGTAGGCTCCGTGAATAAGAAAGGCGGTGCACTGTATCTAAAACCAAACAAATCTGATGGTGATGCTTTATACTTAAAACCGTTTCCAAAAAACTGAATAGATTACCCGAAAGACCGTTAACGGATATTGATTTAAAGAAATACACCAAATATGTACCCTACTTTAGGGATACTTTTATGAGAGATAGCACGCCTAAATTACCACTGAAAAATGAATCTGGAATTATTAACTTAGATAGCCAAAGAGGACCAAGTACACATTGGGTTTGCTACAAAAAGCGTGGTAAAAAGGTATGGTATTACGATAGTTTCGGTAATATTCGACCACCAATCGAAGTGATTAACTACTTTTGGGGGTGTAAAATATATTATAATTATAACCAAGATCAAGAGTTTAATACAATTATTTGCGGACACCTATGCCTACAATTTTTATGTAAATAATCAGCACAACATCAAACTTTCTCAGTTATGTCAATAACATTCAGTTTATCATTAGAGCAAACAACAATACACTTAAATGTGAGATAAACAGTTCATTTGAGGTCGATTTTACTAAAGAAAATTGCATTGGGCGCATGATAGGATTTGAGTCTAAAATATTAGAACCAAATATTTTACATACATCTGCGTTAGACATCCAAATATTTAAACACACTAATCTACACGTAGAGTGCAACATTACAAAAGAGATCTTATTGAAACGGGAAACCTGCTAAAGTATGATATGAGATTGATGTTTCAGTTCCACCGGGTTATCGTCTAGATAAAGCACCAAGCAATACTCAATATTTAGAAGTTAACACTGACATAATTAGTAATGTAACAATTAATTTGACTAATCAAACGGGTGCATTAATAGACTTTGGTAAAGGTGAACCATTCATAGTACTATTAGAACTAAAAGAACATGGGTCTGAGAATTAATCCAGGACCAATTCCATATTTCAAAAATTCATATAAAAGACATCATCCCTCATCATTAATCATTAATCATTAATTAGTCATCAACCTTCATAGCGGTTAACATCTGCAGAGAAATACTTTTTAACGTCAATTGGTTTAAAAGTTCTCAACCACAATGGCAGAATCGTTAAACGTCTTTCAAAACGTACATTTTTATGATACTATAATTAAATTAGATATTCACACTTATCTTCCGTATGGATCTTCTAAATATGGACCTTCCGAAGAAATACGCATTTTAGTTCAAAGTCAAGACCTAATTACGGCTACTTTTGATAGTTTTCTGTACATAGAAGGTAAACTTGAGCTTAAAAAAGAAGATGAAAGAAAAGCATGCAGCTTAATCAACAATTTCCCAAACTTTCTTTTCGAAGAAATTCGTTATGAGTTAGGTGGTCAGAGAGTGGATGTTTGCAGAAATCCAGGTATAATATTTACGCTTAAGGGATATATTTCTTATACGGCAAGCAAAAACAAAGCACTAAGCTATTTGGGATGGTCGCCAAAGAATGAAGAACCATTACAAGTAGAATTCGATGAGCAAAATGGAGAAAAATCTTTTACAGTATGCATACCATTGAACCACATATTTGGAATAATGGAGGACTATCGTCAGGTAATCGTGAATATGCGCCAAGAGTTAGTTTTAATGCGATCTAGAAGCAATACAAACTGTTACTATGGCGAAGTTGATGCCGCAATAACCTTAAATAAAATTCAATGGAAAGTACCACACTTAACACTTAGTGATGCTGTGAAACTTAACTTGTTTCAAGAAATCAATAAAAATTCTATTATTACTGTTCCATTTCGTCAATGGGAGTTATATGAATTACCTTATTTAAAACAGGCAACTTCAGACATATGGCCAATAAAAACATCAACGCAACTGGAAAAACCACGTTGGATAATTGTTGCATTCCAACAAGGTAAAAGGTACACAAAAGTCAGCAGGGGCCGGAAATTTTGATCACATTAACATCAGAAATCTTAAAGTACATCTGAGTTTCGATGTGATTACTATCGTGAAGATGATAAAGATGCATTATTCAACTATTCCGAATTCAAAGCATGTCCAGTATTTGTAATGGACTGCTCTAAACAAAATGAATCCTTAAAAAACTCAACACCTTTCGATAATGCAATTGTTGTCTATGATCTTATTCTCCATGACGCTATTGTGCAGTACAGCCCACTCACTGGAGAAGTGAAAAAGTTATAGTTATTGTAATATAGCCTAGTATATAAATAAAAATGTAATTATGCGTTTAGTTTTATTTCATCTACTAACGATGAAAGTAGTTGCTCAAAAACAAAGATTCTCAACTCAAAATCATGAAAAGTCTATTACTTCAAAACATGGTGATTTACTTACTAATAGTATACATGGTATTATATGTGGCCCCTCCAATTGTGGTGAAACAAACTCAATGATCAATCTGATTACCGAGAAAAATGGCTTCAAATTTAAAAATGTATACGTATGCTCTAAGTCATTGAATCAAAACAAGTACAAAATTTTACAGGAAATCTTACTTCAGTGATAATCAAGATGTGATTGAGCCTAATTTGCAAAATCAAACTCTATTTTTATCTTTGATTGTATCGCTTTAGAAAAGCAAAATAACATTAGGGCATATTTTTCTATGGGTAGGTATAACGATATTGACTGTTTCTATTTGGGTCAAGCATACAGTAAAATTCCAAACCAATTAATTCGTGATAATGCGAATCTAACGATATTATTTGAGCAAAATGAATTAAACCTAAAACATGTGTATGAGGATCATATAAGTCCCACCATAAGCATGAAATTATTTCGGGACATGTGTTCAAAGTGCTGGGTAGATCCGTTTGGTTTCATGGTCATAAACAAGGATGCTGAAGTTAATAATGGTCGCTATAGGAAAAGATTTGATGAGTACATAATACCTTAAACTGCTTACAGTAGTTTAGTAGGTACTGATCTGTTTAGGTATTAACAGCTATCTGTTCGAGGTAAACCGGTATCTGTTCAGTAAACCCGCTTTGCTACCAAGATAACAAGGAAATGATATTAAAGAAAAAAATTTTTCAGGCTCGTAAAAGAATGCAACAGAAGTATAACAGTATTAAGACTGCTCGCATTGATAATGAAAGAACATTTGAAAGTACCTCTAACTGAAATAGTAAATAAAATCAATCCAGATAAAAAAAAACACCTAAAAAGGAGCGCATTGACGGTAAACCCAAAAAACCACCCCCATATTTCCGAGAAAGCACGCTACTACCCCCACTAGCCCGCTAGCTGAAGTTCAACGGACTCCAGGCTTCACTCCATTAGGTGATTCAAGAAAGGGTGCTACTAGCTCACTAGCTCAGCTTCCCTTTTTTCAAACAAATCCTCCTCCAGGTCTTCGTACACCATCTTTCTTAGATACATCTGTCGTAGGAGGGATTAATATTGAGGAAGAAGAAGAACCCCTTAGTGGCACAGATTTCTCGAGCAGTATCATGAATTACCCCGTATATACGTTGAACGTGTTATGAGGGATCCTGAAGGTGTTATTGATCATACTTATGGAGTCTACTATGATACCAAAACTGACAAATGGACAATTGGTAATACTCCCGTTACAATTAAAGGAAACTATATGATTATTAAAGGAGTCACGCGTATAAAGGGACCCCAGGTTTATATGATCTGCTTATTAAGAGTGAACCCAATTTAAATCTAGTAAATTGAAAAGATAGAAAAGGTTATAGAAGTATTTTAGGAGCTACTAATGTTGTAAAGCGAGATTATAACGTAAGTGGGCAAATTCGAGGTAGCCGCAGCAAAAAGTATACACAAATAATCAAACCCTTGCTATCATCATCATCACCCATAGCCAAGGGAGATGGAGCTATGTTTGTTAAGGAATTAACAAACAGGCCGATTGAATGTAAATGTTGTAATGATGTACATGAACTAATTGGTGATCTAGAGGTATTGTAGCCAGAAAAATTGGCAGGGAATACAGGTGTCGTGAATGACATAATATCAATTGTAGAAGAACTGTATGAGGATGGGTACATTGAAAAACCAAACAGACAATTTTTAAACAGTATAAATGAGAAGGAATTGATGTCGACATATCATAACTAAAATGCCCCTTGACAAATTTGGACGTTCAGATATCTAGCATCAATTTAGGAAATTAACCCCTCAGTTAAAACTGATTGATGATAACCAATTTGATATCGAGAATAGGAGACTCAGCAATGTTGCCAGCCCCATAGATCCTCAAGATGCCATCACTAAGCAATACTATTTATCAACAAGATTCAATTGGAATGGAAACCATTTAACACAGTTAGCGGACCCGGAAGAAGATGGTGATGCTATAAGTAAAGAATATCTTGATTCTTGTCTACAAGCAGTTCAGAAAGCTTTTAAAGGAAACTCGAACGCTTATCTAGTGTTGGAGCAAAAACTATATCAACTTAAAGAAATTGTGGATAAATTAGTACCATGTCCAAATTACAACTCGTCCACGAATTGCATAAACCTACACGAAAAAATTTTAAACGAAGACGCACAATAATTAGAGGTTTTGATGACCTTTGGCAAGCAGATTTGGCTGAATCTAACACATATGGCAAACAAAATAAGGGTTATAAGTATATATTAGTGGTTATCGACTGTTTTTCGAAATACTTATGGACTAAAGGATTAAAAACAAAAACAGGTCAAGAAGTTACCAAGGACATGCAAACAATCCTCAAAAAAGGACGGAAACCTACCAATTTCCAGACAGATGCAGGAAAAGAATTCTACAATGAGCATTTTACTAAACTAATGCGGTGTTATGGAGTCAATCATTACTCTACCTATAGCACAAAGAAGGCTGCAATTGCGGAACGTGTTATTAGAACCATTAAGGGTGCTCTATATAAGTCATTAAGCCTACAAGGTAAATACAAATGGATTGATAAAATTGATACTATAACCATAGACTATAATAATCGTAAGCATAGAACTATCGGAATGAAGCTCAAAGATGTTGGTAGTCATACAAAGCTAGAGGCTTACACTCACATAAAATTATTCGATAGGAATCGATATTCTGTGGGTGACATAGTAGGAATCATTAAATTTAACAGTATATTCGCCAAAGGATACACACCCATCTAGTAGAAAAAGTGCTTCGCTCCAAGAATAATAACTTATTCATAAAATGCTGGGGATTGGGTGAAAGATCATGGATCAATAAGGATTGTTTTATAACATTTAACTTGTAATATGTGAAATAAATTACTTATATTAGTTATATAGTTTATATAAAAGGATGTCGCTCTTAGATGAAATAAAACGCACAAAAAACAATAGTATTTATTTTTAAATATAAATATTACATTTGTTTTAAAATTTCATTATCTTATAAAGTGAACCTAAAGTACTTCTATAATCACTTAAATTACTGGATGGCCATATCCGAATCTGGCCCACACCTCCATCCCAAGAACGAATTTGAATTTGTTTCACCTTTATTGATGTTGTCTAGTATCCAGTAATAAATTTTGTGGTGCTCATCGTTTTCCCACGGTTGAAACTTTAGTTGATATTTTGTTCTAATAATATCTTAATCAAAATATCGAGGCACTTGTAGTTAGCATAATATGCCGCTTTCTCAATACATTCAGTTATAATAAATAAAGTGTCTTTGTAATCAATATTTTCTAAGGTAGATTTAACATTTGTTGAATCATCAACCCATAATAAATTGTATAGATACATTTTAAGAGTATGTCACCAAGTACATTCATATCGTCTAAGATCCTATCTACTTCATCAAAAGTTAATGAATTGTAAGCCTTTATCGGTACAAAATTCATAAACTTTTAATGGTATCGTCAAATTTAATTTTTTATAAAATAATGTCTTAATAATAACTTCATTTGCACACTTTTAGTATATAGCACACTAGTAAACACTCATCAGGAATAACAATATATTGTAATATATTCAGTACAAATAAATCGCTTTCGGGGAGGACGTCCCCATCAAAGAACGCTTCAGGTATTTTCTGTAGATTTTATCACTACTGTACCATAGCTCTTCCTGCAATTTGTTTTCAAGACTGTTCATAATGATAAAATTGTTTTCTGAAACACAGACGAATAAATGCTATGTAAAGTTAAATACCCAAGGTCTAGTATCAGTGAAATTCAAATTTACTAATCGTTTATCATCACAAGGATTAAGTACTACTTTATTCTGTTTGATTGTAAACACATCACGTTTCTTTGATCTTATCAGATGCTGATAACGCCATCAAACAAAACATGTTTATAATCATTTATCTGTTTGACGCTTGCGCGGGTAGAACACTTTGATTTCAACTGAAAAGGCGTATATGAGGCTATCCGTGTCCATGTACACGAGCTTAGCATTGTTATGAAACTTGGGTAGAGTGAACCGTAATTAAAATTGTATAAAAGTTTATGAAACGTCTAAATCACTGAATCCTGCATATATAGGTTTATTGAAATATACTTCTAGCTTATACTTTATCTTTATCAAATATTGTACAACTATGAAAATTTGGTTTTACTATGTAAGCACGAGCACCACAGCGACCCTCCCATTTCGTTACTAAACGTATATCTTTATCTTTACGTACATTTTCCATCAGCTTCCCAAAATATTAATAAAATTAATATAAATTTTTATAAAATTCATTTTGAGATTGCTGGCCCATGGTGGTATTTAAATCGATATATTTTTTTAACCACGGGGACTGTTTAAAGCGTAATATATGGTGTACTTTTACCAACTTCAATCCATATTTTAAATATACTTTAAAATTTCTGTAATGAATTACATAATTATGTTTAGGATACAATGTAAGCAATAATTTTTTCATTCTGGAATCAGATACGGGTGGTACCACATGTTCGGGTGCTAATGGTAGATCTCTGTGACTCTCATGTAATTCTATGGGATAGTTTAAATCACACTCGACTATGTAGCCAATTTCCAAATCATTGGCATGGTTTATTAAATCTAAAGTTTCAAAATTATCAACAAAATAAAAATCGCTATTTTGATTTTTACTTAATACAAATGGTAATATAACTTTCCCCTGAATGCAAAACAAATTAGTGGAGAGGTTGTTTAACTGTTTAAATTTTTCTATATCATCTAGTTTAATGGGGAATGGAATTGAATCATAATTCAGAACATCCTTAAAATGAGGATAACTGTAAACTCTATGTAAATGATGTTGCACGGAATATAGTACCGAAACAACTCCCTACAGGAAACAGTACTCATCGTCATTTTTAACATTCACTTCCGCATGCTTTACTGCTATGAAGTAGGGAACTTTAACCTAAATTGAAAGGCCACCTCTAAAGGGGGCATAGCTGTTAATATTCACCTCTAATGTAATACTTCATGTAATGCCTAACCGCAATCACTTTGGGAAAACTCCTCTAATTTTTTTTTAATTTATAATAAACGCTTTCATTATACCACTTATGTAAATTGGTCGCAATATTGATGGCATAATTTTTTATGGTAAAAGTCTTCAACTGGATAACGTAATTTACAGTATGGATAAAATTGCAACTAAAAGGACATTCACTTTTAGTATCGATTGCCTTAGCATTAATTTAACCTTTCATGCAAAACTATTGTATGCATTTTGTAAAAAAATAAGAGGGTCCTTGATGTTTGCTATATTGACTATAAATCCCGTAAGTAACTTACCATTAAAACATGAATCTAGAGAGTACTTAATTTGCACGTACGCTTTTTAGCGACAATGACAATTCCACTACCTGTTTTCTCTGAAGCGTTCTTTAACACTGTTTAACTCTTATAAGATAACACTTTAACAATGATAAATTACTTTCGAGTTTATGCAAATTTTCGCATGTCTCTAAATTTTGAATTATCTTGCAATAGCTTAATATTAGTGTTAATTATATGGATGTGCTTTACAAATTCATTTTTGGTTTTCCAATGGAATAATACTTCTTGTTAAATTAACAATGCACTGCTACTGGGTATACCCTTTCTCATAGTTACCTTCAAAACTGTATCCAACACTACAAGAAAATATGAAGCACACGCGCTGTCGATTATATAGTAATGGAAACAAATATTATATTTATTATAACTGATATGTAAAAATTAACAATTTAAGTAACTATATGAGTATTTTAGGTATACAATTGCAATTCTAGTCGAGAGTGCAATATATTGACTGGTACAAAACTGCTCTTTATCTGCTTATATAGTAATATAAACCCAGCATTAAAGGTCAAAACTGGTTATAACTTGTTGCAAGCGCTTCAGTGTTCATAGACAGATGCATAGATTGCACTTTGTAGCGTTTACTGGGAATATTTAAACCTTAATAAAACTGTTCTCAGGCTTGTGCTGATCATACATTGCACTTTGTGCGTTTACTAGAATATGGTTATGCTGACACATCAAATGCCTTCAGCTGTCATGCTGCAAAGGTCACCTTTTCAGGTCATTGCACATTCACTTGTGGCGTTTACTAAGAATATGCATTAGCTTAACCTTGCTGACAGCATGCGAAATGCCTTCGCACGACTAGATCATGCTGCATTCATTAGAGTTCGTCACCTTTGCTTGCTCAGGTCAGTTCATTGTACTAACCACTTCCACTTGTTATGTGTATATAATGTTAAAGTTTTAATTGAATACTCATTAATTACTCACCATTAGTAATGGCTTCATCCAGCAAACAATCTAAACCTTCCCTGAAAAGGCAGGCAAAACACTGTATTTTGCATGATGTTCTGGTCCCATCAAATAACACCCAGAACCAGCACCTTTGAAGAGACTATCCCATCATCTCCATAAGGGATAGTGATGTAGAGGATGAATTTCCGAAGTATTTCGAGAGGTATCTATAATTTTAATTAATATTATAGTTTCCTTTTATTAATTCATAGGGAACTCTTAGTACAAATAAAATTATTCATCTTTTCAGCATAACGCCAGCAACCACGGTTATAAAACATAAACCACCACCGTTTTGAAACCTAAATATGGAGTACTACAAGCAGGATGGTGAAGAATTGACCATATCCTTTCAGGCCTTCAGAGAAAAAGTATTCGGTGATTTACAAAACTTCACAATGACTATATTAATAGTGAGTGATAGCCAGTAAGACTGAATGAAGAACTGGTGAGGCAATCAGTATTTAGTGTAGAAAAATATGAAAACTGAAAATATATTCAGTACGTTGAAGGTGATATGTGTGTGTTTAATGTTTTTTTGTGGAATTTATTGTATAGTTATCTTTTCATTGCAAAAAGTAAACGTAAAATTTTTTTATTTTTATTATTTCTCGTGAAATTTTATCCAAAAAATTCTACTACAGCTAAAAAAAATGTGAGTGATAGTCCAGTTTGCGCTAGAAAACTGAAATTATCTACGTTAAGAAAACAATTGAAAACATTGAAAAAGTCTGAGTTACTCATGTACTCACGTATAAAGTTCTATATCAAAGTAAAGTAGTAATTTTTTGCAAATTTTAAGTGCATGTTGCGTTGCAAATTTATTTATTGTAAAATATCATGCATATAAAGAATGTATGAAAATATAGTACGGTTAAAAGCGAAACAAAGCTTGGGTTAAATGAAAGGAAAAATAGTTCCCAAAATCATGTAAATCTGAAAACTTTAAGCCATGTATTTATGCAATTTTTTTTTCTGAGAATTAGGTGCAAATTTTAAATTTTCAGTAGCGCATCTTTTGTAGGACTTTATTTTCACCCATCCCCACATCCCCTCCTGCACCCTGAGAAAACGGACGTCCACATCGAGTCGTCTTTTATCTCTTGCCAGAGATATGCACATATATCCTTACTTACATCACACACCTTCAAACATACATCACTTTCATAATTCAAGTACACGTCTATCGTTTACACAACAGTAATTGCAATTATACATTCCATTCTAGAAGAATACTTGTATTTCAAGTTAAATATAATATTACAAATCGTACTATATGGACAATGCATTTTGCAATTGCAAGATTTTTTCTCATTATGAGTACAATCCATTTAAAATGGATTATAATTGCATATATAAATGCAAAATGTCCAAAGATACATTTTGAGAGTTAGTATTACTTTATTTCATAAAAAAATCGTTAGAATTTATTTTAGAAAAACACATATTACAAATACCTTACAAATATGTTAAGCATTTATTATATTACATCACACTTCCTATTGATACCCGATTAATTTGGAAAATATTAAAAATGTACGTTTTATATGGAATTGTGATCTATAATATTTCACAGCTTTCTTCAATAAAAAAAAAACGTTAGAATTTTTTAGATGAACAACATATTACAAATATTTCTGAAATAAATAAAAGATTTTATTTTACATCAGTATTTATCTTAAAAATTTATTGATTTTGTAGTCTTAAATTTTTAATATAAATGTGAATATAAACTTATGCAAAATATCACGAGAGTATTGTTAGCTGCATAACATTTCAGTGTTAAAACTTTATTACTATACCTATAAAGTATTTTATTTTACATCAGTATTTGTCTTAAAAATTTATTGATTTTGTATAGTCTTAAACTTTTAATCTAAATGTGAATATAAATTTACGCAAAATATCACGAGAGTATTGTTAGTTGCATAACATTTCAGGGTTAAAACTTTATTATTATGCTCTTCTTGTCTGCTTAAAAATATTTCTATCACTTATTAGGGGTAGCTTCTACATTAGGGGTAACTGGCCCCATTTGATGTATGTGTTAGATATGTTTAAAAGTGGATGGGCAGTGTTGGGGATTTTTTTAATTTATTTTTGGCAAATTCTGGCCCGTTTTTGGGAAAAAATGATTTCTTTTGTTTGAAAAGATTGGACTTGGAAAAATCTGCTTAAAAAATATTTCTATCACCTTGTGCATTTTAAAATTAAAAGCTTCTCCTAACGTCACAATTTTTATTATTTATTACATATAAATACAGTAACTCATTTAAACACTACAACATATCATTAGCAAATATGTTTAAATGTTTTTTTTATTTTCAAACTCGAAACTGCCTCATTCTCTTAATTATTTCATACACCCCCAAATCTACTTTTAAATCTTTAATTTTTCGAATTACCACCTCCAACCTCTTCTTTCGCTCAACAACAGTTAATACTTGTTCTTTTCTTCCGCTTCTTATTTTGTAAACTACCATTTTCGTCATTTCTGCTAATACTTAATCGCGCGCACCCAAGGAAGCCTTTTATTATAAATCCGCATCCTTCAAAACCGCTAATCTAAACAAAAATGTCTTCTTCTTTCCATGAACTTATTCTATTTTTATACTTCTAGGAAATGTCATACGATAACACTACAGGTCAATAATCTTTGACCTTGACCACTCTATTTTTAGACTTCTAAGAATTGTAATGTGATGATGACATTGCAATTTCTATTTTTAGCATTTGACCTTAACATACAAATTTCCCGCCAAAACGTAGAGTCACCTTGCAATATGATGATGATGATGGCATTGCAATTTATATTTTTAGCAAGCTATAAAAATTTAAATTTTCCGCTAAAAGTTTGACCTTGAAGAGATACAATATCTTACATTTCTCACCACCAGAGGGCGAGTGACCTTGAATTTAACCGGCCCCTAATCACTACTGAAGAATTATTCAGAATCAGCTTTAATAGCATATTTTTTGGATCTCGCGGAAAAGGGTTTAATTGCAAGTATGTGGCCAAAATGCTCTATGTTGAAATTAACATTAAATTTGAATCACAACGTCGACATAAGCAAATTTAATAAACTCATAATGTTTATCAAGCGGGAAAAGGAAGGATATTTACCAAAAAAAGTCAAAGGTATTGGAAAAGGAACAAATTCAAAAATTTATTGCTGATGCTCCTAACAACATCTTCCTAATGTCAAAGGTAAGAGAACGAAAGAGTTAATCAAAATTTTCAAATAAAAAAATTACTTCAATTCGTAGGTTGCATTGGTTTTTGGGAGTAGGTGGTGCATTGAGAAAATATGAACTGCTAAATTTACCAACGGATGATGTTCAAGATTTATCATCTAAATTTCTAGTAACAATTAAAGCATCTAAAACGCACATGAACAGAATATTTAGCATAGTAGATAATAAACAAAATATTCTCGTTTTAATTAGACGCTATACAGCATTGTGACCGAGACATACCCCCCATAAACGGTTTTTTATTTTTTATAAAAATGATAAATATTCAGCACAGCCAATTGGCATAAACAGATTTTCCAAATTACCGTCCACTATTGCAACTTTTTTGAAATTGGAGCAGCCTCATCTTTACACCGGACATCGTTTTCGACGTTCTTCTGCTTCGATACTTTCCAACAGTGGAGTAGATTTTTCAGCAATCAAACGATTTGGTGGTTGGAAATCAACTAGCGTTGCAGAAGGATACATTGAAAATTCGCTACAAAATAAACTCGGTACAGCCAAAAAAAACTCTCTGAAACACATGATAGTAATACTAATTTTTCTGACGACACAAACTCCACCGTAAACATCCAAAATAATAACGACCTGAACCTACATTTGAATTCCAAAAATAATACAATTGGTAATACCAAAATACCTTGTTTCAATTTCAAAGATTGTACAATTGGTAACATAAATACAAATTGTTGTGAACGTAGGGGATTTAATCCTAATATTTCTGAGCAGGTGTAGTAAAATTCCGACTATAAATTTAAGGAATAATTGGTAGACATTGTATTTCACTCACTTGTTGAATAAAGTTGTAAAATAAATTGTTTTAATTTTAAAAAACGGTCGACGGAGAAATATAGTAACGAACACGTATATTAAAATGCGATTAATAATCTCAATTATTAACGCGCTCGCTTCTCTCACGCGTTAAAATCGTTAATAGCTTTCATTAATATACTAGTACGTTAAATAACTATTAAGTTAACATATTTATGTCTATTAATTAATCTCTATCTGACATGAAGTCATTCTGACATAGAATATTGTTTTTGTTTTTATAATGTTGCATGTTTTCATTATGAACGCATAAAAAAGAGGTTGAATAGTTATCCTAAAAAAATTTAAATGAAAATTAGTTCATTTCTTTTAATTTAAGTTAGCATCTAGATACCTATTAACCTCTGTCTGACATGAAATTTTAAGCGTCTGTAAGATATAGGTGCCATTTCAATTTAATTTTTTTAAAAATATTCTTTTAATTTTAGATCATTATGACGTCATCCAAATTATAGATAATTGCCGTACAATCACCCACACAATATTATTTTTTCTAATAATTAATTTTTGTGAGGTTTGTTAACGATCAAATTTAAAAATTTCGGTTTTTTAACTAAAACTCACTGTTCCCCATAGAAACAAACATAGGCACCCTGTATATTAAATAGCTCTTTCAGGTACTAGTAAGACGATATGCATAGTAATTTCCTTATTTCCTAAATGAAGCAGTAATTTTTAATTTTATAATTTTTATTAACACAACATGCTCCTGAAGCCGTCTCTGTCAAAGTAAAATTCCGGTTGAGTTGACATTTGGCAGATGAACTGTATGTATTTGAAGCCGTAGAATCCAAACATGTAAAAATATACAGGTTGTTCCATTTAAATTTTCAGCGTTTGTGTCATTTCGGGTGAAACCGGAAGTCGGTCATGTTTTTTATGTAAAAAATCCCAAACTGGTTCCAACATAACCCATCAAAACTTGAAAATATATATATATATATATATATATATATATATATATATATATATATATATATATATATATATATATATATATATATATACACGTCATCATAACTTGATATTACCAGCAGTATGAAAGTTAAGCGTATCAACTACAAACTCGTTAAATCTTCCCTTATATAACCACATTTGTAATAAAATAAAAGCGTTGCCATTAACTAAATTTAAAACAGTTATAAAAAAAATATCTATTGGAAAACAGTTTCTACAGCAAGGAAGAATATATTAATACTCCTCCCTGCACATTATATTAAATTGGTTGTTAGTTTAGTGTTGTTATATAAGGTTATCTTTTTCTTTTGTGCTTTTGTCTTGCATTACACATATATATGATATAATTATGTACATTTATATCTGACGTGATCAAGCAATGTAATGTTGCAAAAGTTAAAATTAACAATCAATCAATTAATTATACGCAGCCATGTTTTATTCACAGTCATGTCAGAACTTTGCATCTTGATACGTACGCGATTAAACTAGTTATTAGATAATTACCAAACCGTGCCAATCTTTTTAGTTTTATTAATAATTGACAATACTTATTAGTACTTAGTTCTGATTACTATTTTGTTTTATATTGCCCATAAATTAAAGTAACCGCTTTCATATATTGTTTTTTCTCCTAGGATTCTAGTATTGTACACGGCTGTCTTCTTTATTTTTGTTAGTATGCTCATACTTATAGTTAGTTCGATACTTATTTTAGCTTATCTACATGTTGTGCGTAGACTGGTCAGGAGTGCTTCTCCTCTTCAGCCCTGATCATTCTTTTGTTATTGGTGTTGCGCCGTTTTGTATAATTGTATGGTTTGCAATCATGAGATGTGGTTATTTTTGGTAATAAAAAAAATGAAAAGAAGATTTAGATTAATTTTATTATATGTATTAATTGGTTTAAGTGTGTGTATGGTTTAGTAGGGTGTAGCGTGCTGTGTGTGGTTAATCCGATTCATTTGCCGGTTACATGCTGGGTCGTCATCGAATAGACGGCTGGATGCGGAGGAATTCTTCTATCTCCTCGGAGAGGTCGTTAAGATTGTGTTAAGATCGCGGGGGGGGGGGGGGGGTGTTTGAATTTAGTTTGTTTTTCCGTGGGAATTTAGGCAATTGATACTTGTAGGGAGTTGTAAGTATCTGTCTGGTTGGGATTGTGCCTCCGAAAATTCTTTTGTAATTTCTGTATTCTGTGTGTGATGAGTGGTATGTTTGTTGTATTGTGAGGTCATTATTGTACCTCCAAGGTAACCTGTGTATGCATCTGAGTATTTGGCGTTCACAGGAAGCGATAGAGGGTTTGTGTTAGTGTATATAGGTGATCGGAAATCCGTAACAGAGCGTATGTATGTTTTGTAGGTGTGTTGTGGTGTTTTGTGGTGACAACCCCTGAGTCTACTTCGGAGGGTGCCAAGTAGGTCTGTTCTTTATACATCGGGGAGCCAATTTATGATTCTGGTGAAGTGGATTACTAAATAGGTGACTTGTTGCACCGGGAGTCTTTTTTGATTCAGGGTGAGGGAAACACTGCTGTTTGCTACGTTTGGGAAGTTATTTTTGGTGGAGTTTGGATGTCAGAAGAGGATTGTTTGGATTTGGGTGGGATTGACGGAGACTCTCCGTCGATTCGCCGAATTAGAGAAGTTCTGGAGGGTTTTGGATACGCGGCGGGAGTCGGTTCCGCTGTTCCGATTAGCCGCCCCAAAGGCGGTGTCATCCGCAAAATGTACAGCGGTTACTCCGAGTTGTATAACTTCTAGAATCTCGGATGCGAAAATAGTGTAAAGGACCGGGGCTAAGGCAGGGCCTTGTGGTACACTTCCTGTAGGTCGAAAAGGATCGGAGAAGGTGCCTCCTACTTTGGCTGGAACTGACCGATTAGTCAAGTACGAGAGTAGGAGTTTGGAGAAGGTGTAGTGTATGTTGAGGTTGCAGATCTTGTGTAGGAGATCGGCATACCGGACCCTGTCAAATGCTTGCTTAATGTCCAGAAACACAGCCAGATTGCATTGCTTGTGATTGAATGGTCTGGTGGTCTCCGAAAGGAGCTTCAACAAGGGATCGTGACACGTTCGGTTGGGACGGAATCCGAATTGGCTGTTGGGAAGGCGTTCGTTGAATTCGAGGTAGTCCCTGAGTCGCCTGGCTAGAATCTGCTCGAAGCATTTCCCGAGGCAACTCAGGAGGGAGATGGGTCTGTAGGAGTAAGGTGTGGTTAGGTTGTAGTGGGGTTTATGTATAATGACGGTGAAGGTCGATTTCTGGTCCATCAGGAAGTAGAATAGGATTATGCATTTGTTGCAAATGCCGGAGAGTAATCGGAGGGGTGTGTAGGGTAGTTGCCGTAGGATTTTACGATTTAGGCCGTCGTGGCTTGGGGCTGAATTTGTTCTTTTTTTAAAACACGCGTTGACCTGGGCAGGAGTGATGGGGACATAGAAGGGATTCTCGTTATCGGATTAGATTTAGGGAAGGTTAAGGGTACGGAATTGTTCAAGGCGACTCTCAAAGAGTGTCTTAAATTGGGGATCGGACAATGGATTGGAGGTGGACACCAAAGAATTCGGCCTTTCCTTGGTCGGAAGAGATTAGGTTGCCCTGTGATTCGGTTAGATGGAAGGTGCTTTGGTCCAGGAGTCTTCGGCGTGTTTGTTTGATTCTCGCCTGATTAAGGCGTTAAGGCGATTGTTTTAAAAGCCTGGTATAGTGCCATCAAAATGCACTTCCTCTGAAATGTTATCACGGATGACATAGCTTATCTGTCTTCAATTAGTACAATTTAAATCATTTTGATCTGCAAGGGATTCTTGGTGAATAGATAAGTACATAAATAAAGGATAAAATCGAAATTTTGAGTTGATAGAAACCTTGGTTATGGAATTAGTGCGAATAAATCCCATTAGTACCACAATAGTGGGATAAATTAACTTATCGCATCTCTATAAGCAGTATACCTAATTTCGAACCCTTCAATCAAAGGTAATGTAATGTTGTTATTTTCTACTCCTACTCACGACAGTTGTTTCAACGCGGATTTGAAGTAACGCCGTTCCGAGATAATTCACCAGCGGTGGTAATGGTAACTTATTAACGCCTCTGCCTCTACACTAAGAGTCCCTCTAGTGCATAACTCACTTACCGCCACATTAAACTCTTATTACCCTTCCTCTTAATTAACCAACCATAAAAATGATTACTTAATATTTTTAGTACGCGCCAAAACGAACTAAACTTGAAAGCGACGGTACCCCTTAACGCCTTGTATCTAAAAGCGAAACTCTTTGTTTAAGACCAAAAATTTTACCGAAAACTTTCGCTAATAGGTCGCCTAAAACATTTTAAAAACTGCGATATACGCTGTCTGTATTATATTTTAATGCAAAGTAACAATTTTAATATGATATGTAGCTTTTCAACGAAAATGCTTATTGTGATTGATAAAATTTACAAAATACGAATAACTATTATTTACAGAGAAGCTACTTAATTCTCAACAAACTTAGTGAAAGGGATTTTACTGCCTCTCGGTGCCAATATGTAAACCGAATCTTAATTTAACTTTCCATCTAAACTTGATAAACAAAACAAAACATATTTCTTTTTCAGAATAAAGATTCTAAATGTGACTACTATTTGTCAAAATTTTGAATACTTTCCAAATACGTAAAAGACAAAGAAAGAACGTTATAATCTAAAGGGTTCCCAAAAAAATTATGCCTTGTCAAGTTCAATTGCATGAACTTATACTACATTTCAGAAGCCCGGTAATGAGAAATAATTCATAATGTGGTAACTAACGGCCAATAATCGATAAAATCGCGACCACGTGACACAAGCAAAATCAAAACAACTAATGAGAAGCCAATAACATTTACAATGATTATTACCTATATTGAATTTAAGTGTAAAATAATATTGTCAATTGATCCCGACAGTTTTCATACCGTTGTTGCCAGATTGGACCCTTTTTAGCAATATTTTTCGATATCATTTGAGGGCGTTCTGCGTTGCGACCAGAATCAAAATATAAAAAGGGTCTATGTATACAAATAGTTACGGAAAACTGTGATCTAGAGTATGTGAGAAAGTCAGTGGCTTCTATTATTTTCAATTATACACTACTATTGGTTCTAGGTCATTCATACTGTTGTCATCAGCGACGTTTAAGAGTAATGTCCTTGTTAAGTTTTCTAAAAATGTTCACACAATGGTACAATACCTTGCACTCACTAGTTCTTTGTTCTCTTATAGCGTACTTAGTGGCTCGTAACTTTTAAGTATAAAAATGCAGTCAAAGCGAAAGGTGCGGCCGTGATGCGGCCGTAGCAGAGTCATAATATTATAGCTGCTAATATTTTAAATAATTAAATGTAGGTTTAAACGCGATCATCTTCCTTAATAAACTTAAGTAGCCCAAATATTAGCAAATCCATATCACTACAATGCTTGCAAATCCTTTTCTGTAAAAGGTGATCCCAGAACTGGACACGAACCTGAAATCATGTTTTTATGACCATAACCCTCCTATTGTGTTAACATTTTGATTTCACTTATTGTGTTCGGGTCATTATGGTCCGGGAGCCTATTGTTGTCGTTAAATTGATGTAACAGTAAATAATAATAGGAAATAAGATTTATCATTTATTACATTTTATTATGTTATTTTATTTTTATTACATATTATTATAAATGTTATGTAAAGAACGTCTGAAAAGCGTAGTAGCTAGGTATATACATTTATTTGTTGCAGTCTTGACAGTAGTAATATACATGAGCTTTACATAGGTATTCTGAGCAATTACAACATACCATATTAATTTTACTATCATTTGAAGAGGGACAAAAATTACATCTTTTACGCTTGGTTGTGGTTAATTGTTCTTCAAGAAATAGTCGCCGTTTTGTAAGTTTTCCATCATTCCAGGTTGGCCGGTAACATATACAATGATTATTACCTATATTGAATTTATGTGTAAAATAATATTGTCAATTGATCCCGACAGCTTTCATAGCGTTGTTGCCAGATTGGATCCTTTTTAGCAATATTACTTCGCACCACAGAACATAAGCGTTGTAAGCTGAAACGTCAATGATATTGTAAAAGATAGTTATTTGCCATCTTTTAGTTTGCCGTCTGCATGTGTATGTTATTATTAACTTGTCTAACGTGTCTACAGCACCTTTAGTTTTGTTGTAATCTAAAATTACCAATGGTATATTCTGTTATCGTGGTGCATGGTGCACAGCGTAACATTTTATTCGAGGAAAGAAAAATATCACACGTTACGTTGTAACTTTTACGTTGACCTATCTCTGGAGGTTCACCTTCTTTTTCCCGAGGTAAACTTGCATGTTATATGCATAAACAGTTACAGAATCGCATAAAGTCCAAATCTTGACTCCGTATTTAGCAGGTTTATTTGAGATATACTGTCTAAAAGGACAACGGCCTCTAAAAGGTACCAGTTACCCATCTACTGTTACATTTTCATGAACATTGAAGAGATTAGGTAGAATTTCAACCCATTCATCCCACAAGTCCCGAATGGGAGCTAATTTATCAGTTTGGCGTCGTTGTGGTCGAGTTTTTTATCGTCAAAGCGAATTATTCGTGCAATTACATGAAATCTTTGTAGGGACATTGCTGTTCTGGATATTGGACGACCTACATTTCCATCTCACAGACTAGCTGTTGCCTCTCGTGAGTTTATACATTCCAGCTAGAAACAGTGGGCCAAAACATGCTTCTAGTTCAACTAATATTAATTCTTGAAACGTGTCATTACAAAGTATTTTGCCTTTTCAAAATTATATTTACAATTTTGGGTGTGAAATATAAGAAGTAGGCGGATTTTATATCAATTATTCGCGACGTAGCATACCTTGTTAGCTCAGAAATCAACGAAATAACATTTGCTGCTGATAAACTTCTCGATTGATGTGTCTTTTCATTCCATACTATATTGCCATCTTTTGCAGTTACGTGATTATCCGTATCAACTCCATCTGAAATCGTAGCTTCCACTTTATCATCCGATTCGCTATTATATATCTCGGTTTCAAACAAATGGTCTTCTTCTTCAGAAGCATTAGAATCACTATCAGAAACACACAAAAGTTTCTCAAGTTCACTATCCGTAAGCACTATCTCACTACACATTTTAAATAATACATTTCATTTGTTAGGTATTTCTTATTAGAGTATAGCATCAAGTTTGATATTTACTACAAAACTAACACACAGATGCTCACTGGCAATATTATGTAAGTTACTTATATTTATGAAAATAAAACAAAACTAACGATATACATTCGTCTATGATAATAATCTGCTTCTCGTTCTTCTAGTTTGAATGACACAAATCAGCGGGTCATATAGATCCAAACACACTGAGTGAAACAAATACATTTAAAAAGACAAGTGATAATTTTCTAATATCAATCTACGTACACCGCTATTAGACTAATGAAATAAAAGTCATACAGTGGCAACGAAAGATTTAAATAAATTAACGAATAGGAGGGTTAATAACTAGAAACTTTTGTTACCAACAGTAATCCAATTGTTCTCAATCGTGAAAAGTACCATTTTAAATACTAAATGGTTTATTTAATTTAGGAAAATAGCATATTAAGACAACGTTAAATGAGAAAATAATAGAAACAGTAATAACCAAATGATTGTAATAGCTATCTGCATAAATAATGTAACCTCCGAAATAATGAATGTTGCAAACAATAAAATGGTACTCTTGTAAGAAATTCAATCCATGATTATTCCGATTCCAGCGATTTAGTCTTCAAGTTCTAAACACAACGTTGCGCTTTTCTTTAAAATCTAATCATCCTTAATCCTTTATCTTACACCTTATACTTAAACACAAAACAACCAAAGTACTATTTTGGTACGACATTCTAGAACGAGATAATTCTCAATTTTTCATTTAAGTGAAGATCTGTAATTTCCACTATTTCCAAAATGCACTAATCTCTTTATACTCAACCATATTAGCGGGTTATTGACGACGTAAATAATCACATATACGCATATTGCTAAGCGCTTTAAACAAATCTTCGACAAATCACTGTGTCAACACTTTTGTTTCCAATCCACTACAAACACACAAACACCTTTCGCTACAACACTAACCCCGGCCCATAGGCCTGAAACCCTCCTCAACTGCATATGTTTTACTTTCGACATCTCAATTCAAGGTTTGAACTTCGACTTCCAAAATCTGTACTTCGACTGACCAATTTCTCATCTTCCCACTAACAAAACACATCTATACAAATGATATCATACTGTAGACTCCCCAGGTACCCTATCTTAAAACTAATTTGAACTTATTTTCAAGAATGCAAATCTAAGAATAAAACAATCGCTAAGTGATTTATCGTCACTTTACTGATAATAATGTTACTATAACCCAAATTAATTGTTTTTCTTACATTGACTTTCCTCGCAATAATTAAAACATTAAGATACTGATATTTAATTACCCGAAAATCTTAAATCTGATCGAAAGAATAAGCTGTCTAGTGGTAGGTAAGTTGTGCTGTTTGAATTAGATAAACAATGAAACTACTCAAATTAAAATTAACGAGCTTTGCGCAAGGATGGTTCAACCCGTTAATGTATTATTGTGGGAAAGAACCACCAGGAAAACCAACTTTATTCATAAATAAGTAGTTGCACAAGTACGTTAATGAATCAAATAAAAAACAATGAAAGGGTTAAATATATAATAAAACACCATTAAATCATGTTAATGTGCGTACACAATTATAACATTCATGGAAAATGAATCAAAAGCAAAACTACACACAATCACAATAAAAGAGCATGTAAGTACACCCACAATTGTGTCATAAGTAAATCAGAATAAAATTGTAATACCAAGCATGTGCCTCTAAAACCAATCATCCGGTTTTTAGTAAATAAGCAAATAAAACCATAAGGCAAACTACGGTGCATATAAAATACAACAACAGTAATAAAATTGCACAGGTGATTATAAGGCAAATGCAAGGCCAAACAAAACATTGGTGAGAAATTTCCGCATACACAATTGCTTAGTGAGCCCGCATGCAAATGGGATACCTTTGCAAGGCATTGTTTGATTTTAATACGTTACGTATGCTTGTAGAATTTTTGCTGCGTGCTCTAATTAATTAAAAGTACCTACTTACATTTTGAATATATATCCTTCAATTAAACACTTTACCACTAACACGACGAGTTAAGATACGCGGTTTAAAACGCGCGCCCGACGATTAATTAAAGAGTAATTTTGGAAAAATTTACATTAACACGTACACTAAAAGAAAAGAACGAATCAGCGTTTCTAGTTTTCTCAAATGTGCACGACAAAAATATTCATAGACGGAACGGTTTACAATGGGAGTTTCTAATTAAAACAAATCAACCCGGCTAAATCAAACCTTCAAACGCAACTACCTTCCCTCCGAGTTAAAACCAACTATCTTTACTCCCGAAAAATCCGTCTTTCAAAAGTAATAAAAACAAGAAACATTGCTTGGAACAGTTTCATATTAATTGTTGAACGAAATCTTAATTTTAAAAATATGCATTCGTCCGTAACAAACCCTACATCTAATATCAAATTTTCCAGTACTAAACAAAGATGTCTTTTATTCGCGGCATGTTCCGACGTAATAAGTTATTAACTAGTGACGTTTTTACAGCGAGAATGTGCGCATGAAATTTCCAACGTTTCATCACACTCCTTCAGTAAAGGTGGACAACTGCTAGTTAACCCACAAACATACGTTTTTTCAACCCTTAGCCAAATATCAATTACATTCATTCCCACATTTCTTAAATCAAAATACACAAAATATTCCGAAAACATTATCAAATTACGACGTATTATCAAGATATTAACAACCCACTAATTACCATTTTTACCGTGGTAACAATGGCGATCTGACAAACGTTTATTACAATAATTAAATTTTCGCGGCCCGCTACCTACAATACATTGATACTTCATCTCTTACTTTAACTCATGCGCCCAAAGAAGGAACGCTGCAAACTATAACCAACTTGTGTCATACAAAATTCAACTCTTCATCATAATTCCTAATTTAAAATAACTAATCTAAATGCTTTGCACATACAAAATCACCTTTCACAAAAACCCAAACAATCGCACACGCGCGACAAAGAATATTGGAAAGCTCATTATTATTTGTTAAGTTTCATGTAGAAAATTTTAGTTAATGAAGGTGTTAGTAGGGAAAGCAAAGAACTTAGTGTGGGAAAAAACAAAGCAGGTTTTACGTTTTTGTTGTAGTGCAAGTGTTAGGATGAGAAAATTTTGTGAAGCTCCGGTAGTATGAGTAACTTAAATATTTGTCTGGCAACTTCAACTAAGAGACGGGTATAATTTGTGTAATAATTAAGGTAGTATATAAGCTTAAGTAGGACAATATCTGGCCTTCGCGTAGCTCTTCGCGCTTAGCTTTTAGTCCTCTTAAAGCGCTCTTACTGGTTCATAACTAGTAAGTACAAAATGTAGTCGACGAGAATGGTGTGGCTAGTAGGTAAGGTTGGAGAGTTTTGGAACACACCACAACTCCAAGGTCCCACATTTCCAAGGTTACCACAATTACAAGGTCCCGCCAGTTCAAGGTTACGAAAGAAGTAGGTCATGTTTGCACTCAACCTTCCCAAGGTCCCACATTTTAAGATTACCCACTGTAAGGTGTAAAAAATACGAAGGTCACTAACACATTACCAAGACTAGTTGCGCATCCTACCCACTCAGATAGACATCTCACTTTTTCAAGGCTTGCTCATGTAATATTTTACACTTCTCTGATACCACACTTAGAACCAAATTAAAAAAGTAATGATATGCTAATATATTTATTTGTTGTATGTACAAATGTAAGCAATGTATTATTCAGATATATGATTTTCTCTAGGAATAAAACATTTTGATTTAGGACAAGTGCAAAGGTCCTTCCACTTCTGTATCACTCACCTGCGAGGGCGTGGTGCAGGTAACTGAGCGTACGTGCAGTGTGGTTCCCAACGGAGATGCTCCTGTAGCGGAGTGTCAGATGACCGCCATTGTTTTATTCGAACTCCACACATGAAATATACAACCGTATCGTTTGAAGATATGGAAATGAACCCTGCTACTGAAATCGATGTAGGTGAGTGAACTGCTGACCATGTTCGGTACGTAAGTCAACGTTTATCGAAACAATTGTAATAATGAGGATAATAAAGGTTGGTGTCACGTCGACGTAGTGAATGAGAAGAATATTGATAATTGTTGCTTTGCGTGGACTATTGTATCAGCATTAATGATACTGACGGGGTTACCACAACGGACGACTTCTTACCCTGGTTTCAGGATGTTATTCAACTGGAACGGTGTTGAATTTCCTGTAAGCTGACTAAAATCTCAACGTTTGAGTCCAACAATAATACGATATCTTGCGCAGACATTACGGTAATAATGTAACGTTGCTATACGACACAGATTCTTTAGTTGTTGATGAATATCACACATCCAACTATCAAAATGGTCTGCGTGGTATTACAACGCATACATCCACTGAGATGTGAAACAATATTGTCTTTCGATCCCAGGATGACTAACGGTATCGATTGCGTGGCACGTGTAGAACATTGGCGTGGGGCATTGGCAAATATCGGAATTGGAGAACGTCGATCCTTTGAGTGGTCTACTAGAGGTTGCTAGGCAAATGAATTTGAATAATCCAGTTACTAACTAACAGTTTGGGTACTGATGCTTGTAAGTTTTAGTTGTGTATATATTATCTTCGTCTATGAACATGTATAACCATACATATGAGTAAGTATAATATCGATACATCATTCCAGGTCGGCTACTTTTAGTGGAATACATGCTATTATTATGCCATAATTCATGATCAGGAAAGATTAACTCGAGTGGACTTGAACCACGACCTCAATTCTAGTTTCCATCTGAGCTATCAGGAGGCAAGTCACAATCGATTCAAACTTGAACTGTATGTACTTCCCTAGTTACGGTATATTATAATTATTATACACAGAATGAAGGATCACAGTCAACTTTTGTGAATGTCATGTGAGCCCGCAATTCGCTAAGGTTTCTCACTTGACAACACGTGACTGATTGTTAATTTTCATTTGCTGTATGCAATAGTAATAGATAACTATAGAAATTGGTTTAGTGAACTTCTGTTCGTCCACTAAACCAATTTCTATCTCACATGACATTCACAAAAAGTTGACTGTGATCCTTCATTCTGTGTATAATAATTATAATATATCGTAACTAGGGAAGCATACAGTTCAACTTTGAATCGATTATGACTTGCCTCCTCGATAGCTCAGATGGAAGAGCCACACTAGAAAGTGGAGGTCGTGGGTTCAAGTCCCACTGAGTTAATCTTTACTGTATGTACTTTAAAAGTTAATTTTAAAAACAATACAATTAATGAATATATATATATATATATATATATATATATATATATATATATATATATATATATACAGAATTTACTCATATTGTGTGATATATAAAAGAAATAAACAAAATATATATTTACAATTTTTATTTAAAAAGCATGAACAAGCTTTAATGCATTACATAAGTATCGTACAGATGGTATAGATTCGACAGAGCGCAGTGGCATAACGATTTACAATGATAATAACAAACTGGTTGCAAAGCATGCAGAGTAGGATGTTCCTCAAGTTCTATAACGGATTGTGTAACAAATTTTCTGATGTCATCCGCTTTCTCTCTACCCTTGACGTAGACAGTATCTATAGGTTGAATCAAGCGACTGACAATTCTGCGAAATTGGTGTGGTGGTGTATGGGCTTCCCATTTTATACAGTGTTGATTATGAATTAACCAAGTAGCTTGACGGCGACTCTCCACATATAACGTATGCCAAGGATACGGTGATTTAAACATGTAGTGGACTACTTGTGTTCCATTAAAAATTGCGAGTTCTTTCGGTATAAAAACTTTTGTTTAAAGCCTTGTACGTCGACTATGACGGGTATTGTATTACAGCTGCCTTACTGCTTTGGTTAACGCGTTATAAGTAACTAAGCGATCGTGGAGTATAACACAGTATGCTGTCGTATTTTCGGGTATGTTGACTGCTGTTTCAAATTAGAGTGTTATGTCTCTTTTTGATTCGAACAGTCTACCAATATGAATGGTGCGACTGCCGTAAATTGATTGGGTGTGAGTAATGGTTGACTATCTCTTTGACAAATTAACATTTGGAATTTAGAAAGCATTTCATACAATTTAGTAAAGCAATTCATTATCGTAATTTACGTTTAAATTGTCATACGGATAACTATCCCTGTTAAGGAATACCCTAATATTCTTTAGTGCACATTTATCGAATCTGCTCATATCTTGAATAACATTATTTTCTTGTCCCGTTTGAAATCCGATAATAACGTATCTAGTGTTTCTATGCTAGTAGATGTTTTGATTGCCCATGTATGTTTATCTGTTGTGGTAACTGCTGGATATATGTGTTTCTCAACTTATAAATGCTACTGCAGTATTCACATTTTTATCAATGTACTTCGTTAACGGCAATTCCTCCGCTAATGCTGGAGTGATGTGTGGAACTTTCCAATATATTTTATCTATGTTAACTTTTAGTGCTTCATCTGCAACAGTTGAAATTACCACATTGGTATCAATGTTACTGCGAATTAAAACCAATTCTTGTCTGATGTTCAAACTCACTTTATTGCAGTCTTCCGCAAAACCAAGTAGCATTCGCAAAGGGACACAAACATTAAAATACCCTAACGAATTTGTTAGTATACTATTTGAGGTAGGAAACTGTTAGGTTGCGTTGACGTACCCTGTATGTAGGATGTTATAATGACGTGTATGACGTGTTTTGAGTGCGAGTGTATTGAGTTTGAACGAAAAAAAAATTGTGTATATGCATAATGTATGTGGGTGTATGATACGCCACTGGAAATTTAGGAGAAATATAACTCAGTATGTAGATACGTGTATTTGAATATTATAGAGACTTTAGTGTTGGAATAAATAGATTCTGATGAATGTAAATGTGAAAAGAAATTTGTCGATGGGGCGATAATGCTTGCCACTGTATTGCTACTGTTTTGCTACTTGATAAAGAATGGAATGTTGGTGGAAAAGGAGTAATTTTGGTCAGAAGATGTGAGGGTATAAGTGTAGAATGTTTTAGAAAATATGTAGAGAAAGATTGGTGTGTTTAAGTGTTAATTTCAGAAGGTTTTCGTAATGTTGTGCAATTGTTTTGAGAATACGTGTATGTATATGGGATTCGAGACCTTAGACGGACTTATTTTGCAAATGTTGCGGAAGGAGATCGAGCGCAGGTTGGAGATAAATGTTGAAAGTTGCGTAATGGTCCAGAGTGGCTACTGAATGAATGTAATGACGAAAATGATTTCTTCATGAAGTAATTGTAAAATTTGTAAGTGAGAACAAACATGGCGATGTATTGTAATTACACGCGTGCTTGTATAGAGGCAGCATCAGTTGGAACTATGAAATTTTGAATGAATACTATTGGAGAATATAACGCGGAAGGAAGACATGTTTAAAGATGGATGACTGAAGTTATAAATAGGAAAGTCAGGATTGACGGAGCTTTTCGTTTTTGGCTGTTGCTCGTGGTGAATGTTGGGGAGACGCGCGCTAGGTGTAGTGTAACTTAGAATGGGTTAAGTTGGAGTTATATTTGTGAATAATAGTGAAGGCAGTCATTGTTTAAACAACTGCGTTACCCGAAAGGGGATGAATCGTTTAAGACATTCATAAATAGAACAATTAATTAAATTGGGATTGAAGATAAAATTAGTTTGTTTATTTTCAAGAAAGTAAAAAGTGCGTAGGCAGATTTATAAAAAGTTAAC
The DNA here is from genome assembly GCA_036346205.1 of Vesta saturnalis. Classification (NCBI taxonomy): domain Eukaryota; kingdom Metazoa; phylum Arthropoda; class Insecta; order Coleoptera; family Lampyridae; genus Vesta; species Vesta saturnalis. The sequence continues at coordinate 218,496 of JARFJB010002367.1, read as the reverse complement.
AGTTATTACGTTAGTGTTAAGTGCGGCGCGTGTTCTTGTACCGATATTGAGTTAAAATTATTTACGACACCACCTTTAAGTAAACGAAATTTCTGTAATAAATTAAGCCAATGTTAAGTTAATTTTATGTGATATTAAAAGTTTACTTGTGTAAGGAAGGACTAAGCTTTCCTAAAGGTTGCTAGAAATTTCAAGAGGCAACCAAACTTGTACAGATCATTACGTGTTATTGGACTATTTGTGAGTACAGAAAGGAATAAGTGTTTGTGAAATTGTGAAGCACTGGTTATGTGTCTTCATGCAATTTAAGGATTACAAATGGACTACAAATAATTGATTTACGGAAGAAAGAAGAAAGAAAAGCGTAGGATTAATGGACAATTTTAAGTGAAGAATATATTTAAGTACTTTGAAAATTTAGTAAAGCACGATTATCTCTTTGTTTAGTTCATTTGTGTAATGTTGAGTAAATATTAATTAGTTTAGAAGCCAAAAGATAATCGTTCTCGAGTTATGTGTTTTGATTGGTTGTTTTAGTATTAAGAATTTTGCAGAAATTGGTAGTGACGTGTGGTTTTGATTTTCAACCACGTTGTAGTGGTATATGTAAATATATTTGTGTTTGTTCCTTTGTCATTTGTTTATTATTTTATGCAGGACAATATATATTTATCGTTATCTTTTATTTTGTTGTTTATTCAGCCAGGTATGAGATATAGTTGTGACGATTACTTAATTGGTGACCTAGTAGTTTTGACAAGTTAAAGTGTAGACTTTGCATATTTTGGATTTTAAGGTTAATGAACAACCTGAAAAGTCATATTTGCCAGGTTGATTGCAAAATTTTCATGTTAGTTTCATTAGCGCAATGCACTAGTGACGGATTAGCTGTTAATTAAAATTTCATTAGGTATAATAAAAGTTGGAGTTTTGAAACCTTAAATATTTACGAATGTCAATACGATTCAGAAGTGTTATAAAAAGTAAATTAAATTTAAAAGATATCGTTCATGTTAGAATTTTAAAATTAATTACCGATCATTGAATGAAGAATAGTTTATTCATTAATAAGTAGAAAATATAACTGTTGGTTACGTGAATGAATTTGAATAATCAATTTTATTTTGGAAGTTTTGGTATACGAGGTGTATTCAAAAGTTTTGAATAACCTGGGTAGTACTAAATATATTTGAGTTTAGTTGAATTGTTTGGGACGAATGTTTGTTTTAGAACCCTCGTGTAAGAGTTTACTGAGTAAGCACAATCCTACTTTCCACAATCAAGTAGGGTTAATTAACATCCAGCTTAAGACAATTATATTAGCAAAGTTTCGATTGTGGTGGCGCCTAGAGACATATTTTCCCGGACTGAGCTGTTTGGATATCGGTGTAAGGTGTTTGAGCATATTAATCATTCATTTTACTTATTATTTCGACCACGCCCATCTCCCTGTTAGCTGGCTGGCAACCCGCTTACATTAGTAAGCATCACGACGCCTAGTGCGGTTTGGACGTGTAACAAAACCAACCTGCGTTTTCATGACAAGCGAGGTCATTGGATGGCAATGATACCAATCGTTTCATTGTAGACGTTAATCCAACCTTCGTCGCGGAATACCACTATTCCATTCATTTCGTATCTAATTTCACTGAATAAAAATGAAATGCCATTATTAACAAACCGCGCGGTGTTAGAGACAGCACCATCCTACCTCAGCAATCTTCCCTCTACGTAGACATAACTTTCTGATGGTAACGTGCACATGTCTTCCTGAATAGGTTTTCTGATTTCATCATATATGGTTGATGGGTGTGGAGTTCGGAATTTACTATGGTATTATCAACAACTTTTTCGTTTACGTTTTATATACTCATCGTATTACTGTGAAACCAAGACATTGCAAGTATACTCTATTCTGCGCTGTCAATACTTTGAGGATTGACCGCTTACTGACCCTCGCATTTCCACACTTCGATCTTTTGTAGTTCACCTTGTTGTGGTTAAACGCACATGTGTTATACCGCGTTACCATCTTTTCTTCAAATGCAATCCTATCGTTATGACTTCACCGTTCAAATTGACGAGGTCTCCGTCATGGTCTACTATTTTAAGTGTTATGCTTGAAATGGTGGATGTATTTATAGGTAAATAGAGACACGTAGAGGGGATTCAATTATATTGTATCTCGCTGGTACACAGGGAAAAAATTGATGAATGATATATGACGTCTCCCCATTTTTTAAAAACTTCCACTTGTTATATTGCATTCGATAATTAACGAATTAATCTTAATAATGTTAATAGGATTTTCAGAGGTTTGTAATTCATAACCTTTGTAAACTTTTTTGGTAAAAAAAAAATGTATTCGAACTCTTCACTGTATCATTTACATGTTTATTCACGTCCGCAATTCAGTATGATCCTGGTGGTATTATAATTCAAGTTCCTTCAAATATCAGTTGGTTATTCTTGGTAGTAACGTTTTGTACAGTATTGAAAAACTCAAAACTAGTCAACCCCATTACATATTCCGACTCATTACCAAGATAAATCGGTGGGTTAAAGTTGGCTTGCAAAATACTGCATGCATCGGTAAATGTAAATGTGTACGACATTACGATCAAGCAACGACTGCTGACAATCAAAACGAACCGTCATATAAAAATCGTAAGACTAAATGACCGCAATTGTATGTATTGAAGTTTTGAACCTTGGTATATCTATAGTCCATCGTGTTTCTGCTACCATCACTTTTAAAATAGTGAATTAATGCTAATGGTGGTTTAATATTCCTATGCTATCAAAATATGTAATATGTCCATTACGCTTGATGTAAGCCGTCTAGTGTGTTCCCATGTCATCTTGATCATCCAGATTCATGATACCACATTCATTCGTGTAGGTAATTTATCTCGCATCCATGTCCCTCTAAAATAGGGGATTTTTAATTTCTCAACAAATTTTGATAGCTCGACGTTGCTTAACGTGTGACGTGGTAGCTTTTTTTGAATATGGTTGTAGATATTGGCCTAAACCTCGCTTATATGGTTTCATATATAAGCCTTTTCCTAAAGTAGCTGATTTCATTTCCTTATTGTGTCGTTTGGTTTCCAATACCGTTTTTAATGCAGTTTTGCGTCAGTGACCGCTTTTGCAACTGCAGCTGCACATCTACTCAAAGAACCTAAACCTCCTAGTGCTGCAAATATGGGAATAAGAGGTATTAATCCCCCCACGTTTTGGTATTGGTAATATTCTACTCTTCGGTGTCAAGATTTTTTTGTTTTAAAACGTTTAACGCTTGTTGTGTCGTAGATTTTAACGATGACCGAAGTTTACCACCAACACGACGTCGCGCTAGAAGCACTGCTTTGTTGAATGAAATTGGTTTGTTTCTGTGAGAACGCTTCCTACGTCGTGATTTGCTTCCCATTCGCATTGTTTTTTTTCCTTTCATTATACCGGCTATGGTTAATGCAGCTGCTCTCTCTCTCCAAAAGTAGCGTTTGAGGAACAAAATCTATTCCAAGCTTTTTGTTGCAAAACCTTATCAGCTATGTGGCGATGCCTTAGATCGTTTGACTGCAAGTATGCAATATTGTGTTCTTTACACGCTTCGTCCAGTTCGTTAATACCTCTATCAACAATATCGGGTGTTTATAATACAGTAATCACAGTGACGTTATATCCCCTAGTGATTCACGTAAAAATTCAATAATGATTTTTGATGATGTAGCAGTAGCATGCCATAAACAGAATGAAATAAGGGATCATTTCTGTTTTGGCAGACACGATTATTTCTATCTGTGACAAACGTATTCTTCTATTCCAAAACAGCTTATACATGATAATGCAAATTTACTAGTTCTGTTTCAACAAGATAGCACCAATCTTAAGCATGTGCATGATGATCACGTTAGTGTAGATATGACATTTGATAGATCTAAGGACTTGTGTTTCTATGGCTGGCGTGACAAATTTGGATTTCTTGTGATTGATAAATAGAGTGATGTTAATGCAGGTCGTTTCCCTAACTGTTACATTGCATTATAAATACTGCACTTGTTATGTAAACATGCAGTAGTAATGGAGGAGAGCTTAGTACAAGACATTTTGCGCGATCGTAAGAGAGTGCAGCAAAAATATGCTAGGAAGATACTGCACTTACAGAGCGTGCAATGGAGGCGCACTTTAAACCTAAAATACAACCATTGACACAATTACTAAACAAGATGGTTCTCTCGTCAAAGCTGAACCATTTACATCAGAATTCGTAAAGCTAAGCCTGTTGCACATGAAAAGGAAGTTTTTTTACATCATACGCCTAAAACATCTGGAACTCGGAAGGCACCACGTATTCTTGTTCCAGACGCCATTCCACAAGTTTTAGAGGAAACTGTGATTGCTGATACCACACATGATGATGAGAGGGAGATTCCTACTTTAGAACAATTGAAATCAGAACTTTTAACTGCTGGATCTCAACCGACCATTGAAGAGTACCTTAGTCGAGTATGAAGGATTAGCGAAATATTATGTGGAAGATATATTTAGAGATGCCGAAGACGAGTATGATTTAACGTACGGTGTACACTTTCTTCCCGAAAAAGAGAAATTTTTTATTGGTGTTGCTGAACTAGACGTTGCTGGAGAGAATTTTCGTATCGCTCTTCCTGATGGATCGTCATTAGGCTATGATGGAACTCCGGGATTATATGAGCTACTATTTAGCTCCTACGGGATAGACAAAGAGTGATCTGCAGCAATACAATGACATTTTGCGCCGCAGAAGTACTGCTCGACGTAATTATAACCCATATGACCAAATCCAAGGAGCTAATAGTAGAAAATACATTGAGATCGTTAAACCATTGCTTCACCCTAAAAAATGACCCGCTAGGTCAGCTATTGCACTTCCTGCCACAAGATCTTGTACAACTTCTCTCTCAAAAGGGGGGTGGGATGGAATGCAACTATTATGATATAATAACAAAGCGATTAATAAATTAGTGGATTGGTTGCGGGGGTTATTTGGATCAGTGTCCGCAGGAAATACTAGCAATCACAACGAAATAATATATATAATTGACGAATTACGTAAAGCGAAAATAATAAAGTAGGATCTTTGGTTATGAACCTATTGCTATATTCATTTCATTTCATTGTTACAACGACCATCACTATAGGTACTACTTCATATCCAGCACTGATGTCAAGTGATAAATTTGGTGGACACCTGCATCATCAAATGACAATAGATAAATTTGGTAAACATATTGTTCAGCACTATGGTGATCTTCAATATGAAAATCTTTTCCTGGAATAGCCATGAAAAGAATTAGTATTCCTACTGGTAAAGTTGACACCTACACCTTTCCCTGTAACGAGGGCACAGTAGTGTATTGCAAGTGGAGTCATCCAGTTCTCGAGCTTAACATCAACGACAAAAAGTTTACGCTTGCTACCGATGTAATTGGTCACCACATAACTAGGAATGCCGCAATTAAAGTGGCTATACCAGAGTTTATACAGTTTGCAACTGCGACGATGTTCCATGTAGAGCTTGTAGTACAATCCAAACTGATAAAATGAATAAAGCTGATGTTGCAGAACTTCACAAACCAGCAAGAAGAAATTTTCCGCGGCGTTGTGTGGTACTTAAAGGTTTCAATGACCGGTTTCAAGCTGATTTAGTAGAAATGATACCTTATCCTTGGGTAAATAAATGATTTTGATACATTTCAGTAGTAACAAATGCAATTTCTAAATATGTCTGGGCTTATTCTATCACACGCAAGAATAGCAAACTAGCCGCAGATGTAATCGATAACCTTTTGTCTGGTTTGCAAAAGACGCCTACGCATATACAAACTGACATGGTAACGGAGTTTAGAATGCTGAATTTAAGAAAGTAACGAAAAAATCTAATACCAATCATTACAGCAGTTATTCAAATTTGAAGAGTAACATAGTTGAATGCGTAAATCGCACTCTTAAAGCAATAATGTGAAAAACATTCAGTATGCAAGGCTATCAATATTACGTCAAATTATTGGGGATTATAATTCCAGAAAGCATAGAACCACCGGATATATACCTATAGATGTAACGGAAAAAATTCTACCTCTATTTTGAAACATTTAAAATGTCATAAAGTTCTTGACCATAAGACGCCTAAATTTAAAGTCATGGATTTCTAACAAAGACATTATATAATACGCTCTGTACGATGTAGTAAATAACTCTTTTTTTTAAATAACTCTTTTTTTTTTATTTTTTTATTTATTATTAATACATACACTACAAAAGCGTTTCATAAATACGTAATCACAACGTTGCTTTTCCAGGACAGCTGAAAGTATTTGACTGCACTCTGCAATTCTTTTCCTAAAGCGTGCAGAGTCTCTTGCTAACTGTTCTCTTACTCATTTTCACTCCCATTCTACTACATCGTGAACTACGTTTTTGAGCTCATTATCTCACTTTAGACGTATTCCACTACCATACTTATAAACTAGATTATCTAAATGGTTATCACTAAACGTACCCCGTCCATACACTTTTTCATATTCAGCATCAAATTCTAATGATTGAAATTGACATATTAGTCTTATCACTGAACTAACACAATCCACACCCATAGGCCACGACTCTGCACAATAACAGATCCACATATTGACTAAACTTTATTATTATCCCTATTCTCGCTTTGGTCATTACCCACTTACCGGCTTTCGCAACTTTTGCGTCAATATCAATTTTTTGCTTGGCAAATTCTACATTTTCCATAACACATACTACATTGAGATCAAATATATCTTGTAATGGAACTATTAACCTGTGTATGTCAACATCAGGCATTTCCGCTGCCGCATGTATTATTTTATTATAAATGGAGAAAATTCCATACTAGATACTAAATCCAATCGGTAACTGACTATCCTAAGAAGTCTCCATAACTACTCTACAGACTGCCATCCTAAATATATTTCTGATTCTTCACAATCAGAGATGCGTATAATTTTCTTCTTGTTAATATTTTCATACGATATAGTTTTCGAACCATATTGGTAGGTAGCCATGTCCCTTCAGGTGTGTAGAAATAATGTGTAATTATCCCTTGATGGTCCATAAGTATGTGCCATTCATGCTTATCAAACACCACTCCATTACTCCTAGATCCACCAAGTCCCATGACTGGTTCAAAATTGACTTGAGGTGACAGACCGACACTAACATACTGCGATTTACTTTTATTTAAAAAATACTGCACATTATTAATTAAAATATCACGACTTCCACTTGAATTCATGACACTCACAATCTTCGCCTTTCCTACCGCTTGACGTAATATGTTCTCCATTACATACAATACAGGTTACACATATACTCCTTTTGCATTTATATCTTAATTTCCCCACTATTTCTACTATCAGGGTTACCTGCTTCACCTTGACCGCCACACTGCACGTTACTTCAGCAATCCTAACGTTTCAAGGCCTTCATTGACGGCGTTTCTGCAAGTTTGGCGAGATCTCACCAATCACTTCAAGGATGTCTTCTTCACCTTTCCGGACCCCACATTTTCAAGGTTTTTCATTATCAAGGTTCACTCATTTACAATGTCCTCCATTCCCACGTTTACCACTATTCCAAGGTTAACATTTTCAAGGTTTACACGCCCTCAAGGTTGCCACCACCTCTCACGTTTAGCACTTTTCCAAGGTTACACAATGCCGATATCAGTCATGTCATTCTTCAAGGTTAACTATACGTATGTTTTACAAGGTATTGCCTTTATTTAAAAGTAGGAATAACTACACATATAGTATCGTGTTATTTCCACCAGTATGTCTGCTAGCCCAGTACAGAACAATTGGGATGATAGGGGAGTGCTACCAACCATTATCACTTTTTAATCTAAGTGTGTGGCGAGCATGTGAACTAATTCCCAACTGGGTGCAATTGAAAAAAAAGGGCTACTGCCTTCTACGATATTAGAAGCATTAAAAAATACATGTGAAGATGTGCATTGGAATACTGAATGGTTTGCCAATCTAGATAAAAGAATTAGCTACTTCTACCATCGTGCCTTCATGGGTAATTTAGGATACTATTCACACACATTTGCTCTTCATACTCGTTATCATCTTGCTGACCATATGCATTTATGCCATCATTGCTACAAAGCATTGCAACCAAGTGAATACCGAGTTATTGATCAACATACACATATGGATAAATGGGTCGCAATTTACCACATGTCAGACCAAAAATACTGGTGCTCATCGTGTAGAGCGCCCCTAACAATACTGCACGAGGTATATGAAGATAATTCATGCATAATGTGCGGAGAAGTGTATTATTTGGACAATTAGGTTTTTTTTAATGTATATATTGTACATAATAAACTATTTCCTGTTGGTATCTTACTGTGTTGTACGGTGAGAAGATGTGCGACGTGACACCAACCTTTTATTATCCTCAGTATTACAATTGTTTCGATAAACGTTTACTTACATATCGAACATGGTCTGGAGTTCAAACTCACCTACATCGATTTTTCAGCAGCAGGGTTCATTTCCATATTTCGACGTACGGTTGAATGTTCATGTGGAGTATTCAAACAAACCTTAATGGCGGTCATCTGACACTCATAATGCATCTACCTAGAGAAAAACAACTTATCGTAAATTAAAAATTGATCTTAGAATGGTAAAGGTAAAACTATATTATTCTTCCCTTTCACTATTTGCCTCCCTTAGAAAGGAAATGGGGTGCTGAAAAGAAATTTACATCCTGTCATTCTACGACCTTATGTGACACCCAAAACTGGACCTGATGCTTAACTATTAATTCTTCCTTACACTCCTCGCTCCCACTAGACGGGGGCTATTTGGAAACCAGATTGGGCTGTTATGAAAAGGTTTACCTCCTGACATTGAACACTTGTATTTTTGTACAAAATAGGCTCTGTAGCTGACTTATTGTTTCTAAGTTACACCTTTCGTCTCATTTTTTGAATCTTTCAATAGAAACGCTTTTCAACCATGTATAACATGTGTATGTTCGGTCAAGACAAATAATGAAAAATCACAAAATTAAGATTTCATGGTAGTAGGCTTTGGTATTTTAATTCCATTTTACTTTAAACTAGGAACAATGTGAACAAAAGTAAGTGTTCAGATAAGCCAACGTTTTCTCGCACACACAATGTACATCGTCTGTTCACTACTTCACACGATTGTCTTATCATTTTCGGAGTGAGACTGTTAACAGATTCTACAAGGTGTCTCTAAAACGTATGTACAAAATACTAGGACAAATTCCTGAGACTAAAATATGAGGATCAAGCCCAATTTACCTTAGTCGAAAAGTTGATAGTTTAAATAAACATGTCAAATTTTCACCTTGAGAACGTTAAATAACGTGTACAAGGTCTACGCAGAAGTAAAATGCATTAAATGGTTACACATATAGCCTGTTTTACGCTTCATTGTGTACTCCGTTTAATAGTGCTGTCAATTAAAGTAAAATATTAAAGGTCAACTGTTAAATTATACACTCAGGGTTTAAGTGGAAAATAAAATTGCATTAATACGTTAGTTAGTACTCACATTAATTAAGAGTAAATATTGAAGGTCGACTGCTAAAATTATGTGTACAAGGTCTAAGCAGAGAATGAATGCATTAAATGGTTACACATATGTTTTATAGATTGTCTTTACATTTCGTTTTGAGCTCCTTCTAGTGGCGTAAAAAATTCTTTTGGATTTTAATAATTTACTGTCTTGTTTTACTATTAATAATGATTAATTGGAAATCCTCTTTATACCTCACTCATAAGTAAGTGTGTGTTAGTTTAGGGATGACGTTTTAAAATCAAATGCATTACTTTTAACACTCAGATTAAACTACGTAAATAGATTGATAATTGATTTGGAATATCATATTTTTTTTAAAACAGTAAGATATATTCATAATACAGATTACTACTCTTTATTTATATAGATCAGGGTCGCAAAAAGGTGCTACAGTAAATTACCGAAAACATTCTCAAATCTAGGTAATCCATAATCTCCTATGTTAAGTATTAATGTGAAGACATTTTCGGGTTAGATGCGCTCCCCCTTGTGTTCAAAATTACAGGCAGCGTAATTTAACCCATCTGGATCTTCATACAGAGAATATCACTACCAGCATCAACTTCGCCGTTTTCATATTGAGCGGTTATATAGCTTATTAAGGAGTAAAACACCTAATATCCTGATACTGCTTCATAATAATGCTCATTCGATTGTAATTATGCTTTAAAAAATACATGCAGCGGATAATATACAATGTTTATTTGCCGCTATTATTATTACACAGATATGGGATTATTCCAAAATTAGCTAATTTTCCCACACCACCTTGAAATACTACATAGGTCTTCAATCCTTCTTCACCCCTGAACCTGTACCGCATACACCTTTCTTGAGATTATCCAATTCCTGATAAATAGCATGTTTTCTAATACACAACACAGTATCTTCAATATAGCGGTGTATACGCCGAAAAAATGTCTTGTGTCTTCTTAAGCTAGATTTTGCCTCTATACAGCATATAAGCTCTACCTTAGCTGAATTACCTCTCTAAAAAAAAGAGTTACAATCAAATTTAGTATACCAGCCTCTCAGCAGAACACTATATTTTTAATCCTCGAATTTTTACCGATAAGGGTCTGCCATGCTATCACATAATACGGCTTTACATATAGATTCTGTCTCGGCTGAACTGTCTAAAGGGCATTTTAGATTTATAAATTGTACACCCAGTAAAGATATTAGAGTGCTACAGAAACAAAGAAAGTGTACACCACGCATAAATCTACAGTGAGAAATTTACTCGAGGCACATCGAGTAACATTTTTTTCAAGTTATGGTGGACTGGTCTTTGTCATATGCGACCTTTAAGTAATCACAGTAATAGATACAGCAGTTATCGGGATATTTAGCAAAATGATTTGGATATGAGTTATTAAAACGAAGACAGTCGCATCTGAAAGCATTTACCGTTTTTTTAAAGAAAAGCGATAAACTCCTTGATATAGGTAAAATTTTGCGACGTGAGGCTTTTGGCGAAGGCTGTTTCGACGACTCCCAACGTTTTCAACCCTCCCCGAACATAATCGAGATTGTAAGGCAGGTGTAGGGCGTCGCAACTTGTTCTCGGATCTTCGCCGCTTGTCGTGATCTAAACTTGTTCGTGGGCCTTCGTGTATTGTCGCGGTACCTTTGACAGAAAATTTGAATTTGTATTATAATAAGGGGTCTAATACAAATAACTAGTAAGACAGGTCTGGGGCTGCGCAACTTGCTCTCGCGGATTAGCCCCCTTGTCGAGGCCCCATTGGCGAAAAATTTGAATTTGTATTTAAGTCTCTGCAGGTTATAGCTAGAAATATCAAATTTTATTGTAATAAGAGGCATAATGCTAATTTGTAAGACAGATGTAGGGCTTAGCAACTTACTCTCAGGCATTTGCCCTTGACCAAATATTTGAATTTGATTGTGGCGCCATGTATGAGAGGGAAATTTGAACTAGTATTCTAATAAGGGGCGCCTAGCCCTAACTTATAAGTAGAGCGCGGATTTATAGCAAACAATTTTGTCAAATTTGAAAAATTTGACAAAATTGTTTACTACATCTTTAACAATTTTTATCAAACATTACTACTGACGAAGATAACTGTAAGTGTTATCGAAACGTTTAGATTGTATAATTTAAAGTACACCATTAAAAAATCCCAAAAAAGATAAGTATTTTATTATGAGTGTTAATGGTGAAAGTTTACATTTTCATATAAACAGTTCCAACGTTTCATAAAAAAATGCAAGCATTTGACAGTACTTTTATTTTGCTTATTTTGCTTTTTTTCAGATAATTTGTTTTATTTTGCTTATTTTGCATATTCTTGGCATAAATGCTTTTTTTAGTGCCCTTTTAATACTTGGGTGGTTATTTTGACTTATCTTTTATTTTTATTTATTATCCGTCGATATCAAAGAGCGCGTCAACGACTTTTATCTGTAGCACGCCTGAATGATCGGAATCACCGACACGTTTTGTTTACAATCTAACACGTGTCCATTGCTACAGACTCCGATTATCCCCAAAACAAGTCAATTTTACCTTTATTCTTTAACTTAGTTTCATTTTCGCAGCTGCAAGAGACGTGTGTTTAGTTTGTTTAGTACACAGCGTCAATAATTAAAATGCCAAAAGTTAAAGATAAGGGGTTACCTTCCACATGGATAGAAAGTTATCCAGAATTAACAATAGAAAACAATAGAGCATTCTGCAGATTGTGTCTGAAAACGGTAAGTCGAAATACGTTTTTAAGTTTAATGATTAAGGAAATGTGGTTTTACATATTTCCGCTGAAAGGAAACATAATGTAAATCAACATATTCTAACAGCTATTCATATACAGAATAAACGTGGAAGTAAGCAGCGAACGCTAGCAGAATCAGTAGCATTGGCGACAAAATTTGATAATCAAAAAACATTTGCTTTTGATCTCCGCGGTGCCATGATCGCGGCTAATACTCCTCTAAAAAAATTGGAAAATGTACACTACAAAAATTTTCTTGAAAAATATTGCAAGAGGGAAATTCCGAGTGAGAGTTCATTGAGGAAGAACTGCATGAACCAAGTGTATACAAATGTGCTTGAACAAGTAAAGCAACGTATAGGCAATAATCTGATTTGGATCAGCGTAGATGAAACCACCGACAGCTGTGGGCGATATATGGCTAATACACTTGTCGGTATTTTACATAATGAGCAATCGATTGGACCCTTCCTGATTTCTTGCAAAGAATTGGAAAAACCAATCATTCCACAATTGCTAGATTTGTGCAGGAAAGCTTAACTACTTTATTCCTGCCAGATACTTTAACTTACCCTTAACGTCATTCCCTTGCGGGGTAGGCAAAACAATCCCTGCCTCTTATTTATTTTTCATTCACAATCTTTCTCCATGCTTTCCTATCTCTGCAAACCTCCCTAGTTTCCACAAGGTTCATACATAGTCTCTGACATGCCCTTTTGTTTTTATAACTCCTTATCTTTCTTTCCTTTATCATAGATTCTACTACATTCAGCCAAGTTTTGCGCAGCCTACCAGGCCGGGCCTTTCCCCTAACCTCACCCACATATATTTGTTTCGTTAATCTTGCGCGTCCTCACCACACTCCGTCATTATACATTAATTTTTTATCTTGTCCTTTCTCGTTTTACCACATGCGCTTCTCAGGAATCTCATACCCACGGCATTTATTTTTCTTTCGTGCTTTTTTTGACATACCCATGTCTCACTTCCATACAGTACTGACGGGACGAATACGCCATTATAGATTGCTCGTTTCGCAGCTAGACTCATGCTTTCATTTCTCATTATCGTCCACATACTTCCAATCACTTTCCTTCCAGCATTGACTCTTCGTCCAATCTCCTCTCAATTGTACCATCTGCAGTAAACATTCTACCGTGTGCCAAATGAAAAAATACTGTTAATGGTAACTGATGCGGCGGACTACATGGTCAAAGCAGCCAGCGTTTTGAAAGTTTTTTATGAAAATATGATTTACTGTACATGCCTTGCACATGGATTAGCTCGAATAGCTGAGACAATAAAACTTCATTTTCCGCTTGTTAATCTCTTAATTAAAAACGGAAAGAAAATTTTTCTAAAGGCGCCTCTTAGAATTCAAGCTTATAAAGACCAATTGCCAAATGTCCCTTTACCGCCGGAACCCATTCTCTCTAGATGGGGCACCTGGTTAAAAGCAGCCATGTTTTACGCAGAACACATAGAAAAATTTAAAAGGTTCGTGTGAGATTTACTACCTGAAACTGCTGCAGTATCAATTTAAGAGTGCCAAGAAGTTTTAAAAGATGATGCGTTACTGCAAAATTTGTAATTCTTGAAAGCTAGTTACTGATATGTCAGTAAATCTATCGAAAATTTAGAAAAGAAGAATCTGCTGCTCCTGGATTCTATAAAAGTTGTGGATAATTTCATACAGCATACACAGGACGTATTGGAAAGGTAGTTAATACAAAAATTAAAGGATGGTCTTCTGAAAAATGAACGGTTTCAAGCACTTGTTAATACGGCAAAATTAAGAGGAGAAAAAACGGTTGATAATTTTACTATTCCAGCTAATACATTTAAATATGCACCAATAACGTCGGTGGACGTAGAAAGAAGTTTCTCTATCTACAAGAATATTTTAACCGACCGTAGACAATCTTTTTCGACGGAAAATTTGGAAAAATACATTATAACAAATTGCTTTTACAATATTGTTAATTAATTATGTATTTATTATTTGTCATGCAGTTTAATATTTTTGTTTTGAGTTACAAACTCTGTTGGTATTTAGTTTTTTTATTGTGTCATTAAAATTTCTACTGAAATTATCGTTTAAATTTTTTGCTTTTTTAGGTTTTTTAAGTTCTTATTTTGGCTTCTGTTTTTGCTTTTTTTCAAGTTTAAGGGCTTATTATAAGCGCTTATTTTCCAAAAATAAATGCTTTTTAATCCGCGCTCTACTTATAAGACAGGTATAGGGCTTCGTAACCTGCTTTCCGAGCTTCGCACCCTTGGTGGCGAATTTGAATTTGTATTTAAGTGTTTACATTTTGATTGCTTATTGCGGCAAATTTGAACTTGTATTCTAATAAGCGGGCCTAATTCTAACTTGTAAGACAGGTGTATGGCTTCGCAACTTGCTCTAGGGGCTTCACACCCATGGCTGTAAATTTGAATTTGTATCCTAATAAGGGGCCCGAATGCTAACTTATAAGACACGTATAGGGCTTCTCAACTTGCTCTCGAACCTCCGTTGTCACCTTGGCACCTTATCGTGCTCCACGAGCTCAAATTATGAGTTTGTTAATAGCGCCATCAACTTGTGTATAGACTAACGAATGTTTTCTGGAATATGGCTGGCGCTACTGAGCGGTATATTTTAAAAGTACATAATATAAGGGGTCTAACACTAGGTGTTAAGGTAAGACGTATGCATCTGGGCGTCAACCAACCGATCAACCTCGATCAAATTAAGCTCCTTGTCCTTGTCCTAACACCAATTGGACAATATTTTCTAACAACAATACTTATTAATCCTTTTGGCTTTTATTTAATCTGCTATTAATACTTATTATGGTTGTTTTTATCAAAGGAGATTGCATAATTATTAACATTTCTTTTAATCCCATCTACAGATTGGACTAATTTATTTATGCATTGGGGTTGTATTCTAATAAACCTAGCTTGTAAGACAAATCGTTCGGTTCGTGTCATAAATTTATTCTAATAATAGGAAGAATTAATAGATAAGACATGTAAAGATGACAAGTGTTTTCATAATAATAAAGATGTTTGTTGTATTTATGACTATTAATTAATTTATATCTGAGGTTTAAATATCATTCCGATCTGGATAACTGTTTTACAGTGTGTTTTCTTAATAGTGTTTTTTATCAACGATTTAAAAAACCTAGTCCTTAAACCATTATGTTCTATGCCATCTTTAAGACTGCATTTACGCCAGCTCAAATGTTTTCAATATTTGAATCAAGACATCGAAATTGTAATTCAGCATTATACATACAAATGAGTAATTGTTACCATGCTTTAAATTTTCACCTTGAGAACGTAAATAATGTACAAGGTCTACGCAGAAATCAAATGCATTAAATGGTTACACATATAGTCTGTTTTACGCTTCATTATGTACTCCGTTTAATAGTGCTTCAATAAAGTAAAATATTGAAGGTCGACTGTTAAACTATACACTCAAGGTTTATGGAAAATAAAATTGCATTAATACGTTAGTTAGTACATTAATTAAGAGTAAATATTGAAGGTCGACTGCTAAAATTATGTGTACAAGGTCTAAGCAGAGAATAAATGCATTAAATGGTTACACATATGCTTTATAGATTGTCTTTACATTTCGTTTTGAGCTCCTTTTAGTGGCGTAAATAATTATTTTGGATTTTAATAATTTACTGTCTTGTTTTACTATTAATAATGATTAATTGGGAATCTTCTTTATACCTCACTCATAAGTAAGGGATGACGTTTTAAAATCAAATGCATTACTTTTAACACTCAGATTAAGCTACGTAAATTGATTGATTATTGACATGGAATATCTTATTTTTTAAAACAGTAAAATATATTCATAGCCATAAAGCTAATAATACAGATTACTACTCTTTATTTATATAGATCAGGGTCGCAAAAGGTGCTACAGTAAATTACCGACAAACATTCTCAAATCTAGGTAATCCATAATCTCCTATGTTAAGTATTAACTTGAAGACTTGATGATGATGATGATGATGACATTACAGTTTCTATTTTAGCTTCGGACCTTGACCTTGTAATATGATGAGGATGGTGACATTGCAATTTCTATTTTAGCTTGAAGTGGAGTATTCACCTTCAATGAACTCATGACCTACTTTTTATGCATAGCTTATGAGATCATCGTCGTGACCTTCAAGTGGAGTAGATCTTGAAAATTCTATTCTTAGATTTATGATTACCTTGCAATTTCTATTTATAGCTTTTCGCCCTGACCATTTCTAAGAAATGTTGTGAAACAGCTATCTGTTTTAAACGGACCCCTGTTTAAGGAAACGGCTACCTGTTTTAGGAAACGGCTACCTGTTTAGAACGGCCACCTATTTAGCTCACTTGAGGGTGCATTGCTTGAAACATGCACCTCAGGGCTCTTGATTTCTAGAATTGAGATAGCAATCTATTTTTAAAATAACTGAACAATGGATCGTCTTTGTTATCAGAGGTGTGACCTTATAAGCATAAACTTTAAATCGTTGACAATGGATTGCCTTTGTTCTTGAAAGAGATGTATTTAGATAACAATCTATTTTTATAAATCAACCAGAACAATGAATCGCCTTTGTTCATTTACCTTGAAAATTATAAGCATAGACTTTGAACAATACATCGTCTTTGTTCATGATTTCTCAGAATTGAGATAACAATTTATTTTTATAACTCGACCAGAAGAATGAATCGCTTTTGTTCTTTTACCTTGAAAATAGCATAGACTTTGAAGCGTTGACAATAGATCGTCTTTGTTCTCTCATGTGGCCTTGAAAGCATAGACTTTAAACAACCTTTGTTCTTGATTTCTCAGAATAGGGCGTTGAAACATGCATAGACTTGCTTGAGACTGAGGGCAATGACCTTCAGGATAATCAAAACCTAGTAACTTTTCTAGTGACCTTGAAGCGGGGACTTAGCTGAAATGTTACTAACCTGTGACCTTGAAACACGGTACTGCACGGTGAGTTAGGATCCGTATAATACGCGTAATTTATATAAGAAATATATTTCCCGCTAAAAAGTTCAACCTTCTATTTTTAGCTTTTCACCTTGACCTTTTATATTTCTAAGAAATATGACACCAGCGTAGGTCAATAACCTTTGACCTTGAAAACTATTTTAGATTTATGATTACCTTGCAACTTCTATTTTTAGCTTTGACCTTTGCTTAAACTTGTTAAATACCTACTTTTGACCTTGACTAGAAATATGATGATCAGCTAAAAATTTATATTTCCTGAAAAGTTTGACCTTGAAAATTATATTCTTAGATTTATGATTACCTTGCAATTTCTATTTTTAGCTTTTCACCTTGACCATGCTTGACATTTAAACTTGTTAAATACCTACTGTTGACCTTGACTATAAATATGATGATCAGCTCAAAAATTTATATTTCCCGCTAAAAAGTTTGACCTTGAAAATTATTTATGATTACCTGGCAATTTCTATTTTTAGCTTTTCACCTTTTATATTTCTAAGAAATATGACACCACCGTAGGTCTTCGACCTTGAATACTATTTTGATTACCTTGCAACTTTTACCTTTGACCTTGACTTAGCAGGGTTACCAACTAACACGTAGCGTTACCAACAACGTGGCCTTGACTTAGCACCCAGCAATGTTACCAACCTAGAAATCTAGTGACTTTTCTGGTGACAAATCTGGTGAAAATCTAGTGACAAAAGTGGGACAGGAATGGGGTAGTATATCTACTTGAGAGGGAAATTTGAACTTGTATTCTAATAAATAGCTAACTTATAAGTAGAGCATTTATAGCATTTTGCTTATTTGTTTATAACATAAATAGTTCCAAATGCTTTTGATTTACGTTTCACAAAAAATGCAAGCATTTGACAGTACTTTTATTTTGCTTATTTTGTTTTTCAGATAATTTGTTTTATTTTGCTTATTTTCATATTTTTGGCATAAATGCTTTTTTAGCCCTTTTAACACTTGGGTGATTATTTTCACTTATCTTTTATTTTATTTATTATCCGCGATATCAAAGAGCGCATCAACGACTTTTATCTGTAGCACGCCTGAATGATCGGAATCACCGACACGTTTTGTTTACAATCTAACACGTGTCCATTGCTAAGACTCCGATTACCCCCAAAACAAGTCAATTTTATATTTATTCTTTAACTTAGTTTTATTTGCGCAGCTGTAGAGACGTGTTTCGTTTGTTTAGTGCACAGCATTAATAATTAAAATGCCAAAAGTTAAAGATAAGAGGTTACCTTCCACATGGATAGAAAATGATCCAGAATTAACAATAGAAAACAATAGAACATTCTGCAGATTGTGTATGAAAACGGTAAGCGAAATACGTTTTAAAGTTTAATGATTAAGGAAATGTGGTTTTACAGATTTCCGCTGAAAGGAAACATAATGTAAATCAACATATTCAAACAGCTATTCATATACAAAATAAACGTGAAGTAAGCAGCGAACGCTAACAGAATCAGTAGCATTGGCGACAAAATTTGATGATCAAAAACATTTGCTTTTGATTTCTGCGGTGCCATGATCGCTAATATTACTCTAAAAAATTGGAAAATGTACACTACAAAAATTTTCTTGAACAATATTGCAAGAGGAAATTCAGTGAGAGTTCATTGAGGAAGAACTGCATGAACCAAGTGTATACAAATGTGCTTGAACAAATAAGCAACGTACAGGCAATAATCTGATTTGGATCAGCGTAGATGAAACCACCGACAGCTGTGGGTGATATATGGCTAATACACTTGTCGGTATTTTACATAATGAGCAATCGATTGGACCCTTCCTGATTTCTTGCAAAGAATTGAAAAAACCAATCATTCCAAAATTGCTAGATTTGTGCAGGAAAGCTTAACTACTTTATTCCTGCCAGATACTTTAACTTACCCTTAACGCCATTCCCTTGCATAGGCAAAACAATCCCTGCCTGTTATTTATTTTTATTCACAATATTTCTATACCTTCCTATCTCGCAAGATTCATATATGTTTTCTGAATATGGCTCTACTGAGCGGTGTATTTTAAAAGTACATAATATAAGGGGTCTAACACTAGGTGTTAAGGTAAGACGTATGCATCTGGGCGTCAACCAACCGATCAACCTCGATCAAATTAAGCTCCTTGTCCTTGTCCTAACACCTTGGCTGTAAATTTGAATTTGTATTCTAATAGGGGGTTCTAATGCTAACTTGTAACACAACATAAATAAAGTTTGCCGCGAGTAGGATTTGAACCTACGACTATTCTAATAAAGGGGCCTAAAGCTAACTTATAAGACACTTATAGGGATTTCACAGCTTGCTCTTGTGAGAGCAAGGGTTAGAAGGCCTCGTTTATCTCATTGGGGTAAACGTTCAGGTGTAGGGTCAGTATCCATGTCATGTCGTTGGAAGACCCCTGCAAACCCTTTTCTTTGAGGAGGGTGGTTTAATTCAAAGGAGGATACGTGGTCGTTATTTATAGAAAAGCTCTGGGCACCCATCATCTTATGCACAAGGTTTACGTAATCTGGGCCATCCCCAACGTTGAAAGTCCCCCATTGACTCATTGGAGTTACGTATTCGAATTTAAAGCTTATTGCTTCGGTCTGACGTTAGAAGACTCCTGCAGACCCTCTTCCTGTGAGGGCGGTTTAATCATTGGGGGATACGTGATTGGGGGTAGAAGGACCTGGTGTAGGAAGATCCCCAACAGGGAAAACTCAGATACTGCGTTCAATAGCTAATTAGAATTGTACAATAACTGTAAAAGTATGTGTTTTCTGTATAATTACAGTAGCCAAGCCAAGGGCAGTAATGACACAATAGAAGCCCTATCAAACCGGACTGAGTTTGGTGAGTGATAATAAAGTTATGCGATTACAGATTGATTTATTGAATTGTGTATATATTAGGTAAGACCTTCCGTCCCCTTACATGTAGAAACAAAAGGAGGTTCTTACATAAGAAAAAAAAAGTTGACTTTGTTCATTCACAACATAGTAAGCGTAGATGTTTAAAATTTAAAAAATCTCCGTATGCTCTTAACCTGTCTTGAAAATTTGATGACCCTTCATAATAAAAGAATATTGTGGTTTTTCGAAAATGCACATGTTTGCTCTTCGCCCTGTATCTGCGTAACGGTATAGATTTGAAATAAAATAAACATAGATTATTTCTGGACAGTCTGTACAGCAAACCAATCATTTCAAAATTTGTGAAAGATACATAAACACAAAAAAAAACTAACTTAAATATGCATGTATCGTAAAAAAACAGATGTATGTTATAAATCTAAAGTGTAAGTTTGCGGTTACATAAAAAACTTGTTTTATTGTTTTGTAAATAAGTAACCGTCCCTAATAATAACTTAATGTAAATTTGTGTAAACTATTTAAGGAAATGCACTGTTCATGATGCGAATGAATTAATTTAGAGTAACTAACAATTTCTGTTTTAAATTTTTGCAAAAATTAAACTTTCTAGGTTATTGCAAGTACAATCACTGAACGGATTCAATAGAATCAACATTTAACCTTTTTACCGTTGGAAAATGGCAGAATAATGTTATTATGTCATTCAATTTGATGCATCGTAATTATTGCAACAACGTTGCTTTTAGTTTAACCCAGTTTCATCAATATCTGCAAGAGAAATCGTTTTATTACGTTTACTCTAAATTTCTATACACAATATCTATTTCTCCATTATCTAAACGACATGCTGTGATAAAAATGACCATTGTGCTCCACATTTTCGTCATTGTAGTATCATTATCGGATTCATTTTGTAAATAAAATAGAAAAAGTATTTTTCACACAAAAATGTAAGCATAAAGTTTGATATATCAGTATTGAATTACGGAATCAAAAGAGGTGAGAGATTTATTTATTGATATCTTGTTCTTATTATTCGCAGTAAAGACCTGTTTTCCTTTTTATACTAAAAAAAGTGCTTTCAGAAGATAAAGAAGGCGCCACACGCCCTTTTCAAATAAAAAACCTAAAAATAATTTAATCGGTTTAGCATGTTGTCACCACTGGCCAGTACGATACACTATATCAGTTAAGTGACTACATAACTACACGGATGTGACCGGTCTGAATGTTATAGCCGATGACGCACACTTTTCTTAATCAAGTCTATGCTTTAGAAACGACTACATTTTAAAAAAAAAGTCATATTATAGTTTTTAATAATTAACCATCAATTTTTAATTCTATAAACTTTGTGAAGACGGCTAGGTGTTGTCGTTTTTTAAATCACAACCCAACATATGATAATTGGTGACGCTTTTCAATTTTAACACGTCCGGTTGTTTTCAAACACACGATGTTTGTGTTTATTATGACAAATTTTAAAATAAAGCACTTAATAGTTTTGACTTGCACAAATTTACAGGATACAGAAGTAGAACCAGTACATGATGCCCATTGTTGCCCCATATCCCGTCAGAACGGTAACCTAAGCGCTTTAGATTGGTTGAATTCTCGCTTATCTCCAACATGCTCAATATTTTTCCGTACTCGAACATTTTAATTCAAAGGCTGAGAGAAAACTTCTGCAGTTGCCAGAATTTTGCACAGTTGAAGCAATAATTAATACTTTAATTGCGCACAACAAAAACTATTCACCTTACAGTCATCCGACATCAGCCCTTAGGTTGTTAAACCAATCTTTTGCTTCTTTAAACCGTTCTACAAAACTGTTCACGATTAATTTTCCCTAAATAATGCCAGTGCATCGGGAAATATAAAAATTCAATAAGTGTGATCTGCGGAAGTTTAAAAAAACAACACTTAACTCCAAAACGAGTTAGGAACCACTCGCTTTACAATATCAGAAAACGCGTTATAGGCCTACACAACCACAAAGGTGGTTAAAACAACTCCCTCTCACGCTTTCAAGATGGTCCGACACAACTTAAGGCTCGATGTGTAATCCCCTTTTCCTGGATATTTCAAAATTCACAATCTTTCATTTCAAAAACCCTAACCAATACTTTTGGCTGGCGAGAAAAATTCTGTACATTCAAAGTAAAGAAATACTGATAAGCAATTAACCTGACGCAATGTACTAAAATATATTTATATGCAACGAAACATTTGCTTTCATCTCCAGTTATACTGAAACACAAAACTTAAATGACTAGTTAAAACGTGTATATTAGCTTAACTCTTAATCCTTATCTGAAGTATACGGACGCGTGCGCGTTGAAACAGCACAGGAGCATGTGAAGACTTTACTAATAGTTTGCAATAGAGCTTTTGAAATCCTATCAAAAGAAAACTTATATTTAAGAATGATATAGGAAAACGAAATTTTATCAAAAGAACATTATTGGATCAGAATGTATGTTTCCAGAGCTATTTGCAGGATTTCAAGACATGGATCTTGCAAATATTGTCTTTAACTAACGTTGTACCAGCGAAACAATGTTTTTTAGATTTACAGAAATTTTAAAAACTACTGGTAATTGAAGCAATGTTTACGTCTGCAAGCAAAGTATTCACTGAGGTCTGCGTGTATGCTTTGTGCGTGTTGTCGTATGTACGTGGGTGCGTGTGTGTGACTGTGTGTGTGATGTGCTGGTAGTCGTGTTTGCGGAAATTGCGTGTGGCGTGTGTGCGGTGTGTCGTAAGATTGTGACTAGCGGTGTGTGCGCATGTGTGCATAGGGCGCGCGTGTGCGTGTATGCGTGTGTGCGTGTTTGCGTGCTGTGCGTGTTCAAGTGTGCGTGTTATGCTGTGTCGTGTGATGTGTATGTCACGTGTGCGTGTGTGTGCGTGTGCGTGTGTGTGTTATGCGTGTGGGTTGCGTGTCGTGCGTGGGCAGTGATGCGTTGTGCGTGTGTGGTGTGCTGTACGTGCTGCGTGCGTGCGTGCGTGCGTGTGTTCAAGATGCGTGTGTGCGTGTTTGAGTGTGTGCGTGTAGTGCGCGTGTGCGTGTGCGTGTGGATGTGCGTGTGTGCGTGTGTGCGTGTGTGCGTCTGCGCGTGTGCGTGTGTGTACGTGCCTGTGTGCGGTTTTGCGTGTATTCAAGTGTGCGTGTGTGCTTGTGTGTGTGTGTAAGTGTATGCGTGTATTCAAGTGTGCGTGTGAGCGTGTCTGCGTGTGTTGGTGTGTTCGTTATGCGTGTAGCGTGTGCGTGTAGAGTGTGTGCGTGTGTGGTGTGTGGTGTGTGGGTGTGCGTGTGGTGTGCGGTGTGAAATGCTGTGTACAGTGTGCGTGTGCGTGTGTGAGTGTGTGCGTGTTGCGTGTTGTAAGTGTTAGTCGTGCGTGTGATTGTGCTGTGTTGTGTGTTCGAATGTGCGTACGCTGTGCGTGTGTGGGTGTGCGTGTGTCGTGAATGATGGTCGTGTATGCGTGTGATGTGTGTGGCTGTGCGTGTGTGCGTGTGGGTGTGGTGTGTGCGTGTGTGCGTGTGTGTGTGTGTGTGTAGCGTGTGTACGTGTGGAATGTGTCGTGTCGTGCGTGTGTCGTGTGGTGTGTGCGTGTGCGTGTATGCGTGTGTGTCGTGTGTGTGTATGCGTGTGCAGTGCTTTGCAAGTGTGCGTGGTGCGTGTGTGCGTGTGTGCGTGTGTGATGTGTGTGGCGTGTTGCGTGTGTGTGTGTGTGCGTGTGCTGCGTGTGTGGTGTCGTGTGTGCGTGTCGTGTACGTGTGTGAGTGTGTGTCTTGTGTAGTAGTGTGCGTGTGTGCGTGGTGTCGGTGCTGTGTGTCTGTGTCGTATAGCGTGTGTGCTGTGGTGTGTGGTCGTTGTGCGTGTGTACGTGTGTGCTGTGGTGTAGATGTCGTGTGTGCTGTGTGTGTCGTGAGTGTCGTATGTGCGCGTTGTGAGTGTGTGTGAGTGTAGTCGTGTGCGTGTGCGTGTGTGAGTGTGTGTGGTGTGTGCGGGTTGATGTGCGTGTGTGCGGTGGTGTGCGTGTGTGTGTGCATGTGTGTGTGTCGTGTGTGCGTGTGTACGTGTGTTCGTGTGTTCGTGTGTTCGTGTGTGCGCGTGTACGTGTGCATGTGTGCATGTGGGTGCTTGTGCGTTTGTGCGAGTGTGCGTGTCCTCGTGTGTGCGTTTGTGTGTGCGCAAGCGTGTGCGCGTGTGTGGTTGTGTGCGTGTGTGCATGAATGCATGTGTATGTGTATGCGTGTGTGAGTGTGAGCTTGTGTGCGTGTGTGCTTGTGTGCGTGTGTGTGTGAGTGTGTGCGTGTGTGCGTGTGTGTGCGTGTGTGCGTGTGTGTGCGTGTGTGTGCGTGTGTGCGTGTGCGTACGTGCGTGTGTGCGTGTGTGTACGTGCGTGTGTGCGGATTTGCGTGTGTTCAAGTGTGCGTGTGTGCGTCTGCGTGTGTGAGCGTGTGCGCGTGTGCGTGTGTGCGCGTGTGTGGGTGTGTTTGTGTTCGTGTGTGCGCCTGTACGTGTGTATGTGAGCCTGTGGGGGTTTGTGCGTTCGTGAGTGCGTGTGTGCGTGTGTTCGTGTGTACATATTTGCGAGTGTGCGTGTGTGCCTGTGTGCGTGTGTGCCTGTGTGCGGGTGTGTGTGTGTGATCGTGTGTTCGTGTGTTCATTTGTGCGAGTGTGCGTGTGAGCGTGAGAGCGTGTGTGCGTGGGTTGGCGTGTTTGTATGTGCGTGCGTACGTGTGTGCGTGTGTGCATGTGGGCCATTGTACGTTAGTGCGTGTGTGCGTGCGTGTACGCATGTGTTCCTGTGTTCGTATAAGTGCGTGTGCGTGTGCGTGAGAGTGAGTGAGCGTATGTGCGTGTGTACGCGTGTGCGTGTGTGCGTGTATGTATGTGTGCATGTGCGTGTGTGCGTGTGTGCGTGAGTGCATGTGTGGGTGTGTGAGTGTGTGCGTGTTTGTGTGTGTGCGAGTGTACGTGTGTGCGTGTGTGGGTGTGTGCGTGCTTGTGTGTATGCGTGTGGGCTTGTGTGCGTGTTATCGTGTGTGCGTATTTGCGTGTGTGCGTGTGTACGTGTGTCCGTGCGTGTGTGTGCGTGTGTGCGAGTGTACGTGTGTGCGTGTATGTGTATGTGTGGTGTGTGCGTGTGTGCGTGTGTGCGTGTGTGCGTGTGTGCGTGTGTGCGTGTGTGCGCGTGCGCGGGTGCATGGGTGCGTGTGTGCGAGTGTGCGTGTGTGCGTGTGTGCGTGTGTGCGTGTGTGCGTTTGTGCGTGTGTGCGTGTGAGAGTGTGTGCGTGTGTGCATGTGTGCGTGTGTGCGTGTGTGTGCGTGTGTGTGTGTGCGTGTGTGAGTGTGTGCGTGTCTGCGTGTGTGCGTGTGTGCGTGTGTGAGTGTGTGCGTGTGTGCGCGTGTATGCTTTTGTGCGTGTTGTCGTATGTACGTGGGTGCGTGTGTGTGTGTGTGTGGTGTGTGGGTGTGTGGGTGTGCGTGTTTGCGGGTATGCGTGTGTGCGTGTGCGCGTGTATGCATGCGTGCGTGTGTGCGTGTATGCGTGTGTGCGTGTGTGCGTGTGTACGTGTGTACGTGTGTGCGTGTGTGCGCGTGTGCGAGTGTGCGTGTGTGCGTGTGTGCGGGTGTGTTTGTGTTCGTGTGTTCGTATGTGCGCGTGTACGTGTGCATGTATGCCTGTGGGCGTTTGTGCGTTTGTGCGTGCGTGTGTTCGAGTGTTCGTATCTGCGTGCGTATGTGTGCCTATGTGCATGTGGGCCTGTGTACGTTAGAGCGTGTGTGCGTGCATGTATGCGTGTGTCCTTGTGTTCGTATAAGCGTGTGTACGTGTGTTTGTGTGTGCGTGTGTCCGTATGCGCTTGTGTGCGTGTGTGCGTGTGTGCGCGTGTGCGTGTGTGCGTGTGTGCGTGTGTGCGTGTGTGCGTGTGTGCATGTATGCATGTATGCGTGTGTGCGTGTGAGTGTGTGCGGGTGTGCGTATGTGCGTGTTTGCGTGTGAGCGTGTGTGCGTGTGTGCATGTATGCGTGTGTCCGTGTGTGCGGGTGTGAGTGTGTTCGTGTGTGCGTGTGTTCGTGTGTGCGTGTTTGTGTGCGTGCGTGTGTGCGTGTGTGCGCGTGCGTGCGTCTGTGCGTGCGTGTGTGTATGTTAAAGGCCACGATAATTCTATAACGAAAACGCCTACGTACTTAAAATTCTGTATTTAGGCTTTTTTTTATTTGGCTTATAGCTCGTTAGATTTTGGGCGGTTAGGGGGGCTTATTAGGTGTAGTTTTTGGATTTTATCAAATATTTCTAAAACTGCTGCATTTTTCAAAGATATAAGAATACCTTGATATAGACCTTAAACTTTTCGATTAATTATGTGCTATGCAATTTTTTGATACGATGTGAGTTTAACGGCAAAAAATTCCTAAGTTGGAAATTTTTTCATTTTTTGAATAATGATTGATTTTATCAGAAAAAGTGTAGACGTATTTTTTTAATTTTTCATAAATTTTCTTAACAAAGGTTTTTAATGCAGAGCATAATAAATATAAAGGTATGACTGAAAATGCTGAAGTTGTATTATCGACGTTTTTGTAGAAGCGGGCGGTTTTGGAATTTTAATTAAGTATCTATGTCTATGAATCTCTATCTGACATGAAGTTTTAAACGCAATTCTGAGAGGTTACTGCCTTTGATTTTACAATTTTGCCTGTTTTCGTTATGATTGTATAAAAACAACCTAAAAAATTGAAATTCAAATTATTTCATTTCTTTTAATCTAAGTTAGCATCTAGATGTCTATTAACCTCTGTCTGTCATGAAGTTTTAAACGCCTGTTTGAAATGGGTTATTTGTTTTTGCGTTTACAATGTTGACTATTTTTGTAATGAGCTTCTTATAAAAGATGTTGCCTAGTTACCCCAAAAAAATGTTATTAAAGTTAGTTAATTTCTTTAAATCTTTTGTAGGTTGGAAGGTCGTGTGGTGTTCCACGCCAGATATTTTATGCTATATTGGTTGCGGTTAGTTGCCAGTATTGCCAACTTAATTTCAACAGGTATTAAATTTTAAAAAGTACAATAATTTGGTTTATTGATTTTAATAACAATTGTCGATGTCGGCACAAACAATTTTGTGTATTACTCAGCCAAAAAATGATTTGCGAGTACTCATAAATTTGCGTACTCGCAAACACTCATTTTCTGACGTTGTAATATAAATAACTATTGCTTGTAGTTAATTTACTAGGCTAACACGAACCATCCCAAGAAAAGTCATTGAAATATAGAGAAATGAAAATAACCTAAGAACAGTGTGAGTACATACTTACGAAGAATTGTATGGTTTTTTATTCGTCAAAATATAGCAGGTGTTCTATTTGAGAAAGGTGATATTTTTAATTTTCAAGTTTCGCAGGTTTGAACATTAGTTTTGAATATAGCATTTAGCCCTAATATTTCTACGCCTATGTTCTCCAGAACATAGGCTTTAGGACGGTCTATCCTTAAAAAAAACTCGAATTATTTCGAAAACCGTACATTTTTCATGCATGAAACCTACATAAATGCAATTAAAAATTATTGTTAATTTTAATAAAAACATAAATAAAAGGTTTTCGTCGAGTAGGATTTGAACCTACGACCTATACTTTGCTAGAGTACCGCGTTAACCAACTGCGCTATCGAAGTACAAGTCCCAATTGATGTAAATTTTGTCTTTATGTATGCAGAATTAATGTAAATTCTAAAGTTACTGAGATAATAATCAAATTACTTATATTAATGGAATATGGCCTGCAATATCGCAAAGATTCACACATACCAAAGCAACTCGACTAATATTAAATTATTATAAGTTTTTGTTTTGAACGAATAAGTTCAAAAGTATATATGTAATTAAAAATTATTGTTAATTTTAATAAATACATAAATAAAAAGTTTACCTCGAGTAGGATTTGAACCTACGACCTATACTTTGCTAGAGTGCCGCGCTAAACAACTGCGCTATCGAAATACAAGCCCCATTAGATGTAAATTTTGTCTTTATGTGTTTATTAAAATTAACAAAAATTTTTAATTACACATATACTATTGAACTTATTCGTTCAAAACAAAAACTTATAATAACTATATAAATGCAGTTTTATAATTGCACGCAGAATCCAAAAATCAAATGGTTTCCAGGGTGTTCCATTAAAAAAATACTAAATACTAACTTCGTCTGGACTATACTCTGTATAGTCAACAACAATCTTAAAATGCGCACACTTACTAGCCATATAATATGAGAAATACATTTTATTGGCAAAGTTCACCCATAAAGCACCAGTTTACATTACTCTATCACCCTGTACAAACTGTATATATTTATACCTCAACTTCAAAACGATCAAAACTATTGTTTTGGTTGACAAGAACCAAATTTTATAGCTTCACGGTGCTAGTCATCATTTGAGGGCTGCAGTAGTAAACGAAACTTTATTTATTCACTAGTGTTATTGGTAAAACGTTCAAAACTAATTAATCGATAGGCATGAACACAATTTTATGGATTTATCATGTCAGTCCTATATTAGGACCAATAATGCTCAAAATATTTACTTATACACCAATTTAATTGGGAAAATGGCCAAAACAGGTTTACCCTATTAGTCATCCTCTACAACTAAAAACTTTTATCTATACCTACTACAAGTTCATTGGAGAAACGGTCAAAACTATTTGCTCGATGAGCAATAATAAAACAACTTACATTGGTCGGTTTCTGTTTTCGCTAATCTAAAGCATAAGACATAAAAGTACATTTCTTGTTTTGACTTTGATCGGATGAACAGCAATAGGTCAAATGTGAAAGTGAGACAATATTCAAATTACACCCAATGGTTCTATTCGAAGGCAACCATTCGTTGAGATTGCAAATATATATTTAATTGATTTCCACTTACGAACAACTTGTCGCAAGTAGCAGACTTTAAAATCAATATCTAGCAAACAACATAACAATTTCACATAACCTCCCGTTTTTGTAATTAGATTCTCCATTAATAAGATGGTATGTGACGTATTGCCAAAGCTTAATCCAGAACAAAACACTATGAGATAAACATCCTTCCCGGATTGATACGAATATTAGCTAAGTAATACTGTGTACGCATTTTTAGTGTGCGCAACGTAAAGGCTACGTTTATTTCAGCATTGTGTGGTTGAAGCTATATTCATAAAGGTTTAAGAAGGAGAAATGTTAAACTTTAAACTTAATGATCGTTGGGTTTTAGAGTGTAAGATTCTGAAACAGATGAAACGATGACTTTGCAACTTTGATACGATCTAAACTTAGAAATAGTAATTGTAAGTGAAATTCTTAATGTTATAAGAACAGCTGTTTTAGCCAAATATAACAAGCTTCTTTACACAGAAATATAGTAATATTACTTTTATAAAACGCCCATTTCACAATTACATCCATAAGGTTCGATTAGAGATCAAAGACGAGTTAATTAAATTTTAACTTTTTCTACTTCACTCAAAGAAGTTTCTTTTAGATCTAAGCTTCCATTCTGGTTTTGTTACTTTTGCGAGAATCATGAGTATGGCAGTGTGGTCTAGGCAACCTCGTTTCCTTTTGTTATTACCATAGCAAAAACAATACTTACATTCTTAGCCAACTTTTAACGTAATTACACGCTCAGCTCGCAGAGTGACCTCTTTTAAAGCGAGAATAACGAAGAAAATAATTCAATTTTAAAGGTGCAATTACTTGAAAATGCACTTAGAGTAATCGATTTTAATATACTTGCCTATTCTTGAGTGTATATCGTGAAAGTATCTCTTTCTCTTTTCTTCTCACAAAACATGTAGCTTATTGGTTTATTTGAATGGAACAACGCAATCATTACTCTCTAGAGAAATTCTTTTACAAGTAATCGCTCTTCCTCTATCCATCGTTGGCAAAACTCTCGATACTGTTAATTACATCGACAACTTTATTGAGCTAACCTCATTAATCTTTATTGTTCGAAAGTAAAAATCTTCATTTGTTAAAAAAGTTTGCATTCTATAAATAAGTTATGTAGAACTTCGACAAAAATAGTGATTGTTCGTTATTATAAGCTCAATGGCACTTACTTTACATGAATTGCTCTACATTCTGTACAATTAAGTAGATCATACAAAGAGGTCTAGTTCCATTTTATATGAGTTGGGACTTCTGTAACAACCCTTTGATCTACTTAGTGATTAACATTGTTGCGAAACAGTGCAGTCTACATATTCATTATTCTGTGTATTTAGTAAAAGATTAATAAGCCCTTAATTTATAGTTAAGTTACTTGACTAGGTTGCCAGTCTAAAGTACAAGTGGGTTCTGCATATTTAGCAATTGTACATAACTTAAGAAACGTTTACTCACTTTAAAATTAAACGTGTAATTTCAATATCTGAGGAAAGCATCAGTGGCATTTGCGAAAATTAACACGCTTTCTTAAGTTCGTTATACTGGTTACATACATATTTTGTGTAGCTATCATTCTACATAAAGTCATTGCATATTTAACGTTTAACTGGTTATGATGCACATATAGTTTAGTTATAAATCGTTTAACCAAGCCACTAATACCTTTGTTTTCGATAAACCTTAATTACTAAATTTTCTGTACAATACATACACTTTTAAATAAATTATGAGTTAAATTTAAGTTGGTACTATTCTTGCCACGTTGAATTGTAATACCTAGGGAAATATATATAACTAATTCAAGTAAAATAAGATAGAACTTAATGTGACTTGGAGTTTGAATAAAAAGATTCGTCTTAACTCCACTATCCAAAGATGTTTCTTTGCAAAAAAAAAAATTCTAGAGGCGTGAACTAAATAAAGCTGAATTTAGATTTATACGATAATTATTGAATGTGCATATGCTTTTTCACATGGCAGGTATTAAAACTAAAGACGTTTAAAATCCTATGCACTATGAATTGTCATAAGTCTATTCTCGATTTGTTTCCGAACGTTTATTTTACTTAATCAAAGTGTCATGAGTAAATAAACAGCCACTGTTCTGTTAAAATATTCAGTCGTTACTGTGAACACCTGGAACAGAAACTCTACGTTTTGATAAACTGCATACTTGAAGGCTTCAGTAATTCCGAATGAATAAAGTGGTTTCATTAAACTAAATAATTCTTGGAATAAACACTTAAAAATAAATTTTAAAAAAACGGCCAGGCTACAAACCCAAACCAAACAAAATTTTTTACGGTTACAAGAATAACATTAAAAATTTAATTTTCCAAATAAAAACGCTAAATTAGTTTTGAAATTTTTTTTTCAATTAATAATTTTAAAAAATTGAAAATTTGAAAACCAAACTTACAAAATCACAAATTACTCATAATCCAAAACAAAGCCTTATTGGGTAATCCCTTTCCAAAATTTTTTTCATTTAAATTAAAAAAGGCAAGTCCAAAAATTTTCAAAATTCATGTTTTTTAATTTTTCTAAAAACCAGAGTTTAAAAAAAAAGTTACTGAAACCGAACCAATTTTCATGTAAAAAATTCTTAAAAATTTAATTTTCGTTGAATCCTTTATTTTAAATTTACTTTTACCCAAATTGTAAAAAATTGTTTAAAAATCAAATAAGATTTCAATTAAAAAAAAAAATTGAATTTTGTCCTTGAACAATTTGAAATAAAGGAAAGACCAAAATTGAAAATTAATCCAGAACTTTCTAAAAAAAACGGGTAATTTTTAAAATTGGTTAGAAATGAAAACTGCAAACCTGTTAAATTTGTAATTTTTTTCAGCATCTTTATTTTAAATTAAAATTTTGAAAGGGTAAAAATTTTAAAAATTATTCGGACTCTTAAAAAAACCTTTAGGAATTAAATTTTTTCCTTGAAAAATTTTTAATAAAACAAAGATAATCCTTTGGAAAAACGTTTTTTTCCAAATTTCAAAAAATAAAATGACTCAAATTAAATTTTCAGAATGTTTAGTAATAAAAAGAAATTAAAAAACTTTTGAAAATTATCACTCAAATTTACAGGTAAATTTTTTCTGTAAAATCAAATTAAAGAAATTTTAAAAATTATAATTTCAAAAATTAATTTAAACCATATAAACCAAAAAATTTTATATAAAAGAATTAAAAAACTGGAAATTACTAACAAATTAAATAAATTTTTGGTTCAAAGAAAAAAATAAACAACCTGGTTATGCCTCTTAAAATTTTCCCCTTCTAAGGGTTAACTAAAACTTAATAAATTTTTTAAAATTAAAATGGTAATTTGTTTTGTTAAATTAACAAAATTTCAATTTAAAATTTGTTAAGGTTTTAACGGTTTATAATTTAAAATAATAATAAAAACAATAACCCACTGAGATGAATGCTATTAATTCAAGTAAACACCTTCAATAAACATACGATTTTTTGAATTATAAATACTTTAAAAATTAAAATAAAATTTAACATAAATTGCATAATACTAATCATTAATACATAAACTATGTGACCTAGTGTAAATTATCCTCTAGATATTCAGTAACAGAATAGTAAATATCACTTCACAAAATATGGCAACATCTTTACAACAAAGTTGGAGGTTTAATACTTTTTAATTTTGTTGAAAAATTTGTTTTATAACTGCTAGACATAATGTATCAATTTCTTGCAGACAAAAATATTTATGGTTATATGACAAAATGTTTTACTTTTTGTAAAATCCATTTTAATTTTTGTAAAATGACCAAGCAAGGTAAAACCATAATACATGTTACAGATATTTACACAGAAGCTATAAAAACTATAATGATAGATCAAAATTTTTTTTACATGTCCATATGCTATACATGCTACAAAAGGGTTTTTAAATGAGGAATTATAAAAGAGCAGCAGGAATTCAACGGCAATGGATGGTTTGCAACACTGTAATTCTTTAAATTGAATATTCAGCAGATCATGAAGAAAGTATTATCATCTTCGTAATAAGTTTTGCAAGTATCAACAACGATTTAAAAATAAATATGATTACATTAATGAAATTGGGATCAACTTGACCTGCTTGAAATTTTAAACATATACGCACTAGTTACAATATTAAGAATAATTTAAAATTATTGTAAGATTTTAAAGCATTTTTGATAAAGATCTCAAACTTTGATATAAAACTTTGTAACAATTTATATTATGTATAAAGAAAAAATGTGCCGGTCTTATATTTACTAATTTTTGTTGCCTTTTTTAGGTTTTAAATGAGAACATATACAAAATGGATATTAAAAGAAAGAATCGTTAGTTTTTAGTTTAAAATTGTATGGAAACTGTAGATTTAAAAAGCTTGTCTTTGATTGCTTCTTTTTCATTCTTCGTGACTAACTATGACATTTTTCACTTTGATAGATATTTAACATTTGCATTCTATTTTTATAGCGCATTGCGTTTTCAACAATATCGGTAGAATGAACAGATAATTTTAATAGCAATTTCTAAGGTTGTATTATAAAATTTACAAGTTACCTTAAAATTTATTGAATTAGTCAATATTGAAAGCCCTTCAACAAAATTTTGTTTGCACTCTAATAACAGGATATAACGGTTATCCAAAAATATAACATTTATGCAGACGGCTAAGAAGCAAGTGAATATTATCTTTTGAGATTGACCTTGACATTTTTATATAAAATTTAATTCATAAAGGTGGTTGTTATTTAAATGTTGAATTTTTTTACTAAATAAATTATCTTTTACTAATTCAAAGTTAATTTTTTTTCTTATTGGGTTTAATTACAGAATGTTCAAATTATTTTCTCAATAATTTTATTACTTTGTTATAAATTAATCATTTTAGACGGTTTAACATAATTAAAACACAAAGCGCTTACTCACTCAGACGGATAATGGTTGGCTGTCTTAGTAACCTCTACCAGTTCATGATAATAAAACTTTTGGTAGCATTACGTTATTTAAATTTTCCTAAAAAAGCCATTTAGTGTCGTGGTAAATTTTAATTTCTTTTTATGAGTTACTGCTGA
This sequence comes from Vesta saturnalis, assembly GCA_036346205.1. Classification (NCBI taxonomy): domain Eukaryota; kingdom Metazoa; phylum Arthropoda; class Insecta; order Coleoptera; family Lampyridae; genus Vesta; species Vesta saturnalis. The sequence goes on along the minus strand of JARFJB010002367.1, from coordinate 184,180 downwards.
TCTACCAAATTAGGAAAAGTCAAATAACGACGATTATCTTTAAAAGTTGTCGGTTCTACTAACTGTTAATCATTATCAATCTTAAATCAATGATCTTTTACAATAATTGCAACGTTTTTTTTTACAAGTATACATTTCACGATTCCTGAATCGTGGCTCACGGATAAGTTGAATTGAAATTTATCTTTTTATTTACTGAATACTTGAAAAATTTTTTCTTAGATTCAGTTAGCGAACAACGCAAAATGACAGTTGTATGAATATTGTTTGTTTGTGTTACGTGTTAAATTATTTGTATAATCAAAACGGTTTAATTTCGGAAGTAACTGAAAATCAAACTTCAGTGTCTTTCGTGCTTTAAAAATACGAATTTTTTTATAAATGTTCAAATATATTTTTGTCCCTTTTTAGATTTACTCAATCTGAGATAGGGAATGAGTTTATTAGAAAGGTAAACAGAATGTTTTTATGTTTACTGGCTTCATGAGTTTGTTATTTCAGACACAAGATCTAGGTTAGCTCAGATGGAATCGTATGTGAATAAATTCAAAATTACAATTAAACTTTTTTCAAATCGTTTTGGATAAAATTCCATCAAAATATTTTCAATTTAATACACTCAACGTATTTAAATTTAACATATGAAAAATTAATGATCTGAGAATAATAGTAATAAGTTGTTGAAATAAAGATGAATATAACATATTTTAAAATGATAAAAACACACCAAAAATGATTACACTAAAATTTAGAAACAAAAAACGATGTCAACGATTGATAAAAAAATTGATCAATTTATCATTTTGATTGTTTATTAAAAGATCTACGTAACACTGACAAAAAACGGAAAGGTCTACTTTAAACAACGAACTAAGTAGCAATACATTTAGATTCCTTCCATTTGGCAAATTTAACAAAAATTGCTCAGTGTATTTTCAGTGTACATGTTATATTGCTTAAATGTAAAAAACTGTTTTTAAATAAAAACTTTGTATTCTTTAATGTAAACGTATTCCAAATTTGCACAGAAATATTTTCAAACTTTATTTTTTTTTCTGTACCAGGGTTAAATTGTGATTCATTTTTATTCTAGGATTGCAACTTTTAACGCCTACTACGACGTTTCAATGCATCTGGACGAAAGTATTCCATATTTAGTCATGGTCTAACTAGGATTTCTAACAAAACACTGAATCTACCTACCATGTTTTCCTAGGCAAAAACAAGTATTTTCTAGCACTAATGTAAGGAGACAACTTAACTTTGTTTGAAGAATTAAGATCGCTCACTTAAAACCTTGAGCTCCACCTTTTGTACTTAGTTATCTTTTACCACACAGTTAGCCTTCCTAGGCTTGTAAACAAACTGTTCTGCCGCCCTCTGTCATAAAATTGTATTCTAATAAAACCCTAATTCAAAACAAATTTGGTAAGATTAAAAATTAATTACGGATGAAAATATTAAATCGTATTATTGATATTTTATAAAAACAGATTATTTTTTAAGTTAACATTTATTTTGTCTATTAAAATTTTACAGGTGGCGTTAAAATGAAATTAAATAAAAATGATTAAATCGTATTATTAATAGAATCAGATTTTGGTGTTTTTGAAAGCTAGTGTTTTTCTATCTAACATGAAGTTTAAATATCATTCTGCCATAAATGTTTTGTTTTAAATGTGGTTTATTTTTCGTAATGCGTTTATTACAAAATTGCATAATTGTTACGTAATTAACATCACGTAAGATTTAAATTAAATGTGAATGAAAATGACTAAATGGGTGGTAGGCATGTATACTCCATGCCAGCCGGGGAGGTACCACCACCCTTGCCATGGGCTCCTTAATATTGGCTCTCCGATTTTATGAGCTCGGTAAGGGCTGCCGGTTACCTTTTCCATCATCCTTAATCTATTCTCATCCTTATTCTTCCTTCTCGCCCTCACTGTCTTCCTATCGGATTAAAAGTCCCAAATTAAAAATAAGATGGCTGTGGTTTCTAGGGTTATAAATTCCGGACGTAAAATCCTGCCCCATTCGGATGTCCGGGAGGGCAGGGAAGCGACCTCGGTCATCGAAAGTATCAACTTTATGATGCACTGCTGCAACATCCGCGGTATCAGGTCTAATCTTAATGCTATTCACCAACATCTTGAACAATTACAACCTGATATATTGTTTCTATCAGAAACACAAGTCTCCTCTGAAAGCTCCGAGTCACCCGACTTGCAATTTCCTCAATACCATCTTCACTCTAACTTTCGATATAAAGGAGGCGTATGTGCGTACATCAAGGACAGAATTGCTTGCAAGAGGGTTTCTTCCTTAGAAAATAAAAATTTTGACGTGATTTGGTTTAAACATTCTGGTCCTAATTTTGTGAAATTCTACTGTTGCATTTATAGGTCTCCTAATGACAGCAACTTTCAAGACTTCTTCGATTACCTTAGTATGAAAGTTGACTATCTCCTGTCTCAGTTTCCATCTTGCGATATCTCATTTGTAGGCGATTTCAATGTTCATAACTCTAATTGGCTTCAATTTTCATCTACTACAAATCCGCTGGTCATAGTGCAGAAACATTTGCTATTTCATGTGATCTCACACAAATGATTTCTGAACCCACAAGAATCCCTGATAACCCTAACCATACTCCACATCTTCTAGATCTCTTTCTTACATCAAACCCTCTTGTTTATAAAACTTCCGTTCTTTCGCCTTTAGGTCTTTCCGACCATTGTCTAATAAAAATCATTTCTACTGTACCTAATTCCACTGTTGTTCGCAAAACCGATAGAACCTTGTGGTGTTTTAAGTCAGCTCGATAGAGTGATTTACGGGATTTCTTTGCAACCTTTTCATGGCGTGAATATTGTTTTAAGTCGTCCTCTTCTTCGGACATCGCTCTTTCAGTATCTGAAGTCATCCTCATGGGAATGGAGTTATACATTCCGAAAAACAGTACCGGTAGGTCATTCACGTTCCCAACCCTGGTTCAATAAGGCTTGTTCTGATGCAATATCTTTAAAAATAAATGTTACATTAAATGGAAATCTAATAAATCGGTTGACAGTCATGTAGAATACGTTGGTGCTAGAAATATCTGCAAAAGTGTCATCACTAAAACTAAAAAGTTGTTCGAACAACGAAAATGCAATGAACTAGCTACATCTTTAAGCAGTCGTAAATTTTGGTCTTTAGCAAAAGCCATTAGTAAAAACTTTCGAACATCTTCATTTCCCCCCCTGACATCTATTGACGGATCGGTAGTTGCTGATTCTGTAGACAAAGCCAACGTTTTTGTGGATTTGTTTGCATCAAACTCGTGTCTCAATGATTCTGGAAAAGATGTGCCCCTAGTCAACTCTTCTTCATACGTTATGAAACCAATTCATTTTCGGTACAAGCTCTTGGAATCGATCATCAGTAGGCTTGATCTCAATAAGGCGACTGGCCCAGACGGTATCCCAGCTATTTCTTAAAAACCCCAATGTCCAGTTATCTAAGCTCTATAATCTCTATACTTCTAATTCCCTTCATCATGGAAGTTAGCAAATGTTCAACCTATTCCCAAAAAGGTGATAAGACCGATCCTCAAATTACAGACCAATTGCCATCACCCATTTTGTCAAAATCATGGAAAAAGCCATCAATCAGCAACTGCCCTTTTGAAACTAACAAACTCCTTAGTGACCAAATATGGGTTTAGGCAAAGTCGTTCAACAGGCGATTTCTTTCATATGTGACCCAAGTTTGGAACAATACAAAGCAGTCCGGTGAAACAGTTGTAGTCGCTTTAGATATCTCAAAGGCATTTGACCAAGTTTGGCATAAGTGTTTACTTGCCCTCCCCGTTTGGGTTAAATGATCGCTCATCAACTGGGTTTCTAGTTTCCTTGATAAAAGACGAATACGTGTCGTAGTTGATTTTTTTCAAAAGAAGTTAGCATTAACGCGGGCGTACCACAGGGATCCGTTATAGCGCCTTCTACACGGCTTCTAAACCTGGAATGATCTCCTAGTTCCTGTTTTCCTCCACTTATGATATGAGAAAATTTAAGGTAGCTGTTCATAGGCATCTATTGGCAATTCATTATCCCTCTATCCATCCTCCGTGCCTTTAGCACGATAGGCCTTATTTAGCCTGTTCAGGTCCACAATCATAAAAATTTATTAAAGGCAGCTGATCTTGGTGTTTTTAAAGCTAATGTCTATCTAACTAAAAGAGCTGGTTTTATGATGAAGTTAAAAATTTGGAATTTTGAAGGGCTGGTTTATAAAATAAGTCAGTCCAATTTTTGAATTTGTTTTCCTGTTTAATTTGTTTGGTTTTGATTTTTGATAATTTGATCGATTATTTGAGATTAATTTATTTTTTTTTTTTCGTATAAAGGAACACTTAGGAATGGATAGAATAATTCCAAAAACTAGGGAGATCATTCCAGAGTTTAAAGCCTTGAAAATGGATTACCCTGGGAATAGGTTGAGATTTGACCATATGATGATGTGAATGAGCGAAATTTTTCCAAAGATAGCCCAATGGTATCAAAGAATATAATTCACAGCAAATAGCTTTAACATAATAAAAGAAAACTGAAACCATCCTTTATGCTAAACTTGAAAGTTAAACTAAAATAATGTCTTTTAAAACGATATCAAGCGTTCAAACCAAGATAGAATTATATTCAGATGAGCAATTTGGACCTTATACAGCACAAGGAGTTGGAGGTAAAGTATTGCTTGATCACAAAATATTTTACGAGCAGCTGTTTTAGCTGAAAATTCAACCCATGGAAAAAGATACAGTCATACCCAAAGGTAATATCTGAAAATTAAGAACTGAGCCATTCATACTAAAAAAATGATCGATCTTTTTGGCGGACATAAGGCAACACTTAGTTTTATTAGCATTAAATTTAACTAGATTATCCCTTATTCGAGAATGGGCTTTGACGAAATTTGATTTCAGCTTTAATTTCGATTTGATAAGAATGGATTATCAATGAGTAGACTGAGATAAACTGTAAGAGTGCTATCCAGCACAGCAATGGATTTAGTTGTTGAAGAAATAAGTTCATTTATGTACAGCAAAAAAGTGTAGGCGCTATAACGGATTCTGTTACGCACGCGTTAATGCTAACTTCTTTTGAAAAAACCATCAACTACGACACGTATTCGTCTTTATCAAGAAAACTAGAAACCCAGTTGATGAGCGTATCATTTAACCCGGGGTGAGTTTCAAAAACACTTATAAACTTGGTCAAATGTTAGACATCCGGCGACTACAACTGTTCCACCGGACTGTTCTCTGTATTGGCCAAACAAATATGAAAGAAGATCGTTGTTGAACGACTTTGTTTTTGAAAGTGACGAAAGAAATGGAGGCGAAACGATCAACCTCAGCATAAAACATTAAAGTTCTTACAGCACTGAATGGCGCTACAAACAGATTAATTACCTAAATATACTGCTAGGGGTATTTATTAAAGGAATCATTTAGTAGTTTAAAATAAACTAGATGGCGTTTATTGAAAATATTCATTAGTTCATGCACGTAAACGACACAAATTAAAGTTCGCAACAAGTACAACAGGAACCAGAAAAAGGTTCCTAATTGTCTTATAAGTTAACATTAGCCCTTATTAGAATACTATTTATCGTTAAACGACAAGAGGCGAGACATTAACACATGTTTATTTTTTTTTGACGGAGGTTTGAAAGATAGAGGCAAAACTAGCTTAAAGGATAAAGATATTCGATGTATGACCACATAATATTTAACATAGAAATTGTGGATTACCCAAAATGGGATGTTTTCGATAATTTATTTAGACGTAGCACCTTTTTACAACCCTGCATAAATATAGAGATTACCTTTAATCGTTATTATAAGTTTATTATGAATTTTTAAAAAAAGCATGATATTCCAATAATTCAATTTTACGTAATTTAATCAGGGTGCTAAAAGTAACAATTAATTTTAAAACCATCCAAACCCTTACTTATGAGTGAGGTTTAAAAGAGAAATTAATCATTAAATACTAAAACAAGACAGTCAATTATTAAAATTCAAACAATCTTTACAGTATTAAAAAATAAAATGAAATGTCAATCCATAATACATATGTGTACCCATTTAATGCATTTTATTTCTTTTAAACCTTGTAAAATTTTAAAGACGATTTTCAATGTTTACTTTTAATTAATAACACTATCAAAAGGAGCACAAATGAAGCGCAAACAATTAAAGATACATTGTAGCCATTTAATGCATTTTATTTCTGTTAAACCCTGTCAATAATTTTAACATTCTTAGGTGAAAATCATTTAAAAGTTTTTGTGCAAACCGGCAAGTTAATTACTTTTTATATGTATAATTCAAGGTGACTGGTAATATAATATTTAAATTATATATATATATATATATATATATATATATATATATATATATAATTTAATAGTCAACACTCAATATTTCTTAAGAGGTTGATAGCACATAAAAAGTACATAATGAAACGTAAACAATCTATAATATATATGTTGTCACCATTTAATGCATTTTTTCTGCTTAATTACTGTAAATTTTAACCCCTAAAAATCATTTAAAGCATTTTTAAAGCAAACCAAATTACATGTATAATGTTGAAGGTGACTTTTTCAAGGTAAAATAAATGTTGTTTGAATATAATTAACTAAAAGAAATGTAATAATTTTAATAACAATTAGGAAATTTTTTTTAATAATAATACGAAAATAAACCACATTGTAAAAACAAAAACATTTATCCCCGGCAGAATGATATTTAAAATTTATGTGATACAGGCATAAACACTAGCTTTCAAAAAACACCAACGCCATCTGATTCTATTAATAATACGGTTTAATTAATTAATTTATATTTGATTTTAGGTCTTACTGCAATAATTTTAACAGACCTAAAGTACATGTTAACTTAAAAAATACCAAGTCTACCTGCTTCTATAAAATACTAATAATACGATTTAATAATTTTTATCCATAATTAATTTTTAGTCTTACGACATCTATACATGCCTTACGAGACTAGAGTATCTTATTAGAATATAGTTTTTATGACAGGGGGTGAAGCCCAAGAACAAGTTCCTGTCTTACAAGACTAGGATCCTTTATTAGAATATAAATTCCCAGTGCAAGGCCAACTCCCTGGTCAACCCCTAGACTAACAAGGCCAAACTCTAGGTCGATCTCAAGGCCAAAATATGCATGGTCGACCTTGATAATTTCCAAGGTCAAAAAGTGGAAGTTAAGGGGTCTCCTTACTACTGGGGTCTCCTTACTACTCACTAGCATTAAAAAGTTTAAACACCTTTCAAAGCAATATTTGAATTATTAGAAGCTTTACATATACATATTTTTGGTACAATTTAACATGGGCTGAAATTAAAGCATCGAAACACGAATATAAAGAATACATTTAGAACTCAATAAATAAAGTAAGGGACAATAATTATATTACAAAGTAACAACGAAATAATTTAAAACTAGGTTTTAAGTACAAAAACACAGCTGCAGTAACATGGTGCATTCGGGGAAAAATTGAGACAACAAATACTGACCCATCTTTTTTTTCTTAAAAAACCAATTTTTAGAAACAAACCTTTTCATGTATTTGAATAGGTCATTAACGAGTGAATAAACAAAATTACGTTAAACACGAAAATGCAATGTTAAAAACCTCTGGGGGCTCATTAAACTTCGCAACTCTCTCTTATAGCGAGCACGTCAGCTTGTGACTTTGTAGGCCTTTACAATGTTGTAAAAGTAATTAATTGAAACATATGGTTAGTTTATTATTTTAAGTAAAGCAATAAGGTGTGTCTATATAAAAGTTTGTTTACATTAAAGTTTCCAACGACAATTTCTTTGAAGTGTGCTGTAACAAAATTATATTTTGTTGCATGGAGTATTTATTACCAGAATAAAATAAAATATCTATAATTATTAAAGTATAACTTGTAACAAAAACAACTTTTTTGTGTGAACGTAAATTTACAATGCATACGTTGACACAAGCCTAACGCGAGGTGCTTTGCGTAATTAATTTTGTGTCTATTAAAAAATTTTAGAGACACTCTTCTTATCATTTCAAAACACAATTTCGTAATAAAGAATGTTTAATAAAATTTTTTTTCCAAGTGACATTTTTTAAAAGCGAATTGACTGATGGATATCATATTGTTGGGGTAATTGCGTGGAACAGTTTAGAGTAGGTGTTTTGAAACTGTATACGTTATAAACAACGTGTGTATGTATTATATACATTAGGTATCCTCAAAATAATCTTGAAATTTGATTATTAATGGTAAGTTTGTAATGCTTATGTTATACTGTAACCTACTTTCAGGTTACTTGGAATACTTAAGAAAATACGGAAGAGATAATAAGCTTACAAAATCTGTAATACACTTGTGCCGGTTTTATTTGTAAATAATAGTGAATAAGATTGAATTTAACAAGGATTCTAATAATTTCGATACAACGATCGTTATACCAACACGCACAATCAGAGATAATTTTATCAAACAGTTAAAATTTAAGGGAGTTGAGCTTATAATAAAACCTCTGTAGCTGACATATTTTATTGACATACCGTGTGTTAATTACCCAATGTTTAATAGATCTGTTAGGGTAGAAAAGTGAAGGGAGCTCACGCTACTCACGGTGGAATGGGAATGCATAAAGAATTAAAAAACATAATTCCTGGAGGCACCACTAAATTGTTTATTAGGTGAATTAAGTTTCTTTGTTGAAATACGTTGTTTTTAAAAACTCTTTAATTCAATATGAACAAAGTCTATTCAATGTATATAATGCTTTTATTTAGTCTATCTATACAGAGTGTAAATAAATAAGTGCGGAAGATTTTAAGGGCGTATTCTACAGTCAAAAATAGGACAAAAAGTTCATACACACATATGGCTCAACGTGATTACATTTTGATTTGCAAGGTGTTAAAATCCTTACTTTTTTACAGTTCTTTGGGATATTTTCCGAACAAATTTGAAAAATTTTATGAAATTTGGAACGTGGGGGTTTTCAAGGATGCAGAGGGCTCTACCAGTGAGGGTATGCTTACATTAAATTTGCCCTAACTTTTTTTCCGCACTGTATGTTGCCATTTTGTGCACCTACTTTTGATTC